>CM042399.1:5472244-6079067 GCA_023634145.1 Thymallus thymallus | reverse complement strand
TGGAGGAAAGAGAGAGAGAGAGAGAGAGAGAGAGAGAGAGAGAGAGAGGAGGGGAATGAGGGTTTGGATTAGTATCCCTCATATGAAAATGGAGATACTGATAAAAATCCATATTCAAATGGGCACACAAACACATACACACACACACACACTACACACACTACACAAACACATACACACACTACACACACTACACACACACACACACTACACACACTACACAAACACACTACACAAACACATACACACACTACACACACACACACACTACACACACTACACAAACACATACACACACTACACACACTACACACACACACACACTACACACACTACACAAACACACTACACAAACACATACACACACTACACACACACACACACACACACACACTACACACACTACACAAACACATACACACACACACTACACACACTACACAAACACATACACACACACACTACACAAACACACACACACACTACACAAACACATACACACACTACACACACACACACTACACACACTACACACACACTACACAAACACATACACACACTACACACACACACACTACACAAACACACTACACATTCTTGCCAAGCGTGCCCACAAATTAAAACGATACTTTATGCATGATGAGTCAGTCAAGTCGACAGTGGCCATGGCCCCCATCACTGCATCAACGTCAAGCTAACCACCATGAGGTACTGTTTCTTTTTATAACCCCCTAGATTTTAAGGCAACAAACGTTACTTTCACACATGCTCTCTCTCTTCATTTCCCTCCCTGCCTCCCTACCCTTTCTCTCCTTCTCAATAGATGTCTGCAATGGCATCTCTCAACTGCCTAGCACTCACCGTGTAGCCCTAACGAGTGATGGCTTTGAAAATGCTCTTCACAGAGAGAGAGAGAGAGAGAGAGAGAGAGAGAGAGAGAAGTTTCCCCTTTTTGAAGCGCATGTTCCATTGCGAGAATCCCCTAGCCCCAGACATCTGGTTACAGTTATCACCGTGACGTGTTTCCTGTGCCGAGCCGGGCCACGGTTCACTAGTCAAACGCCACTCACTGGTGCTAATGTTACATGTATGTTACATGTATGTGCTTCCCTCCATCACTAAAGCTGATCCCTTTACTCGCTATTTATAAACAGTCGGACATGGGCCGAGGTCTATGGCTTCCGAGACCATCTAGAAGCACCACTGTATTGAGGCCCAATCAGTGGTGTAGAATAGCTGTTTCTACACCTTATTTATGTTGTACCAGCGTTTACCTCCCTACGTTGAAAATATTGGGAGCGTTCAATGGCGATCAATGTCAACTTTCCTTATTTCCTTGTACCATTGCATCACTAGGCCCAATGTCGGTGCCAAACTGGACACTTCTGCTCCCTGAGTGTTGCTCTGCGCTGAGAGCATGACCTTGGTTAACCACTGAGCAACTGAACACATGATCAGTCAATCTATTCCCAATAATGATGACGTCATAAAAAAACAATACTAATGTCAAGAAGCATAAACAGACTTATCTAACAGTCGAGAGGAACATCTACCTCCAACTTCTGTAGCGTTATGTCATTCATGTATGTTGGCAGCTTCAAGGAGTGGCCTCACGAACACAGATTTAAAATGCTAAAAAGCTATTTCAATGGACACTCTCCATATGCTTTTTTAGTCCAGGAATAGGCTTAATCTGTGTCTGGGAAACTGTCCGCTAATGTTCAGTTTGTAGAGCTGCGTTAAGCAGATATCTCCTGTGACAATATTCTTAGTGGAGGAGTGGAGACGAGGAGGAGTGGAGACGAGGAGGAGTGGAGACGAGGAGGAGTGGAGACGAGGAGGAGTGGAGACGAGGAGGAGTGGAAAAGCGTGACCCCAGAGAGTAGCGGTGGAATGTTTAACAGAGGTGAGGGTTGAACCCACAGACAGACATGCTCTACAGGGAAATCCTGTGTACTGACTGGGCAACGCCAGGGCTTGTGGGTAACGAAAGTGAGAAAGGAGGGGGAGAAACCCAAGACAGAGAAACAAAAATGTGAAGGCGGAGAGAGAGAGTATACACCACAGAAGGGCTTTCCTGTGTTGGAGGGACACCATTTTTACCGAAGTAAGGGTTTACAATTTGTAGGCTACTTCTGTAAAAAGAGGAAGTTCAGTTGGAAAATGCAATACTGCATACACTGAAAACACGAAAACGTATCGGTGCCGTGCTGCCTAACGAATCCTTGTGTCATAGACTCTCATTCTAATGTAGCGTAGCCTCTGAACTCTTGAAATATCAGTTGGATTGTTAAAGATTCAATCCTCCCACTCAAATTCAAAGGATATATACAGGGAAAAAGGGTTCCAACCAATCCAATCTGAGCTGGAAATACACATTTAGGTTAGCAACTGAATCAGAAGACAGGCAAACGACGACAAATTGAAGTTTAAGGAGGTGAGGGTCACGGTGAGGTCAGCGCTATATGAGGATCAAAACACAGGACTCGTGCAGCCAATGACCTCCTCACCCGCTCTACCGTAACGACGGCGAATGACCCACAGCTGCGCCTGCCCGCCGGGTACAATGTATGTGGGTTAGCTGAGTTCTACTGACCAAGTTGCCAGCTGACGCTTTAGCACTGGAGCTGATTTCAATGCAGTTTAGTTTCTGGTTGTTTCTTTCTCTATTTCTCTCTCTCTCTTTCCCTCTCTCTTTTCCAACTTCAATTATCCATCTCTCGGTCTCCTTTATATACATTCCTACCGTTTCTCCCTCTCCACTTTCTCCCTCCCTCCATCCCTCTCTCCCTTCCCCCTGCATCCATCTCTCCCAGGCAGGCGGCACTAACTGCCCTCCAGCCTAATATCCTGCAGGAGCCCTCAGGTTCCAACCTGTCAATAACCCAGCGCCTGGCTCCTCTGTGGCCCAGTTAACCTCCTCACCGTCTGCAACAACACTGGTCCCGTATCCAAAATGGCACCCTATTCCCTGTGTAGTGCATAACATTTGAACAGGGCCCATAGGTCTCTGGTAATGATGACTGCACTATATAGAGAATGAGATGGTATTTGGGACACAGCCTGGGTCCTCCTGTTCCTCAGCCAACCCGCAGCCGCATCCCTGTGTTTCTCTGGCCAACCATCGCCCTCCGCTGAGATCAGGGAAAGGGCAACACCTTGGCAACACCATCGACCAATATGGCCATTAAGGTCTGTTCTCAGTTTACTGCCCAGTTAGATACATGGGATGATGGTCACGTTTATGGTCCTGAATGTGAAATGACAGTTGATCCACTACCACTGAATGTGAAATGATAGTTGATCCACTACCACTGAATGTGAAATGATAGTTGATCCACTACCACTGAATGTTAAATGAGAGTTGTTCCACTACCACTGAATTTGAAATGACAGTTGATCCACTACCACTGAATGTGAAATGACAGTTGATCCACTACCACTGAATGTGAAATGACAGTTGTTCCACTACCACTGAATGTGAAATGACAGTTGATCCACTACCACTGAATGTGAAATGACAGTTGATCCACTACCACTGAATGTGAAATGACAGTTGATCCACTACCACTGAATGTGAAATGACAGTTGATCCACTACCACTGAATGTGAAATGACAGTTGATCCACTACCACTGAATGTGAAATGACAGTTGATCCACTACCACTGAATGTGAAATGACAGTTGTTCCACTACCACTGAATGTGAAATGACAGTTGATCCACTACCACTGAATGTGAAATGACAGTTGATCCACTACCACTGAATGTGAAATGACAGTTGATCCACTACCACTGAATGTGAAATGACAGTTGATCCACTACCACTGAATGTGAAATGACAGTTGATCCACTACCACTGAATGTGAAATGACAGTTGATCCACTACCACTGAATGTGAAATGACAGTTGATCCACTACCACTGAATGTGAAATGACAGTTGATCCACTACCACTGAATGTGAAATGACAGTTGATCCACTACCACTGAATGTGAAATGACAGTTGATCCACTACCACTGAATGTGAAATGACAGTTGATCCACTACCACTGAATGTGAAATGACAGTTGATCCACTACCACTGAATGTGAAATGACAGTTGATCCACTACCACTGAATGTGAAATGACAGTTGATCCACTACCACTGAATGTGAAATGACAGTTGATCCACTACCACTGAATGTGAAATGACAGTTGATCCCCTACCACTGAATGTGAAATGACAGTTGATCCACTACCACTGAATGTCTTCTCTTTACATTTTAGTGAAATAAGATAGAATAAAACGTATTCTGGATTTGGAAGTAAAGAATAAGGCAGTTAAATGTATCCATCCCTCCCTAGACTACCCTCCCTAGACTACCCTCCCTAGACTACCCTCCCTAGACTACCCTCCCTAGACTACCCTCCCTAGAATACCCTCCCTAGACTACCCTCCCTAGAATACCCTCCCTAGAATACCCTCCATAGACTACCCTCCCTAGAATACCCTCCCTAGAATACCCTCCCTAGACTACCCTCCCTAGAATACCCTCCCTAGACTACCCTCCCTAGACTACCCTCCCTAGAATACCCTCCCTAGACTACCCTCCCTAGAATACCCTCCCTAGACTACCCTCCCTAGAATACCCTCCCTAGACTACCCTCCCTAGACTACCCTCCCTAGAATACCCTCCCTAGACTACCCTCCCTAGAATACCCTCCCTAGACTACCCTCCCTAGACTACCCTCCCTAGAATACCCTCCCTAGACTACCCTCCCTAGAATACCCTCCCTAGACTACCCTCCCTAGAATACCCTCCCTAGACTACCCTCCCTAGACTACCCTCCCTAGAATACCCTCCCTAGAATACCCTCCCTAGACTACCCTCCCTAGAATACCCTCCCTAGACTACCCTCCCTAGACTACCCTCCCTAGACTACCCTCCCTAGACTACCCTCCCTAGACTACCCTCCCTAGACTACCCTCCCTAGAATACCCTCCCTAGACTACCCTCCCTAGAATACCCTCCCTAGACTACCCTCCTCTCCTAACTCGGAGGCAGCGTGTCTCTCTCCTGTGATCTCCTGTTACTGCGGTTGGTGGCACAGACTTGGCAGCAGGGCGACGGCTTGATCTACAGTGCCTGCCTGCGTCATCCCCCTGGGCCGAGAGGTTAACAGTACCACCACACCACGCTATCCTTTCCAGGTACAGGTATGATTTAAGCACCCGGCTACGCCCCCCCACTCTCTCACTCTTTTAGAGTCTGTGATTTACAACAGTTCTGTATTGAGTAAACCTCCTTGACTCTTTCCGTATTTGGAACAAATTAGAGCAGGTGCTGGCTGTAATTAGTGGGGTGTCCATGAGCTTGTTGAAATAGCAAAGTTATTGGATGTTTTACAAGACGTCTATACCATAAATCTGTGCAACAATGTGGTTTGTCTCTCAGTGTGTCATGGCTTCTTCGATGGAACGGACCATCCCGGGAGGGGTGGGGGGGGGGGTTTATTGCTGTGTCGCCCCCTCGAGGTAAGGTGCACTTGGGGATCAGTGAATAGGACCCTCTAACTGCAGCGAGGGCGCATTATCTCTCCCACTCGGTGTGGAATGGCACTCATGAATCATGCATGAGGGACATCTGCCACCACTGAATTATAGATCTGTGGAGCCCAAACATATGGGAACAACCTAGCATGTGTTAATGGAAAACTCCCTATGACAAAATATGGGTTTGCGCCACATGGCACATTGCGTCAAACACATACCGTACATATCTATCATTTAGCTAATGCGGTCGACGTTTTGAAAGATGGTGATTCGCTTATTCTACTCTGTAACAACCTGTTTTTTGATTTTGCCAAGCATTTACCCAATAATAGAGATATAATAGAGATATAATATATATATAATATATATATATTAGAGATATAATAGAGATATAATAGAGATATAATAGATATCTAATAGAGATATAATAGAGATATAATAGAGATATAATAGAGGTATAATAGAGATATAATGATATATATTAGAGATATAATAGATATCTAATAGAGATATAATAGAGATATAATAGAGATATAATAGAGATATAATAGAGATATAATAGAGATATAATAGAGATATAATAGAGATATGTTTTTATGATACAGGGAGGGTTACTTCACAGCGATCAGTGTTTTACCACTACTTAACTGAGCACAAGCAAAACTTTGGATGTGCCAATGAAAAATGCACAGGTGATGATGATGCATTGCTTTTTGTTTGATCAATATGATCTGAAGGGGAACAGCTCACTGAATACCAAGGTTAGGGTCAAGTCCATCTCAATTCAGAAACTAAACTGAAATTACAATAAAAATGTATAAACGTTGAGGAAGTTCAGTTACTTCCTGCAATTGGCTGAATTGAAATGGAATTGACCGCAACCTTGGTAAAAACAAACATCCTCCAATTTCCTCATCCTGGTAGTTTGTAAAGGTTAATGTGATGGAGCTATTTTTCTAGGCCTCCCTCTCACTTCTCAACTCAGGCCTGCTTGAATAGTCTATACTCTCTGTTTCCAAATCCGTTAGTCTTTAGAGAGGGGGATTTTCTTCCAGACCAGTTGAGCGGGAGGCCGAGTCCGCCAGGGACCACTTCGATCTCAGCCCTTTCTTCGAAGGATTATCCTCTTATCAGCGCGTTAAAGCTGGGCTAAGAACTGCCAGTAATTAGTCTGTCTTTAATTAACGAGCACCTCGCTCCAAACCCCCCACACCTCACACGTAGACTACATCTTGGAGGACTGCATGTTCTCGAAATCAGGCCTGTTTTAGCTCCGCTCTACCAGAGCAAACGGTGAGTGATGAGAAAAGGGCAAAATTGACATCAGAGTAGTATGAACCGAAAGTTGCATTATGCGGAACCCCCTCGCCCTCACACATATCTACACCGCAGGTTTCAAAGGGGATCCTCTCACCCACCACTGTTCCATGGCGACTGTGTGTGTGTGTGTGCGTGTGTGTGTGTGTGTGTGTGTGTGTGTGAGTGAGTGAAGGGTGTTTTGTGTGACAAAACTGTGACTATTTACATGGCCATTGATGCTTGCTGTGGAAACAGGTTTAGGCTGTAGGTGGGAGAGTGGTGGTAGGAAACACCTGGATGTTCTGAGCATGCATCTCGCAACTACAAAGCCAGACCTATATACAGAAAAAATGACATACAAATACTGATGAACATGTCTCTCTTGCATTCACAGTCGCAGTTGTCTTTTCTCACTGGCAATGTATAGGGTTGGTTATTTGAACGCGCTGACTGCAAGTCATTTGACAGGGAGAGTGTCTGAAAATGTCAAATGTGATGTAAAATGCACGCACGCTAGCTAGGTGTTCAGAGATGGCCCAATAGTTTTGTAACACTGACAGTGGGCTAATTATCTGGCTAATAGAATCCGAGAGCATTGGGTCATCTGAAGGCGAATGTGAGCACTGAGACAGCTGCAGATGAAAAAGATGGAGGGGGAGGGAGGGAGGGAGGGAGGGAGGGAGGGAGGGAGGGGGCGGTGCCCTGGTGCTTGCCAAATGGAAGGGGGGGGGGCAGAGTATGCATACATTAGCAGGCCCTGGCACACTAATTGCTTCTCACTTAGACAAATCTCCCGCAAATCACGGCCGAGCCGGTAGCGCTGCTGGAGCCCCCCGGGACGTCAGGCAGGCGGAGGAGGAGGGGAGGGAGGAGTGGAGGAGGACGGTGGGACGTGGGTTTCCAAGTGGAGCGTGTGCACCAGAGGCGCCTCTGAGCAGAATGGAGCGAGTGGGAGAAGGAGGGAGGGGTTTTGCTCCCCTGAGAGAGTGGAGACAGAGAATGGAAAAAAAGATCTTCAACACTTGAGAGCACCACACCACTCTTTCTTTCCACTCATCCACAGTCTAGGCTGCATGACCCCCCACCCCACCACCTCAACCCCTAACACCCCCTATCCTCAGAACCCCCACCCCACCACCTCAACCCCTAACACCCCCTATCCTCAGAACCACCACCCCACCACCTCAACCCCTAACACCCCCTATCCTCAGAACCCCCACCCCACCACCTCAACCCCTAACACCCCCTATCCTCAGAACCCCCACCCCACCACCTCAACCCCTAACACCCCCTATCCTCAGAACCCCCACCCCACCACCTCAACCCCTAACACCCCCTATCGTCAGAACCCCCACCCCACCACCTCAACCCCTAACACCCCCTATCGTCAGAACCCCCTCCCCCTCCACCAGCTCTCAGATCTCTGATCGCCCCTCCTCTCTCTCTCTCTCTCTCTCTCTCCATCGCTCCTCTGAAAAGAGGGAGCCAGATAACAGGGTCCGGCATGCTCCAGTATAATCCAGATGGATAGCTAGATAACAGGGTCCGGCATGCTACAGTATAATCCAGATGGATAGCCAGATAACAGGGTCCGGCATGCTACAGTATAACCCAGATGGATAGCCAGATAACAGGGTCCGGCATGCTACAGTATAATCCAGATGGATAGCCAGATAACAGGGTCCGGCATGCTCCAGTATAATCCAGATGGATAACCAGATAGCAGGTTGGTGGTGGTGATCTACCTGAGGAAGCCTATACGAGCTAAGCTTTAGTCCCAATTCAACCTAATTAGTGAAAACCATGTACAGCACATTGGAGTTCCCTGGTAAAATGAATGATTAGATGTCTACTATTCGGCCTGCCACCTGACTCTGAAATACTGAAAGGCTGGGGGCAATAGCTCTCTTATTTTCTGTGGTATATTATATCACACTATAACATGCTATATAATGTACACACTCGCTGGGAAGTATCCGTAATTCCTACACGTGTACCTATTATGATGACAGAGCACACTCTCATCAACATTTCTGCTAATGTCATTGGTCACATTTGAGACATGGCAAGCTAATTACGCAAGGAAATGTAGATAGATAGATAGATAGATAGATAGATAGATAGATAGATAGATAGATAGATAGATAGATAGATAGATACTTTATTGATCCCAGAGGGGGAAATTTCTTTGTCAAGCAGCTACAACAAAACACAGGGCAGGTGCAAAATGACAGAACGAAAATACACAAAGACAGATACACGATACATGATACATAGAGCGGCAGTATGAAAAAGTATAGAAATACAAGATATCTGGAGTGCAAATAATCTATAAAAAGACATTGCATAGAATGGGTGGTTGGCTGAATATGTACACTATACATTGGTGGATGTTGGATGGTTAACTATACTATACAGGTCGATGACAGAGAAATACTTCAATAGCTAAAAGTGCGTATGATATATGATATATGTATGTAAATGTGCCGTTTTGTTATAATTAAGAATGTGGGATATAAGTATAGGTGTTACACACTAGTGTTGCTTGAGGTAAGATCTGGTGAACAGTACTACATAAATACAATCAATCAATATCCCATGACAAACCATGATATTATCATTCCCAAAAGTATTTTTTGACTTGTAGTATTTTCATGATGCCCTTCTCTGAGCTGAATCTCTGGCGCCATCTATGGACAGTTACGGCTAGGCCCAGATTGTCTCAACATTTCACATAGTTCATGGTTGGATTAAATTCCCTCCTTGCATTGTGTGAAAAATGAAGACAGATTGGAACCAAATCTTTATGATATCCTATCAAATAAAACTACAGCAATGAGCATGTTTATATGATTCCATGTTTATATGATTCCATGTTTATATGATTCATATGGCTGAGATATTGCATCCGTGTTTCTTATAAAATGATGGGGAAACCGAATCTAATGGAGGAGCAGAATCGAGACAATACAGAATCATCCGGATTAAATGTGTGCATCGTTACAGAACGTTCAGTTAAAACGTATTGTCACGTTGAGTTGGTGTCAGCTGAAAGTTTCACCAGCTGAACACACCCCAGCGACAGTGCTGTTGAACGTTTCACCAGCTGAACACACCCCAGGGACAGTGCTGTTGTACGTTTCACCAGCTGAACACACCCCAGCGACAGTGCTGTTGTACGTTTCACCAGCTGAACACACCCCAGCGACAGTGCTGTTGTACGTTTCACCAGCTGAACACACCCCAGCGACAGTGCTGCTGTACGTTTAACCAGCTGAACACACCCCAGCGACAGTGCTGCTGTACGTTTCACCAGCTGAACACACCCCAGCGACAGTGCTGTTGTACGTTTCACCAGCTGAACACACCCCAGCGACAGTGCTGTTGTACGTTTAACCAGCTGAACACACCCCAGCGACAGTGCTGTTGTACGTTTCACCAGCTGAACACACCCCAGCGACAGTGATGTTGAAGGTTTCACCAGCTGAACACACCCCAGCGACAGTGCTGTTGTACGTTTCACCAGCTGAACACACCCCAGCGACAGTGCTGTTGAACGTTTCACCAGCTGAACACACCCCAGCGACAGTGCTGTTGTACGTTTCACCAGCTGAACACACCCCAGCGACAGTGCTGCTGTACGTTTCACCAGCTGAACACACCCCAGCGACAGTGCTGTTGTACGTTTCACCAGCTGAACACACCCCAGCGACAGTGCTGTTGTACGTTTCACCAGCTGAACACACCCCAGCGACAGTGGTGTTGTACGTTTCACCAGCTGAACACACCCCAGCGACAGTGCTGTTGAACGTTTCACCAGCTGAACACACCCCAGCGACAGTGCTGTTGTACGTTTCACCAGCTGAACACACCCCAGCGACAGTGCTGTTGTACGTTTCACCAGCTGAACACACCCCAGCGACAGTGCTGTTGTACGTTTCACCAGCTGAACACACCCCAGCGACAGTGCTGTTGAACGTTTCACCAGCTGAACACACCCCAGCGACAGTGCTGTTGAACGTTTCACCAGCTGAACACACCCCAGCGACAGTGCTGTTGTACGTTTCACCAGCTGAACACACCCCAGCGACAGTGATGTTGTACGTTTCACCAGCTGAACACACCCCAGCGACAGTGCTGTTGAACGTTTCACCAGCTGAACACACCCCAGCGACAGTGCTGTTGTACGTTTCACCAGCTGAACACACCCCAGCGACAGTGCTGCTGTACGTTTCACCAGCTGAACACACCCCAGCGACAGTGCTGTTGTACGTTTCACCAGCTGAACACACCCCAGCGACAGTGCTGTTGAACGTTTCACCAGCTGAACACACCCCAGCGACAGTGCTGTTGTACGTTTCACCAGCTGAACACACCCCAGCGACAGTGCTGTTGTACGTTTCACCAGCTGAACACACCCCAGCGACAGTGCTGTTGTACGTTTCACCAGCTGAACACACCCCAGCGACAGTGCTGTTGAACGTTTCACCAGCTGAACACACCCCAGCGACAGTGCTGTTGAACGTTTCACCAGCTGAACACACCCCAGCGACAGTGCTGTTGTACGTTTCACCAGCTGAACACACCCCAGCGACAGTGATGTTGTACGTTTCACCAGCTGAACACACCCCAGCGACAGTGCTGTTGAACGTTTCACCAGCTGAACACACCCCAGCGACAGTGCTGTTGTACGTTTCACCAGCTGAACACACCCCAGCGACAGTGCTGTTGTACGTTTCACCAGCTGAACACACCCCAGCGACAGTGCTGTTGTACGTTTCACCAGCTGAACACACCCCAGCGACAGTGCTGTTGAACGTTTCACCAGCTGAACACACCCCAGCGACAGTGCTGTTGTACGTTTCACCAGCTGAACACACCCCAGCGACAGTGCTGTTGTACGTTTCACCAGCTGAACACACCCCAGCGACAGTGCTGTTGAACGTTTCACCAGCTGAACACACCCCAGCGACAGTGCTGTTGTACGTTTCACCAGCTGAACACACCCCAGCGACAGTGATGTTGTACGTTTAACCAGCTGAACACACCCCAGCGACAGTGCTGTTGTACGTTTCACGCATAAAGGGAAGCGAGAACATCCTTGACGATGCTGCCCTCTAGTGGTAACACACGATACACAAAGCAGAATTGAATGAATCTTCAACGTGTTCCCCATTCCCACTCTACAAAAATAAAAGACATACTATAATACTATAGTAAAGACTATAAGACACAGAGAATTGTAAAGACCTTGCATTTGAGAAGGTAACCAGGTCCATGCTTTGAATTTTGAGTTTCTTGGAAATCTTTCCCTTTTAGAGACTATTAAGGCTTTCCCAGAAATAAATCTGTTTGATTTAATTTACACTGAGTGTATAAAATGAAGAACACCCTCCTAATATTGAGTTGATACGGCATCAGTGAGATTCAAATCTATAATATTTTGTTCTCTATCCATGGAATTAGTCCACTGTGCCACTAGAATGGCGGAAGCGTTCCATTTCTTCACTCATACAATGCTGTTCATTTTAGTCTATTCAAACAGAACCCGTTTCAAAGGATACAAGCACTCAATAAGATCAGGTGTGGCCAATTACTGGGCGTGGCCAACACACCTGAACACACTTAACAAGAGGATAGAGTTTTGTTGATGCTGAGAATGGAATGTACAGGGCCTTCAGAAAGTATTCACACCCCTTGACTTTTTCAACAGGTTGTTGTGTTACAGCCTGAATTTAAAATGGATTAAATTTATATTCTTTGGGCCACTGGTCTACACACAATACCCCATAACGTCAAAGTGGAATTATGTTTTTCCAAATGTTTCAAAATGAATAACAAATAAAAAGCTGAAATGTCTTGAGTCAATAAATATTCAACCTCTTTGTTACGGCAAGATTAAATAAGTCCAGGAATTGAGAGGACATTGTAATAATGTTATTTTAAAACATGTTCCTCAAGCAAGGGGGGAGGCCAATGACATCATGAATTCCTGTTACATCAACTCCTTGAAGTTTGAAGTTGTGTCTAAAAAACACATTATCTTAAAACCCTTTAGTCATTTAAAGTAAAAAGTTATGTGTTTTTCATGTTCTGATTAGTTTTATTACCGTCATGTGCTTCACAAAATGCACCAGCTGTCTTTTACACTCGATATTCAGAAGCTGTCATCAAGGCAAAGGGTGGCTACTTTGAAGAAACGTTTTTGGTTTCAACATGATTCCATATGTGTTATTTCATAGTGTTGATGTCTTCACTATTATTCTACAACGTAGAAAATAGTATAAATAAAAGAAAAACCCTTGAATGAGTCAATTCTAAAACAAATAGCTAAATGACCCTCTTTAAACAAATCCATATATAAGTTTGGTAGAATCCCCCCCTCCCCTCCTCTTCCTCCAGGCTGGCGTTAACATGTAAATACTTCTCTGTCCTCTACGCTGTCTGTCCTCTACGCTGTCTGTCCTCTCCGCTGTCTGCCCTCTACGCTGTCTGTCCTCTACGCTGTCTGTCCTCTACGCTGTCTGTCCTCTACGCTGTCTGCCCTCTACGCTGTCTGCCCTCTACGCTGTCTGCCCTCTACGCTGTCTGTCCTCTACGCTGTCTGCCCTCTACGCTGTCTGCCCTCTACGCTGTCTGTCCTCTACGCTGTCTGTCCTCTACGCTGTCTGCCCTCTACGCTGTCTGCCCTCTACGCTGTCTGTCCTCTACGCTGTCTGTCCTCTACGTTGTCTGCCCTCTACGTTGTCTGCCCTCTACGCTGTCTGCCCTCTACGCTGTCTGCCCTCTACGCTGTCTGTCCTCTACGCTGTCTGTCCTCTACGCTGTCTGCATGAGGTGAGTACATAGTCTTTACACTACTATCTACACATACATGAGGTGAGTACATAGTCTTTACACTACTCTACTATCTACACAATACATGAGGTGAGTACATAGACTTTACACTACTCTACTATCTACACAATGCATGAGGTGAGTACATAGTCTTTACACTACTATCTACACAATACATGAGGTGAGTACATAGTCTTTACACTACTCTACTATCTATACAATACATGAGGTGAGTACATAGCCTTTACACTACTATCTACACAATACATGAGTTGAGTACATAGTCTTTACACTACTATCTACACAATACATGAGGTGAGTACATAGTCTTTACACTACTCTACTATCTACACAATACATGAGGTGAGTACATAGTCTTTACACTACTCTACTCTCTACACAATACATGAGTTGAGTACATAGTCTTTACACTACTCTACTATCTACACAATACATGAGGTGAGTACATAGTCTTTACACTATTCTACTATCTACACAATACATGAGGTGAGTACATAGTCTTTACACTACTCTACTATCTACACAATACATGAGGTGAGTACATAGTCTTTACACTACTCCACTATCTACACAATACATGAGGTGAGTACATAGTCTTTACACTACTCTACTATCTATACAATACATGAGGTGAGTACATAGTCTTTACACTACTATCTATACAATACATGAGGTGAGTACATAGTCTTTAGACTACTATCTACACAATACATGAGGTGAGTACATAGTCTTTACACTACTCTACTATCTACACAATACATGAGGTGAGTACATAGTCTTTACAGTACTCTACTATCTACACAATACATGAGGTGAGTACATAGTCTTTACACTACTATCTACACAATACATGAGGTGAGTACATAGTCTTTACACTACTCTACTATCTACACAATACATGAGGGGGTACATAGTCTTTACACTACTCTACTCTCTACACAATACATGAGGTGAGTACATAGTCTTTACACTACTCTACTATCTACACAATACATGAGGTGAGTACATAGTCTTTACACTACTCTACTATCTACACAATACATGAGGTGAGTACATAGTCTTTACACTACTATCTACACAATACATGAGGTGAGTACATAGCCTTTACACTACTCTACTATCTACACAATACATGAGGTGAGTACATAGTCTTTACACTACTCTACTATCTACACAATACATGAGGTGAGTACATAGTCTTTACACTACTCTACTATCTACACAATACATGAGGTGAGTACATAGTCTTTACACTACTATCTACACAATACATGAGGTGAGTACATAGTCTTTACACTACTCTACTATCTACACAATACATGAGGTGAGTACATAGCCTTTACACTACTCTACTTTCTACACAATACATGAGGTGAGTACATAGTCTTTACACTACTCTACTTTCTACACAATACATGAGGTGAGTACATAGTCTTTACACTACTCTACTATCTACACAATACATGAGGTGAGTACATAGTCTTTACACTACTCTACTATCTATACAATACATGAGGTGAGTACATAGTCTTTACACTACTATCTACACAATACATGAGGTGAGTACATAGTCTTTACACTACTCTACTATCTACACAATACATGAGGTGAGTACATAGTCTTTACACTACTCTACTATCTACACAATATATGAGGTGAGTACATAGTCTTTACACTACTCTACTATCTACACAATACATGAGGTGAGTACATAGTCTTTACACTACTCTACTATCTACACAATACATGAGGTGAGTACATAGTCTTTACACTACTCTACTGTCTACACAATATATGAGGTGAGTACATAGTCTTTACACTACTATCTACACAATACATGAGGTGAGTACATAGACTTTACACTACTCTACTATCTACACAATACATGAGGTGAGTACATAATCTTTACACTAGTAAGGGGAAAGAGCTTATATACACTACCGTTGAAAGGTTTGGGGTCACTTAGAAATGTCCTTGTTTTTGAAAGAAAAGCACTTTTTTTGTCCATTAAAGTAACATCAAATTGATCAGAAATACAGTGTAGACATTGTTAATGTTGTAAATGACTATTGTAGCTGGAAACAGCTGTTTTTTTATGGAATATCTACATAGGCGTACAGAGGCCCATTATCAGCAACCATCACTCCTATAATGACCAACACTGAAGATGAGAAGCAGGTACGCGTAGTTAACATTTAGTAACACGGACATGGAACAGGACAATGAGAAGTAATTGTCCTGCGGGCCCTCCTGCAGGACATACAGGAGGAAGGGTACCAACTGCTTCTCATCTTCAGTGTTGGTCATTACAGGAGTGATGGTTGCTGATAATGGGCCTCTGTACGCCTATGTAGATATTCCATTAAAAAACAGCTGTTTCCAGCTACAATAGTAATTTACAACATTAACAATGTCTACACTTTGTACTTGCGACTGATGATTTGAAATGGTCTTCCCAAGTTTTGTCATTTTGCAGCACAGTATCTACGTGGTTTACCCTACAGAGATAGATAGATAGATAGATATATAGATAGATAGATAGATAGATAGATAGATAGATAGATAGATAGACAGACAGACAGACAGACAGACAGACAGACAGACAGACAGACAGACAGACAGACAGACAGACAGACAGACAGACAGACAGACAGACAGACAGACAGACAGACAGACAGACAGACAGACAGACAGACAGACTCTGCACCATCGCCCTTGACAAAAAAATTGCCACAGATTGGCTAGTGAAACACACACTCGCACTCTGATTGGACCATACAATTTCTGTTTCATGTTTGATAGGCCTACGATACATTTTCGTTTTTATAGCCAACCATTTCTTACCCTGCTCTGAGTGGGCGTGATGTTTATAGTGCACATGAACAGTCGCTGGACTCAATGATCTTTACTTAATTCAACGTATTGTTACCTTTATTTATTCATATTTCCTGGGTTTTATGACGGAGAATGTTGAAGAAGAGTAAATGATTGTTTCAATATATAATTAATAATCATTAAGTCTGATTAAGATGAATGTAACAATGGATGTGGAAATTGCCTTTTACATTGTAGAACCAGTTAATTGGATGTAGCCCTTATTATGTAAACCTAACTACTACCGACTACAGAGCTGTGTGTCAGAACGGGCAGTGAGCAACACAGGGGCCCCCCAGGGTACGGTCCTGTCCCCCTTCCTGTTCACCCTCTACACCTCGGACTTCAGATATAACTCTGAAACATGCCACCTACAGAAGTTCTCGGATGACTCTGCTATTGTAGGGTGCATCAGGGGTGGGCAGGAGGTGGAGTACAGGAGCACAATCAGTGACTTTGTGGTGTGGTGTGAGCAGAACCACCTTCAGCTCAACATCAGCAAAACAAAGGAGATGGTGGTGGACTTCAGGAGAACCAAGGCCCAACTGACTGCAGTCCCTATACAGGGGATGGATGTGGAAATGGTTGGGTCATACAAGTTCCTGGGAGTCCATATGGACAACAGGCTGGAATGGGCTGGTAACACCGGGGCCCTGTACAAAAAGGGCCAGAGCCGTCTCTACTTTCTGAGGAGGCTCAGGTCCTTCAACGTGTGCAGTAAACTACTGCATACCTTCTACCAGTCTGTGGTGGCCAGTGCAATCTTTTTTGCAGTGGTGTGCTGGGGCACCAACATAAAGGCCGGTGATGCTTCTCGGGTAAATAAGCTGATCAGGAAGTCTAGCTCTGTTCTGGGGATTAGCCTTGAGACGGATCCTGGCCAAACTGCTGGCCATCATGGACAACGTCACCCACCCTCTGCATGCCATGGTAATGACGCAGAGGAGCACCTTCAGTCACAGACTGATCCCACCACGGTGTGCCAGAGAGCGCAACAGGAGGTCCTTTCTGCCGGCGGCTATTAGACTATATAATGCCTCACCGGGGTGCCATGCCGTCGGCAACATAGACCTGGAACTGTTGGGCTGTTAGGACCTAGTTTAACAATTATGCATCCATCCGTGAGTAACTCTGGTATGTAATCACTCATTCACTCAGGACGTATTTATTAATTGAGGTCTGTATATACATACTCATGTACAGTTGTTATATCATATCACGTGCAATATTTTAAGTAATTCTTGGACTGAACTTACGTAGTCATTCACTCAGGAATGCATATTAGTATCCTGTCAGTTGTATATTTTTTCATTGCTTTTAGTATATCGAATGTGCAATATGTGCATTTATCTGTAATTAAACCCTGCACTATTGACTGTATTTTAAGGGAATTACTATTATTACCCCAAATTATATCATACACACATTTAGCTATTTAAGTATCTCTTCCTGTCATTTACCTGTACAGTTAATGTAACCATGCTAATATTCACTTACAGTTGAAGTCGGAAGTTTAAAACTAAGTTTACAACCACTCCACAGATTTCATGTTAACAAACTATAGTTTTGGCAAGTCGGTTAAGACATCTACTTTGTTCATGACACAAGTAATTCTTCCAACAATTGATTACAGTCAGATTATTTCACTTATAATTCACTATATCACAATTCCAGTGGGTCAGAAGTTTACATACACTAAGTTGACTGTGCCTTTAAACAGCCTGGAAAATTCCAGAAAATGATGTCATGGCTTTAGAAGCTTCTGATAGGCCAATTGACATAATTTGAGTCAATTGGAGGTGTACCTGTGGATGTATTTCAAGGCCTACCTTCAAACTTAGTGACTCTTTGCTCGACATCATGGGAAAATCAAAAGAAATCAGCCAAGACCTCAGAAAAGAAATTGTAGAACTCCATAAGTCTGGTTCATCCTTGGGAACAATTTCAAAAACGCCTGAAGGTACCACGTTCATCTGTACAAACAATAGTACGCAAGTATAAACACCATGGGACCACGCAGCCGTCATACCTCTCAGGAAGGAGATGCGTTCTGTCTCCTAGAGATGAACGTACTTTGGTGTGAAAAGTGCAAATCAATCCCAGAACAACAGCAAAGGACTTTGTGAAGATGCTGGAGGAAACAGGTACAAAAGTATCTATATCCACAGTAAAAGGAGTCCTATATCGACATAACCTGAAAGGCCGCTCAGCAAGGAAAAAGCCACTGCTCTAAAACCGCCGTAAAAAGCCAGACTACGGTTTCCAACTGCACATGGGGACAAAGATCGTACTTTTTGGAGAAATGTCCTCTGGTCTGATGAAACAAAAATAGAACTGTTTGGCCATAATGACCATCGTTATGTTTGGAGGAAAAAGGGGGAGGCTTGCAAGCCGAAGAACACCATCCCAACCGTGAAGCACGGGGGTGGCAGCATCATGTTGTGGGGGTGCTTTGCTGCAGGAGGGACTGGTGCACTTCACAAAATAGATGGCATCATGAGGAAGGAAAATTATGTGGATATATTGAAGCAACATCTCAAGACATCTCACTTCACAGTCAGGAAGATAATGCTTGGTCGCAAATGGGTCTGTCAAATGGACAATGACCCCAAGCATACTTCCATACTTCCAAAGTCAAGGTATTGGAGTGGCCATCACAAAGCCCTGACCTCAATCCTATAGAACATTTGTTGGCAGAACTGAAAAAGCGTGTGCGAGCAAGGAGGCCTACAAACCTGACTCAGTTACACCAGTTCTGTCAGGAGGAATGGGCCAAAATTCACCCAACTTATTGTGGGAAGCATGTGGAAGGCTACCTGAAACGTTTGACCCAAGTTAAACAATTTAAAGGCAATGCTACCAAAAACTAATTGAGTGTATGTAAACTTCTGACCCACTGGGAATGTGATGAAAGAAATAAAAGCTGAAATAAATAATTCTCTCTACTATTATTCTGACATTTCACATTCTTAAAATAAAGTGGTGATCCTAACTGACCTAAGACAGGGACTTTTTACTAGGATTAAGTGTCAGGAATTGTGAAAAACTGAGTTTAAATGTATTTGGCTAAGGTGTATGTAAACTTCCCACTTCAACTGTACCTGTACATTTAAATGTACATTTACCTGTACAGTTAATTTAACCAAAATATTCAGTTACCTGTTCATTTAACCAGACGGTATATTAAGTAAACTATTATTACCCTCATTTATATCATATGCACATTTAGCTATTGAAGTATTTCTCTGCCATCGACCTGTATAGTATAGTTAACCATCCAACATCCACCAATGTATAGTGTACATATTCAGCCAACCACTCATTCTATGCAATGTCTTTTTATAGCTTTTATTTTTTTTGCACTCCAGATATCTTGTATTTCTATACTTTTTCATACTGCCGCTCTATGTATCATGTACCGTGTATCTGTCTTTTCTGTACTTTCGTTGTGGCATTTTGCACCTGCCCTGTGTTTTGTTGTAGCTGCTTGACAAAGAAATTTCCCCCCCAGGGGATCAATAAAGTATCTATCTATCTAATCTATCTATAACCATGCAAATACTCCTTATTTATTTATATCAACTTGCAATATTTTAATTTAAAAAAATTCACCTAACGCTCTGTAACAATGTATAGTGTACATATTCAGCCATTCACCCATTCTATGCAATGTGTTTTTATAGCTTTTTGCACTCCAGACATCTTGTATTTTTATACTTTTTCACACTGCCGCTCTATGTATCATGTATCTGTCATTTGTGTATTTTCATTCTGGCATTTTGCACTTGCCCTGTGTTTTTTCGTAGCTGCTTGATGAATCAATCAATCAATCAATCAATCAATCAATCAATCAATCAATCAATCAATCAATCAATCTATCTATCTATCTATCTATCTATCTATCTATCTATCTATCTATCTATCTATCTATCTATCTATCTATCTATCTATCTATCTATCTATCTATCTATCTATCTATCTATCTATCTATCTATCTATCTATCTATCTATCTATCTATCTATCTATCTATCTATCTATCTATCTATCTATCTATCTTTGAGCTGCTGTTAGACAGATTTGATTTGGTTTCTCAGGACAGGTTAAGCCTGATACAGAGTCTATTTCTTTTGCCCGTGTATCTTTGGCAAATCTACTTGTATATTTTCTACGATATGGCCCTTTGACCATTGGATCACCAAGACCTATAAATAAATCTACATTCTGAGCACTTCAATCTGCCTTTCCTTCTGTGGACTTCGACTGCTACAAGGTCCCTATTTTACAGTTCCATAGGCTAATCAAAACCACCTCTGATACGTTCACTATGTTCACCTTCTGAAATGCCTTGTGGGTTGAAGATTCACCTCATCTGTGAACTTGATCAGGAGGGCCGTAATGTGCATGTTCTGTAGAAGACAGAAGTTGACAGGAGCAAGACAGACAGAGGACATGATATAACATCCTTATGACTTGTCCAAAGACTGATGACATCCACGCTAACACATAATTAGACTTCTCTTTCATCAGTGCGGGTGTTATTTTATGTAAGGTCTTCTAAAGCCTGATGACATCCAAGCTGTTACAATGTCACAGCATATGTTTTTTATATGCATTTTCTATGTCAGTGGTCACCAAGCTTTTCTGAGTCAAGATCACTTTATGAAAACAAAATAAAAGCCAAGATCTACCGCTCAGATTTTTTTTTAAATGACTTAAAAAACGTAAGCCTATGAAACATTAACAAATTAAAAACAGCAATGAGTTTTGTGCATTAGGCTACAGGCCCAATACATTATCACTTTATATTGGCTATGCTTGAATTGCTCTGCCAATGTTGTTCTTCAGACCATTTTGAAATTATATTTAAAGAAAATGTAGGTATATGATCACACTGGTAATAGATAATTTGTTGTATTACTTGTGAGGCACAGCTGAGTGAACATAATTAATATTTAAAACATTTTATTTAAAAAATGCAGCCTCTCACCCGACTCACTGTTCCTCCGCTCTCCTTCCACTGAAAAAAGGGGACACAGTCTTCCAGCTGATGGCGAAACTCAAGTCGCACTGCATTATTTTTCTGCCTCACGCACCAATTCATGTTGTAACTATAACCAGAGAAAGTGATTTGCTCTCTGGGGCCTCTCAGGATGGATAGAGTTCTACCTTCAGTCACATGAAATGGTTCAAAATGGGAACACTGCCTTGCCGGTGCTAGTGCTGATGAATGAAGTGCACCTACCGCCAACAGCATGAAACAAATGAAAAGAAAATAGGAATGCAAGTTTTTTTTTTACAGAAATGTTTGGTGATCGACTAGGAATGCCATGGAAATCAACCGGTTGGTAGCTACTGGCCTACCTGGTTAAATAAAGGTGAAATAAAATAAATAAAAACCTTATGGCAAACCGTGCAGCATGTAAAACATCTTCAAAGGCCTGGTGTAATCTTTGTAGTGACTCACCCCGTATGAGGCTGCATTGTGCAGGGAGATGAGGCATCCTTTGACTGGAGCGTTGTCGTCAGCCAGGAGGGAAGCATCTCCTTCCAGCTTGTCCTGGATGTCCGTGTCTCCCTCCTTCACCATGTCCAAAGACATGTTACCATCACAGTTCTTCTTGTGGGGATACACATAGACAGATGTCATTCAAATGTAGGAGAAGCATTTTGCATAAAAGGTTATTGTTAGACATATTGCACTGTACTGAAAATAAAAAAACATCCTAGTAGCCTTCAGTAAATCAAAAAGAATATGAAAGGCACAGGAAGGAAGATTAACCTTGAGCATCAGCTTGGCTGCAGCCTCGAGGAGAGGGGTGAAATTCCACAGGTCAGCTACAGTGCATTCGGAAAGTATTCAGACCCCTTTCCCACATTTTTGTTACGTTACAGCCATATTCTAAAATGAATGAAATAATGTTTTTTTCTCATCAATCTACACACGTTACCCCATAATGACAAAGCAAAAACTGTTTTTTAGAAATGTTTGCAAATGTATAAAAATGTAAACTGATAAACCTTATTTACTTCAAAATTGAGCTCAGGTGGATCCTGTTTCCATTGATCATCCTAGAGATGTTTCTACAACTTGATTGGAGTCCACCTGTGGTAAATTCAATTGATTGGACATGATTTGGAAAGGCCCACACCTGTCTATATAAGGTCCCACAGTTGGAAGTGCATGTCAGAGCAAATACCAAGCCATGGGGTTGAAGGAATTGTCCTTAGGGCTCCGAGACAGGATTTTGTCGAGGCACAGATCTGGGGAAGGGTACCAAAAAATGTCTGAAGCATTGAAGGTCCCCAAGAACACAGTGGCCTCCATCATTCTTAAATGGGAGAAGTTTGGAACCACCAATACTCTTCCTAGAGCTGGCCACCTGTCCAAATTGAGCAATCGGGGGAGAAGGGCCTTGGTCAGGGAGGTGACCAAGAACCCAATGGTCACTCTGACAGAGCTCTAGAGTTCCTCTGTGAAGATGGGAGAACCTTTCAGAAGGACAACCATCTCTGCAGCACTCCACCAAACAGGCCTTTAAGGTAGATTGGCAAAAAGAAGCCACTCCTCAGTAAAAGGTGCATGACAGCCCGCTTGGAATTTGCCAAAAGGCACCTAAAGACTCTAAGACCATGAGAAACAAGATTGTCCCCCTCGTTCTGCTGTGAAAGGACAGAAAGGTACATGGGTGCAGTCGAGGATGGGTCTGGAGGGAAAACGTCTCTTGAGTTCCATGAATGCCCTGTCAACCTTGTGGGTCCAGACAAAACAGGTCTTTGACTTGCGGGTCACACTTCTCTATCGTGACGTGTAGCTGACTCTGCAGGAGGCGTCTCAGGACTTGGCGGACATTCAAGATGTGTTCAGGAATGGTCTTGGAGAAGATCAGGATGTCGTCTTGGTAAACAGAGATTCAACATATCCCTAAGAGTATCATTGATCAATACTCATAGTGGCCACTAGGGGTGTTAAAGGCAGTTTTACATTCAACTCCCTCCTTGATTCTCACCAGATTGTAAGCGTTGCGCAGGTCCAGTTTGGTGAAGAATTAGGCCCCTTTGGGTCAGCTCCAAGGCGGTGGACATCAGGGGTAGGGGATAACGATTCTTAATTGTAATCCTGTTCAGGCCTTGGTAATCGATGCAGGTGCACAGACCTCCATCTTTCTTTCCCACAAAGAAGAAGCCTGCACCAGCTGGGGATGTTGAGGAGCAAATGAAACCTGCCTCCAGCGACTCCCGGATGTAATTGTCCATGACTGCTGCTTCAGGGGTCGAGAGGGAGTAAAGACGGCCCCAGGGAGCCAGGTAGGAGTTCTATGGCGCAGTCGACGAAGGCTTGAATCTGGTGCTGCCAGTTGTCCCAGTGGAGGGTTGCGGGTAGTGACAGACGGTGACTGGGTAGCCAGGGTGAAACAGCATAGCTCGTCAGGGTCTCCCCTTGTCCTGGTGAGCTCTGGCGTTTCCCGTCAGCTCTGGTCATGTAGCATGGAGATGGCTGATACCTCCACAGTAGAGGCAGCCTGTCACGTTCCTGTGGGCTCAGATGTGTGCGTCCCAGCTGCATGGGCTCTTCAGTGCTGGGCTCGGGGGGCTTGGGGTGCTCAGGAAACTGGGACACTGGTGTGGTGTCAAAAAGGTGCTGTCTTGCGTGTTCTTGAAGTCAGTTGTCAAGCCTGATTGCCAGCATTATCAGGGACTTGAGGCCTTCTCCCAGTTACCGAGAGGCCAGTTCATGCTTGATGGAGTTAGACCAGTGCCTCCGTATTCCACTCACTCTCGGCGGCAAGGGTGCGGAACTCAATGCCGAAGTCAGCCACTGGTCTGACCCC
Source organism: Thymallus thymallus (assembly GCA_023634145.1). Lineage (NCBI taxonomy): Eukaryota > Metazoa > Chordata > Actinopteri > Salmoniformes > Salmonidae > Thymallus > Thymallus thymallus. Next base: position 6,054,671 of record CM042399.1, on the reverse strand, counting down.
TTGGCGGATGTTGAACAGTCATATGGCTGTTTCTTGTCCGATGACTGGGTTGTCGAAGACTCATTGCAGCTCGGCAGTGAAGGCTAATATGGAGCTGCAGGATGGTAGCTGCTGTTTCCACACCGCCGTTACCCACGCCAGGGCCTTCTCCGAGAGTAGAGAAATGATGTAGGCGATCATAGCCCGATCGGTGTGGAACGAGGAGGACTGTAGCTTGAACACCAGAGAACACTGGGTGAGGAACCCTTTGTATCCTCCCGGGAGGCCTTCATACTGCTCGGGGGCTGGGTTCTTGGGTTCCCGGTGCAGGTTCCCTGGAGGAACTACGGCGACGCCTGTAGCACTGAGTGATGAGACTTGGGCATTGGCACCTCCAGGGTTGGGGTTGGACTGTGGTTGGAAGAAGTCGGTAAGTGACCGGAGGGTCTCTGGTATTTGGAGGAGTTCTTGCTGCCGCCCCATCAGTGCTCCTTGGTGGATTTCGTCATTCCTGATCTGTGTGATCTCTGCTGGGTCCATGTTGTAGGCAGAAGCTTGCTGTGACATGGTGAGGTTGGACCCAGGTGCAGAGAAGAGACCAGACCAGGAATCAGTGGTTCAGGATAAACATCATTATTTAACTGAGAAACGGTAACCAAAGGATCACAGGAACACTGGAAAACAACAAACACCAAGTCTAGAAAACTCACTCAGGAGACAAACACACACGGCAAACAACAGAAAACACAGCTCTCTTAACAGGGACATCATCATGACTAATAGGCCACAACTGAGTGTCATTAATACAACTTATTTAACTAAGCAAGTCAGTTAAGACCAAATTCTTATTTACAATGACAGCCAACCCTGACCAGACCTGGACGACACTGGGCCAATTATGCACTGCCTTATGGGACTTCCTATCACAGTCAGACATGATGCAGCCAGCATTTGAACCATGGACCACAGTGACACCTCTTGCATTGAGATGCAGTGCCTTATAGCGCTGTGCCACTAAGGAGCCCTTGACTTAAGGTGCATATAGAGGAACCTTTCTCACACTATGTGCAGGACAATAATCCTGTCCCCATGAGTAGAGCAGACGTACCACATATCTCAGCTGAAATTACAAAGTCAGACTGAGGTTGAAGAGAATAATTCCTCGGCCCCCAAGGACAAAGGTGCACTGAATAAAACATTGGAGTTGGTACCTGGTGAGTCAGAGTCTACAACAATGACCTCTCATCTAAGAAATAGAAGAAGAGGGAAAATGCAAAAAAATGAAGCTAGGAAGTGGCTACTAAGCCCAGTGATACTCTGAACCAAATAGAAAAAGAAAAAACAGAGGGTAATAGGGGGCCCGAAGACGATGCAACTCTCTAGGGAGTGCAAAAGAAGGCAGCCAAACATCAATGCTGGCCTTCATTCAAACAATCTGGAACCAACAAACACCCAAGCGGCCCAGGGTATCAAGCTCCCCATCAGAGTCTAGAGTTAGGACACCTACAGAAAACAATATGATATGGAGGATGTAATTCAGGGAGAAAGGTTATGAGCCATCCAATCAAAAACCATTGATGAATGGTGAAACATAAATTTATAAAATCTCGTTCAGTGTAGTGTGAGAACGACCTCTGTCACCGACGTCCTCAAGAGAATGCGCAATCTGCAGATTACCTCACGTTAATGCAAACTCTTGATACAAACAAAAACCTGCCTTCAAGACTGAAACTCAGTTCCCTCAACCCAGCGTTTAGGAAACATTCTACCAGGAACCTATTTCAAACAGTTAATCAGGCCTAAATGCTCTGGGACCCTCGATCCAAGCCTGAGGGCATCTAAATATTCATAACATTATTTCAAAGAGTGAATTCCTCTAAATAATCTTGATTCTAATCTTGATTTAATCTGTTTCTCTGAGACATGGCTGAAGAAATCTTCTCCTATTTCTACCTTTTAAATGTTCCTGGATACTCCATATTCAGGAGAGATGGGGAGGGCAGAGGGGTGGATTGCTTATGTACATGAAAGATAACATTAATAAGTGCAATCTTATTGAATGGAAATATGCCAATAACCTTGAATATATGGGGCTGAATGTCTCCCTCTCCTCTCATGTCTCTCTCTGTTATTGTCTTATTTCAACCACCATCTCGTTTTATGAATGCCATCATAAGAATTAGATTATCTTCAAGGGTGATTTCAATATAAACTGGGAAAATAAAACGTACAGGAAGAAAACGCAAAGAGACAGACAATTTCAACCCGACTCAAATAATACAAAGACCAGCCAGAGTAACACAGACATCCCAGACTCAAACTGATCTGTTGTTCACCTACAGACCTGATCGAATAACTAAGTCCCTTAACTTAGTAACATATCTGACCACAAGGCTGCATTAGTGATTAGAAAACTCACTAGAAAGAGATGTAAGAACCACGCTAATGTGCAGCAGTGAGATCAAAGCATCCCTAAAAGTGAGCAGAGTAACTATGACGCAGCTATAAGTCAAACTGACTGGTAGTCTGAATACAGAACATTCTGTCTGCTATTGACGAAGTGAATATCTTAGAAAATTCTAACGTAAGCCATGAGGTAAAACCTCTCTACCATGGCTCATTGATGACCTCTGGAGGCAGATGACAGAGCAGGATATTGCCTTGAAAAAAGCACTGAAGTCTGGTCAGAATGATGACAGGAGTATATTTACATCACGGACAAATAATAAGATGGTAAGGAATATCAATAAGCTAAAGCAGAGTTCTTCCACAGAGTGATCAATAAGCTAAAGCAGAGTTCTTCCACAGAGTGATCAATAAGCTAAAGCAGAGTTCTTCCACAGAGTGATCAATAAGCTAAAGCAGAGTTCTTCCTCAGAGTGATCAATGAATCAAAAGGAAATGGCAAAGTGATTTTGGAAAACCTCAACAAAGGAGCTGATGTGGTTTACGGGGACTTCAGGTCCAGACTCTAAGGGGCCACACAGAATGACACAGGGACAGAGGAGGCATTTAACCGAAGGTGGGAGTGAGGAGGTGGAACCACAATGTCCTGTGATATGTTGAAGTGATGTGTGTGTCAGATTCCCCATGGGACAACATTTTCCTTCCTTCCTTCCTTGCTTTCTTCCTTGCTTTCTTCCTTCCTTCCTTAATTCCCTTCTTCCTTCCTTCATACATCCTGTGTACCACAGACTACTGGAACACACTGCCTACAGAAATAATAGGTTTTTCTAAACACAAACTGAACAAGTGCCTAAATTGTAACCATGACTAGTTTGATGCATTTTCTGTTTTATAAACTCTAACTTGTTTGTTATGATGCTGTGTTTTTGTACTTATGTTTTGATGGTCTGTTTGCTTTAACCCGCCCAGGGACTATAGATGGAATTAGCTTCTTAGTTACATTTATAAATATATAAATGATTCATGATTAACAGATGATGGTGATTATGGTTATTTTTAGTATTATTGTCACGTTACTTGGCGACAATTAATTCGCCATGAAAAGTGAATTAAAGTATTGGATATTGGAACTAGTTTTGTGATTGTATGTTGTCTGACTGTGGTGCAGGGATTTGTCTTCAACGTGCTCAGGCTGGCATTGGAAGTAGTTCCGGTGGTTTTGACAGAGAACGGGAGTCGGAGCCGGGAGACCCGGTGGGATCCTATTGTTGGAGAAGACAATCCGAATAGCGGGCTGAAGAAGTCTCCAAATCAAGGGACGCGTCTGACCACAGAACCGGTCCATGTGACACGAGTATGGCATGGGGCATCCAACTTCAGTGACAGCCCTAGAAGGTGGAGAAGCTCCGTTCTCGGAGGAAATGTTCAAGTGCAGCACTGGAACAGCTGAACCTCTCAAATTTGAACCGGTTAATAACCATCCACCGTGGTAAGTAACGTTAAAGCGAAATTGGGAATGTCGTAGGCCGAATAAGGCCTGGAGAAAATATCTTACATAGGCAAAGAAATGTATTTGAGCTCCGGGGTTGCGTTGTGGACAGGCCTTGACAGGTCCTCTCTCCCTGTCATCATACTATACAGATAGACATTTTATTTATTATATTAAAACTTCAACAAGTTTGCAATATCCTATACTTTATTTCACGGTGATCCCCGGTGGTGCCGGTCTGATTTGATTCTGCTGTTTAATTGCCTTGGGTCTGATTTGATTCTTGCCTTGCAAGTAGTAGAATGACTTTGAAATTGAATTTCGATTAGTCGAAATTGAAACGGATGCTCAACCGTTCTGACATGCATCCATCCATCCATGCACTATAAGTTCTACTTTTTAGACCCGAGAACTTTTGAAGTGATAAGTTTTAAAATGTCAAAGTAGGTTGCTGGGGCTGCCTCAGTAACACTGGTATTTTACAGAACAAAATCTAGTGCAATTTTAGTGATAAGTGTTACAATGTTGTCACTTCCCACATATGTCAGTTTGATGGATGTGATGTTGTGTTTGCAACAATTGTTGCACACTAGAAGTCAGTAAATAGTTACAATATTTATATTGTGTAATGGTCCGTTGCAAAGTTTCCACTTGTTTATCTCGAAGACAACTGGAGAGGCGCAAGTCGTTCTCTTGTTACAATTTAGCCTTGCACGAACTAATATATTATTTTGTAATGTTTATTGAAAGCTTCAAAAACTAAGCGCATGTCAAAAGGAATGTACCAGAAATACAAGAATGGTCATGCATTGATGAAGGGTTGGCTATTCACTGGCAGCCTACTCATGTCCATGACAAATAACAGCTGTAGCCTACAGTATATTGGTATTGGAATGTTTTTGTTTGAACAATGACCATTGGCATATATCGTCCATGGCTTTTATTCCGTCCATGAATACGACAGAACCTACTACCCTAATATTTATTTTGCAATAGGCTATATCTTCAATGGGCCTTGTCACTTTTTTAAGCATTTTTGGTGTTAATGCCTGTATTCGAGTCTCAGAAAATCAGGTTTGCCATAGAGGAGTTGGGAATGACTCCTATCACAACACTGCAGCTTAGGTGTACTGGGAAAAAGGGAATGTTTAATGTTACCAGTCCATTAAGTGAGATGCTAAAATATAATTGTGTTTATTTTCTAAAGAGAGAACTGGTTCCTGATTTGGATACGTCCTATCAAGATGAGAGTTGTCTGAACAGATTTTTCTCCACATTTTGTGCTGAGTTTTACATGCGGGTGTTAAATGGTGATGATTGAAGGTAATTTGGCTTTTTAATTGCAGAACAGCTGCTACACTCTCTCTACTAATTGCCATGTAGACATTCTCAATAGATCACTCATAGACCATTAAATACCTCATTAAGATATATTATGTAGATTCCCATTAAACGTGATAAAAAACAAACCCTCAATGTTTTCTGATTTGTATTTTAATCTCTGAGGTCATTATAATTGCTGTCAATGTCAGCAAATGCATCGCTAAGAAATTCGGGATGCAGCGTCAACTTACTTTCCAATTCCACTTAATAAAAGTTTAGGGGGACCGAGTGGCGCACAACCGCAGACCCGGGTTCGATCCCGGGCGGCGCACAATTGGCCCAGTGTCGTCCGGGTTAGGGGAGAGTTTGGCCGTCATTGTAAATAATAATTTGTTCTTAACTGTCTTGCCTAGTTGTTTTGTCTTTGCACATTTAGGAATTGAAATTGGAGGTTCCGTTTGGTTGCTAGGCGTTGGGAAATTGTGTAATATTTTCATGAGTATTGTTTATTATTTACTCTACATAATGCCATAAATACTGTAGAGATTCAGGAGGAAGTGTGACGTCCCTGACTGGGGCTCGAACTTACATAGCCATGAGCAAAGGCAGCGACCGTTACCACTGCTCCAAGAAAGCTATCTCCACATGTACACAGCCATCCACTGTGTACATGCATCTCCGATAGCCATACCAAGTCATCCTCATTCCAACACCATTGTAGCGATTTGGGGACAAAAGTGTCACTTCTCCTTGTACCTATGACCAAAACATAGCACACACAGTACCTATGAACCACACACAATAATTCACTCCCCTCATGTATTGACACTTTTAATCTATTATCTGTAAAAATGTCTCATAAAATGTAACCTACAAACTGCACACAGTTGTAAGCACTTTACAATAGAATGTATAGTAACTACACTGTAACTACATTATACTTGGTTAAATACAAGGTACATGTTTGGGTTAAGTGACATTAAGTATGAAAAAGACAAAGGGATAGTTCAGGATTTTATATCTACTTCCCCAGAGTCAGATGAATACGATTTGTATCTATCTGTGTCCAGTATGAAGGTAGTTAGAGGTAGTTTCATGAGCCACTGCTAACTAGCGTAAGCCCAATGACTGTAAGTCTACAGGAACAACTAGCAGTTAGACTTCCAGTCATTGCGCTAACGCTAGTTAGCAATTGCGCTGACGCTTGTTAGCAGCTTCCTTCAAACTGCACCCAGACACATTAAAATGGTATCCACAACTTTATCTGACTGTAGATAAACACCGGCTTCGAGAGCATTATCACTTTTATACAACGGGTTGCCAACATATTCAAATAATGATTGACATATTTTCATTAAACATTTTATTTTTATGAATTTATTCATACTATTTCATCCTTCCACAAGATATAGTCCCGACACAAATCTAAGGTTGCTACCAAAGCCGGCTGGTCGTTCGTTCTATCGGTTCGGTTTCCAGAGACATGTATTTGGATACATCTGTTGTGACGTGACTTTCATTAATCTGTTGACTGTTATTTATCGAATCAACTAACTATGTTTAATTGTTATTCTATTCAATTAATCATGTAACAATTTGTGGCACCACGGAAGAAGTTGTTTATAGAGTTACCATCTCCTGAATTAAACTCTAAAGGTCTTTACCTATTACATCAATTTTTTTTTAATTGAACTTTTAATAAGTCCGTCAAATTCTTATTTACAATGACGGCCTACCTATAGGGTCAGCCATAGTAGTACGGCACCCCAAATTACGGTTAAGTGCCTTGCTCAAGGACACATCAGATGTTTTTTTTCACCTTGTCGGCTCATGTATTCGAACCAGCAACCTTTCGGTTACTGGCCCAATGCTCTAACTGCTAGGTTACCTGCCGCCCTTAAAACAGCGTATTAAATCATAACCTCTTATCATATCATCATTCTGAACAGTCGTAACCTGCTTGGATCTGCAAAAACCCCAGCCTTACTCATGATTCAGTACTACACAAATTGGTTTAATTATTTATTTACTAGTTAAATAAATAATAACACAGAATAAACATACACACTTAATATATGAGGGAAAAAGTCCCTGTCGGACTAACTGCTTGTTTACCAAAAGAGGGAGGGGTAAAGAGAGAAGGGGAGAAAGAGAGACTGATCATTGATACATTTGTAAACTACTCTCACAGTAATCATAATACTTTGCACACGAACCGCCGCCCGTTTGGAGTGAGAAATCATGAATGTATTGAATGCCTTCGTTTGTCGTTTATCTCTGTCGGAACCAAGCCTTCTTGAAAAGGGGTTTGGTTGAGTCTCCTGAGGGTTTAAGGCTCTGATTGTCCACGAGTTCACAATGCCCTGCTTCCTAGCCATACCAGGGATTGTCTGAGATGGGAGCTTTTTCCTCTCTCAACCTCGTGTGGATTGTCAGAGTTTGAACCATTTTACACGCGCAGCTGCAGACTGCCGATGTCCTGGTCTGGTAGGTGAGTTAATTGTCTTCACCTCATTTTGAGGTTCCAACCATTTCAAACGTGTAGCGACTCTCTTCTGGTCTAAAGGTTGATTTCTCTTCCAAGCCTTTATGCACTCTTGGTCAAAAGAGGCGTTCCGTCATGCTGACAAGCTCTCTGGCATCCCTCGGGGCGTGGCTAGTTACTGTATTATCAAAAACAATTATCTTATTAGAAAACTAATCACATTCCTATCTTAACAAAGAAATGTCATATTATATGCACAACATATTGGATGAAAACTTGACGGATAAAGGGGATTTACTTTTCAAATTACAGTATTTTCTTCATACCATTTTCATTTTTTTTTTTATGACATTTTTTTATGACATCACCATTTCCCACGTTCTTATGTTAGAAATCTTGTTCCAGTGTTCACTTTGAGACGTGTTAGAGTTTTGGCTGGAAAATGTCTGGAGACAAAGTACATTCTTTGGGTTAATACTGAAGGGGGAAATAGAGGCTCCTTCTCCTTAAATTTACGACAGGATGAGAGCTGCCAAACCGGCCCAGTTCCCTCCTCCCCTCTTCTGTGGGTGAGAGAGGGTCTGGTTATTGTCAACTTTTGCCAAGCCGATCTGAGCCATTTGATCCTCACAGGACAGTCATGACACATCCATAATAATGAGCTAATGATGTGTGATTTTCCTGTCATAGAAAATATGCTCTCTCGTCAAGACACTGTTGTTCAGAGGAGCTAGCCAACAACACAGCTAACACAACATCTTCAAACTGAAGCTGGAAAGACTAGCTACATTTGTTTAGTTTGACCTGTTTTCTATTGATATTTCTTTGTATGTCTCCATAAAAGTGATGTCAGCTGATTTAGGATTTCGACTGGCTGAGATAAGCTCCTTGTCTGTCTCGTCCCGACTCCTGACACGTTCATCACTATGGGACAGCTGGAGATCAAATGTCAATGTTGCAAAGGTCGGAGAGATTGACAGCAAGGTTTATACAAATCTCTGCTGTTGAAAAGTAAATGTTAGTCTAAAAGAAATGTGAGATAATGTCTAGATGCCTTTTATAGTGGAGATCAAGTTTATAAATTGCCTGGCTGGGCTGATGAGTCAGATGGAACAGAGTTAATAGGCATTTTAACGTCATAGATTTAGCCAGTGGTAACTTGTGGAATAGACACTGGCTGGAATGTGGTTTTAACCAATCAGCATCCAGGATTAGATCCACACATAGATCATTTGATAACCTCTTTGGTCAAAGAGTAATGCTGTAATATTACTGATTATATTATTTTCATAAGAGTGTAGAGGTTTGTAAATCGTACGTTTTTAAAGTCCAGCTCCCAATCAGGCGACATGTCTATGAACTTGTGCACTCGTCTCTCCAACGACATGAATCAGAGGGAATATTCCCATCAATTAGATCATTTAGAATTCTAGTCCTTTGCCACGAAAGCATTACCAAATGCCCTCTTGTTAAAGTGATTATTCAAATGGCCTGCCATTAGGTGGAGTAACAGACCCCTGCTGGTAATTGGGCTCCAGAACAGGCTCTCCGTTCTGCTTGGGCTATTCCCAACATGGAACTAACTTTTATGTTGGAGGTTTTTACAGTCGATTTATACCTACTATGCTGTATTTATTTTCCAAATATAGGCATTTTTTTTGGACAGAGACCGTGAAGTGCCACCTTGTCCTAGACCTGCTGTTTTCAACTCTCTCTCTCTACCGCACCTGCTATTTCAACATCTAACTGCCCGGATTTGAAAAGCCAGCTGACATTTACTCCTGATGTATTTACCTGTTGCAACCTCTACAACCACTGTGATTATTATTTTACCCTGCTGGTCATCTATGAACAAAAGATCTGGCCTTAGATAGATAGATAGATAGATAGTACTTTATTGATCCCCCGGGGGGGAAATTTCATTGTCAAGCAGCTACAACAAAACACAGTGCAGGTGCAAAATGCAACAACGAAAGTACACAAAAGACAGATACACGGTACATGATACATAGAGCGGCAGTATGAAAAAGTATAGAAATACAAGATATCTGGAGTGCAAAAAAAAAGCTATAAAAAGACATTGCATAGTATGAGTGGTTGGCTGAATATGTACACTATACATTGGTGGATGTTGGATGGTTAACTATACTATACAGGTCGATGGCAGAGAAATACTTCAGTAGCTAAAAATGCGTATGATATGAGCGAGGGTAATAATAGTTTACTTAATAGACAGACTGGGTAAATGAACAGGTAAGTGAACATTTTGCATGGTTAAATTAGCTGTACAGTTAAGTATACAGTTATATTTACAGATAAGTGAATACTTGCATGTTTACACAAACTGTACAGGTAAATGACAGGAAGAGATACTTTAATAGCTAAATATGTGTATGATATCATTTGGGGTAATAATAGTAATTCCCTTAAAATACAGTCCTTAGTGCGCAGGGTTTAATTACAGACAACTGCACGTATTGCACATTCGATATACTAAAAGCAATGAGAAAAGGTGCAACTGGCAGGATACTAATATGCATTCCTGAGTGAATGCCTACGTAGGTTAAGTCCAATAATTACTTACAATATTGCATGTGATATAATATAACAACTGTACATGTGTATGTATATACAGACCTGTATGAATAAATAGGTCCTGAGTGGATGAGTGCTGACGGACCAGAGTTACTCACGGATGGATGCATAATTGTTAAACTAGGTCCTAGCACCCCAACAGTTCCAGATCTATTTTGCCGACGGCACGGCACCCCGGTGAGGCATTATATAGTCTAATAGCCGCCGGCAGGAAGGACCTCCTGTAGCGCTCTCTGGCACACCGTGGTGGGATCAGTCTGTGACTGAAGGTGCTCCTCTGCGTCATAACCATAGCGTGCAGAGGGTGGGTGACGTTGTCCATGATGGCCAGCAGTTTGGCCAGGATCCGTCTCTCCGCCACGTCCTCTAGAGTGTCAAGGCTCATCCCCAGGACAGAGCTAGCCTTCCTGATCAGCTTATTTACCCGAGAAGCATCACCGGCTTTGATGTTTGCTCCCCAGCACACCACTGCAAAAAAGATGTCACTGGCCACCACAGACTGGTAGAAGGTATGCAGTAGTTTACTGCACACGTTGAAGGACCTGAGCCTCCTCAGAAAGTAGAGTCGGCTCTGGCCCTTTTTGTACAGGGCCCCGGTGTTACCGGCCCATTCCAGCCTGTTGTCCATATGGACTCCAAGGAACTTGTATGACCCAACCATTTCCACATCCATCCCCTGTATAGGGACTGCAGTCAGTTGTGCCTTGGTTCTCCTGAAGTCCACCACCATCTCCTTTGTTTTGCTGATGTTGAGCTGAAGGTGGTTCTGCTCACACCACAACACAAAGTCACTGATTGTGCTCCTGTACTCCTCCTCCTGCCCACCCCTGATGCACCCTACAATAGCAGAGTCATCCGAGAACTTCTGTAGGTGGCATGTTTCAGAGTTATATCTGAAGTCTGAGGTGTAGAGGGTGAACAGGAAGGGGGACAGGACCGTACCCTGGGGGGCCCCTGTGTTGCTAACTGCCCGTTCTGACACACAGCTCTGTAGTCACACAAATTGTGGCCTACCGGTCAGGTAGTCCGTGACCCAGGAGACTAAGGGTGCTTCCACTTTCATCCTCCTCATCTTCTCACCCAGTAGCAGGGGCTGAATGGTATTGAAGGCACTGGAGAAGTAAAAAAACATAACCCTCACAGTGCAACCTGCGTTGTCCAGGTGAGAGTAGGCCCTCTGCAGAAGGTAGATGATTGCATCATCCACCCTGATGTTGCGCTGTTATGCAAACTGCAGGGGGTCCATTGATGAACACACCAGGGGTCTGAGGTGAGCGAGGACTAACCTTTCCAGGTTCTTCATGATGTGGGATGTTAGCGCTACAGGTCTGAAGTCATTCAGGACAGTGGGGTGTGCCTTCTTGGGCACTGGGACGAGGCAGGATGTTTTCCACAGCACAGGGACCCTTTCTAGGCTCAGGCTAAGGTTGAAAAGACGCTGGAGTATTCCACACAGTTGTTCAGCACAGACCCTCAGCACCCTTGGGCTGATGCCATCAGGGCCCGCCGCTTTCCACTGGTGTAGTCTCTCCAGCTCTCTCTTCACTTGGTTGGTGGTGAAAGCCAGCCCAGGTGGGGAGGTGGGGGGAAGGGGGGTGTTGAGGATCAGTCCAGGGGGATCAGGGGCGGAGGTGGGGTCACTGATTGTCTCAGCAGAGGTGCTGTGAGCAAAGTGGGGGTGGGATAGCCATGAGGATGTGTGGTCTGGGGAGCTGGAGGGGAGGTGGACAGGGCCAGTATCAAACCTGTTAAAAAATTGGTTCAGCTCATTGGCTCTGTCCTGGGTCCCCTCCGTCTGCCCACTGTTTGACTTTTTTAAGCCAGCTTGTCCTCCATCTTCTCCTTATACACTCTCTTCCCCTCAGCAATCCGCAACTTCAGCTCCCTCTGGACGCATTTCAATTTGTCCTTGTCCCTCTCCTTGAAGGCCCTCTTCTTCTCATTCAGCAGGGCCTTCAGGTCGCTGGTGACCCAGGGTTTATTGTTTGGGAAACAGCGTACCTTCCTGGTGGGTACAGTGTTGTCTACACAAAAATTAATATAGTCTGTTATGCAGTCAGTGAGTCCATCGATGTCCTCCCCATGAGCCTCACAGAGCACATCCCAGTCTGTTGTTTCAGACACCTGTAGGGCCTCATTATTCCTGGTTGGGCACTTCACAAACTGTTTGAACGTGGGCAGCATTGAAGAGAGAGATGCATGGTTAAAATCCCCCGAAATGGCAAAGAAAGCACTGGGATGCGCTGTCTGTAACCTCGCGATAACAGAGTGGATGACGTCACACGCTGCGTTTGCGTCAGCAGAGGGCGGGATGTAAACAATAACAGCAATGGCCATGTATTGTTATAATCACAGCCAGAAGAGGACTGGCCACCCCTCAGAGCCTGGTTCCTCTCTAGGTTTCTTCCTAGGTTCCTGCCTTTCTAGGGAGTTTTTCCTAGCCACCGTGCTTCTACATCTGCATTGCTTGCAGTTTGGGGTTTTAGGCTGGGTTTCTGTATTGCACTTTGTGACATCGACTGTTGTAAAAAGGGCTTTATAAATACATTTGATCGATTTAAGAGAGACAGAAAGGAGGAGAGATGGTGTGCTAGAAGGGCATAGACTGGATTTGAACACTTGCCAGCACTGGCATACATGTGTGCTCCGAAGGCAGTAGCAGTAACCATTACACCAGGCCACTACTGTTCTGCACCTGTATTCTACCTTTTGTGCATCACGATGGAGAGGAAATTATATTACTGGCAGTGTGTACCTTGCGTTATTGCTCTGTGGGCGCTGCATTTGAGACCAGGTACTTGTAGATTAATCTGAACATCCATTCTGTGATCCTGGGCTGTGTACTCTGATTGTGGTCCAGGCCCTCAAACTGTTGCACATCACAGGAATTGAAAAAATACCTTTCTGATTTCCATTGAAAAGTGGAGGATCTACTCTGTGCTACTGAGTTCATACGCTACCTCGGTAGCGAGCTCAAACTGGCTAACGTTAGCCACTAGCCATACTAGCATGTAATTACATTCCAGATGTAAACAAGTGCTTTTCTTGCTAAAAGCGAAAGAGAAAATAATACCTGCTTGTACTCATTGTGTTGTACTTCCTTTGCTTTTAATCTGCAGCTATGTTTCAGTTGTGTTAATTGTGTTTTAGCTGGTCTTCAGTAGTTGGGCTCTAGCTTTCCGACCATATTTGTGGTGGTTGGCTAGGCTAAATTGCTAATGTTAGCTGTCTGGCTAGCTTGCTGTCTAAGAAAACTGCATATAGATAACATTCTTTCATAACTGGTGAGATGGCGTTATGTATTTGGGAAAACATTGGTTTGCTGTTGATAGCAACTGGCTGACGTAATGTTAGCAGGATAGTAGGGATTATGTTAGCTGGCTAGTTGGCTAGCAACCTTGTAACAATAAATCAACTTGCAAGGTTGCTAGCCAACTAGCCTGCTAACGTTAATGTATTTGCTTGTGAGTTGGCTGAAAATTAAAAAGAAATCAGTTGTCATTAGTGCAAACGATTTGGTTTAATTTGAAGTTATACATTTGAAAGTTAATTCTGTTGGAGTTTACATTATAGGGAATAGGCTGGCTTGCTGGGTCCTCCATATTGCATCACACTCTGGGAAAAACATGTTCCAACATGACTTCAGCATTCTTTGAAATTCTGATCGGTTTTATTTAATAACTTGAACAGTTTAAGTGAGGTGTAACTTTGCATTGGGACTTTTTATGCATATACTAATGCAAATCCACACGTTACATGTGGTTACTTTTATGCTACCTAACCTTTAAGTGTCTCGTGCAGAACTGAACTGGCATCTGCAAACTTTTTATTGCTGCCAACTATGCAACTGGTGAGAGGAACACAAAGCTTCACTTCTGAACGTTGTGTTTAACCTTGGGTTGACACAGTAGTGTATTATTGCATTGCATTGCATTGTACTTGTTATGTTTTTAATGAGTAAAAATTGTCAGCTTATTTGCATGTAAAACAATGTTATTATAAATAACCATCAAAAAGCTATGATACTTCTAAAACATGTAAATTACTCCCCATTTTATCAAGTGCAACAAAACCGAAGCCGTTCCTTCAAGTGAATGCCTCTAGGTTTTGGGGGTTGTTTCATTATTAATGCTATTCAGAAGCCACACTTTTAGGTTGGTGCAGTTGGGTGCTTTAATCTATTTGGGCTGTAAATCAATGCATTTTTAAAGAGGACAACTGAACATGGGTGGATGTGGTTCACAAACAGCATCCTTCCCACTCCTCTCGTGGGGGAATGTGCCAAGATGCTGCACTCCCCATATTTTATTTATGGAAAAATACACCTTTTTAACTTTGCCGTTTTTCAGGATTTCTTTTCTGGTTGTGGATGGTTTGGTGGTCTTCTATCCTGTAAGCTATTTTTAGGTGTTGCTGTGATTGTAAGTTCGAGGGCCACAGTGTGTTGGCAGTTCGCTAGCTACTGGTTGAGATCTGAAAATCAGTGCTGAGGTGAATCAATTCTGTTGATTTGGGATGAGAAATGAGATAATTTCATGAATAGAAAATAGTGTTTTATTTTCTCTGAGGAAATTTAAATTAATGTCACTTATTTCATGAATTTGAAATGGTTAAGTTAGAGTGGATTAGTCAACCCTAATCTCGGAACCCAAAACCGAATCTTGTGCTAGCTAGCTGACTACTTAATTTGATTCTTTGGGTGGAAGTGTTCTAATCTGAATACAGTAGACATGAATATTAGTCAGTGGAATGTGAACTCTAAAGTACCTGCTTAACCTACTGGTAGTACCAAACATCAAATTGACCACAGGCCCTTTTCATTGCATGAATTTACAATCAACAGTCATCCCTGCTGAATTGATGGGCCCATCCTTCCATGGGATGGTTATTCCAACCCATGCACTAATTGTCAATTTGAGATCAATGCATGATTGAAATCGAAGTAGGGTGCATGCATCTCAAGTCAGGATTCAAAGAGGACAACCACATTTACATTTCAGTCATTTAGCAGATGCTCTTATCCAGAGTATAAAACCGTAATTACAGTCAAGAGCATTCAAATAAAGACATCGGCTTTGGCATCGAGGTGGAAAGTAATTACAATGTTGAATTTGGCTTTTTGGACCGTTTTCTCCCTCTTTTCAATACTGCCAGACATGACAGTTCTCGACACGCCGACAGGCTCCTTTTGACACATTAGGTTATCCACACAACGCAGTCCTCCTCGGAAATCCCCTCAGCTCGCCAAATTCTGAGAGGAGGGTGTATTTAGTCATAACTTCCAATACTTTGCCTTCTACTGAAAATATTTGGAATCATCCTTCTCACTCTCGCCCTCGGCTCCATTCAGAGTCCCTTTTTAAAATGCAGAAGTGTAAAAGCCGCTCTCGGCCTAAAAGCCTGGCGATCGGTGGGCGGCTGTTAGCTGTTAGCGATGCATGTGATGGAGTGCCATCACAGCCACGCAAGTCTAATCGGTAAATACATTCAATCACACACAGGCCCAAACTCTTTTTTTTTAAAGGGACTACGTGCCCAGTTATGAAAGCCTCATACCCAGTTCACCTGAGTCTTTTAGAACAACGTTCAAATGATGTTTTCAGTTAGTGGAAATCAAAATAGATACTGATAATTTTCTGTTATTAGTCATGTTTTTTAAGTGTATGCTAATAGTTGCTAATAAATGTAAAATGTCTCTATTGCTCACTGTTCTCTTTCAAAACAAATATATTTTATTTATATTATAATGCAGTTACCAAAATCCTGCTAATCTTAACTGGCAATAATTTGTGTTTCTTTTCAAGGAATATAAGTTAAAGAATGGGGTCTTAAGACGTGAGTGAGTCCCGTGATTGTATTGGTGTCGTTGCTGTGTGACTAGGGCTGGGCGATTTATATCGAAATAGATTCATTCAAATTTGCGCGATATTCCAAATGCCTGTATCGCAAGAATCAAGGTTTTTGTTATTTTTTGTTTTTGAGCGTTTTATGTCGGCTTGTTGTATTTTTGGTCTCATGTCCTTCGCTGCTGTGTGCACCTTCCCATTTACACCAGCGATTTTGTATATAATGACAAGATGCCCTTCTCCGCCCTAACAATGGGGGTCGTTGTCCCAAAGGCGATAAGCTTAGGTTCAAAATAAGCCCATAGAAACGCAATGGCCTTATATTGGTTTTAGCTCCGCCTCTTCCTCTATGGTTTACACTCACACCAAGCCCCTCCCCCTGCCTCTCATGCTAAAAAAGTTGAGAGATCACACCTTCCTCACTGACAAGCGGTTTCAACTCACTATTGACCATTTACAGAATCACTCATATGGACACCAAAACACATAGAGACATTATTTTGCTGTAATTGAGAAGTTGACTTTTCTAACGATCCCCTTTTTATGTCTCAGCTACTCAAAATGCGCGCAGAGCAGACTCTATTACAACAAGAGTATCAATGAACATTGACTCTGGAAAATGTAATGCTCAGTTTGTCATGCGTATGATTGGGGTTCCACGTATTTTAGCCAAACACTGTTATACAAGCTGTCTAGTCTGGGTTTTATAAATGTGCAATAAGCATAAAACACAATTCTATAAGGAATTGGCAACTCGCTCTCATTCTGATAAGGTCTTTGATTTCAACATCTGAACAAGTGGACAGGCTAACATGCTTTTCAAACAGTTGGAGATCATACAGAAGTGTGTGTGTGTGTGTGTGTGTTCATAATAATTCAACTCTTCAACCTTGTTCGCTAGCACATCGATCCAAGCCTATGGCGGCAGAATGACGAGGGTGGCATTTTCTGAGCTAAACTTACCAAGACGCACCTCCCACAACAACACATAAAACCTCACATCATTCTGCCCAAAAACAATGACCATTTCTCTCAACCTGTGGCATATTGGCTTTTTAGGCGAGCGCTGAGACCGCCTTATGATAAGCTGTGCCCACTTAGTCAAAGGCAGGGGCTCAAAATATTTATCTTGTCCATTCCCAGCACGCCACAGGGTGCTGTTGGAGAGACACATCTCTGCGGCGTTCCACATTCCGTCAAAAAGATGATCTAACATAAATCATATAGCAGATATACAGTGGGGAGAACACGTATTTGATGCACTGCCGATTTTGCAGGTTTTCCTACTTACAAAGCGTGTAGAGGTCTGGAATTTTTATCATAGGTACACTTCAACTGTGAGAGACGGAATCTAAAACAAAAATCCAGAAAATCACATTGTATGATTTTTAAATAATTAATTAGCATTTTATTGCATGACATAAGTATTTGATCACCTACCAACCAGTAAGAATTCCGGCTCTCACAGACCTGTTAGTTTTTCTTTAAGAAGCCCTCCTGTTCTCCACTCATTACCTGTATTAACTGCACCTGTTTGAACTCGTTACCTGTATAAAAGACACCTGTCCACACACTCAATCAAACAGACTCCAACCTCTCCACAATGGCCAAGACCAGAGAGCTGTGTAAAGACATCAGGGATAAAATTGTAGACCTGCACAAGGCTGGGATGGGCTACAGGACAATAGGCAAGCAGCTTGGTGAGAAGGCACCAACTGTTAGAAAATGGAAGAAGTTCAAGATGACGGTCAATCTCCCTCGGTCTGGGGCACCATGCAAGATCTCACCTCGTGGGGCTTCAATGATCATGAGGAAGGTGAGGGATCAGCCCATAACTACACGGCAGGACCTGGTCAATGACCTGAAGAGAGCTGGGACCACAGTCTCAAAGAAAACCATTAGTAACACACTACGCCGTCATGGATTAAAATCCTGCAGCGCACGCAAGTTCTTGAACTTGAACTTGAACATGTCCAGGCCCGTCTGAAGTTTGCCAATGACCATCTGGATGATCCAGAGGAGGAATGGGAGAAGGTAATGTGGTCTGATGAGACAAAAATAGAGCTTTTTGGTCTAAACTCCACTCGCCGTGTTTGGAGGAAGAAGAAGGATGAGTACAACCCCAAGAACACCATCCCAACCGTGAAGCATGGAGGTGGAAACATCATTCTTTGGGGATGCTTTTCTGCAAAGGGGACAGGACGACTGCACCGTATTGAGGGGAGGATGGATGGGGCCATGTATCGCAAGATCTTGGCCAACAACCTCCTTCCCTCAGTAAGAGCATTGAAGATGGGTCGTGGCTGGGTCTTCCAGCATGACAACGACCCGAAACACACAGCCAGGGCAACTAAGGAGTGGCTCCGTAAGAAGCATCTCAAGGTCCTGGAGTGGCCTAGCCAGTCTCCAGACCTGAACCCAATAGAAAATCTTTGGAGGGAGCTGAAAGTCCATATTGCCCAGCGACAGCCCCGAAACCTGAAGGATCTGGAGAAGGTCTGTATGGAGGAGTGGGCCAAAATCCCTGCTGCAGTGTGTGCAAACCTGTTCAAGAACTACAGGAAACGTATGATCTCTGTAATTGCAAACAAAGGTTTTTGTACCAAATATTAAGTTCTGCTTTTCTGATGTATCAAATACTTATGTCATGCAATAAAATGCAAATTAATTACTTAAAAATCATACAATGTGATTTTCTGGATTTTTGTTTTAGATTCCGTCACTCACAGTTGAAGTGTACCTATGATAAAAATTACAGACTTCTACATGCTTTGTAAGTAAGTAGTTAATTATTCTGTGGTTTGTCAATTTATAAGCTTTATGCTGGATATCAGTAAATAATGTTCTATTGATTACAGAAAAGTTATTACTTTCTTATTGGAATTGTTTTATTTTTTATTATTATAACTTTATTTATTTAACTTAACAATTGTTCTATGTTTGATTGTTCTATTTCAATTAAAATGTTTTAATAAATACATGTTGGAAGCAATTCATATGTTTTAAGTTCTCATCCTTCCATCAGAATATATAGGGCAGTTCATATTTTGATGGTATCATGTGGTAACGCTCCATCACATGTTTTACAACTACTATACATGTGGTAACGCTCCATCACATGTTTTACATCTACTACACATGTAACGCTCCATCACATGTTTTACATTTACTACACATGTGGTAATGCTCCATCACATGTTTTACATCTACTACACATGTGGTAATGCTCCATCACATTTTTTACATCTACTACACATGTGGTAATGCTCCATCACATGTTTTACATCTACTACACATGTGGTAATGCTCCATCACATGTTTTACATCTACTACACATGTGGTAACGCTCCATCACATGTTTTACATCTACTACACATGTGGTAATGCTCCATCACATGTTTTACATATATTACACATGTGGTTACGCTCCATCACATGTTTTACATCTACTATACATGTGGTAATGCTCCATCACATGTTTTACATCTACTACACGTGGTAATGCTCCATCACATGTTTTACATCTACTACATGTGGTAATGCTCCATCACATGTTTTACATCTACTACATGTGATAATGCTCCATCACATGTTTTACATCTACTACACATGTGATAATGCTCCATCACATGTTTTACATCTACTACACATGTGGTAATGCTCCATCACATGTTTTACATCTACTACACATGTGGTAACGCTCCATCACATGTTTTACATCTACTACACATGTGGTAACGCTCCATCACATGTTTTACATCTACTACACATGTGGTAACGCTCCATCACATGTTTTACATCTACTAAACATGTGGTAATGCTCCATCACATGTTTTACATCTACTACACATGTGGTAACGCTCCATCACATGTTTTACATCTACTACACGTGATAATGCTCCATCACATGTTTTACATCTACTACACGTGATAATGCTCCATCACATGTTTTACATCTACTACACATGTGATAATGCTCCATCACATGTTTTACATCTACTACACATGTGATAATGCTCCATCACATGTTTTACATCTACTACAAGTGATAATGCTCCATCACATGTTTTACATCTACTACACATGTGGATATTGAACTGAAGCTTGACTTTAAAAAATCTAATCACAATATCTGTCAGACAAATTGCAATTAGATATTTTCTCCAAATTGTTCAGACCCACAATAGTCTCATCTCTGGTTAAGAAGTTACCGACCTGCTCTGGACACTATTGCCAGTCTTTAATAACTTTTACCATTTTGAAGGTTGTTTTCTAGGCTCAGAAATGTGCAGGAATCCTTTGGAGGCTTAGATCTACTACTGACCAGGTTTAGTCAGGAAATTGTCTTTACAGGGTTCAAGCAGGACATTGGTCCACACTGAAATGATCCTATACTCTCAAATGGATATCTGAGATAGTACAGTTGTTGTCGGAAGTTTACATACACCTTAGCCAAATACATTTAAACTCAGTTTTCACAATTCCTGACATTCAATCCTATAACATTTGTGGGCAGAACTGAAAAAGCGTGTGCGAGCAAGGAGGCCTACAAACCTGACTCAGTTACACCAGTTCTATCAGGAGGAATGGGCCAAAATTAACCCAACTTATTGTAGGAAGCTTGTGGAAGGCTACCCGAAACGTTTGACCCAAGTTAAACAATTTAAAGGCAATGCTACCAAATACTAATTAAGTGTATGTAAACTTCTGACCCACTGTGAATGTGATGAAGGAAATAAAAGCTGAAATAAATCATTCTCTCTACTATTATTCTGACATTTCACATTCTTAAAATAAAGTGGTGATCCTAACTGACCTAAGTTGGAAAAACTGAGTTTAAATGTATTTGGCTAAGGTGTATGTAAACTTCCGACTTCAACTGTACATAAATGCTATGCCAGATACAGTAAAGTGCAAGCTCCTGCTTTATGCTGATGACTCAGCCATACTGCTATCTGGAAAGGATACAGTTTACATAGAGGAGACCCTGAGTAAGGAGTTTCTGACTATCAGAAAGGATACAGTTTACATAGAGGAGACCCTGAGTAAGGAGTTTCTGACTATCAGAAAGGATACAGTTTACATAGAGGAGACCCTGAGTAAGGAGTTTCTGACTCTCAGGAAGGATACAGTTTACATAGAGGAGACCCTGAGTAAGGAGTTTCTGACTATCAGAAAGGATACAGTTTACATAGAGGAGACCCTGAGTAAGGAGTTTCTGACTATCAGAAAGGATACAGTTTACATAGAGGAGACCCTGAGTAAGGAGTTTCTGACTCTCAGGAAGGATACAGTTTACATAGAGGAGACCCTGAGTAAGGAGTTTCTGACAAGTTGTTGCTACATTTGGGAAAAAGTGAATCGATTTTGTTTGGAACAAAACGTAAATGGCTTGGGGCTGACAAGATAAAGGTAACCTGTTCAGACAAGGAGATTGAATCTAAAACAAGTGTAACTTACTGTATCTTGGCGTGTCCTTAGATCAATCCCTTTCTGGAGACCTGATTGCTGCGAACAAATTAAATGTTTTATATCGTAATACTAGATATTATAAAAGTTAAGAAACTGCTTGTCTCAACCTTGATTCAGTGTCATTGTGATTATGGCTGCTCTGCTTGGTATAGTGGGCTATCAAAGAAGCTGAAAAAGAGAATGCAGGTCATGCTAAGTAACAAGTATATGCTGAATGTCCCCCCTAGGACCCACATAGGGGTACAGTGGACCAACTGCAGAGTGGACCAACTTAAAATGAATCATATGTTTGACATCTCAAATGATTGTGCCCCAGGTTATATAAAAAAACACATTGATATAGTCTATAACCAACACAGTTACAATACCAGAGCTAGTGTTATGTCTTGTAAAGTCCCAAGAGTAAACAGTACTGAAAGGAGCACGTTCTTCTATACAGGCATTTGTCTATGGAATAACCTCCCCTTTTTTTAAATAGCTTTAAAAAGCAGGCAAAGGTTTCCATTTGGACAAGGTTGAGAAACCCCTCCACTGCCCCTTCTGCCACCTACTGCTGGTCAGGTGAGAGAAACCCCTCCACTGCCCCTTCTGCCACCTACTGCTGGTCAGGTGAGAGAAACCCCTCCACTGCCCCTTCTGCCCCTACTGCTGGTCAGGTGAGAGAAACCCCTCCACTGCCCCCTCTGCCCCCTACTGCTGGTCAGGTGTATTTATTTGAATACACCTTCACACACACACACACACACACATTTGAATGATAGGTATTATGTGAATGAATAGATTGTTTTAATGTGAAATTAATATGGTTGATTTTTAAGGTTATGGAAAAGTGCAGTGAATAGTAACACTGTCTAGGATGCCAATATAAAGACATGTATTTATGGTCATTTGTTCTTGCTTTTTATTCATTATGTGTTTATTGTTTTTATCATCAAGGACCACTTTGTAAAAAAGTGTTTTTTATTAATACTTGAATGATTAAAACATTTCAAGGGCCATTTTCTCAAATGTGGGGTTACAAAGTTATCAACTTTCAAAGCAGAATTACTTTCCCATTGTTCCTCAACTGTAGTGTATGATTTACCATTCTGAGTCTCTACTTTTATCCAATGTAAAAAGCACAATTTCAAATTTTGCTACATAAAATACCGAATTGAGCCGGTCAGTCACATATGGAATGGACCATCAGGCTACTCACAACTGCTGTCCAGGAGTTTCATCCCGTGGGCTAAATTGTCATAATCAGTGATTTCAAGTTTGTATCTGTACATTTTTTACAAGCTGATCATAGCAAAAAAGAAAACTTCTGCATTTCCCACTGTGTAAACATATTGCAAATAGGCAATCCTCCTGATAAAGTTGGGTAGCTGATATTCAGAGCTTAAATAGCCAAATTGACTCTGGACTAATAAAGCCAATGCAACCCGCCTGTTTTACAAACGGTGGGCCTACCATTGCGGCCGACATGGTAGGCACGGACCGAAGCCAATGTCTTTTTATCACAAAGTTGGAAGCACAGAATCGTCTAGAATGTCACTGTATGCTGTAGCGTTAATATTTCCCTTCACTGGAACTAAGGGGCCTAGCCCGAACCATGAGAAACAGACCCAGACCATTATTCCTCCTCCACCAAACTTTGCAGTCGGCCAGGTAGCGTTCTCCTGGCATCTGCCAAACCCAGATTCGTCCCTCGAACTGCCAGATGGGGGAGCGTGATTCATTACTCCAGAGAACGCATTTCAACTGCTTCAGAGTCCAATGGCGGCGAGCTTTACACCATTCCAGCCGGCATGTGGCATTGCACATGGTGATCTTAGGCTTGTGTGCGGCTGCTCGGCCATGGAAACACATTTCATGAAGATCCCAACAAACAGTTGTTGTGCTGACGTAGCTTCCAGTGTTTCAACCAAGGACAAATTGTTCCCTTTCGGTGAGCCTACCACTCCTAGAGGTTTCTACTTCACAAAAACAGCACTTACAGTTGACCGGGGAAATTCTAGCAGGGTAGAAATTTGACTTTTTGGAAAGGTGGCATCCTATGACAATGCCACGTTGAAAGTAATTGAGCTCTTCAGTATTACCATTCTACTAACAATCTTCGTCTATGGAGATTGCATGGCTGTGTGCTCGATTTTATACATCTGTCAGCAACGAAGGTGTGGCTGAAATAGAGAAATCCACTCATTAGAAGGGGTGTCCACATACTTTTGCATATATAGTGTATATACAGTATGTGTATAATGGAATGTAGAGACATTGTAGAATATGTAGTATATCTGAAGAATCGTATATGTGACCAGTGTTCTACATGGTAGCAGGGTGATCTATCCAAGGTATCAAGGTCCCTACTAGTCTGGCAGTTTGACCTGTAATTACTGTGTCAAGTCACTCTCTTGACAGGTAATTATTCTATGGATGGCTGTGGTTCAAGTTGTTGTTGCATTCAGAGATTTTATTTTGGAGCTTGCTTCATCATGGCTGAGCCGTGATTACAGACACTAATTACATACATGTTCTGAACCGTGTGTACCAATCAAACCTGTGGTACGGAACTCAGTGCTTCTCAATAGCTAGGCTATTAACTGTTTTACTTAGCAAAGCACAGTAAGGCTTGCCGCTGTAGACTTGAAATAAAACAAATTAGCATGAACTGTAACGACACACCCGCTTCAGATACAATAGGGACTCCCAGATATATGGGTTAAGCCAGTGGAACTGGTTGACTGGGTAATCACTGTCTTTGGGTGTTCGGCTCCCCTTTCCCCAGAAGCAGGGTTATGCCCCCTGTCTGTTTTAGCGTGCTACTCATCCTAGCGCCTGACTACGCTAACGTTATGCCGCCACAACATTCAAGCCCACGCTCTCTGCTGCAGCAACAGCACAGCAGGTCTGGGCTTGCAGCTAATGCCTACTCTTAATGAGGGGAAAATAATAACTTGTGTTGTGTTTTTTTTCCTTGCCCCCTGCAGCAAAAAGGTGGACTAATTAAGATGGCATCCTGGGTCTGACCCTGCTTTCTCCCACAGGAGGAGACTTACCCTGCTTTCTCCCACAGGAGGAGACTCACCCTGCTTTCTCCCACAGGAGGAGACTCACCCTGCTTTCTCCCACAGGAGGAGACTCACCCTGCTTTCTCCCACAGGAGGAGACTCACCCTGCTTTCTCCCACAGGAGGAGACTCACCCTGCTTTCTCCCACAGGAGGAGACTCACCCTGCTTTCTCCCACAGGAGGAGACTCACCCTGCTTTCTCCCACAGGAGGAGACTCACCCTGCTTTCTCCTATAGGAGACTCACCCTGCATTTTCCTCTTTCCTCTCTTTTCCCAGCATGCTTGGCTAGATGAATATGCATTTTACATTTTTTAAACTCTAAATTAAACTGGTTTGCGGCGGAGTATTTTCTCCTCTTTTATGTTGCTCTCGATCCGCAGAGACCAAGAGTTTATTTTTTTGTTTTCCTGGTAGACCGGCTTGTTGAAGTTTCAGGAGATGATACTGTGTGTCTGTGATTGTGTGGGCTGGTGTGTTTGTCTAGGCTCAGAAATGTGCAGGAATCC
This sequence comes from Thymallus thymallus, assembly GCA_023634145.1. Lineage (NCBI taxonomy): Eukaryota > Metazoa > Chordata > Actinopteri > Salmoniformes > Salmonidae > Thymallus > Thymallus thymallus. The sequence goes on along the minus strand of CM042399.1, from coordinate 6,029,518 downwards.
TTTGGAGGCTTAGATCTACTACTGACCAGGTTTAGTCAGGAAATGGTCTTTACAGGGTTCAAGCAGGACATTGGTCCACACTGAAATGATCCTATACTCTGAAATGGATATTTGAGATAGTACAGTTGTTGTCGGAAGTTTACATACATTTCCTGACATTTAGTCCTAGTAAAAATTCCCTGTCTTAGGTCAGTTAGGATCACCACTTTATTTTAAGAATGTGAAATGTCAGAATAATAGTAGAGCGAATGATTTTATTTCAGCTTTTATTTCTTTCATCACATTCCCAGTAGGTCAGAAGTTTACATACACTCAATTAGTATTTGGTAGCATTGCCTTTAAATTGTTTAACTTGGGTCAAACGTTTCAGGTAGCCTTCCACAAGCTTCCCACAATAAGTTGGGTTAATTTTGGCCCATTCCTCCTGATAGAACTGGTGTAACTGAGTCAGGTTTGTAGGCCTCCTTGCTCACACACGCTTTTTCAGTTCTGCCCACAAATGTTCTATAGGATTGAGGTGATGGCCACTCCAATACCTTGACTTTGTTGTCCTTAAGCCATTCCTTCCTCATGATGCCATCTATTTTGTGAAGTGCACCAGTCCCTCCTGCAGCAAAGCACCCCCACAACATGATGCTGCCACCCCCGTGCTTCACGGTTGGGATGGTGTTCTTCGGCTTGCAAGCCTCCCCCTTTTTCCTCCAAACAAACATTGTTTAATCAGACCAGACATTTCTCCAAAAAGTACGGTCTTTGTCCCCATATGCAGTTGCAAACCATAGTCTGTCTTTTTTATGGCGGTTTTGGAGCAGTGGCTTCTTCCTTGCTGAGCGGCCTTTCAGGTTATGTCTATATAGGACTTGTTTTACTGTGGATATAGATACTTTTGTACCTGTTTCCTCCAGCATCTTCACAAGATCCTTTGCTGTTGTTCTGGGATTGATTTGCACTTGTTGCACTGTTCGTTGGGATCTACATTCATTTCTAGGAGACAGAACGCGAGATGTCCCATGGTCCCATGGTGTTTATACTTGCTTACTAGTGGAGGTCTACAATTGTTTTTCTGAGGTCTTGGCTGATTTCTTTTGATTTTCCCATGATGACGAGCAAAGAGGCACTGAGTTTGAAGGTAGACCTTGAAATACATCCACAGGTACACCTCCAATTGACTCAAATTATGTCAATTAGCCTATCAGAAGCTTCTAAAGCCATGACATAATTTTCTGGATTTTTCAAGCTATTTAAAGGCATAGTCAACTTAGTGTATGTAAACTTCTGACCCACTGGAATTGTGATATAGTGAATTATAAGTGAAATTATCTGTTGGAAGAATTACTTGCGTCATGCACAAAGTAGATGTCCTAACCGACTTGCCAAAACTATAGTTTGTTTACATAAAATCTGTGGAGTGGTTGAAAAATGAGTTTTAATGACTTCAACCTAAGTGTATGTGAACTTCCGACTTCAACTGTATTTAATGGCTTTTATTCATATTAACTCGTATTTTAGGATCTCAATTGTGTACAGCTTACAAATCCTTATTTAACCTGTCTCCTTTCCTTCATCTACACTGATTGAAGTGAATTCACCTGGTAAGTCTGTCATGGAAAGAGCACATTGTTCCTAATGTTTTGTACACTCAATGTATACAGTGCCTTCAGAAAGTATTCATACCCTTGACTTTTTCCAAATTCTGTTGTCTTAGTTATCCTCAGTTTTCTCCTATCACAGCCATTGAACTCTGTTTTAAAAATCACCATTTGCCTCATGGTGAAATCCCTGAGGTGTTTCCTTCCTCTCTGGCAACTGAGTTAGGAAGGACGCCGGTATCTTTGTAGTGACGGGGTGTATTGATACATCATTCAAAGTGTAATTAATAACTGGACCATGCTCAAAGGTATATTCGGTGTCTGCTTTTTTTTATTTTTACTCATTTACCAATAGGTGCCCTTCTTTGCGAACTATTGGAAAACCTTCCTGGTCTTTGTAGTTGTGGTGGGTGGCTCTGTGATATTGCAAAGGCTTTTTTTATTGGGATGTGTCGCTAATGGGTGTTGTCAGCCAGGACTTGACAAACTCACCTTCTTGTGTGCTTTCTGTTTTACAGCACTGGAGCCTGAATGAACATGCACCACAGAAGGACTACTTTACCTTTGGGTTCAGTATATTCCACAGATGCTTGGGCCAGAGGAGAGATGGAAAGAAACGAAAAGAGTAAGAATTTTACACCAAATAATCTTGTTTGCTGCCGTCTTTTATATGGTGAAATGTACAGCTTTGAGTGAAGTTTAGACTGATAGGAAACAGTTGCTAGGCTATATAAAATATATATGTTCTAAAGATGCAATATGTCACTTTTTGGGCGACCCAACCAGATGTACATAGAACTGTAAAGTATAGATCTCCCAAACGTTTTGTTTTGCATCTTTTAATTTCGGTTTTGTAAATCCGCTTCAAAAAGCTACAAATTTAATATTTTTGGTTGGAAATACATATAAATATATATACAGTGGGGAGAACAAGTATTTGATACACTGCCGATTTTGCAGGTTTTCCTACTTACAAAGCATGTAGAGGTCTGTAATTTTTATCATAGGTACACTTCAACTGTGAGTGACGGAATCTAAAAATCCAGAAAATCACATTGTATGATTTTTAAATAATTAATTTGCATTTTATTGCATGACATAAGTATTTGATCACCTACCAACCATTAAGAATTCCGGCTCTCACAGACCTGTTAGTTTTTCTTTACGAAGCCCTCCTGTTCTCCACTCATTACCTGTATTAACTGCACCTGTTTGAACTCGTTACCTGTATAAAAGACACCTGTCCACACACTCAATCAAACAGACTCCAACCTCTCCACAATGGCCAAGACTAGAGAGCTGTGTAAGGACATCAGGGATAAAATTGTAGACCTGCACAAGGCTGGGATGGGCTACAGGACAATAGGCAAGCAGCTTGGTGAGAAGGCAACAACTGTTGGCGCAATTATTAGAAAATGGAAGAAGTTCAAGATGACGGTCAATCTCCCTCGGTCTGGGTCACCATGCAAGATCTCACCTCGTGGGGCGTCAATGATCATGAGGAAGGTGAGGGATCAGCCCAGAACTACACGGCAGGACCTGGTCAATGACCTGAAGAGAGCTGGGACCACAGTCTCAAAGAAAACCATTAGTAACACACTACGCCGTCATGGATTAAAATCCTGCAGCGCACGCAAGGTCCCCCTGCTCAAGCCAGCGCATGTCCAGGCCCGTCTGAAGTTTGCCAATGACCATCTGGATGATCCAGAGGAGGAATGGGAGAAGGTCATGTGGTCTGATGAGACAAAAATAGAGCTTTTTGGTCTAAACTCCACTCGCCGTGTTTGGAGGAAGAAGAAGGATGAGTACAACCCCAAGAACACCATCCCAACCGTGAAGCATGGAGGTGGAAACATCATTCTTTGGGGATGCTTTTCTGCAAAGGGGACAGGACGACTGCACCGTATTGAGGGGTGGATGAATGGGGCCACGTATCGCGAGATATTGGCCAACAACCTCCTTCCCTCAGTAAGAGCATTGAAGATGGGTCGTGGCTGGGTCTTCCAGCATGACAACGACCCGAAACACACAGCCAGGGCAACTAAGGAGTGGCTCCGTAAGAAGCATCTCAAGGTCCTTGAGTGGCCTAGCCAGTCTCCAGACCTGAACCCAATAGAAAATCTTTGGAGGGAGCTGAAAGTCCGTATTGCCCAGCGACAGCCCCGAAACCTGAAGGATCTGGAGAAGGTCTGTATGGAGGACTGGGCCAAAATCCCTGCTGCAGTGTGTGCAAACCTGGTCAAGAACTACAGGAAACGTATGATCTCTGTAATTGCAAACAAAGGTTTCTGTACCAAATATTAAGTTCTGCTTTTCTGATGTATCAAATACTTATGTCATGCAATAAAATGCAAATTAATTACTTAAAAATCATACAATGTGATTTTCCTGGATTTTTGTTTTAGATTCCGTCACTCACAGTTGAAGAGTACCTATGATAAAAATTACAGACCTCTACATGCTTTGTAAGTGGGAAAACCTGCAAAATCGGCAGTGTATCAAATACTTGTTCTCCCCACTGTATATATTTCACAGCATTTTAGATGGTGCAATGGTTCTGTACTATACTTCCTTGTTTTGTCACAAACTGAAATGAGGCGAACTATTAGAATTGTAGCAACCAGGAAGTGGCGGAGTGATTTGGCATAGTGCATCTTTAAGTTGAGTACCAGACACAATATCAGCTGAAATCTGGAAAGAATAACACAAAGAACTACATCCTTGTCCTGACATCTTATTCATCCGTAGCTTCAAACCAGATGTCCTTTCTGCTTTATCCGCCCCATAACTAATGCAGCTTGTTCTAACAAAATGAGCAGTTGTATAGCAAACATTCTCCTTATCTTCCAGAATCTAGCCGGGACCGCCGTGCAACAGCAATCCAGTGAGCCAAAGGAGAGCATTCCCCTGCTCCTGAGTTCGTCCCCTCCCAACTCCCACAACCCTTCACCACCACCTCAACCACCACCATGACCTCTGAACTAGGGAGCAGTCTGACCTCAATGGACTGGCTTCCCCAGCTCACCATGCGGGCGGCCATCCAGAATCATGGCAACGGGCCAAGCAAGAACAGCACCCCGCTGGACCCGGGAACCACATTGGACCAGGAGGAGGCGGCCCAGCACCGGGACGGCAAGCCACCCTACAGCTACGCCAGCCTCATCACCTTCGCCATCAACGGCTCGCCACACAAGAGGATGACCCTCAGCGAGATCTACCAGTGGATCTGTGACAACTTTCCCTACTACCGGGAGGCAGGCAGCGGCTGGAAGGTAAGGGGTTAAAGTGTGAGCATGGATTAAAGGGATGGTTCACTTAAGAATCAGTTTGTTAGACTGCATGGCATTAGGAAGTTCTCATCTTTCCCATTAGTTTGGGATTGACGGCTGCAGTTTTTTTGTGAATGTATGAAGGCTGCGATTAACGTTGAACTATCCCTTTAAGGAACTAACTTACTAAACATCCCAGGAATACAGGAACACTGTATTGTGTTTGTAGACGACCAGATGAACTATACAGTATAATCTGGCACAAGGACTAAAAGGCCCGCTGCTCAGCCTCAAGCTGTAAATATTTACTCCCAGATGTACCTGGCCCAGTGCAGAGATGCTATGGTTGAAACGGTGATCTGCATCAAAGGGAACGTGAGCGAATTCATTACAGTAAAGGTGATTAGTGTCAGCTGCACACAGTGGGAGACAGACATGGAGCCCAAGCAGTCTCTGGATTCTTTAATTTGGAGAAATACTGAATATACTGTTGATGTACAACTAAAAGAGCTTGTACCACTAACACACATATACACATATATACATACAGCGGGTGAAATAAGTATTGAACACGTCACCATTTTTCTCAGTAAATATATTTCCAAAGGTGCTATTGACATGAAATTTTCACCAGAACAACATTTGGAAAAGCCAGTGAAATACTGGGAGAATATAGTGTGGTCAGATGAGAGCAAAATTGAACTGTTTGGATGTCATAATACACACCATGTTTGGAGGAGAAATGGCACTGCACATCACCCTAAAAACACCATACCAACAGTGAAGTTTGGAGGTGGGAACATCATGGTGTGGGGCTGCTTTTCAGCAAATGGTACTGGCAAACTTCACATAATTGAAGGAAGGATGAATGGGCCAATTTACAGAGACATTCTTGACAAAAATCTGCTGCCATCTACCAGGATGATGAAGATGAAACGAGGATGGACATTTCAGCAAGACAATGATCCCAAACACACAGCCAAGGAAACTCTCAATTGGTTTCAAAGAAAGAAAATAAAGCTGCTAGAATGGCCCAGCCAATCACCTGACTTAAATCCCATTGAAAATCTATGGAAAGAACTGAAGATCAAGATTCATAGAAGAGGCCCACGGAACCTTCAAGATTTGAAGACTGTTTGTGTGGATGAATGGGCCAAAATGACACCAGAGCAATGCATGCGACTAGTTTCTCCATACAGGAGGCGTCTTGAAGCTGTCATTACCAACAAAGGCTTTAGTACAAAGTATTCAATAAATATCAGTAAGTGTGTTCAATACTTTTTCACTGTGTCATTTCACATTATTACACATAACTTAATTTCTGAACTTATTTGTTTTGGTTTCTTTCATGTCAATAGCACCTTTGGAAATAGATTTACTGAGAAAAATGGTGACGTGTTCAATACTTATTTCACCCGCTGTATATACACACATATACACATACACACACATATGCACATACAGTGGGGAGAACAAGTATTTGATACACTGCCGAATTTGCAGGTTTTCCCACTTGCAAAGCATGTAGAAGTCTGTAATTTTTATCATAGGTACTCTTCAACTGTGAGTGACGGAATCTAAAACAAAAATCCAGAAAATCACATTGTATGATTTTTAAGTAATTAATTTGCATTTTATTGCATGACATAAGTATTTGATACATCAGAAAAGCAGAACTTAATATTTGGTACAGAAACCTTTGTTTGCAATTACAGAGATCATACGTTTCCTGTAGTTCTTGACCAGGTTTGCAAACACTGCAGCAGGGATTTTGGCCCACTCCTCCATACAGACCTTCTCCAGATCCTTCAGGTTTCGGGACTGTCGCTGGGCAATACGGACTTTCAGCTCCCTCCAAAGATTTTCTATTGGGTTCAGGTCTGGAGATTGGCTAGGCCACTCCAGGACCTTGAGATGCTTCTTACGGAGCCACTCCTTAGTTGCCCTGGCTGTGTGTTTCGGGTCGTTGTCATGCTGGAAGACCCAGCCACGACCCATCTTCAATGCTCTTACTGAGGGAAGGAGGTTGTTGGCCAAGATCTCGCGATACGTGGCCCCATCCATCCTCCCCTCAATACGGTGCAGTCGTCCTGTCCCCTTTGCAGAAAAGCATCCCCAAAGAATGATGTTTCCATCTCCATGCTTCACGGTTGGGATGGTGTTCTTGGGGTTGTACTCATCCTTCTTCTTCCTCCAAACACGGCGAGTGGAGTTTAGACCAAAAAGCTCTATTTTTGTCTCATCAGACCACATGACCTTCACCCATTCCTCCTCTGGATCATCCAGATGGTCATTGGCAAACTTCAGACGGGCCTGGACATGCGCTGGCTTGAGCAGGGGGACCTTGCGTGCGCTGCAGGATTTTAGTCCATGACGGCGTAGTGTGTTACTAATGGTTTTCTTTGAGACTGTGGTCCCAGCTCTCTTCAGGTCATTGACCAGGTCCTGCCGTGTAGTTATGGGCTGATCCCTCACCTTCCTCATGATCATTGATGCCCCACGAGGTGAGATCTTGCATGGTGCCCCAGACCGAGGGAGATTGACCGTCATCTTGAACTTCTTCCATTTTCTAATAATTGCGCCAACAGTTGTTGCCTTCTCACCAAGCTGCTTGACTATTGTCCTGTAGCCCATCCCAGCCTTGTGCAGGTCTACAATTGTATCCCTGATGTCCTTACACAGCTCTCTGGTCTTGGCCATTGTGGAGAGGTTGGAGTCTGTTTGATTGAGTGTGTGGACAGGTGTCTTTTATACAGGTAACGAGTTCAAACAGGTGCAGTTAATACAGGTAATGAGTGGAGAACAGGAGGGCTTCTTAAAGAAAAACTAACAGGTCTGTGAGAGCCGGAATTCTTACTGGTTGGTAGGTGATCAAATACTTATGTCATGCAATAAAATGTAAATTAATTATTTAAAAATCATACAATGTGATTTTCTGGATTTTTGTTTTAGATTCCGTCTCTCACAGTTGAAGTGTACCTATGATAAAAATGACAGACCTCTACATGCTTTGTAAGTAGGAAAACCTGCAAAATCGGCAGTGTATCAAATACTTGTTCTCCCCACTGTATATACACATATACACACATACACACACATATACATACACACACATATACACACACACATATACACACACACATATACACATACACACACATACACATATACAGCGGGTGAAATAAGTATTGAACACGTGACCATTTTTCTCAGTAAATCTATTTCCAAAGGTGCTATTGACATGAAATTTTCACCAGATGTTGGTAACAACCCAAGTAATCCATACATACAAATAAGTTCAGAAATTAAGTTATGTGTAATAATGTGAAATGACACAGGGAAAAAGTATTGAACACATATTTATTTAATACTTTGTACAAAAGACTTTGTTGGTAATGACAGCGTCAAGACGCCTCCTGTATGGAGAAACTAGTCGCATGCATTGCTCTGGTGGGATTTTGGCCCATTCTTCCACACAAACAGTCTTCAAATCTTGAAGGTTCCGTGGGCCTCTTCTATGAATCTTGATCTTCAGTTCTTTCCATAGATTTTCAATGGGATTTAAGTCAGGTGATTGGCTGGGCCATTCTAGCAGCTTTATTTTCTTTCTTTGAAACCAATTGAGAGTTTCCTTGGCTGTGTGTTTGGGATCATTGTCTTGCTGAAATGTCCACCCTCGTTTCATCTTCATCATCCTGGTAGATGGCAGCAGATTTTTGACAAGAATGTCTCTGTAAATTTGCCCATTCATCCTTCCTTCAATTATGTGAAGTTTGCCAGTACCATTTGCTGAAAAGCAGCCCCACACCATGATGTTCCCACCTCCAAACTTCACTGTTGGTATGGTGTTTTTAGGGTGATGTGCAGTGCCATTTCTCCTCCAAATATGGTGTGTATTATGACATCCAAACAGTTCAATTTTGCTCTCATCTGACCACACTATATTCTCCCAGTATTTCACTGGCTTTTCCAAATGTTGTGCAGCAAACTTTAAACGAGCTTCAACATGCTTTTTTTTCAGCAATGGAGTCTTGCGTGGTGAGCGTGCATACAGGCCATGGCGGTGGAGTGCATTACTTACTGTTTTCTTTGAGACAACAGTTCCTGCTAATTGCAGGTCTTTTTGAAGCTCTCCACGAGTGGTCCTTGGCTCTTGGACAACTCTTCTGATTATTCTTTTCACTCCTCTGTCAGAAATCTTGCGAGGGGAGCACCTGGTCGAGGCAAATTTATGGTGAAATTATTGTCTTTCCACTTCCGTATTATGGCCCCAACAGTGGTCACTGGAACATTCAGAAGCTTAAAAATGTGCCTATAACCAATGCCATCATTATGTTTTGTAACAATTAGGTTGCGAAGGTCTTCAGACAGCTCTTTGCTTTTACCCATCATGAGATGTGTCTTGTGTGACACCTTGGCAATGAGACCTTTTTGTAGGCCATCAGTTGGGACTGAACCAGCTGTTATTAATTTGCACTGACAGGGGGCTGGATTGCTTTTTAATTACTGATAGTTTTCAGCTGTTGTCTTGGCTTTCCATGCCTTTTTGCACCTCCCTTTCTTCATGTGTTCAATACTTTTTCCCTGTGTCATTTCACATTATTACACATAACTTAATTTCTGAACTTATTTGTTTTGGTTTTTGGTTTATATGTATGGATTACTTGGGTTGTTACCAACATCTGGTGAAAATTTCATGTCAATAGCACATTTGGAAATATATTTACTGAGAAAATTGGTGACGTGTTCAATACTTATTTCACCCGCTGTACATACACACACATATACATACACACATACACACACATACACACATATACATAAACACACACACATATACATATACACACACATATACACATACACACACATACACACACATACACACACATACACACACACACACACACATATACACATATACACATACATACACACATATACACATACACACATACATACATACATACATACACATACATACACATACATACATACATATACATACACACTCAGATATACACACACACACACACACACACACACACACACACACACACATACACACACATATACACATATACACACACACATATAAACACACACACACACACACACACACACACACACACACACACACACACACACACACACACACACACACACACACACACACAAGAGACTCCAACTCAGGTAGGCATACGTGTGCAGTCTACAGATGACAGTGGGGCGGCTGAGCTAGAGGAGTTGGGTATCGGGGAGTTTACTACCCAGCTCTGTATGATAATGTGGATGCAGGGTTGAGACCAACGCTAACTCCTCTCCCATTTTGAACACAAGCACATTAGCCACAGGATACACTGAATGTAATTAGATAACTTTTCATGGTCATAACACGTCCACATGGTATGAGGCAGCAGGACATGGGATCCATGTGCTCGTTTGATACCAAAGAGGTGCTTTATAAGCGGTATTAAACACTTAGTTTCATGTCGCTATGAGGACATACTGTACCATGTGTTTACATGCATATGATCTAGTGAAAGAGGAAAAAATCGATACAGTTACATATCAGGATATTATTTTTGACAATATTATTTTTGCGCTAGTTGGCTGTACCTGCACCACAACGCCAGTATTTTACCTTCATAGCTTGGTCTGCATCTTTTTAAATAGGGGGGAAATACGTTTTGATCAGTCTATTTCCATGACTGATCAAAACGTATTTTCTTTCAAGTTTACATACATTAAGTTGACTGTGCCTTTAAACAACTTGTAAAATTCCAGAAAATGATGTCATGAGTTTAGAAGCTTCTGATAATGAATAGTCAGTTGGAGGTTTACGTGTGGATGTATTTCAAGGCCTACCTTCAAACTGAGTGCCTCTTTGCTCGACATCATTGGGAAATCAGCCAAAATAATTGTTGACCTCCACAAGTCTGGTTCATCCTTGGGAGCAATTTCCAAATGCCTGAAGGTACCACGTTCATCTGTACAATAGTACACAAGTATAAACACCATCGGACCACGCAGCCGTCATACCGCTCAGGAAGGAGACGCGTCCTGTCTCCTAGAGATGAACGTACTTTGGTGCAAAAAGTGCAAATCAATCCCAGGACAACAGCAAAGGACCTTGTGAAGATACTGGAGGAAACAGACCAAAAGTGCCTATATGCACAGTAAAAGGAGTCCTATATGGACATAACCTGAAAGGCCGCTCAGCAAGGAAGAAGCCACTGCTCCAAAACCGCCATAAAAATGCCAGACTACGGTTTGCAACTGCACATGGGGACAAAGATTGTACTTTTTGGAGAAATGTCCTCTGGTCTGATGAAACAAAAATAGAACTGTTTAGCCATAATGACCATTGTTATGTTTGGAGGAAAAAGGGGGAGGCTTGCAAGCCAAAGAACACCATCCCAACCGTCAAGCACGGGGGTGTCAGCATCATGTTGTGGGGCTGCTTTGCTGCAGGAGGGACTGGTGCACTTCACAAAATAGATGGCATCATGAGGAAGGAAAATTATGTGGATATATTGAAGCAACATCTCAAGACATCAGTCAGGAAGTTAAAGCTTGGTCGCAAATGTGTCTTCCAAATGGACAATGACCCCAAGCATACTTCCAAAGTTGTGGCAAAACAAAGTCAAGTTATGGTAGTGGCCTCCACAAAGACCATGACCTCAATCCTATAGAACATTTGTCATATATATACATATACTCAAATGTAACACAGAAGATAGTGTGTGATGATGATGATATGCAGCCTGCCTTTTCGAAACTTAAGATTGAAATGTAATAATCTATCTTGTCCTTTGCAATGTAATATGAAAGGGCTGCAGTGAGGTCTTGAGCATGTTTTGATATGGGTGCATAAGCAGCCTGTAGATGAGGAGGAACCAGTAGCATCACTGGGTTCGCCCACTCTGTGAACACGGGGATAGCAAATGTAGTATTATTATTAGTGTTACATTATAACAATAATTATTAACACACACACACACAGTCTATCTTCTGTGTTGCATTTGAGTATATGCAATGACCCCATGCACAATTTACATAAATACAAATGAGTCTTAAGAAGACAGTGATAGTAATTACAATGAGTCTTGTAAAGGAGTCTGTAGTGTTTCTCCTGTTGGAACACTTTCACAACCAAGTCGACGACTGACGGATTTTAAATGAACATAATATGTTGGTTGGGCGACTGAACTACATAACATGTTATTGTGTGTAATGGGCGAATAGAGTCTGCAGACACGACTCATACAGCAGCAGAACAACGTGTAGTGTTTTTACAAGAGTAGGTAACACTGAAAGCTTCAATTTACATTATTCACAAGCTATTAGCAAGTTAGACAGACAAACCATGACATGTTCCCCATTCTGAAGTCTCCACATCATGCATTGAGCTAAAAGTTACCTTGCATTCGCTATTGTAGTGGATGGTGGTCACGAAGACGACAAGAGATTTGAAGTGTTGCCCACTTTCAAAGCGATTTGTTTATTTGCATGTTCTGCAGACTGGGTGACCATCTTCGATGAAGTTTCCCTCAGCACTCTTGTAAAACCCATAATACGACCACACTTCAGATTTGGTCTTCTTAGAAGGCTGAAAATTCTCCAGAGTGCTGTCACTGCTTTCCACCATGTTTTCACACAAAACAAAACCCACGTTACATGCTGCGATGTGTCAGACTTTTGCTAACTTCGGTTGATGCTGGACAGTATTTACCGTAAGTTTTTCAAACACTGTTTTAATGATAATTACAGTTTGAAACGGTAATACTAACCGTCTGTAATTTTACCGTGGTTTATCGTGGAACCGGTAACCGTTTCGTCCTAATATATGTATTAGAATAAAAACTAGATCTGATTACTATGCAATGTTTCAGTGAGTGTTGGCCTACATGCAATTATTTTTGTGTGTGTTTGCTATTCACTTGTCATTAGGTGGCATTTTATGGACTGATCTCATAGCTCACATGCAGAATGTCTTATGTTTCTTATTTGCCTCCAAGATAACACATCCTCCTTTAGGCTCTACTTTCCTCTTGCAGCCCTTTCATACCCACGTGTCCTTCCACCCCACACCACCTAGGCCCTCTTCACCAGAACCCGTAATCAGTATTCTGCTGCCAGCCGAACCACAGGGATTTCCTCTCCTCATTGGTTGATAATAGTATTTAATATTAATATTCAGTCACAGACTGATCCCACAATATTTATTTTATTTTATTTTATTTTAATAGTACTTTAATATTTAATAAAAAGAATAAGCTGCAAATTCTAACTTCTAGTTTGACTTCAGGCTGACTTGATAATGGTATCCATTTTGTAAATCTAGGTGTAAATGCTACTATGTCGGCTATGAACTGTGGTCCATCCCTTACAGCCAGCTAATTGGCTCTGAATGAATGTGACGGTGAAAAAACCTGCTCTGTGATGGCCTTTCAACAGACGCCGCGTGTCACAACCAATGATATCATATGAGCAAGGGTCATGGATTTTTTTGGGACTTCTTTAATCGGTTGGCCTTAGAATAGTGGGGATTCATGCATCAGTGGTTTTGGGGGGTCATAGAACAACATTTTGGTGTGTGTGTATTACAAACCAAAAAATGACGAGTACAGATTATTACAATTTTAGATGTTGCATAACTTAAAAAGTATAAGATGTCTGGCTAGATGAGTAGTAAGTGCCAGCATGTTGCCCATAGAACTGTTTAGAGGGGCCTCCTGTGGTGACACTCCAGATAATGCAATAAAGGCAGAAAGTTCCCTAGGTCTCTCCAGCTTCTTAGAACGCGACAAAAAAATGGATATCCAGAAATCTGTCAACATTTCTTGGCTATTACAGACAAAACTGCAGATGATCAGATACGAGCACTGTTTGTTGAATCTGAATTTCACATCCACATATTTGATACTAAGGGATTTCCCTTGTTCTGTTCACAGGAGGATCGGCAAGTCCAATGTCATATTTCCTCCATTATTCACCCAGTGGTGTTATTCAATGTCATATTTCCTCCATAATTCACCCAGTGGTGTTATTCAATGTCATATTTCCTCCATAATTCACCCAGTGGTGTTATTCAATGTCATATTTCCTTCATTATTCACCCAGTGGTGTTACTCAATGTCATATTTCCTTCATTATTCACCCAGTGGTGTTATTCAATGTCATATTTCCTTCATTATTCACCCAGTGGTGTTACTCAATGTCATATTTCCTTCATTATTCACCCAGTGGTGTTATTCAATGTCATATTTCCTTCATTATTCACACAGTGGTGTTATTCAATGTCATATTTCCTTTATTATTCAATGTCATATTTCCTTTATTATTCACCCAGTGGTGTTATTCAATGTCATATTTCCTTCATTATTCACCCAGTGGTGTTATTCAATGTCATATTTCCTTCATTATTCACACAGTGGTGTTATTCAATGTCATATTTCCTTTATTATTCAATGTCATATTTCCTTTATTATTCACCCAGTGGTGTTATTCAATGTCATATTTCCTTCATTATTCACCCAGTGGTGTTATTCGGTCTTATAATACGGGTGCTGTTGATTTCAAAGGGGTCTGGAATGCTACCATTACAAGGCTTCATCTTGCATTTGATATAATTGATTGATTCAGTATAGTTCATACCTGTCCAATGTTAACGACACTGCATCATTTTTGTTTGGAAAAGCGAGTAAGAGTTTTGAATTAAATTGAACAATATTTAAAGCTGCAATGTCACTTTTTGGGCGACCTGACCAAATTCACTTAGAAATGTGAGTTATAGATCTGTCATTTTGATTGAAAGTGTTGGAGTCCGTTATGCCCTGAGCACCTTTTCTTGTATAATTAGCGTATCAGTAGTAATTATCCTGTTGTATTTAGTGAAAGTACAAAAAGGGCCTGTCTCTGAGTGTAATTATTTCAAAAGGGTTGGATATGAGCCATTTGTCAGGGGTTAGAACATGTTTAGAAACCACCTGTCTGGGTTATGATAAGTTCGAGGTTGAGTAACTGACTGTCCAGCTGTCTAGTTTCTGTTGGAAGTGAGGAGATGACTTTTCAACGTCATAGCTGGGGAGTGGAGTGAGGATAACAGGATAACAGATAGCTGAACTGTATCTCAAGAAGGGAAGACCGAGCCAGACCATCTTCTGGCCCAGCCTGGGTCATCCCACTGTGACGTTACCCTATATACTGTACTGTATTGTAGTTAAAATACGGTGTGACTCCATCTATGTTCTCAGCTGAAGCATCCAGTTAGGTGTTATCAATCTAGTTTGAGGTTTCTTGGTGTCCGCCTGGAGTTTGTACCATTAAATCTAGAACCTGACAAAAGCAAGTCTAAGAACAGGTAGATCTGTTCTATGTGTGCTACTTCTATGCTTCTCGTTCTAACGTTTTGTTTTTACGTCTCTTACTTTTCGGTTTTGTACACCAGCTTCAAACCGCTGAAAATATAATATTTTTGGTTATTGAAAAGATATTTCACAGCGGTTTAGATTGTACAATGATTCTCTACACTACACATTTCTTGTTTTGCCACAAACTGAAAATTATATCAAATGAAATGAGTTTTATTCTGATGACGGTTGGGTCTTTGTCTTGTTAGGAGCAAGAATGTTTGTCTGGATGTGACGTTGGGGAGATGACGTCAAAGATGCTTCATGCAGCAATGAGGATCTTAGGTAGATCTGATTCATGAAAAAAATGATGTTTTTCCATGTATAACCACTGACCACCTCCCATTCTCCGCTAAGGGGGTGGGGTGGGGCTCCATAAAATGTAATGTTAATGGACTGATATTCAACCCCTATCCATACAGGATGTGTATGTCACTGTCAATGCTTAGACCTGTAGTTAAGGTGTCCCAGTGATGAGATATTTACATGTTAGAATGCCTCTCCCTGTCCCGACTCCCCAGCCTCTTCCAACCCCTCCACCACTCTCTCTCTTCGTTTCTCTCTCTACCTGTATCCTCATCCTCTCTCCTAACAATTTAGTTTACTATCTACTGTGTTTCTCTCTGTATCTCTCTTTGTCTCTGTCTCCATCTCTCTCACTCTCTCTCTCTCTCTTTCTCTCTCTCTCTCTCTCTCTCTCGCCCTTTGACAATCTGTCATCGTGCTCTGGGAGCCCCAGGACAAATCCGCTGACACTCCAGGAGAGTTGTTGGAACAACAGACACTTCTCCTCTGCTGACTGGGACTGTCTGCATGTGGGAGCCCTCAAACCTTGTCTTTGAATGGCACACAAACAATCCATGTCTCAATTGTGTCAAGGCTTCATCTACACTGATTGAAGTGGATTTCACTGAGATTAATTTAGAAGCTGGGCAGCAGCAAAGCCCCAGGTGTGCCCAATAAGCTACTTAACCACCCAACTCCATCACGAGAGCGAGAGCGAATCACATTAGCTCCATTCCGGTCGCAGCCACACATTATTGTCAATGCCATTGTATCGGGTTACGACAATCAGCCCATTCAGTGAGAGCGGCACTGTCTCTCGTCGTGGGAACGGCTCCATTGGTTTTTGCCCTGGTACAGCTGGGGAGTGGCTTCTACTACAGTAAAGTAGCTGGTGAAGAAGTCAGTCTTCAGCCGTCTTTGTTGGTCTTATGGGCGACAAATGATGTCACCGCTCGGAGTAGTAGACAAAGGTGTCGTCTTGTGTGTGAGAGGCCTGGTGGTTTTTAGTACAGGGCGTGAGTGTTTTGGATCATGGTTTAACCTCTTTGGAAAACGGTCCAGCATAGGATGCCGTGGACATAAATAGATGTAGTATTTCGGGTAGTAATTTCTTGCCTTAGCATTCTACATTCTCAAGCTACGAACACATACTTACTTCACTCTTTCTCAAACTCGTCCTTCTCAGGCTCCTTTTCCTCTGTTCTCACCATAGGCTTTCAGCTCACTTGAGCGGTAGAGAGGTAGAGAGGTAGAGAGGTAGAGAGAGAGAGAGATCCATGGGTTTATGTTAAACAGTGGGTACAGGAGCTACAACCGAGAGGCTGCTAGCTCCATGATTCCCATTACCATAAGTGGGAATGTTTTACCATTGAAAACCACGTATCAAATGCACATCTTGTTTGATATAAACTGAATGTGTAAAATACATTAGGAACACCTTCCTAACATTGAGTTGCGAAGCCTTTTTCCATCAGAACAGTCTCAATTCGTTAGGGCATGGACTCTCATTCGCCATGTTGACTCCAGTTGTTGGCTCCAATGCTTCCTACAGTTGTCTCAAGTTGTCTGGATGTCCTTTGGGTGGTGGACCATTCTTGATGAACACAGGAAACTGTTGAGCTTGAAAAACCCAGCAGTATTACAGTTCTTGACACATTCAAACCAATGCGCCTGGCACCTACTACCACACCCTGTTCAAAGGCACATAAATCATTGTCTTGCCCATTCACCCTCTGAATGGCACACCTACACAATCCATGTCTCAAGGCTAATATTTATTTAACCTGTCTCCTCCCCTTCATCTACACTGATTGAAGTGGCTTTAACTGGATTTAACAGGTGAAGTGGATTTCACCAGGTCAGTCTGTCATGGAAAGAGCATAATATTTTGTACACTCAGTTAGATGGCTAGTCAACCATCTAATACTGTTAAACTTTTCTTGACCTGGAAAACAATAGAGCATGGTGAAATAGAGAATGCAGGTCCATCTGACGGACTGTTTGTTCTACTAGTAGGCCTAACTAACAGGTGACAGGGAGGGTGTGTGGCAGGCTGGTAACGTGCCCCAAAGGAAAATATTTGCTTGTCTTAGTCATACTGACCAAGTTGCTGTGATGAAGACATGTCTAACATCCCTCCCTTTCTCTTCTCTTCTCTCTCATCCCTTCCAGAACTCAATACGGCATAATCTGTCCCTGAACAAGTTTTTTCTCAAAGTGCCTCGCTCTAAAGATGACCCTGGAAAAGTAAGTATTCCCTGATCAGTATAGTCTGAGTACATATTTAACCTGAATCACCATGTTTTGGTAGGAGAAAACCCAGGCAACTGTGGTTTCTATATAACTGGCCACAAATGAGGTTGAATATGATGCGGATAAAAAAAGGATAAGCCAAGAGAATGAGGATCAACCAAGAGAATGAGGATCAACCAAGAGAATGAGGATCAACCAAGAGAAAGAGGATCAGCCAAGAGAAAGAGGATCAGCCAAGAGAAAGAGGATCAGCCAAGAGAAAGAGGATCAGCCAAGAGAAAGAGGATCAGCCAAGAGAAAGAGGATCAACCAAGAGAAAGAGGATCAACCAAGAGAAAGAGGATCAACCAAGAGAAAGAGGATCAACCAAGAGAAAGAGGATCAACCAAGAGAAAGAGGATCAACCAAGAGAAAGAGGATCAGCCAACAGAAAGAGGATCAACCAACAGAAAGAGGAATTGGATGATTTATTGAGGAAAGACATTACAATCCTTGAAAAGGAAAAACAACACAAAAGCACGTAAAGGTGAGGTAGAATCATTTGTAATTGATGTGCACAGTGTTAATTACACTAAAATACACATTTAATAGCTAAAAAGTGCATTTTAAACTAAATCTATGTACAAAGTTGGTACATTATTTGAATAAGTGATAATGACCTGTGGCGATTTAAACATGTCAATCTTGGTGGGCCAAAACAATACATTATCTACACAACACAACACTAAACAATACATTAACTACACAACACTAAACAATACATTAACTACACAACACAACACTAAACAATACATTAACTACACAACACAATACATTAACTACACAACACAACACTAAACAATACATTAACTACACAACACTAAACAATACATTAACTACACAACACTAAACAATACATTAATTACACTATAAAGGTGACAAACGGTGTCTACATACTGTTAGGGTCTACATAAACCTGTCCCAACAGCAGAGTCCCAACAGCAGAGTCCCAACAGCAGAGTCCCAACAGCAGAGTCCCAACAGCAGAGTCCCAACAGCAGAGTCCCAACAGCAGAGTCCCAACAGCAGAGTCCCAACAGCAGAGTCCCAACAGCAGAGTCCCAACAGCTGTTGGGACAGCAGAGTCCCAACAGCAGAGTCCCAACAGCAGAGTCCCAACAGCAGAGTCCCAACAGCAGAGTCCCAACAGCAGAGTCCCAACAGCAGAGTCCCAACAGCAGAGTCCCAACAGCAGAGTCCCAACAGCAGAGTCCCAACACCTGGCTATCAGCAGAGCCTTGTCTGGCAGCAAAACAGTTCATTCAACCTCATATACTGCCTTTTAAAAACATAGCTGATATGGCTGACTTGCTTAAACAAATGTGGTTTCTACTGACAATTGAGACGTACCAACTATGACATAAAGGGACGACAAGCGGTTAAGAGGCAATCCGTTATTTCGATTAAGACATTAATGAGCGAGCTAAGAAGGACGTAGTCAATATAACTATTTGTTCAGCACTTTTGAGATGTACAGAGACAGAATTCAGAACATGGGCCGTTCTTACAGTGTTCTCCCTGTACACCAAGTCAGAACCATAGGATAAATAAAGGGGGCATATAAGCAGACAATGAAAGCTCTTACAATATTCAGTGATTACATTTCTCTAAAACAGGTTATAGGCTACAGGTGGACCACCAAGTCAGAACAGTAGGTGAAATTAAGAGGTGAAAATAGACCAAATTATTAGTGTGAGACACATGGGCTACTAACAGCTTACTACACAACATACACTTAGTATTACTTTCTTAGCTACAGTATACATATCTCTCTGGCGTATTACATCATGTTTGCAGAAGCATACAAGACATTTTTGGACTCACTTTGTTGTGCTCACTTTTGTCATTAAAGTCTGGCATCTTCTGGATTTATGGTGCTTTCAAGACAACTAGGAACTCTGAAAAAAACAAGGTTGAATCATAATGACGTCATTGATCTTCAGGTCGTAGCTCTTGAAAGAGACCTGGGACCACACAGCCACTCCACTGAATAGCAGGCTAGTTATTGCTTTGCAACACTTGCAGTTAGCCACTGATTTCTTCCAAACCACTCATTGTTGAATTTGAGATTTCCAAATTGTTGTGTAATGTTTATGGCCGATGAGCACCGATAAGTTTTATCTATAGTTTCTCATCATTATTTATCTTAATATGACAAGGATTAAAAAGGATTTGCCAGTAGATTGTCGACTTAATTCATGATGATGACTGATAGCTGAGATTTTGAAAGTATGATGTTGACATGATCAGTCCAATCAAAGCTACTCTAGATATAACGTGATTTGACATCATTTTATCTGTGGCCAATGACCTTAAGCTTTCTTGGATGGGCACTTCTAATGTAACTCTATGGCAGCACCCAAGGGACTTGAATTTACTAGCTCTACCCTTAGACTTGGCGGTGGCGTAGTGTCCCCACGAGTGACAGAACACTGAGCCAATCACAGCGCAACTAGAGAACATTACCAACACATTACCAACACAACTATGGCACCGTAATGATTCAAGGCCTAGAAGCTGCACATATCCAGTACATGAGTTTACATCACTTCAACCAGAAGACCGACCTGATGAGAAATTAGTTAATTCCAAAAGTCCCCCTCCCTCATATCTAATAAAAAAGCCACCCCTGGAGAGGGACAACATGTCCCAGGCCTTTTGGAGTATCTCCCTACTGGAGGAAGAGGTTAATGAGTTTCGTGGTGAGGTGACAGTTCTGAGGCAAGTTGTTTGCTAGGAAACTGAAAGAAACTGCTCTGGTACAAAGCAAAAACCCAAATAATAGGAACTCCTCCAAGATCGTGACCATTAACCCAAAGAGACCAGCACCACCCTATGCCATATCCAGAGAGGCCAGCACCACCCTATGCCATATCCAGAGAGACCAGCACCACCCTATGCCATATCCAGAGACCAGCACCACCCTATGCCATATCCAGAGAGGCCAGCACCACCCTATGCCATATCCAGAGAGGCCAGCACCACCCTATGCCATATCCAGAGAGACCAGCACCACCCTGTGCCATATCCAGAGAGACCAACACCACCCTATGCCATATCCAGAGAGGCCAGCACCACCCTATGCCATATCCAGAGAGACCTGCACCACCCTATGCCATATCCAGAGAGGCCAGCACCACCCTATGCCATATCCAGAGAGACCAGCACCACCCTATGCCATATCCAGAGAGACCAGCACCACCCTATGCCATATCCAGAGAGACCAGCACCACCCTATGCCTTATCCAGAGAGGCCAGCACCACCCTATGCCTTATCCAGAGAGGCCAGCACCACCCTATGCCTTATCCAGAGAGGCCAGCACCACCCTATGCCATATCCAGAGAGACCTGCACCACCCTATGCCATATCCAGAGAGACCTGCACCACCCTATGCCATATCCAGAGAGACCAGCACCACCCTATGCCATATCCAGAGAGGCCAGCACCACCCTATGCCATATCCAGAGAGGCCAGCTCCAACCTGCACCATCAAGCCCCTTCCAGAAAGACAAGCTCCATTCTACACCATCGGTCCCCTTCCAGAGAGCCCAGCTCCACCTTACACCACCAGGTCCCATCCAGTGGCCAACACCACCCTGCACCATCGGTCCCCTTCCAGAGTGGACATCACCTTGCTACCCCCCCATGCTAACAAGAAACCCCAATCAGAAGAGACCAACAGTCCAGCAAGACAGCTATGTAGAAGTGGCACGAATAATAGAGCACCTTGCTGCAGCTGAGCTAAACCAGAGAAGGCATCTGATGAACATCATCTGCATTAATAGAATTATTAGAATTAGAGCCTATTATCATTATGGGATCAGTTGTAGATAAGTTACCCAGGAAAGGGTTAAAGTTAGCTCATATACAGCGGGTGAAAAATAAGTATTGAACACGTCACCATTTTTCTCAGTAAATATATTTCCAAAGGTGCTATTGACATGAAAACAAATACGTTCAGAAATTAAGTTATGTGTAATAATGTGAAATGACACAGGGAAAAAGTATTGAACACACTTACTGATATTTATTTAATACTTTGTACTAAAGACTTTGTTGGTAATGACAGCTTCAAGACGCCTCCTGTATGGAGAAACTAGTCGCATGCATTGCTCTGGTGTGATTTTGGCCCATTCTTCAAATCTTGAAGGTTCCGTGGGCCTCTTCTATGAATCTTGATCTTCAGTTCTTTCCATGGACACCTGCTCGTCAAACATCTCATTCCTAAATCATGGGCATTAATATGGAGTTGGTTCCCTCTTTGCTGCTATAACAGCCTCCACTCTTCTGGGAAGGATTTCCACTAGATGTTGGAACATTGCTGCAGGGACTTGCGTCCATTCAGCCACGAGCATTAGTGAGGTCGGGCACTGATGTTGGGTAATTAGGCCTGGCTTGCAGTCGGAGTTCCAATGAATCCCAAAGGTGTTCAATGGGGTTGAGGTCATGGCTCTGTGCAGGCCAGTCAAGTTCTTCCACACCGATCTCCACAAACCATTTCTTTATGGACCTCGCATTGTGCACGGAGGCATTGTCATGCTGAAACAGGAAAGGGCCTTCCCCGAACTGTTGCTACAAAGTTGGAAGCACAGAATCGTCTAGAATGTCAGCACCTCTGCTCTTTCTAAATATTTGAATTAACTGCCCTGTATATACACTGTTGGAATAGTTAATAAATATTTTTTTTGTTGTCTCTTGGTGTCTTTCCAATATATAACTCTGGTTTTATTTATATATATTTCTATTTTATAATATGTGATGTATTATGTTGTTCTTGTCTAACTGTTCTGTACTTTTATTTGTACATGTTATGTAGCTGCTGCATGTGCAGTTTCTAATGGGATCCTCATGAACTGAACTGACTCCTGCTCTTGGACCAGGGCAGTCCTAACCAGAGTTAGGCAAGGAGAAGAAGAAGAGGAGGTTGGAAGGAGCGACAGCCAACCTGGAGAGATCCTTTGGCATGCTAGGTGAAGCCCTTGACCGACTCACCTGCTAACAGCTCTAAGCACTGTTCAGCCCCCAATCCTCAGGAGGCGCAAAGCCAAAGTCTCAGGCCTCAGTTGAAAATCCAGATCTTCTGTAAATGCTGAGCAAGATGGAGAATAGGCAATTGCCTGCAGCTCACAAAGGCCCAGGAAACAGGACAGAAAGCTCTGCCTAGCTACCGGTACGAGCAACCCCTCCTGATGCCTCAGACCTCTATGCCACACCTGGACACCCTCTGCCCCCGCATCAGCAGTGGGACCTACCTAAGACAGTCATGACTCGGCAAGTGCCCTTCCAGGGGAAGCTTCTCTGCCACCTGCCCTGGCATTTGGCTACTCAGCTTCTCCCGTCGCCAGTCTACCTGGACCCGGCTCCAGCATACTCAGCTACAGGTTACCCTGCCCAGCCCTCAATGTACTACTCAGGGCCAGACCTATGCGTGTACTCTTACCAATCGGATGCAGCCGCTGTGGCCTTCACATATCCACCTAAGCAGCCAGTACAGCCCTTGAGCCAGCAGCAGCCCTGGCAGAGACTGCCAGCATCCAAGGCCAGCAGATTTATCCAGGTGTTGCTGCCTACACATACTCCCTTCAGCAGCCAGTGTACCCGCCTGGCCAGACAGGCCTCTGCGGTACATGCAACGGGACGGTGCCTTCATGCACCTAGAGAAACAGTCACTCCCTGAATTCACCAAAGATGACAGTGGGGAGTTCACTCTCCTGAAGATGGCTCTCGAGAAACTGTTGCCCCCAGATAAAGGATGAAACGGTCAAGTTCCACCATTTACTTGACCCCCTCAAGCTGTCCATCTCATGGCCATGTCACACCTCCATGACCCAGCGCCATACAACGCAGCGATGGCAGACCTTGAGTAGCAATGGGGCCGTCTGCATAACCTTTCCGTAGAGGAGATTGACGCCATTATGGCGTTGACAGGCTTCTGTCGGTTCTCTCTTTGCATGCAGACCTTAGTGAGCATGCTCTGGTCACGTAGGGGCCCGGTGGTAACCAAGCTTTCCTGCGGCTCCCACATTGAGTGTCTCCTGGGGAAGCTTCCCTCAGAGAACAATGCCAAATTCAAAAGCCATACAGTATGTACGCCACATACCCGCAAGCTCCCCACACCTTTCCGTACCTAGCCAGTGTCCATACCCACCATGCACTATGGGGTAACAGAACTACTACCTGCACAGCCCACAGCAGGGGCCAAGGCCAAGTCAAAGGCTTAATACCCACTGTGCGAAAGCAGGGACCACTATCTCCGCAGGTGTGAGAGCTTCACCTCAATGACTGTCAAGCAGAAGCTCAAGTGGATGAAGGACTAGAGACACTGTCCGGTGCGGCCGGACACACCCTTACTGGACTACGTGAAGCACACACGCAGAAGCCTAGCTCCAACTCTCCCAACACCTCTTCACCTCAAGCGGCTGTTCAGATAGGTTAGGTGAGCTCCTCAGGCTGGACACATCTCAAAGTGGTATGCAGTTTTGGATGATGGGTCGGATTGTGCAATTCTCCTGCCTGAAGCCGCAAGCAAACTAGTATCTCATCGTGCGGACAGTGTAACAAGGCTCATCTGTCAGCTTCAGGCTCCGCCCCTTGGAGGGGCCCAAGTCTCCAGGCCCTTGTCCATCAGAGGTTCCTTCACCGTAAAGGATATAAGCAAACCAGTCCTGTCCCACTGAGGCCCTCTCTGCTCCTCATCAGTGCCTCATCACCCCAGTCCAGCTTCAGGTATAGTTAAGACAACTGGGCTGGATGGTCCAGGGACCACAGGTCTTCCTTCACTGGACCCTGGCCCTCGCCATTGTCTGCTCACCAGCATCCTGTCCATCACCACCTTTGACCTAGCCCACCTGGCCCCAGGCCAATGGGCAGGGACAAATATAAAAACATTGTTCCACTCTAACCGGTCTTTAGTGCAGAGTTCTTCCAACACATGGATACCTTCAGTCAAGTGGACTGAAAACTTACCGGACACTTTTCCTTACATGGTATGGTGCTAGTGCGTCAATGCAGTTCTTCAACTACCACCACTAGTACTTCTATGATTCAATGCCGTGTGTGTTTGTGGCAATACATTAGTATGTCTTCTGCTGCATCGTTGTCTCTAAACCAGCAGTTATTTTTCACCATAAATTCTGAAGTGCATGGATTCATGCAGGTTGGAAAGGTCAAGTTAAATTGCTGTGCCAGGAAAAGTGTGTTTGGTTGCAGAGGTTTCTATAGTCCTTGTTTGTGCTGTGTTTAAGAAATTGCTGTATATTGTATATCCACAATCAATAAGTGAAGCCCCATTTTTAAGTTAACACATTTCTTATTTTTTTACTGTGACATCTCACAAGTTAACTGTATCTGTACTCATAATTACTGTGATCTGCCGAGTGCTGCGATTTGAGTCTGAATTCCAGGCTACCATTCTTTATAGGTTTTTACCAATTTTGTTTTCACCAAAGAGTGTTTTTCTAGGCCATAGGGTTGTGAACCGTTGAAAAATGAATTGAGAGGAAATCAACTCAATAATTCAACTGGAATCCTCAACCAAGGCCTGTAGTTTGACACGAAGAAAGGTTCTCAGCTCTACATGGACCAGACCAGAGCCTCAACTCGAACAACAGGTCGAACCAATCAATATGAGCAACATGAGGGTAGCCATATATTTCTCCTGTTTTACACTGAACCTCCAAGATATAACGATAGCTACATGATGTACTCGCGTTATCAACTTGTTCTGTAGCCCGCTTCCCTGGGTTGTCATGCTGAGAAGAAAAGAGAGAGGAGACTGGCAAAGAGACGAGAGCTGATAATCCATGTTTGTGTTCCTAAATGAACTGGCGCAGTGGGCCTCCTAGGAAGAGAACAAGCAAGAGCAGAGGGAGGGAAGGATATTGGGCCCTATGGGCGATGGTCAAAAGTAGTGAACTATATAGAGAAATAGGTGCCATTTGGGACACGGACAGTAACTGATTTACTCCACTTATGTCTTGTTGTTGTGGGATGCTGCTGTGTTGTCTTCGGTTGGTGTAGAAAATCAATGATGTATTATTGCTATATTTAGCAGAGTGATTTTTTTGTGGGATGACTTAATTTCAACATTTGTATTACTGCTTACTATTTAACATCAAGGGGATGGATTGTGAAGCAAGGCACCTGTTAAACAACTCATAGCATTTGTATGGCCCTAGTGTTAATGTATGGTTTGTTGTCGTCTCCAGGGTTCCTACTGGGCTATAGACACCAAGCCTAAAGAGGACACACTGCCCACCAGGCCAAAGAAGAGGCCACACTCTGGAGAAAGGGTGAGTACTGGACTGGTGTCAAACCCAGCTTTCGACACCTCCGACCTTTCCCAGCATGGTCCGACATACAATTTACACCGTTCCGATTAATGGTCACCCACGGCGTGCACAAATGTAGCGGGATAGCAGATCGGGCAACAAAATATCCCAGATTGACCGGGGGAGTCGGCTAAAAATAGAGCATCAAATCGCGGCCAGACTGCTCTGAACTATTAATATGTCATTAAGTATTGCATTCTTTGCTTAATTTTAAACAACTCATGGTGCGGTCTCATTTCCCCTATCTTCTTGGAGATGGTGACGTCATGCCATGAAAAATCACGTCTCTCCTGCCCTTAAAAAATTAGCACTACACCACTGGTGTTCAGTGATCGGAGTGCCTGACTGAACACTGCTGCAGCTCACTGAGCACAGAGTAGCAGCAGCCCCATTCTCCCCCTCCGCATATACCACTGCCTCTGCCCTACCCACCACCACGGAAACAAAGCAGGCATGGAGGGGCAAAGTGCACATTCATCGCAATCCTACGAAAAGAGGAAGAGAGGTGGGCAGAAGAGAGGGAGTGGGAGAAGGGGAGAGAAAGCGAGGGAGAGGGGGAGAGAGAAGGGAAGGGAGAGGAAGAGAGAGGGGGAGAGAGAAGGGAAGGGAGAGGAAGAGAGAGGGGGAGAGAGAAGGGAAGGGAGAGGAAGAGAGAGGGGGAGAGAGAAGGGAAGGGAGAGGAAGAGAGAGAGGGAGAGAGAAGGGAAGGGAGAGCTAGCAGAAGAGAGTGAGCGAGAGAAAAGGCAGAGAGTTGAGTATTCTAGTCTTCTGTTTCAGTTAATTACCACACAAGGCCCTAGGCTGCCATTTAGACATACAGTATTGTCTTCTGGGATTCTTTTTTTGATCACAAACATTATCTAATTCAGAGCCTTGTCATTTTTTTCTTACATGCAAGACCTTCAACCCTTTTATTATGCTTTGGTTGCTGTCAGGCTCTGGCCATAGAGAAGCAAATAGGCTTCTCTATGTAGCTATGGTCAGAGTCTGACAGTGTCGTTCTTTTCTGTTTCTGTGTGGGGTTTGGGTTGGATCCCTAATTAGAGGCAGCTGCACCGCATTGTCTCTAATTAGGGATCCCATATATGTTGAGTCTGTCCTTCACTCTGGTGTGGGTCGTTGTCGTATATTTCGCATGTCACGGTGAGAATAGTTCGTCTTTTGGTCTTGTTATACATAGTAAAATACAATCTATACATAGTATAATAAAGATGTCTAACTACTATCCCTGCGCTGCGCCTTGGTCATTCCCACACCCACATCGTGACAGTTGCATTGCTGGGCAAGAGTTGTTACATTGGCTCACAGAAATATAGCTGTCTTTCACTGTTAAAAAGAAGTGTATTCCATATGTGTATTCTTACTGGTTTTCTCTAGACCTATTCGCCACAGACAAAGCCTTTTAGCCTATTGTTTCCCATTTACTACATGTACAGTGCATTCGGAAAGTATTCAGACCCCTTGACTTTTTCTACATCTTGATTGGAGTCCCCCTGTGGTAAATTCATTTGATTGGAGATTATTTGGAAAGGCACATCTGTCTATATACGATTCCACAGTTGACAGTGCATGTCAGAGCATAAACCAAGCCATGAGGTTGAAGGAATTGTCCGTAGAGCTCAGAGACAGGATTGTGTCAAGGCACAGATCTGAGGAAGGGTACCAAAACATTTATGCAGCATTGAAGGTCCCCAAGAACACAGTGGCCTCCATCATTCTTAAATGGAAGAAGTTTGGAACCACCAAGACCCTTCCTAGAGCTGGCCGCCCGGCCAAACTGAGCAATCGGGGGAGAAAGGCCTTGGTCAGGGAGGTGACCAAGAACCTGATGGTCACTCTTGACAGAGCTCTAGAGTTCCTCTGTGAAGATGGGAGAACCTTCCAGAAGGACAACCATCTATGCAACACTCCACCAATCAGGCCTTTTATGGGTAGAGTGGCCAGACGGAAGTAAAAGGCACATAACAACCCTCTTGGAGTTTGCCATAAAGCACCTAAAGACTCAGACCATGAGAAACAAGATTCTCTGGTCTGATGAAACCAAGATTGAACTCTTTGGCCTGAATGCCAAGTGTCACGTCTGGAGGAAACCTGGCACCATCCCTATGGTGAAGCAAAGTGGTGGCAGCATCATGGTGGAGTGATGTTTTTCAGTGGCAGGGACTGGGAGACTAGTCAGAATCGAGGCAAAGATGAAGGGAGCAGTACAGAGAGATCCTTGATGAAAACCTGTTCCAGAGCGCTCAGGACCTCTGACTGGGGCGAAGGTTCACCTTCCAACAGGACAACGACCCTAAGCACACAGCCAAGAGAACTCAGGAAGAGCTTTGGGACAAGTTTCTGAATGTCCTTGAGTGGCCCAGTCAGAGCCCGGACTTGAACATGATCTAACATCTCTGGAGAGACTTGAAAATAGCTGTGCAGCAATGCTCCCCATACAACCTGACATATCTTGAGAGGATCTGCAGAGAGTAATGGGAGAAACTCTCCAAATACAGGTGTGCCAAGCTTGTAGCTTCATACCCAAGAAGACTCTGCATTTCTGCCAAAGGTGCTTCAACAAAGTACTGAGTAAAGGGTCTGAATACTAAATGTGATATTTCAGTTCTAATTTTTATAAATCAGCAACATTTTCTATAAAACAGTTTTTGCTTTGTCATTATGGGGTATTGTGTAGATTAGATTAAGGGGCATTTAAAAAAGGCTGTAAGGTAACAAAGTGGAAAAAATCAGGGGGTCTGAATACTTTCCGAATGCACTGTATATATCTACAACATGCACATGTCCTGGTCGTTGTTTTAATATAAGGTGACCAGTCTATAGTAACATGTCCTAGTCATTGTTTTAATATAATGTGACTAGTCTATAGTAACATGTCCTAGTCATGGTTTTAATATAAGGTCACTAGTCTATAGTAACATGTCCTGGTCATGGTTTTAATATAAGGTGACAAGTCTATAGTAACATGTTCTGGTCATTGTTTTAATATAAGGTGACTAGTCTATAGTAACATGTCTTGGTCATTGTTTTAATATAAGGTGACTAGTCTATAGTAACATGTCCTAGTCATTGTTTTAATATAATGTGACTAGTCTATAGTAACATGTCCTGGTCATTGTTTTAATATAATGTGACTAGTCTATAGTAACATGTCCTGGTCATTGTTTTAATATAAGGTGACAAGTCTATAGTAACATGTCCTGGTCATTGTTTTAATATAAGGTGACTAGTCTATAGTAACATGTCCTAGTCATTGTTTTAATATAAGGTGACTAGTCTATAGTAACATGTCCTAGTCATTGTTTTAATATAAGGTGACTAGTCTATAGTAACATGTCCTAGTCATTGTTTTAATATAAGGTGACTAGTCTATAGTAACATGTCCTGGTCATTGTTTTAATATAAGGTGACTAGTCTATAGTAACATGTCCTGGTCATTGTTTTAATATAAGGTGACTAGTCTATAGTAACATGTCCTATTCATTGTTTTAATATAATGTGACTAGTCTATAGTAACATGTCCTGGTCATGGTTTTAATATAAGGTGACAAGTCTATAGTAACATGTCCTGGTCATTGTTTTAATATAAGGTGACTAGTCTATAGTAACATGTCCTGGTCATTGTTTTAATATAAGGTGACAAGTCTATAGTAACATGTCCTAGTCATGGTTTTAATATAATGTGACTAGTCTATAGTAACATGTCCTGGTCATTGTTTTATTATAAGGTGACAAGTCTATAGTAACATGTCCTAGTCATTGTTTTAATATAATGTGACTAGTCTATAGTAACATGTCCTGGTCATTGTTTTAATATAAGGTGACTAGTCTATAGTAACATGTCCTGGTCATTGTTTTAATATAAGGTGACTAGTCTATAGTAACATGTCCTGGTCATTGTTTTAATATAAGGTGACTAGTCTATAGTAACATGTCCTGGTCATTGTTTTAATATAAGGTGACTAGTCTATAGTAACATGTCCTGGTCATTGTTTTAATATAAGGTGACAAGTCTATAGTAACATGTCCTGGTCATTGTTTTAATATAAGGTTACTAGTCTATAGTAACATGTCCTGGTCATGGTTTTAATACGTTGACAAGTCTAACTGTTCTTCTGGTGTTTTCAAAGTGTTTCAACCGACAGCAGGTTAAAACTTGTTGGGGGAGAGGCACCAACCGCCATCCCCTCTTGTAAGTGTACAGTAGCACTAATTCTCTCAATGTCACCTTACTTATTTTCTCATGCTTTCTCTTCTCCAACAGGCCTCCATCTCCTACAGCCTGGAATCAGAGTCCCTTTCTCTTCCCCAACAGGCCTCCACCCCCTACAGCCTGGAATCAGAGTCCCTTTCTCTTCTCCAACAGGCCTCCACCCCCTACAGCCTGGAATCAGAGTCCCTTTCTCTTCTCCAACAGGCCTCCACCCCCTACAGCCTGGAATCAGAGTCCCTTTCTCTTCCCCAACAGGCCTCCACCCCCTACAGCCTGGAATCAGAGTCCCTTTCTCTTCTCCAACAGGCCTCCACCCCCTACAGCCTGGAATCAGAGTCCCTTTCTCTTCTCCAACAGGCCTCCACCCCCTACAGCCTGGAATCGGAGTCCCTGCGAATGGACTGTATAATGTATGGAGATGCCTCTCCCAGTCTTGCAATCAACACTGTAACTAACAAGGTAACCCTCTGTCATAATGACATGCAAACCCCTATTTTTAACACTGGCCATCTTTGTACCAGCGAGTGATATTAACGTAGACCGTTTTTGTTCCAGGTAGCTTTGTACAAGACGGAGCAGGAGGGCAGCGACAGTCCCCGGAGCAGCCTCAACAACAGCCTCTCTGACCAGAGCCTGGCCTCCGTCAATTTCAACAGCTACACACCGGTACTTCACGCCTCAATTCAGTCACCACTAACACAACAGAATGTTTCCTGTACGACGTCTTTAGGAGGAGGTAGATATACTAAGATGGCCCTTTATTCCCTTCATAGTGCACTACTTTTGACCAGCTCCCTTATAAGGAATAGAGTGCCATTTGGGACACAGATTAAGTGTAGTGTCAACTTGTAGAGGTCGGGAACATGTAACCCAAACTGCCTATATATACTGAACAAAAATATAAATGCAATTTCTAAGAGTTTACTGCGTTACAGTTCATTAAAGGTAATTAGTCAATTGAATTAAATTCATTAGGCCTTAATCTATGGATTTCACATGACTGGTCACTGACACCTTAAAAATAAAGGTAGGGGCGTGGATCAGAACCAGTCAGTATCTGGTGTGACCAGCATTTGCCTCATGCAGTGCCACACATCTCCTTCACATAGAGTTGATCAAGCTGTTGATTGTGGCCTGTGGAATGTTGTCCCACTCCTCCTCAATTCTGTAGGAAGTTGCTGGATATTGACTGGAACTGGAACTCATTGGGTCAATCCAGAGCATCCCAAACATGCTCAATGGGTGACATGTCTGATGAGTATGCAGGCCATGGAAGAACTGGGAAATTTTCAGCTTCCAGGAATTGTGTACAGGTCCTTGCTGAAACATGAAGTGATGGCGGCAGATGAATGACACGACAATAGGCCTCAGGATCTCGTCACGATATCTCTGTGTATTCAAATTGCCATCAATAAAATTCAATTGTGTTCATTGTTCGTAGATTATGCCTGCCATACCGTAACCCCACCGCCACCATGTGTCACTCTGTTCACAACGTTGACATCAGCAAACCGCTCGCCCACACGACGCCATACACGTTGTCTGAACATTAAATGATCTGGCAACATCTGCGGCATTGTGTTGTGTGACAAAATTGCACATTTCAGCGTGGCCTTTTATTGTTCCCAGCACAAGGTGCACCTGTGTAATCATCATGCTATTTAATCAGCATTTTGATGTGCCACATCTGTCAGGTGGATGGATTATCTTGGCAAAGGAGAAATGCTCACTAGCAGGGATGTAAACACATTAGTGCACACTTCTTTAGAAATATGCTTTTTGTTCGTATGGAACATTTCTAGGATCTTATATTTCAGCTCATGAAACATGGGACCAACACTTTACATGTATATTTTTGTTCATTGTAGCTTTGAGAGCCCCCCCACTCACTTTATTTTATTTATCCACGGTTGTTATAGAGGTCCACCTAGGACAGATCGTCCCACCAAAGTCAGCCCAAGAGATGACCGAAAGATGCTCATAGAAGTCTCTATGAACCCCAGGGTAACATCAAGGGATCTACAGGCCTCTCTTGCCACAATCAATGTTGAAGTGCATGGGTGCACTGTCAGAAAGAGACTGAACAAACTTGGCCTACATGGGAGGTCAGGAAGGAAGACGCCTCTGCTCTCAAAAAATAATATCAAGACACAACTGACGTTACCCAGGTGTTGTCTGGCAAACGTCAGTTGTGTCTTGATATTATTTTTTGAGAGCAGAGGCTTCTTCCTTCCTGACCTCCCATGTAGGCCAAGTTTGTTCAGTCTCTTTCTGACAGTGCACCCATGCACTTCACCATGTTTGGAATATTACTCATTCAAGGGTTTTTCTTTATTTGCACTATTTTTTACATTGTAGAATAAAAGTGAACACATCAAAGCTATGACATAACACATATGGAATCATGTAGTAACCAAAAAAGTGTTATACAAATCCTTTGAACAGTTAATGTTGAGGTGTGTCTGTTTCTTGAACTCTGTGACACTTTTATTTGGGCTGCAATCTGAGGCTGGTAACTCTGATGAACTTATCCTCTGCAGCAGAGGTGTTTCTGGGTCTTCCATTCCTGTGGCGGTCCTCATGAAGCTGGTTGAGAGAATGCCATGAGTGTGCAAAGCTGTCATCAAGGCAAAGGGTGGCTACTTTGAAGAATGTCAAATATAAAATAACATTTCTGGTTACAACATGATTCCATATGTGTTATGTCATAGTTTTGATGTCTTCACTTTTATTCTACAATGTAAATAATAGTGCAAATAAAGAAAAACCCTTGAATGAGTAATACTCCAAACGTTTGGCCCCCAGTGTGCAAAGCTGTCATCAAGCTTGTGCATGAATTAAGCAACAAGGTAACAGTGAAGACAGAGATGTGTAAGTTGGAAGTTAATTCATCCACCATTCGAATGCCTTCAGAAAGAATTCATACCCCTTGAATTATTTCAGAGTGTTGTGTTTCAGCCTGAATTCTAAATAGATTAAGTATGTTTTCCCATCTACACACAATACCCAGGACAGTGAAAACATGTTTTTCAAAATATTAGCAAATGTATTGAAAAATGTATTCAGAAATATCTAATTTACATGAGCATTCACACCCTTTTGCTATGACACTCAAATTCAGCTCAGGTGCATCCAATTTCCTGTGATCATCCTTGATTGTAGTCCACATGTGGCCAATTCAATTGGTTGGACATGATTTTGAAAGAAACACACCTGTCAGTGCATGTCAGAGCAGAAACTATACCAAGTAACTCTCCGTATATCTCAGAGAAAGAATTGTGATCAGGCATATATCTGGGGAAGGGTACAAAATAATTTCTAGAGTGTTGAAAGTTTCCAAGAGCACAGAGGTCTCCATCATTGGGAAATAAAAAATGTATTCTGACTAGTCCCCCAGTTCCTGCTGCTGAAAAACATGCTTCCACCACCATGCTTCACCGTAGGGATGGTGCCAGGTTTCCTCCAGACGTAACGCTTGGCATTCAGGCCAAAGAGTTCAATCTTGGTTTCATCAGACTAGAGAATCTTGTTTCTCATGGTCTGAGAGTCTTTAAGGTGCCTCCAAGCGGGCTGTCACGCTACCATAAAGGCCTGATCTGGTCTGAGAGGCTTTTTAATTATTATTATTATTATTTGTAATTTAACCTTTATTTAACTTTATTTAAGTTGCTTTTGGAAAACTCTAAGCGGGCAAATTTGCAATTTTTTAAAAGATTTGCTAAAAAATCTAAATATGTTTTCGCTTTGTCATTATGTGGTTTTGTGTGTAGATTGCTGAGGGAAAAACAATATTTAATCCATTTTAGAATAAGGCTGCAATGTAACAAAAAGTCGGAAAAGTCTAGGGGTCTGAATACTTTCCTGATGAACTGTCAGGGCCTCCCGAGTGGCGCAGTGGTCTAAGGCACAGATGTGGGTTCGAGCCCCGTCTGTGTTGCAGCCTGCCGTGACCGGGAGACCCATGAGGCAACGCACAATTGGCCCAGCGTCGTCCGGGTTAGGGGAGGGTTTGGCCGGCCTGGGATGTCCTTGTCCCATCGCGCTGTAGCGAGTCCTGTGGTTCGCCGGGCGCATGCACGTTGACGTGGTCGCCAGGTGTACAGTGTTTCCTCCGACAGATTGGTGCGTCTGGCTTCCGGGTGTCAAGGAGCGGTAGGGTTGTGTTTCGGAGGACGCACGGCTCTCCACCTTCGCCTCTCCAGAGTCTGTACGGGAGTTGCAGCGATGGGACAAGACTGTAACTACCAATTGGATATGACGAAATTGGGGAGAAAAAGGGTAAAAAAAACTTTTTTCAAGGGGTCTGAATACTTTCTGAAGGCACTGTAACTACAGAGTTAATTGGCTGGAGAAACTGCCAGAATGACTACATTCTCTACAGCACTTCACCAATCTGAGTTTTATGGGAGAATGGCCAGACGGCAGCCACTCGTGAGAAAAAGACACTCCTGAAGTTTGCAATAAGGCAAAAGATTCTGTGGTCTGATGAGACATAAATCAAACTATTTGGCCTTAATCCAAAGCGCTATATCTGGAGAAAACTAGGCTCATCACCCATCTAACACCATCCCTACCGTGAAGCATGGTGGCAGCATCATGCAACACCATCCCTACCGTGAAGCATGGTGGCAGCATCATGCAACACCATCCCTACCGTGAAGCATGGTGGCAGCATCATGCAACACCATCCCTACCGTGAAGCATCGTGGCAGCATCATGCAACACCATCCCTACCTTGAAGCATGGTGGCAGCATCATGCAACACAATCCCTACCGTGAAGCATGGTGGCAGCATCATGCAACACCATCCCTACCGTGAAGCATGGTGGCAGCATCATGCTATAGGGATGCTATGGGAGACTGGTAAGGATAAAGGGAACAAGCATCGAGGGAAAGCAACGCTGGAATGGCTTCAGAACAAGAATGTGAAAGTCCTTGGGTGTCCCAGCCAAAGCCCAGACTGGAATCCCATTGAAAATCTGTGGAAAGACTTGAAGATTGACTTGAAGAAAATCTGTGGAAAGACTTGAAGATTGCTGTTCACCGCTGTAGGTGAACAGCAAAAAAACCTACTTTATTCAAGTAGTCGCACATATATTATTATTTTTTTCATGGTGCACCAGACACCTTTCTGATTTGCGCCTGTTTTAGAAGACTAATCCACGGTCCATCACTCGAAAACATGATACTGAAATTGGATATGGTTATATTATGTAAAAAAATAATGGTGTAGCAGTAATGAATCTAATATTATTTTCATAACACATACGCGTTGGATACGGTCGCTGTCCCCTGTTCTGAAACATAATCTTCAGTGTGTCGTTGAATTGGCTCCTTTCCCTATGTTCCTGTCGGCATAATAGCAAAGTTAACCGGCATATATTGGGATGGAGAACAATGCGGTAGAGGCAGCAGCAGCAGCAGCAGCCGCAGAGATGAGGAAACAGCCCTTGCCTAAATGTGTAAGAAAATCGAGGAGAGTTAATTAGTTCTGTAATCAATAGGCTAACTGTTAAATGTGCCTGGCTTTATAAATCATCCATATATATCTACAGAAATAAGACAGATGTTGTTTCTGTTTTAAATAGCCTACTGATTCTGTGAGCTCTAAGCCTCACGCAACGGTAAAATGTTGGATAAAGCAATTTCATGTTTTTAATATTTGCTATGTTGTAATAAAGGCTTTGCAATTGTTTTTGTTAGAACAGGCTGGTGTTACTAATAATTTATTTAGTGTTTTCTACACTGTTCCAAACAGGCAGAAAAACAATATTGTGATCCAACAGCACCTGTTTGGCAGACATAATAATCACGCAACGCTTGGTCCTATACCCAAATGTCTTTCACAGATTTGACTTATTCTTTCCCTCCTGACCAGTAAACATTCACCCATTTCGAGTCTCTTTTTCACACCATCTGCATCCATTTTGCTGTCACGTGTGATTTTGCTCGGAGTTTGTTATAAACAATTGATTGATATGATTATGATAGGCTATAGATTAGGCCCTATTGGTCACATGCATGCGATGCTTACATGTTTCACGTAAAGAGAGCAAGGATTGAGGGAATAGCAAATGTTTAGGGATTTCGGTAACATTTTAAGTCAGATACAAGTAAGAAACTAAATGGCTGAAATGATGTTGCAGCTTCAGCAAACCGTGTGCTTAAAGCATCCGACAAGCTCAGCGCAAATGTAGTGGATTTTATTCAAACACACAGGTCTATATATGGAAAAATAAGTTTAAACATTTAGAAGATGTTGCTCCCCGTCTAACTTAACAGAGCTTGAGAAAATCTGCATGGTAGAATGGGAGAAAATCCCCATATCCAGATGTGCAAAGCTGATAGTCTTACCCAAGACAACTCAAAGGTGTAATCGCAGCCAAAGGTGATTCTAACATTTATTGACTCGGGTGTGAATACTTAAATATTTCTGTATTTAATTTTCAATAAATGTGCTAAAAATTCTAAATACATATTTTCACTTTGTCATTATTGTGTGTAGATGGGTAAAAAAAAACATATCTAATCCATTCGGTGCGCTAACGAAGCAGAACTAACCCTGCGCTGGTGGGTTTGATTGATGGGTCCATTTAGGGTGTGTGTGTATGAGTTTGCTATTTTTCTCTGTCCGTTCAGAAAGTTTCCTGAAGTCTGGACTCCATAAGAATAGAGGAGGGACAAATAATATAACTGAAATGAGCATAACGGAATTCAAAAAATGTTAGCAAGTCATGATGATCAGCATATGTGCGAGGAATGATTTTTTGCTTTTCTTTCCTCTCATTAATGGGATGCAACTGGAGGCCTCTCTAGCAACTTTGAACAACAGGATTCAAGGGAATGACCGCAGAAGGTCATAACGGTATTGTTGTTCTTGAAATTCAAATTCTGTATTGCGCCAAATTTGCACACACCCAATGTTCCATAACGTTGGAAAATATGAATGTTGTTTCCAACTACCAATCAGCAACCGCGCCGTAAATCCGGTTGCATATTGAACGTTGAGATTGCCGATAGCCCCGCCTCCCCGCACCTGCATTAGCAAACAACGACGGAGGCCATCCTTTGTTTTCCTCTCAAGGGCTAATGCGGCGCTCCAGAATTAGTTTATGGCCAGTCATGTGGGATCAGGGTTAGTTCTGCTTCGTTAGGGCACCCAGGTGACGCCTCCCCGCTTGAAGGTGATTAATCGTGGCGTCTCCTGCTGAAGTATCAGTAGCCACTGCTGCCAAGGTAGCTGGATGGAAAGGCCACGTCGGCGGGGGGAAGGACGTGTCACTTTCAGTTCAATCAACTTCCGATTTGGCCTCAGTCCTAATCATGTATTTGAAGCCCATGCACACAGCAGAACTGCAATTAGGATGGAGAACATATGATACTTATGACTTAAAGAGGTATAAACAATGTTGTAGTGTGGTTTTATATTTTTTAGAAGGTGATTAGGGCAGAATCCTAACTCAAGGCTTTTCAGAACTCAGATGATTGGTGGTGGTGGTCTCCCAAAGAAGTGCTGGTTAAGTATAGGCATAGGTGCCTGAGCAATGAAGCAAATGGAGCAGCTGCGTCCCCACTTTTGTTTTTGCACCCCTACTTTTTTTTATTTTTTTATTTTTTACCAGAAAAGTATCATGATCCATTGGGTAATTTTGTCAGTTTCAATGTGCATGTTTTTTTTTATACAGTTGAAGTCGGAGGTTTACATACACCTTTAAACTCAGTTTTTTTTTTTTTACAATTCCTGATATTTAATCCTAGTAAATATTCCTGTCTTTGGTCAGTTAGGATCACCACTTTATTTTAAGAATGTGAAATGTCAGAATAATAGTAGAGACAATGATTTATTTAAGCTTTTATTTCTTTCATCACATTCCCAGTGGGTCAGAAGTTTACATAAACTCAATTAGTATTTGGTAGCATTGCCTTTAAATTGTTTAACTTGGGTCAAACGTTTCAGGTAGCCTTCCACAAGCTTCCCACAATAAGTTGGGTTAATTTTGGCCCATTCCTCCTGACAGAACTGGTGTAACTGAGTCAGGTTTGTAGGCCTCCTTGCTCGCACACGCTTTTTCAGTTCTGCCCACAAATGCTTTGTGCTTTGTGATGGCCACTCCAATACATTGACTTTGTTGACCTTAAGCCATTTTGCCACAACTTTGGAAGTATGCTTGGGGTCATTGTCCGTTTGGAAGACCCATTTGCGACCAAGCTTTAACTTCCTAACTGATGTCTTGAGATGTTGCTTCAATGTATCCACATAATTTTCTTTCCTCATGATGCCATCTATTTTGTGAAGTGCACCAGTCCCTCCTGCAGCAAAGCACCCCCACAACATGATGCTGCCACCCCCGTGCTTCACGGTTGGGATGGTGTTCTTCGTCTTGCAAGCCTCCCCCTTTTTCCTCCAAACATAACGATGGTCATTATGGCCAAACAGTTCTATTTTTGTTTCATCAGACCAGAGGACATTTCTCCAAAAAGTATGATCTTTGTCCCCATGTGCAGTTGCAAACCGTAGTCTGCCATTTTTATGGCGGTTTTGGAGCAGTGGCTTCTTCCTTGCTGATTGGCTTTTCAGGTTATGTCGATATAGGACTGGTTTTACTGTGGATATAGATACTTTTGTACCTGTTTCCTCCAGCATCTTCACAAGGTATTTTTGTTGTTGTTCTGGAATTGATTTGCAAAGTACGATCACCTTTAGGAGACAGAACGCGTCTCCTTCCTGAGCGGTATGACGGCTGTGTGGTCCCATGGTGTTTATACTTGCGTACTATTGTTTGTACAGATGAACGTGGTACCTTCAGGCGTTTGGAAATTGCTCCCAAGGATGAACCTGACTTGTGGAGGTCTACAATTTCTTTTCTGAGGTCTTGGCTGATTTCTTTAGATTTTCCCATGATGTCGATCAAAGAGGCACTGAGTTTCAAGGTAGGCCTTGAAATACATCCACAGGTACACCTCCAAGTGACTCAAATTATGTTTATTAGCCTTTCAGAAGCATCAGTTTCTGGAATTTTCAAAGCTGTTTTAAGGCACAGTCAACTTAGTGTATGTGAACTTCTGACCCACTGGAATTGTGATATAGTGAGTTATAAGTGAAATAATCTGTCTGTAAACAATTGTTGGAAGAATTACTTGTGTCATGCACAAAGTAGATGTCCTTACCGACTTGCCAAAACTATAGTTTATTAACATGAAATCTGTGGAGTGGTTGAAAAATGAGTTTTAATGACTTCAACCTAAGTGTATGTAAACTTACGACTTCAACTGTATATATATATATTATCAGCTGAGATTTTAGTATGTACATTTTGGTGGGGCAAAATCCCCCCACAATTTTTATATTCATGCAGGCGAATCCACTACACAACACTAAACAATACATGAATTGCACTATAACGGTGACAAACTGTTAGGGCCGACCATAAAGCTGTCCCAACAGCAGAGCCTTCTTTTCAGCACCATGTAGTGAATCCTTAACACTGCTACACCTGGCTATCAACGGAGCATTGTCTGGTGGCGAAACAGTTCTTGCAAAAATATTTTATTTTAAATGCTGATATGGCTGACTTACTTAAACAAATGTGGTTTCTACTGACAATTGAGATGTACAAACTATGGCATAAAAGGCAATAAGATATTAATGAGCTTAGTCATTATAACTATTAGTTCAGCACTTTTGAAATGTACAGCTACAGAATTCAGAATATGGGCCGTTCTTAGTGTTCTCCCTGAACACCAAGTCAGAACATGGGCCGTTCTTACAGTATTCTCCCTGAACACCAAGTCAGAACAGTAGGATAAATAAAGGAGGCATATAAGCAGACAATGAAATCTCTTACAATATTCAGTGATTACATTTCTCTAAAACAGGCTATAGGCTACATGTGCATCACCAAGTCAGAACAGTAGGATAATTATGAGGGGTAAAGGGACCAACTTATTAGGGTGAGGCACATGGGCTACTAACAGCTTACTATACAACATACACTTAGTATTACTTTCTTAGCTACAGTATACAAACAGTGCCTTCAGAGAGTATTCAGACCCCTTGACTTTTCCCACATTGTTATGCTACAGCCTTATTCTAAACTGGATTAAATCATTTTTTTCCTCATCAACCTGACGCTACAAGCTTGGCACACATGTATTTTGGGAGTTTCTCCCATTCTTCTCTG
This sequence comes from Thymallus thymallus, assembly GCA_023634145.1. Taxonomy (NCBI): domain Eukaryota; kingdom Metazoa; phylum Chordata; class Actinopteri; order Salmoniformes; family Salmonidae; genus Thymallus; species Thymallus thymallus. The sequence goes on along the minus strand of CM042399.1, from coordinate 5,988,943 downwards.
CAGATCCTCTCAAGCTCTGTCAGGTGGAAGGTTCTCCCATCTCCACAGAGGAACTCTGGAGCTCTGTCAGAGTAACCAAGGCCCTTCTCCCTCGATTGCTGAGTTTGGTGGTTCCCAACTTTTTCCATTTAAGAATGATGCACTCTTAACTGTGGGACCTTATATAGACAGATGTGTGCCTTTCCAAATCATGTCCAATCAATTGAATTTACCAGAGGTGGACTCCAATCAAGTTGTAGAAACATCTCAAGGATGATCAATTGAAACAGGAAGCACCTGAGCTCAATTACGAGTCTCATAGCAAAGAGTCTGAATAAACAACTTTTTTCACTTTGTCATTATGGTGTATTGTGTGTAGATTGATGAGGAAAATTTTAACAAAATGTGGAAAAAGTCAAGTGGACGAATCCTTTCCGAATGTACTGTATCTCCCTGGCATATTACATAATTTATGCAGCAGCATACAATACATTTTTGGACTCACCTTGTTTAAACAGGAAGGTGATGCGGCTGTCCTTCTTGTTGGCAAGTTCTGTCTTTAAAGTTTTGTCTGGCATTCTCTGCTTTCAAGACTTGGAACAGGGAAGAAAACTAAGTTTAATCATGACATCCGTGTTCTTCAGGTCGGAGATCTAGAAAGAGGCCCGAGTTTCAACTTGGAATTCTGAGTTGGTTGACCGTTCAATCTTATTTTCCCAGTCTGAGCTTGTTTTTTTCAGAGTTCCCAGTTGTCTTGAACTCACTGAAGTCTGAGATTTCCCAGTTCTGAGTTTCCAGTTGTTATTTATCTTCATATGACAAGAATCGAAAAGGATTTGCCATTAGATTGTCGACTTGATTCATGATGATGACTGCTTGTCTTTCTTGCTAGCTAAGATTTTGAAATTATGATGTTTACATGATGAGTCTATGGTAGATATAACGTGATTTGACATAATTTTATCTGTGGCCAATGACCTTGAGCCTTCTTGGATGGGCACTTCTGATGTAAATCTATGGCAGCACCCAAGGGACTTGAATTTTCTAGCTCTCCCCGTAGATTTTGCTTTAAAGTAGTGTCCCCATGAGTGACAGAACACTGAGCCAATCACAGCGCAACTAGAGAACATTACCAAATGTTTTCCGCTGGCTGCTCCACCACCACAGAAAGCACTGAGCTAGGCTGAAACATCTGCATTTTGGAGCTGCCTTACTTAAGAAAACCAAAAAGAGACCATGTTTGTATGTGGCTTTATTAACTCAATGGGTTTTTGTTTATTGTTTGCACGCTGATATGTGACACATATTAATTCCAAAATAACATGCAAAAAAAGCAAACATTTTTTATTGTAATTTTTTTGCTAAACAGGTGGGCTCAAATCAGGTGGGGCTCTGCCCTGAATGACGGGTCGCCACTGTATATTATATAATAATTAACAGATTGCATTTTGCACCCTTGTCGCCTCAAGATAAATGGTTTTGCAAGGGTGTTGTTACATATCATTGTTTCATGTCCGATTCTCAGGGTGTTGTTATATATCATTGTTTCATGTCCGATTCTCAGGGTGTTGTTACATATCATTGTTTCATGTTCGATTCTCAGGGTGTTGTTACATATCATTTGAGCAGCGTGCACCCGAGCAAATGTTGTCTTTTCACTTTGCCTTTAAGACCCATGATGAGCAAGAGCATGTCTGATTAGGCTTCGCTGTATCGCAGCCTCTGGGAGAACCTCAATTGCTGGAGTCCTCTCTCCTCTTTCTCAAAACCCATTGGAGGAGAAGGTCAGAGGGAAGGGACTTCTGACTTTCTCATCCAATGGGTTTTGAGAAGGAGAGCGGATGCGAGAAGTATGCTGTTGAGATTCTCCCCCTGACTCTGAGTAGCCTTCCGTGAGCCTACCAGAAGTTGCACCTTTGCAGAATAGTATGGTAGGTCACGGCTGTCAATGAGTAGCTTGCAAATAGATAGTGAGACATACAGCGGGTGAAATAAGTATTGAACACGTCACCATTTTCTCAGTAAATATATTTCCAAAGGTGCTATTGACATGACATTTTCACCAGATGTTGGTAACAACCCAAGTAATCCATACATACAAATACGTTCAGAAATTAAGTTATGTGTAATAATGTGAAATGACACGGAAAAAGTATTGAACACATGAAGAAAGGTAGGTGCAAAAAGGCATGGAAAGCCAAGACAACAGCTGAAAACTATCAGTAATTAAAAAGCAATCCAGCCCCCTGTCAGTGCAAATTAATATCAGCTGGTTCAGTCCCAACTGATGGCCTACAAAAAGGTCTCATTGCCAAGGTGTCACACAAGACACATCTCATGATGGGTAAAAGCAAAGAGCTGTCTGAAGACCTTCGCAACCTAATTGTTGCAAAACATAATGATGTTCCAGTGAGCACTGTTGTGGCCATAATACGGAAGTGGAAAGACAATAATTTCACCATAAATTTGCCTCGACCAGGTGCTCCTCGCAAGATTTCTGACAGAGGAGTGAAAAGAATAATCAGAAGAGTTGTCCAAGAGCCAAGGACCACTTGTGGAGAGCTTCACAAAGACCTGCAATTAGCAGGTACTGTTGTCTCAAAGAAAACAGTAAGTAATGCACTCCACCGCCATGGCCTGTATGCAACCTCACCACGCAAGACTCCATTGCTGAAAAAAAAGCATGTTGAAGCTCGTTTAAAGTTTGCTGCACAACATTTGGAAAAGCCTGCGAAATACTGGGAGAATATAGTGTGGTCAGATGAGAGCAAAATTGAACTGTTTGGATGTCATAATACACACCATGTTTGGAGGACAAATGGCACTGCACATCACCCTAAAAACACCATACCAACAGTGAAGTTTGGAGGTGGGAACATCATGAGGTGGGGCTGCTTTTCAGCAAATGGTACTGGCAAACTTCACATAATTGAAGGAAGGATGAATGGGCAAATTTACAGAGACATTCTTGACAAAAATCTGCTGCCATCTACCAGGATGATGAAGATGAAACGAGGGTGGACATTTCAGCAAGACAATGATCCCAAACACACAGCCAAGGAAACTCTCAATTGGTTTCAAAGATAGAAAATAAAGCTGCTAGAATGGCCCAGCCAATCACCTGACTTAAATCCCATTGAAAATCTATGGAAAGAACTGAAGATCAAGATTCATAGAAGAGGCCCACGGAACCTTCAAGATTTGAAGACTGTTTGTGTGGAAGAATGGGCCAAAATCACACCAGAGCAATGCATGCGACTAGTTTCTCCATACAGGAGGCGTCTTGAAGCTGTCATTACCAACAAAGGCTTTAGTACAAAGTATTAAATAAATATCAGTAAGTGTGTTCAATTCTTTTTCCCTGTGTCATTTCACATTATTACACATAACTTAATTTCTGAACTTATTTGTTTTGGTTTCTTTGTAAGTATGGATTACTTGGGTTGTTACCAACATCTGGTGAAAATTTCATGTCAATAGCACCTTTGGGAAATATATTTACTGATAAAAATGGTGACGTGTTCGATTCCCGATTTCACCCGCTGTATTAAGTAGGGTTATATTACATGATTTAAATCTGTGAAATAACTTCTCCCAAAGCTGTTTACAGGCATTTAACAGCTCTGCTTCGCTTGTTAAGTAATATCTGTACCTAAATAAAACAGCTCTGCTTTGCTTGTTAAGTAATATCTGTACCTAAATAAAACAACTCTGCTTTGCTTGTTAAGTAATATCTGTACCTAAATAAAACAGCTCTGCTTTGCTTGTTAAGTTATATCTGTACCTAAATAAAACAACTCTGCTTTGCTTGTTAAGTAATATCTGTACCTAAATAAAACAACTCTGCTTTGCTTGTTAAGTAATATCTGTACCTAAATAAAACAACTCTGCTTTGCTTGTTAAGTAATATCTGTACCTAAATAAAACAGCTCTGCTTTGCTTGTTAAGTAATATCTGTACCTAAATAAAACAACTCTGCTTTGCTTGTTAAGTAATATCTGTACCTAAATAAAACAGCTCTGCTTTGCTTGTTAAGTTATATCTGTACCTAAATAAAACAACTCTGCTTTGCTTGTTAAGTAATATCTGTACCTAAATAAAACAACTCTGCTTTGCTTGATAAGTAATATCTGTACCTAAATAAAACAACTCTGCTTTGCTTGTTAAGTAATATCTGTACCTAAATAAAACAACTCTGCTTTGCTTGTTAAGTTATATCTGTACCTAAATAAAACAACTCTGCTTTGCTTGTTAAGTAATATCTGTACCTAAATAAAACAACTCTGCTTTGCTTGTTAAGTAATATCTGTACCTAAATAAAACAACTCTGCTTTGCTTGTTAAGTAATATCTGTACCTAAATAAAACAACTCTGCTTTGCTTGTTAAGTAATATCTGTACCTAAATAAAACAACTCTGCTTTGCTTGTTAAGTTATATCTGTACCTAAATAAAACAGCTCTGCTTTGCTTGTTAAGTTATATCTGTACCTAAATAAAACAGCTCTGCTTTGCTTGTTAAGTAATATCGACCAAATAAGCAATGTCTAATTGCATCCAGTATGTATGCTGCTGAGACAAGTTAAAGATATTTTCATGGTGACACTGTGTCTGGGGTAGGTATGGGCATGAGTTTCGATCTTGGTGGAATGTGTTTTGTGGCAGAACCGAACATTAATTTGCTTTGACTCTCGTGTTCCATGTGTAGGCCTACATGTGCATTTGCGGGACACAACAAAAGAGAAACCAATGCAGGCATCAGGCAGTTCTTCTCTCCAAATTCCCTTTTCCAGCTGTCTCACTCGCTCAATTGCGTTCTGACCGCTCCCTCTATATATGGGTCGTGAGTGCGTACACAAGCTCCCATTAGGCTTACAAAAATAAATGCCTATAAAACATATCCGATGACAAAAGCTACGTTCCTTGACAAATTAGTTTTATCACAAATTCAAAATGGAATAGTTAATTAAATCAGGGAAATGTGTTCCAACGAGCTGCAGTCAATTGCCTCCCGTCTATTTTCCTCTTAGGCTACTTTGCGAACTGCTAGTGCCATTTAGAATTGGTTAGCCCAGGGATCGGCTATAACCCCCATAAATATAGGTAGGTTCCACACTGAAAATATGCAAAAAAAACAACATTTGTTTGATTAAGACAAAAGCATATTTTCATCCGAATCAGATGTGGCTGTAATTGATCACCATGTTGTGTTCAATGTGGCAGAATAAACTAAATTGAGGGTCTGTATATTCGAAAAGAAGACCGATTTTTTTGGTTTTGTAAATCAGATATACAGGACTGTGCAAACGTTTTAGGCAGGTGGGAAAAAATGCTGTAAAGTAAGAATTCTTTCAAAAATAGACATGTTAATGGTTTATATTTATCAATTAACTAAATGCAAAGTGAGTGAACAGAAGAACAATCTACATCAAATCTATATTAAACAATTATACCAAACAGGTGATAATGATCATCAATTCAATATGTATTCAGTTATTAAATAATAACTGAAATAGAAACAGCTGTGAAGGAGGAATACATCTGGGTGAGGAACAACCAAACTCATCTAACAAGGTGAGGTTGCTGAAGACAGTTTACACCATGGCAAGACTGAGCACAGCAACAAGACACAAGGTAGTTATACTGCAACAGCCAGGTCTAAAAGGCAGAAATAGGACTGTCCAAGCTCTTTTGAAGAAGCACAAAGTAACGGGCAACGTTGACGACCGTGACACGACGGTCGGCCAAGGAAACTCACTGCAGCAGATGAGAGACCCATCATGCTTCTTCCCTTCGCAATCGGAAAATGTCCAGCAGTGCCATCAGCTCAGAATTGGCAGAAAACAGTGGGACCCTGGTACACCCATCTACTGTCCGGAGAAGTCTGGTCAGAAGTGGCCTTCATGGAAGACTTGTTGCCAAAAAGCCATACCGCTGACGTAGAAACAAGGCCAAGTGACTCAACTATGCATGAAAACATAGGAACTGGGGTTCAGTAAAATACAGTAAAATACAACAGGTGCTCTGGACTGATGAGTCAAAATTTGAAGTCGGAAGTTTACATACACCTTAGCCAAATATATTTAAACTCAGTTTTTCACAATTCCTGACATTTAATCCTAGTAAAAATTCCCTGTCTTATGTCAGTTAGGATCACCACATTATTTGAAGAATAATAGTAGAGAGAATGATTTATTTCAGCTTTCTCCCTCTGTATTTCTCTGTCTCTGTAGGTCAGTAGTCACTCGGAGCCCTCCTCCCAGTCTCTGAGTCTACAGCAGCTTCCTCCCCCACCTCCTCCTCAACCCCAGTACAGTGTGGCCGAGCGGGACAAGCAGCTCCTCTTCTCTGATTTCGAGGACCTCAGTGTCTCCTTCCGCAGCTTCTACAAGTCTGTCTTTCAGCAGTCCTTCAGCCAGCAAGGTGGGTCATGGGCAACAGCACTCTGAAGCCTGAAATAGTGTTTTCTATCAAATACTTAGAGCATTTAGATGAGCCTGCATGGTTTGACAGATGGAGGTTTATTGGCCCCACCACTTGCCATCGTACAGAACTAGTTCCCGGCTGCGCCTCACAAAAGGACATTTGGAAATGCGCCTTATTTTTTATTTTTTTAGCTCAGATGTACTCAAGAGGCATAGGCCTACAACACAGCGTAGGCATAGCCTATAGGCCTAGTGTTTTAATTTTGTAAATATATATTTTTTATGTACTTATTCAGTTTCACAGTCCTGACCAATCTGAGGTCCCCGGGTACTGTATGATACTGTATGTGTACCGTTACACCCCTACCGTTAAGGAGGCGACTATTTACAGTTGAAGTCGGAAGTTTACATACACCTTAGCCAAATACATTTAAACTCAGTTTTTCACATTTCCTGACATTTAATCCTAGTAAAAATTCCCTGTCTTAGGTCAGTTAGGATCACCACTTTATTTTAAGAATGTGAAATGTCAGAATAATAGTAGAGATAATTATTTATTTCAGCTTTTATTTCTTTCATCACATTCCCAGTGGGTCAGAAGTGTACAAACATTCAATTAGTATTTGGTAGCATTGCCTTTAAATTGTTTAACTTGGGTCAAACGTTTCAGGTAGCCTTCCACAAGCTTCCCACAATAAGTTGGGTGAATTTTGGCCCATTCCTCCTGATAGAACTGGTGTAACTGAGTCAGGTTTGTAGGCCTTCTTGCTCGCACATGCTTTTTCAGTTCTGTTTTGGAGCAGTGGTTTCTTCCTTGCTGAGCGGCCTTTCAGGTTATGTCGATATAGGACTTGTTTTACTGTTGATATAGATACTTTTGTACCTGTTTTCTCCAGCATCTTCACAAGGTCCTTTGCTGTTGTTCTGGGATTGATTTGCACTTTTTGCAACAAAGTACGTTCATCTCTAGGAGACAGAACGCGTCTCCTTCCTGAGCGGTATGACGGCTGCGTGGTCCCATGGTGTTTATACTTGCATACTATTGTTTGTACAGATGAACGTGGTACCTTCAGGCATTTGGAATTTACTCCCAAGGCTGAACCAGACTTGTGGAGGTCTACAAATATTTTCCTGAGGCCCTGAGTCTGAAGGTAGGCCTTGAAATACATCCACAGGTACACCTCCAATTGACTCAAATGATGTCAGTTAGCCTATCAGAAGCTTCTAAAGCCATGACATCATTTTCTGGTATTTTCTAAGCTGTTTAAAGGCACAGTCAACTTAGTGTATGTAAACTTCTGACCCACTGGAATTGTGATATTGTGAATTATAAGTGAAATAATCTGTCAGTAAACAATTTTTGGAAGAATTACTTGTGTCATGCACAAAGTAGATGTCCTAACCGACTTGCCAAAACTATAGTTTGTTAACATGAAATCTGTGGAGTGGTTGACAAATGAATTTTAATGACTTCAACCTAAGTGTATGTTAACTCTAGTCGTGTTAAATAAATCGCCTCCTCATCGTACGTTGTTATTTACATTTAAAGTTCATAAATAATATATCACGCTGCCAGATTAGGTTTTGTTGTTTTTTGCACCGATCTGTGCACTTTTGCGTGAAGAAAATGTCGCTGTGTTCCATTCTATTTTTATGGCCTCCACAAGAGTGAAGCTCACTGCCTTGCATGCTTCTACCCAAGGAACAGCGTCAGTAGTCATTGCCTTTTGGAGGCTGAAATGCAGTGAGTCACCCAAGCAGCCGAGCTCCTCACCCTCCCTACAAAACATCAATGTGTCTAGGCCACATGACGGATGTGGACTGACTCAGTCAGGGTTCATCACAAAAGTCTAACTTGGCTACTCCTCTTCTCGTCTCCTTTCCTTCATCTGATGAATGCCTGCCAGCGCAAACGAAGGTAAAAGACACTTTAGACTATTGAAATGCCACACTCAGCGTTTCAATGAGATTTACTGGTAAAACGGAGATCAGTCCAAATAATACACACGTGCCCACAAAGACTCAATTCCCTTAAACCTTCCGAATGAAATCCCTCCGGTTTGCTTCACTATTATTTATTAGAGACAACATCTCCGCAGCTACCACAGTCACATGCTGCACCGTAGTAGCATAGGTGTATTTAAAAAAAAAAAAAGAGAAAAATAATTAATTAATATGAACATAGTTTTAAAGCTGTAGTCCTTAATGGTGAATCTGTTTGTTACTGCGAACTAAAGAAAGGAGATTGAAGGGAAAAGCAAAATGATTTGCAGGCAGAATGGTTAGTAATTGTCTGTCTGTCTGGCTGTCTGTTTGTGTGTGGTTGGCCCTGCAGGTATCATGGGTATGCCCAGTGAATTGAGCCAGAAGCCGCGGACGTCGTGCTCCTATCAGCACTCCCCCGGCAGCTCCCTGCCCCACAGCCACCAACACAACCACGGTCACGCTCATAACCACCGCCACCCGCCTCTCTCGCAGCACCTCTCTCCCCACTTGACGTACAACCAACATCAACCTCTTCCGCACCCTCGACACGGCCAGCACCCTCAACACAGCCAGCACCCTCAACACAGCCAGCACCCTCAACACAGCCAGCACCCTCAACACAGCCAGCACCCTCAACACAGCCAGCACCCCAACAGTGGACAGCACCCTCAACACGGCCAGCACCCTCAACACGGCCAGCACCCTCAACACGGCCAGCACCCTCAACACAGCCAGCACCCCAACAGTGGACAGCAGTTGCAGCACCATACTGCCCAGCCACCACAGATGCCCTGCACTAGCACTTGTAAGGCACGACTGTACAGTGCACACTACACACTACTGTACATAGTACTGCACCGTCAGAGAGCTAACACCCCAAACGATGGACAGCAGAGCGCCTCTGACTAGACTATTAGCCATAATCTCTGTTAATTTCCCGCCGATTCTATATGTTAAATCAGCACAAACAGCCAGCAGGTGGTCACTATAACATACCGTGGTGACAGCACGGTCACTCTTTGTTTTTAGCTGTTCACCATGGATGGAGCTAAAGGCAGGCCTCAGGATCACCGGCTACTTTTAAATGCTAGTCCCTTACTATATATAGCATTGATATCTACTTGCTCTGCATGGATTCCATTATATTCAGTGTTGGGGAAGCTACTTTGAAAATATAATTAACCAAGCTATCAATTACTTCACACTGGAAGAAGTTAAACTACACTAAAGCTACCCTTTAGAAAAATATAGTTTACTTTGAGAAAGTATTTCACTACATCCAAAATACTTTGTGAAAAATGATCATATCTAGATCTGAAATGTCGTAGACTATAAATGGCAGGAACAGATCACTTTGGGGTCAGAGGTTATCAGAATGTTATCAGAATGTGTAAGTTATCCTATTCAACACAAAAACTATGTTTCTAGTGAGAAGTGGGAAGGTCTGACGCCGAAACAGAAAGGACATTCCACTTCACCCGTGTTACATTTTTTTTTAGTGTGTAGTTCCAGTAGTTAGCTACACCGCTACATGTCAGAAAAGTAATTAACTGCTGATTTGAATTAAGTTCAACTACCACCAAGGTACTGCAAAATGGAATGGAATTACTAGTTGAACTAACTAAATGTAGTCCAACACTCCCCAACACTGATATATTAACTATGTAGCTATGCAGCTGTGTGAAGCTGACACACTCAAAAGAAACAGGCATTTCTGAACCATGTCTTTCAAATAGACTCTCCATTATCTGGGTTAGTTCTCCCTAAACAGTGGCTGGGATGAATTAAAGCCTGTCTTCGATCCACAGCTTCAAATGTGTTGCCGTTTGGGTTTGTGATGAAAGGCAGAAAATCACTCCTCTTCACTAATGTCTGGGACTTGAATTTCCTCTGTAAAATAGCAACATCTTGTGGTCAAAATGACTTCTGTTGGTCCTTTATTGTCACTCTGTTGAGCACCGTGCTCTTGTGTCAACATTTCCCAGGGGAATTGCTACAACATTACAGAGAGCTGGCTGGTGGATGAGACTAACATTTCCCTTACCGTTACATAGTTGGGTCTTCCTGCCTAGACCCTAGCTCTACTCCCCCACCTGGAAGAACCACTGCAGTGTGTCTGTGTGTCTGAGCAGGTCTGTCCGCCGACTGGTACCCCAACTTGGACTGGCTGAAGGAGAGCTGTCGCATTGCCAGCAACTACAACTGGACTGACGTGGACCTCTCTCCTTTTCAAGGTAACACAGACTTGCATAATTCTAAAGTGAAGAAATGGTGGTAACACTTTCTTTGGACCACCATGTGTATATAATGCTCTTATAACGTCTTCTGTCACACTCATAGTAATAATAATAATAATGCATTGAATTTATAACTCACTTTTCATTAGAAAACGATCTTAAAGTGCTTCAGTGAGTGCAATAAATAAAAACAAGAGACATGGAAAAAATGGACAACTCGGCGCATCTCACACAAAGAACACCGCTGACGCTACAACAAGGAACATAGCTATATCTAGTCTTCCTAAAGAGGAGGCCTTTTTTAAAGGAGTCTAGAGTCAGTGATTCCTTCAGGTGGTCCGGGAGTACATTCCAGAGGCGGGGGGCGGTCAAGCAGAAAGCCTGATCCTTGTGGGACACCACAGGTGACAGGGTGGGTCCAAAAACGGATCCTTGTGGGACGTCGCAGGTGACAGGGTGGGTCTGGGACCTGGACCCACCTAGCGAGACTCAGTTCTGACGGAGACGTATGAGCAGAATCAACTCAGGGCTGGTCCAGAGAGTCCGATGGTGTCTCATAGGCGTTCGAGGAGGATAGAGTGGTCGACAGTGTCAAACGCTGCGCTCAGACTGGAATTTCTCAAACAGGTTGTTTTGATTGAGATGATCCTGGAGCTGTACAGCAACCACTTTTCCAACACCTTGGTGAGGTTCACAATGTTGAGCATTTTCCCACTGAAGTTGGTCACGACGCCAAGCTGCAGTCAGGTCAAGAACCTAATGAGGACGACAAGCACGCAGATGAGCTTCCCTGGGATGGTTTGTGCAGAAATTCTTTGTTTGTGCAAACCCAGTTTCATCAGCCGTCCAAGTAGCTGGTCTCAGATGATCCCGCAGGTGAAGAAGCCAGATGTGGAGGTCCTGGGTGGTCTGCAGTTGTGAGGCTGGTTGGAAGTACTGCCATATTCTCAAAAACTACGTTGGAGACGGCTTATGGTAGAGAAATTAACATTCTATCACCTGGCAATGCTCTGGTGGACATTCCTGCAGTCAGCATGCCAATTGCACGCTCCCTAAATTTGACATCTGTGGCATTGTGTTGTGTGACAAAACTGCACATTTTAGAGTGGCCTTTTATTGTCCCCAGCGCAAGGTGCACTTGTGTAATGATCAGGCTGTTTAATCAGCTTCTTGATATGCCACACCTGTCAGGTGGATGGATTATCATGGGAAATGAGAAATGCTCACTAACAGGGATGTAAACACATTAGTGCTCAACATTTGAGAGAAACAAGTTTATTGTGCGTAAAAAAAAAAGACTGTTCTTTTATTTCAGGTCATGAAACATGGGACCGACACTTTACATGTTGTCTTAAAACTTCAATGTTAACTGTCTAGGTGCATTTTGATATTCTACTAAACATAGTCCAATGCCGTGAATGGGCTGGATTAAAAACGACAGGTTTAATACAACACAGAGTGAAACCCTCTGTATTTTCAAGTATTGTGGTGGCAGCATCATGCTATGGAAATGATTGTTATGTGCAGGTGAGGGGAAGGAGGCTAGGCGTAGAGGAAGCCACTTAGGACTAGTGGATTGAGAACGACCCCCTGTCTGTGTGTGTCTATGACAGGACTGAAGGAGAGCTTGATGCAAGCAGAGCTGAACAACTGGTCCCTGGACCCGGCCCAGATAGCAGACCTGTGCTCCTCCATCAACCAGTTGTTCACACGCACCGGGATCATCCCACCTCAGGGACCACAACAGCCCCCCCTGCCCACCTGCCACAGCCCACTGCACACCAGTGAACCCAGCCAGCACATCAACACAGGTCAGTGGCCATTAGGCTGGCGTTGCCTCACTAACCACTGTTTAGTTTAGCGTTTTCCCCTATTGTAACAGTTAGGATTTGAGGATGGTAGCTGATCCTAGGTCTGTGCTTAAGGGCAACGTCTAACGTGTGTCCCATAGGTCTTAAAGGGTTGGATTGCTTAAAACGAAGATTCCTTTTACTGATCTCATCACATAGTCTATAGATCAGTGGAGTTAGAATTGAATGACTGTTGCTTCGTGTTGGTTGTCTTCATCTGTAGGTAATCTGTACATGGACTCCAGTCAGAACATGTCTTCAATGATGGGACCCCCGGGTTACCCCCAAATTCCCCCCATGAGCACTGCAGGCTCCACTATGACAGGTACTCTGCTAACTACTCAGACCCTCTTATGTGTACGTGTGTGTGTGTGTGCATGCATACGCGTGTGCATGTGTGTCCAGCTGCCTTACACATCTACCTCCATTCTCAGGGCACCATACCCAGGTGAACCAGCAGAACGTCATGCCACCCGGGTACTACCAGATGAGGAGGCTGCCCACCAACGACATCCAGGACGAATTTGACTGGGACTCCATCGTTTAGAACCACCCAGAGGAGAGGAAGGAAAGGAGGGATGGGGAGAGGGCGGGAGAAGAGTTGAAATGACCACCCGCCCTGGAAAAAAGAAGTTCCAGAAGAGGAATATCAATCCCCTGTTCTTGGTCTTTAGAGAGTCTTTGGAATGGTTTGCATTATCTCGTGTCAATGTTCCGAGTGCCAACAGTGTTGGTGAAGTTTATATTTTTTTTATTCATGCTTCTATTCTCGTTTCTTTCCACTGAAGACTGAAAGTGGAAGCTAGGGTTTGTGATTCCCAATAGCTTTTTTCTTTTCTTTAAGGGAGGTCCACCTGCCACTGAACTGAAAGGAATGGCCGTGGATTAAAATGATAGTGCCATTATACATATGAACAGGACTTGCCTGTATTTTTCCCCGCTACACAAACATCTGGTATCATAGTCCTTGTCCCTCCCTATCTGACAGGAAGGATCAATGGAATGATAAGAAATACATTTAGTACATTTTATAATAAGAGTAGACCAGAGGAGAGCTCATTCTAAGAAGGGAATTACGTTGGTACGGTGGTTGTCGACGACGACGACGACAGGTGTCTCGTCTCTGATTCAGACAATGCCAACTGTATGGAATTGAGCACCATCTGGTGGTTGCAGGCTTATATTGCAGAGGGAATTGACCGTATGTTGTAAGAGGAGAAATCATCTTACACCAGACCTCGGTTCAAATGCTTTTTGAAATATTTCAAATACTTTGAGCATTTGTTTCAGCCCACCTTGAATGCCAGATGGGCAGGTTTGCACTTTAGGGACTTTTCTATTGGTTCCATTGCAAAAGGCATGCTCAATCAAGCACAGCTGAAGTTTTATATAGAATTTGAACCCAGGTCTGAATTGCACCCTTTAATTTTTATTTAAAGTCCTTAAAGTCTATGTAACTTGCTTTAACTTTCAATGGTTTGATGAACAAAAATCTTCCGGCGTAGCAGTTATCTTGTGCTTTGTGTGTCGCCACTTTCTTAACTCTGTGATCATGAAAAAATGGTGATACTGGGCCAGTGCTATGTATGTATCGCCTGTCAGTCCCTTACTGGTGGTGTTATGATGTCTACAGTTTTCTCTATCTCGGCGTCTGTGAGTATGTGCTCGTGTGAGTGTTCATCAAGACTGTCCTGTTAGTAACTCCATGGTACGAAGCCCCTGTTTCCTCTATTTCACAATAATGCATAACTCCTACTTCCGTTTTTAGCATTACCAAAAGAGAATCGGAATGCAGCCGTTTACTCTCAAAACACTTTTGACCCCTGTAAACACAGGTCAAATCCAGTCATGGCCGTTGGGCGGCGACACAGATGACTCCAAGGTTTCTAGTCATAGGATGGGAGAGGGTCATGCTGGGTACGGTAGCATCAAGTAGAGAAAATGTATGTACTGATAGGCTTAACTTAACCCTTGTCTTCTGAAAGAATCCTAAAAAGAGCTCAGTGAGGGAAAGAGAATGGTGGACAAAATTATTAAATTAACTGCATTTGAGCTGCGATCATTGCATTTTTAGTAAATGGAACATTCTACAAATCTGACCTAACAAAGTGGATATTTGTAAAATCTGTATTGATTGATATTTTGTAACAAGCCCACAATGTGGTTACTAAAGTCAGATTTTGATATACGGTATTTGGCTGTTTTTGCTAGAAGTAGTCCCTTTTCAGGTTTGAAGAAGTGACTGCTAAATGCTAGCTCCCGTTTGTATAAGCTGGTAGCATAGCTATCATTGAGAAATCAGTGGTGGTAGTTAAAGTTGTTTTTAACTGTAATGTATTATGCAGTTTATTGGTGACGATGACATGGACATGTATTGAGGTTGAAATAGCATTGTACTCCAATTTTTACCTCAGCATAGTGTGAAATACACATATAATCAATAGCCTAAATGTAGGCTAATTTAGCTGGGGGGCAATGGCGATATTCAGGATCGCTCCCCATATGTTTCCATGGCATTTCCATCGATTTGGTCGAGTTCCATTGACCTCTTTACCGGATCTATGGTCGAGACAACATTTCATTCAAGGTTTACCAAAAAATAAATGCTCCTGATCATTTCTGTCAAGTGCTGGTTTTTAAGCAGAAACAGTATATTGTATGTCAGTGTGTTATTGTGCTAACTGTAAATTCCTTATGTCTTTTCAATCATCCCTTTGCCCTTCAGCGATGAATGATATGAGTAATAGTATATAGTATTATGGTATTCCTCTTTCAACAGAGACACTATATATATATATATATATATATATATATATATATATATATATATATATATATATATATATATATATATATATATATATATATATATATATATATATATATATACTACAGGTCAAATGTTTTAGAACACCTACTCATTCAAGGATTTTCTTTATTTTTACTATGTTTAACCTTTACTTAACTAGGCAAGTCAGTTAAGAACTAATTCTTATTTACAATGACCGCCTACCTACAGGGTCAGCCCCTGGAGCAACAACTATTAGAATACTATTGAAGACATCAAAACTATTTCATAGTGTTGATGTCTTCACTATTATTCTACAATGAAGAAAATGTTAAAAACAAAGAAAAAACCTTTGAATGAGTAGGTGTTCTAAAACCTTTGACTGGTAGTGTATGTGATCAAATGCATTGGCTTTTTGTGTGACACTCTTCTGTGTACTGCAGTCTTATAGTTACAAATGTTTCAATGTTTATTAAAATGTTATTGATACATTTTACTTCATTTAACTTCATTTTGTTCTTTTCATTCTTTCTTTTGTCTTTTTGGGCCAATTTATATATTTTTTAAAACTCCATAAAAAACTCACAAGAAATTCTCCAAAGTGTTTACAGTGCATTCGGAAAGTATTCAGACCCCTTGACTTTTTCCACATTTTGTAATGTTACAGCCTTATTCTAAAATTAAATATATTTTTTCAATTTGTTCATCAATCTACACACAATACCCCATAATGACAAAGCAACATGTTTTTTTTTGCTAATATATTTATATATATAAAAAGTTAAAAACAAATACCTTATTTACATAAGTATTCAGACTCTTTGCTATGAAACTCGAAAGGATGATCCTGTTTCCATTGATCATCCTTCAGATGTTTCTACAAATTCAATTAATTGTACATGATTTGGAAAGGCACACACCTGTCTATATAAGGTCCCACAGTTGTCAGAGCAAAAACCAACCAACCATTGTCCTTAGAGCTCCGAGACAGGATTGATCTGGGGAAGGGTACCAAAAAATGTCAGCAGCATTGAAGGTCCCCAAGAACACAGTGGCCTCCATCATTCTTAAATGGAAGAAGTTTGGAACCACCAAGACTCTTTCTAGAACTGGCCGCCCGGACAAACAGCAATGTGGGAGAAGGGCCTTGGTCAGGGAGGTGACAAAAAACCCGATGGTCACTCTGACAGGGCTTCAGACTTCCTCTGTGGAGATGGGAGAACCTTCCAGACGGACAACCATCTCTGCAGCACTCCACCAATCAGGCCTTATGGTAGAGTGGCCAGACGGAAGCCACTCCTCAGTAAAAGGCACATGACCGCCCACTTGGAGTTTGCCGAAAGGCACCTAAAGACTCAAACCATGAGAAACAAGATTCTCTGGTCTGATGAAACCAAGATTGAACTCTTTGGTCTGAATGCCAAGCGTCACGTCTGGAGGAAACCTGGCACCATCCCTACGTTGAAGCATGGTGGTGGCAGCATCATGGTGGGGTGATGTTTTTCAGTGGCGGGGACTGGGAGACTAGTCAGGATGGAGGGAAAGATGAACAGAGCAAAGTACAGAGAGATCCTTGATGAAAACCTGCTCCAGAGCGCTTAGGACCTCAGACGAGGTCGAAGGTTCAACTTCCAACAGGACAACGACCCTAAGCACACAGCAAAGTGGCTTCGGGACAAGTCTCTGTATGTCCTTGAGTGGCCCAGCCAGAGCCTGTACTTGAACCTGATTGAACATCTCTGGAGAGACCTGAAAATAGCTGTTCAGCAACGCTCCCCATCCAACCTGACAGAGCTTGTCAGGATCTGCAGAGAATGGGAGAAACTCCCCAAATAAAAGTGTACCGTCATACCCAAGCAGACTCGATGCTGTAATCACTGCCAAAGGTGCTTCAACAAAGTACTGAGTAAAGGGTCTGAATACTTATGTAAATGTGATATTTCCTTTTTATTTTATATATACTTTTGTGAACATTTTGAAAAACCTGTTTTTGCTTCATCATTATGGGGTATTGTGTGTAGATCCATTTTAGAAGAAGGCTGTAACGTAACAAAATGTGGAAAAAGTCAAGGGGTCTGAAAACTCTGTATGTAGCTTTAAAAAAAATAAAGTGTCAACTTTACTTTGGCTCATTGTATGCATCTTTCTGGTCTGTCTTCAGGAGGAAACACAACAATCTTTGGCTAAATTAAAATTGATGTCAATGGAAATGAGGGCAGCAATTAATTGGTCTAAATTGTCAAACTAACCATAATGAGGCAAGTCCTAACTTCCACCTAAGTCAAATCTTCACTTGACGACAATGGGAGACAAACCATCTTCTGGGTGAATCCTAACACTTCAGTAGAATGTTCACTTAATCTGCAGAAAAAGTCGATTTGCTTTATGAGTGAACTCGCAAATTTAGTAAGTGATAAAAATGTGTTCCACACAAAGTTACTGCAGGTACATCCATATTTTATTGTTTTCCTTCTCTCTCTCTCTCTCTCTCTCTCTCTCTCTCTCTCTCTCTCTCTCTCTCTCTCTCTCTCTCTCTCTCCTCTCTCTCCTCTCTCTCCTCTCTCACATCTCTCACATCTCTCTCTCTCTCTCTCTCCTCTCTCTCTCTCTCTCTCTCTCTCTTGCTATTAAGTAATCAAATAATGTATATTTTTTCCTAAACTTTACACACCATGCTGCTTTTTCTCCAACAGATGTCACTAGTGTGCAAAGCTAGAGCCTGTTTGCACTTTTGTCAACTCTTTGGACCACCATGACCCATGTGTTAAAGTCACATAGTGTTCTAACTGCATTTACTGTGGAGGCCACTCTCTGTCAACAATGATTGTATGTAAATCTAAACCATTTAGTGAAACCACAAGATACATCTATTAAAACAGGTGTGTAATGCCTATAGACTTCTCTATAGAACTAATGGGGACTCCTTTTAGTCAGATGTATGGGAAGTGTATTGGGAAAACTCACCGTTAACTGAATCTAAGATCACAATCTGATGATGAAGTACATTATAACTTTTTTCCTGGTGTAATTTCATCCAAATGGATTGCATGTCATTAAATGACGGATAACATCTTTGTTGAGAACTAAAGGTTTTGTGTGGATAGAAGGTGTTTGTTTTGAGGGTATATTTGTATGCAACGAATTGCGTACGTTTTTGTGGTGTCTACCTTGTGTGTATAAATATATTGGTGTATTTATTCATGTATAATATTTCAGTGTGTTCTGCTGGTGTTGCAGCCTCACAGTGGACAGGAGAGGGGTGGACTGCATGAAGAGTGGGGCTCACTCGGGACTGGCCTGTTCAAGTAGGGAGGCAGGACTGGGACTGAGACCACCTTACACTGCTCACCCCTCCACCCTCCCCATCACACCCCCCACCAGCACCAGCACCCCTCCTCCACTCCCTCTCTCTCTTGCCCTGTGCCTGTCTCTTTCCATTCTACCAAGCAGCCAGCCAGACCTCTCTCTCTCTCTTCTTCTGCCCTGTCGACATCCCTTGAGCGTTTCACGCTTTTCTCCCTCAGCCTCCCTAGCCGTGCCCGTCTGTCCTCGCCGCCGCTGACAGTCCAAGTGTGTATCTACAAGCTCCCTGGGACTTTTTAGGAAACTTTTTTCATTTTTTCATTTTTTAAATGATTTATTTGTTTTGCTACTTCCATTGAAAGGCCAGTGCGGGCGGTGCTGTGTGTGAGAGGGTCTAGCGTTGCTCTTTGCCCTGGGGGTCTCTGTACACCGTTTACCGGAGAAGACTACTTGTCATCATGATCAAAGTTCAGCTGCTCCTCTTGTTGTGCCTGGTCAGCCCCTTCTGTGCCGTCGCACGCGCAAGTAAGTCAACAACCGGGACTGGAGCCTCTCTGTCTGCCCACTCTGCCCGGCTCTCACACTTACTCACACACACACACACACACACACACCACACCTCTGTTCTCATACTCACAGACCCTTTGTCTGTTTGGCTTGTATCCTGCCTGTTTGGCTTGTATCCTGCCGCGTCCTGAATTTGAATCTCGGGCTGCCCTTAGTTCTTTGTTCAAAAGTTCCACTCTCAAGGAAGAGCGTCCACAAGTTCTCTTTGGTTTGTTTGATGTATGTTTTATTTTATTCTTCACAGTAGTCTTTTTTTTGTCATTTAAAATGTGTATAGTTAATTTAGCAGTGTTTTGCTTTGGCTCATCCTGGATGGAAAAGGTGTTTAATGTAATAAAGAGGAGTGACTGGGTGGATAGTCTGTGTCTGTTCCCCAAGCCTCGGTTTGATTTGGAGACACAAGGGGGAATGTGATGTAATGGTGCTAGGTCTTGTGCCTCGTGCACATGAGTTCTTGCCTGCCGGCAGAGAGAAAAAGGAATATCCTTTGGAAGGATCCCAAATAGTGCTCGGGTCTGACTCGCCAAATATACACACTGTACACGTTTATCGGAAAGCATACCCCTCTCCATGTCTCCCTTTCCCACTGACCTGGGTATGAAAGCCTTTCCCCATGGGGAAGGAGAGGAGGGGGCAGAGACGTGTGGTTATTAATAGAGGGTAACTCTATATTTAAGACTGTCATGTAGATTGGACCGGGAGAGAGAACACCCTGCTGCCCCACCCCTACCACCGCCCGCTCTACATTTACCCACCGGGAGAGAGAACACCCTGCTGCCCCACCCCTACCACCGCCCCCTCTACATTTAACCACCGGGAGAGAGAACACCCTGCTGCCCCACCCCTACCACCGCCCCCTCTACATTTACCCACCTGGAGAGAGAACACCCTGCTGCCCCACCCCTACCACCGCCCCCTCTACATTTACCCATCGGGAGAGAGAACACCCTGCTGCCCCACCCCTACCACCGCCCCCTCCACATTTACCCATCGGGAGAGAGAACACCCTGCTGCCCCACCCCTACCACCGCCCCCTCCACATTTACCCACCGGGAGAGAGAACACCCTGCTGCCCCACCCCTACCACCGCCCCCTCTACATTTACCCATCGGGAGAGAGAACACCCTGCTGCCCCACCCCTACCACCGCCCCCTCTACATTTACCCATCGGGAGAGAGAACACCCTGCTGCCCCACCCCTACCACCGCCCCCTCTACATTTACCCATCGGGAGAGAGAACACCCTGCTGCCCCACCCCTACCACCGCCCCCTCCACATTTACCCACCGGGAGAGAGAACACCCTGCTGCCCCACCCCTACCACCGCCCCCTCTACATTTACCCACTGGGAGAGAGAACACCCTGCTGCCCCACCCCTACCACCGCCCCTTCCACATTTACCCATCTTTGGCAGGGTATCAAGATCTACAAGCCCCCCTCACTCCCCCCTGATACTACTCCCCCTATTCCCAGTTGATGAGCCTAGGGGCTGGGGGAAGTTGGTGGGGTTTATTTTTAAACGGCAACCTTTACTGACCAGACGCGCCCCTTTCCAACGCAGGCCTGTTTTTAAGAGAGTTAACTCTTCAAGCTTCTCCTCTCTGATATAATTAATAATAAAATATAACAACTCGCTCCAGACAGAGCCTGTTGATTCGCCTGCATTCCTCGCCGACGCCCCTCCCCGCTCGTAATGAGCTTGGTCTGAGCCACTCGCCTTTAAAAGACTCCATCCAGCACATCTGCCCTCTGTCTGTGCCAGCTTGTAAAGTGACTCAAGTGTGTGCTCATATGTCGTGCTGGAAAATCAACTCAGGAAAGTATCGCGTCTCTTTTTTTTTTGCTATCCAAAATGTAAAGTTGAAAGTTGTCTACCTCTGTAAAGCAAAATCTGTGCTGTGAGAAAACAAACATCTATTTGAGTCGGCCCAGGCGGAGGCCATTTTAGCTCGTGAACGAGGTAGCCCCAGACGTATTTGTAGGGTTGGGGTGGCAGGCACTGACAGAGGGTAATTCAGCCCTGCCATTAGACCAACATGGCCGAACCAAGGGTTTGTGTGTCTTCACTGTCAGCATAAACATGAATGTCTCATTTGATGTATTACTTAAGTTCCCTGATATATGTATTGTCGCTCCCTTTTAAGTCATCTCAATACATGTTTCCTGTATTGTCCAGCGGAGGTGGAAGAGGGAAAACTTAATGTACAGCTAAAATGTATTCAATAATAGATTGAGTTTCACAGGATATACAGTGGGGAGAACAAGTATTTGATACACTGCCGATTTTGCAGGTTTTCCCACTTACAAAGCATGTAGAAGTCTGTAATTTTTATCATAGTTACTCTTCAACTGTGAGTGACGGAATCTAAAACAAAAATCCAGAAAATCACATTGTATGATTTTTAAGTAATTAATTTGCATTTTATTGCATGACATAAGTATTTGATACATCAGAAAAGCAGAACTTAATATTTGGTACAGAAACCTTTGTTTGCAATTACAGAGATCATACGTTTTTTGTAGTTCTTGACCAGGTTTGCACACACTGCAGCAGGGATTTTGGCCCACTCCTCCATACAGACCTTCTCCAGATCCTTCAGGTTTCGGGGCTGTCGCTGAGCAATGCGGACTTTCAGCTCCCTCCAAAGATTTTCTATTGGGTTCAGGTCTGGAGACTGGCTAGGCCACTCCAGGACCTTGAGATGCTTCTTACGGAGCCACTCCTTAGTTGCCCTGGCTGTGTGTTTCGGGTCGTTGTCATGCTGGAAGACCCAGCCACGACCCATCTTCAATGATCTTACTGAGGGAAGGAGGTTGTTGGCCAAGATCTTGCGATACATGGGCCCCATCCATCCTCCCCTCAATACGGTGCAGTCGTCCTGTCCCCTTTGCAGAAAAGCATCCCCAAAGAATGATGTTTCCACCTCCATGCTTCACGGTTGGGATGGTGTTCTTGGGGTTGTACTCATCCTTCTTCTTCCTCCAAACACGGCGAGTGGAGTTTAGACCAAAAAGCATGTCCAGACCCATTCCTCCTCTGGATCATCCAGATGGTCATTGGCAAACTTCAGACGGTCTTGGACATGCGCTGGCTTGAGCAGGGGGACCTTGCGTGCTCTGCAGGATTTTAAGGATTTTAATCCATGACGGCAAGTGTGTTACTAATGGTTTTCTTTGAGACTGTGGTCCCAGCTCTCTTCAGGTCATTGACCAGGTCCTGCCGTGTAGTTCTGGGCTGATCCCTCACCTTCCTCATGATCATTGATGCCCCACGAGGTGAGATCTTGCATGGTGCCCCAGACCGAGGGAGATTGACCGTCATCTTGAACTTCTTCCATTTTCTAATAATTGCGCCAACAGTTGTTGCCTTCTCACCAAGCTGCTTGCCTATTGTCCTGTAGCCCATCCCAGCCTTGTGCAGGTCTACAATTTTATCCCTGATGTCCTTACACAGCTCTCTGGCCTTGGACATTGTGGAGAGGTTGGAGTCTGTTTGATTGAGTGTGTGGAGAGGTGTCTTTTATACAGGTAACGAGTTCAAACAGGTGCAGTTAATACAGGTAATGAGTGGAGAACAGGAGGGCTTAAAGAAAAACTAACAGGTCTGTGAGAGCCGGAATTCTTACTGTTTGGTAGGTGATCAAATACTTATGTCATGCAATAAAATGCAAATTAATTATTTAAAAATCATACAATGTGATTTTCTGTATTTTTGTTTTAGATTCCGTCTCTCACAGTTGAAATGTACCTATGATAAAAATTACAGACCTCTACATGCTTTGTAAGTAGGAAAACCTGCAAAATCAGCAGTGTATCAAATACTTGTTCTCCCCACTGTATTGATCTCTGTACTCTGTGGCCAGTTTACTAGGCACACATCCGGGTCAGACCCATCTTTGCCTCCAGAACAGCCTGAATTCTTTGTGCCATGGATTCTACAAGATATGGGGTTCAACCGTTGCTCAAGGGACGTAACTTGTGCCAGGAAAAAATTCCCCAAACCATTACACCACCGCCACCAGCCTGGACCGTTGACACCTGGCAGGATGGCGCCATGGAATCATGCTGCTTAAGCCAAGTCCTGACTCTGATATCCGCATGATGCAACAGGAACTGCGATTAGTCGGACCAAATCAAAACACATTTTATTTGTCACATGCGCCAAATACAACAGGTGTAGACTTTACAGTGAAATGCTTACTTAAAAGCCCTAACCAACAATTCAGTTTTAAGAAAAATAAGTGTTAGGTAAACAATAGATATGTAAAAAATAAAAACAGTGATGCAACCAGTCAGGATGCTCTCGATGGTGCAGCTGTAGAACTGAGGACACATGCTAAATCTTTTCAGTCTCCTCAGGGGGAATAGGCTTTCTTGTGCCCTTTTCACAACTGTCTTGGTGTGTTTGTACCATGATAGTTTGTTGCTGATGTGGACACCAAGGAACTTGAAGCTCTCAACCTGCTCCACTGCAGCCCTGTTGATGAGAATGGGGGCGTGCTCGGTCCTCCTTTTCCTGTAGTCCACAATCATCTCTTTTGTCTTGACCACGTCGGCAAACTTAATAATGGTGTTGGAGTCGTGCCTGGCCATGCAGTCATGGGTGAACAGGGAGCACAGGAGGGGACTGAGCTTAGTGATGAGCTTTGAGGGCACTATGGTGTTGAAGGCTGAGCTGTAGTCAATGAATAGCATTCTCACGTAGGTGTTACTTTTGTCCAGGTGGAGTGCAATAGAGATTGCATCATCTGTAGATCTGTTGGTGCGATACGCAAATTGGAGTGGGTCTACGGTTTCTGGGATAATGGTGTTGACGTGAGAAATGACCAGCCTTTCAAAGCACTTCATGGCTACAGACGTGAGTGCTACTGGTCTGTAGTCATTTAGGCAGGTTACCTTAGTGTTCTTGGGCACAGGGACATTGGTGGTCTGCTTGAAACATGTTGGTATTACAGACTCAGTCAGGGACAGGTTGAAAATGTCAGTGATAACACTTGCCAGTTGTTCACCCCATCTCGGAGTACACGTCTTGCTAATCTGTCCTGCCCTGCGGCCTTGTGAAAGTTGACTTGTTTAAAGGTCTTACTCACATCGGCTATGGAGAGCATGATCACACAGTCGTCTGGAACAGCTGATGCTCTCATGCATGCCTCAGTGTTGCTTGCCTCGAAGCAAGCATAGAAGTGATTTAGCTCGTCTGGTAGGCTTGTGTCACTGGGCAGCTCGCGGATGGGTTTCCCTTTGTAGTCTGTAATAGTTTGCAGGCCCTGCCACATCCGACGAGCATCGGTTTGTCTGAGGGCGTAGTGGGATTTCTTATAAGCGTCCGGGTTAGAGTCCCGCTCCTTGGAAGCGGCAGCTCTACCATTTAGCTCAGTGCGGATGTTGCCTGTAATCCATGGCTTCTTGTTGGGGTATGTACATCCATAAGTGCAACGTCATCGATGCAATTATTGATGAAGCCAGTGACTGATGTGGTGTACTCAATGCCATCGGAAGAATCCCGGAACATATTCCAGTCTGTGCTAGCAAAACAGTCCTGTAGCTTAGCATCTGCATCAACTCACCACTTCTTTATTGACGATTCACTGGTACTTCCTGCTTTAGTTTTTGCTTGTAAGCAGGAATCAGGAGGATGGAATTATGGTCAGATTTGCCAAATGGAGGGCGAGGGAGAGATTTGTGTGGAGTCTGGTTGCACATTTAACATGCTGATAGAAATTAGGTCGAACAGATTTAAGTTTCCCTGCATTAAAGTCCCCGGCCACTAGGAGCGCTACCTCTGGATGAGTGTTTTCCTATTTTCTTATGGACTTTTACAGCTCACTGAGTGCGGTCTTAGTGCCAGCATCGGTTTGTAGTTGTAAATAGACAGCTACGAAAAATATAGGTAAATAGTGTGGTCTACAGCTTATGATGAGATACTCTACCTGAGGCGAGCAAAACCTCAAGATTTTGTGCACCAGCTGTTGTTTACAAATATACACAGACCGCCACCCCTTGTCTTACCGGAGGCAGCTGATCTAGCAGTGCAGCGTATATCCCGCCAGCTGTATATCCATGTCGTAGTTCAGCCGTCGTTCAGTCGGTGAAACATAAGATATTACAGTTTTTAATGTCCCGTTGGGAGGATATTCGTGATCGTACCTCGTCTAATTTACTGTCCAATGATTGTACGTTGGCTAGTAATACTGATGGTAAAGGCAGATTACTCACTCACCGTCGCATCCTTACAAGTCACTCCGACCTCCGTACCCTATATCTCTGTCTCTTTCTCCTCTGAATGACGGGGATTCCAGCCTTGTCGGGTGTTTTGAAGTACATCCTTCCCGTCCAACTTTTTGAAGGAAAGATCTTTGTCCAGTATGAGGTGAGTAATCGCTGTCCTGATATTCAGAAGCTCTTTTCGGTCGTAAGTGACAGTGGCAGAAACATTATGTACAAAATAAGTTACAAATAACGTGAAAAAACACACACAATAGCACAATTGGTTAGGCGCCCGTAAAAAACCCAGCAGCCATCTCCTCCGGTGCCGTTATTATAGTGACCAGGCAATTGTCCAGTGTTGGTGATCGCATTCCCACTGGAGCCGCTTCTTCGTCTTTTTAGCTGATAGGAGTAGAATCCGGTATGGTTGTCTGCTGCAACAGCCCATCCGTGACAAGGACCGACGAATTCTCCCGAGATGCCGTTCTACACACCACTGTTTTACTGCACCATTCCATGTAAACCCTAGACATTGCCGTGCATGAAAACCCCTGAAGGACGGCCGTTTCTGAGATACTGGAACCGGCGCTCCTGGCACCGACGATCACACCACACTCAAAGTCACTTAGGTCACTAGTTTTGCCCGTTCTAACTTTCAACAGAACAGTAACTGAATGCCTTGATGCCTGTCTACCTGCTTTATATAGCAAGCCACGGCCACATGACTCACTGTCTGTAGGAGCAAAAGTCCATTATTGATGTTTATTGTTTGCCTGATATATTGTTCAAGTTCATTTGATATTGGCCCATGGCTTCATAGAAGTATTTTGCCATTGGTGACCTCAGTTATGTTGTCCAGAAGAGGAATGTTTAATGTCCTGTATCTTCACTCATGGGAAAATAAGCACGGATGTATCTGGACACTATTGTGTCTAAGATAAGAGCTAGTTGGAATACTCCACTCTGGCTCTCATACCTCTCCCACTCAACTCAAAGTGCCAAGCAGCGAGGTGCGGCGCTATGTGTTTATGTGTGAATCCTACACCTAGTTGTGCTGTGCTGTGCCATACTGTGATGGGATGGGTACCTCCCTCCCCTGCTAAGGAAAAACATTCTTGGGCTCCGGGGCCACAGAAGACGCACACTCCCTCACACGTCTGGAGATGGGCCCTTCCTGTCTACAGACACAGACTTACACTCACATGCGCACACAGAGGAGCCTCAGTGGCAGCTGATTGTGATGGTGATGGATGTGTCCTGCTCCCTCCCTCGCTCTCACACTATCTTTCTCTCTCCCCCTCTTTCTGTCTTTCTCTCTCACAGTGTCATTACTTTCCGACAGGCAGGATCCCATACGGGCCCCGCCGCTTCTCCCGGCCCTTTGCTGTATTCTCTCACTCTCTCACTTTTCACTCTCTCCCCTTTTCCTGCCTGCCTGCCTTTTAAAGACCTTGGTCTGAGCCAAGCTCTTTAATTTAAATGCAGGGTCATTGAGAAATAGTTTTTATTCAGCGTCATTGAGAAAGACTTTTAATGCCCAGCGGTGGTTAAGGGAGCTGATGACACACACACTCAAACTCAAACATGCACGCACTCGCACATGTGCATACACACATCTGCTCTGTGGTCAGGCTATCATGGGACATTAAATCAGAGACAGACTGTGGGACTAGGGCCCTGTTCACGAAATAGGGCGAGTGAGAGAGCAAATAAACGGAAGGAGCTGCTGCTGGGCTCTCCCCTCTTTTAAGTAAGAGACATACCGTTCCCTTTCGGCTTCCCTCCACCCGTTTTGAGCTACAGCATTCTCAAAACCGTTATCAGGACAACTTAATCCAGGGGGTGAGGCGGGGCAGAGAGAAGATGGAGTGAAAAGTATGGTGGGAGAGAAATGTAGAAAGAGGTTGTGTTCTCTTACTCAGTGGAAAGGAAATAGTACTTGGAGCTAATTGCGAGCACAGCACACATAATGAAGCAATTGTTAGCTTCACCGTCTGTCGTCGGAGAACAAATGTTTTGTTATATTTAAACCTGCTTGTTGCTAATGAACGTTTGAACAAATAGAGGACTGAGAATAATAGGGACAACTGGTGAGAGATGGAGTCAGCTATTCAATGTTATTTTTAAAGCGTTCTCTATCTCGAACAATCGAGAAAAAGGATGAAGCAATGATGTCAGGTTCTAAGTTTAGACGGATCGCTCAGCGTTTTATTTCTGGACTTGGGAGAAGTTTTGAACTGCACATTCGAAAGGGAAAAGAGTACTTTCAGGAGAAAGGAGCGATTGCAAAAGAACATGTTGCCAGTTTGCAAGTTAACCATAATTTCAGTCCTTCACTAAAATGGACTTGTACTTCTTAATTCCGAAGCTGAGCTGTCCAAGCAAAGCTTTCAGTTGTGGTGTGGAGGGGAATATTTCCAACAGGCACAGATAGGACTTGGGTTGTAGAGCACAACAGTAAGGTCTCACTCAGCTTGTACTTTGCGATCCAACCCTTTGATCAAAGAGGCTATTCTTATTATAAGAGGGTTTCATGCAATTATAGGATGGTACATTTCACTTCAAGCATTGACAGCAGCATTCAACCCTGCATCCCACTACTGGCTTGCCTCTGAAGCTAAGCAGGGTTGGTCCCGGTTGGTCCTGGTTGGTCCTGGTTGGTCCCGGTTGGTCCCTGATGGAAGACCAGATGCTGCTGGAAGTGGTGTTGAGGGCCAGTAGGAGGCACTCTTTAATCTAGTCTAAAAAAATATCCCAATTCCCCAGGGCAGTGGTTGGGGACAATGCCCTGTGTAGGGCGTGTCTTTCAGATGGGATGTTAAACGGGTTAGGGGTGTTAACCCTGGTGTCCTGACTCTCTGTGGTCGCTAAAGATCCCATGGCACTTATTATAAGGTTAGGGGTGTTAACCCTGGTGTCCTGACTCTCTGTGGTCGCTAAAGATCCCATGGCACTTATTATAAGGTTAGGGGTGTTAACCCTGGTGTCCTGACTCTGTGGTCACTAAAGATCCCATGGCACTTATTATAAGGTTAGGGGTGTTAACCCTGGTGTCCTGACTCTCTGTGGTCACTAAAGATCCCATGGCACTTATTATAAGGTTAGGGGTGTTAGCCCTGGTGTCCTGACTCTCTGTGGTCGCTAAAGATCCCATGGCACTTATTATAAGGTT
The DNA here is from genome assembly GCA_023634145.1 of Thymallus thymallus. Taxonomy (NCBI): domain Eukaryota; kingdom Metazoa; phylum Chordata; class Actinopteri; order Salmoniformes; family Salmonidae; genus Thymallus; species Thymallus thymallus. The sequence goes on along the minus strand of CM042399.1, from coordinate 5,960,433 downwards.
AGGGGTGTTAACCCTGGTGTCCTGACTCTCTGTGGTCGCTAAAGATCCCATGGCACTTATTATAAGGTTAGGGGTGTTAACCCTGGTGTCCTGACTCTCTGTGGTCGCTAAAGATCCCATGGCACTTATTATAAGGTTAGGGGTGTTAACCCTGGTGTCCTGACTCTCTGTGGTCACTAAAGATCCCATGGCACTTATTATAAGGTTAGGGGTGTTAACCCTGGTGTCCTGACTCTCTGTGGTCACTAAAGATCCCATGGCACTTATTATAAGGTTAAGGGTGTTAACCCTGGTGTCCTGACTCTCTGTGGTCGCTAAAGATCCCATGGCACTTATTATAAGGTTAGGGGTGTTAACCCTGGTGTCCTGACTCTCTGTGGTCGCTAAAGATCCCATGGCACTTATTATAAGGTTAGGGGTGTTAACCCTGGTGTCCTGACTCTCTGTGGTCGCTAAAGATCCCATGGCACTTATTATAAGGTTAGGGGTGTTAACCCTGGTGTCCTGACTCTCTGTGGTCACTAAAGATCCCATGGCACTTATTATAAGGTTAGGGGTGTTAACCCTGGTGTCCTGACTCTCTGTGGTCACTAAAGATCCCATGGCACTTATTATAAGGTTAGGGGTGTTAACCCTGGTGTCCTGACTCTCTGTGGTCACTAAAGATCCCATGGCACTTATTATAAGGTTAGGGGTGTTAACCCTGGTGTCCTGGCTCTCTGTGGTCACTAAAGATCCCATGGCACTTATTATAAGGTTAGGGGTGTTAACCCTGGTGTCCTGGCTCTCTGTGGTCACTAAAGATCCCATGGTACTTATTATAAGGTTAGGGGTGTTAACCCTGGTGTCCTGACTCTCTGTGGTCACTAAAGATCCCATGGCACTTATTATAAGGTTAGGGGTGTTAACCCTGGTGTCCTGGCTAAATTCCCAATCTGTCCCTCATACCATCATGGCCACATAATCATCCATAGCTTCCAGTTGGCTCGTTCATCTCCCTCCTCTCCCATGTAACTGTTCCCCAGGTCGTTGCTGTAAATGAGAATGTGTTCTCAGTCACCTGACCTGGTAAAATAAAAAGACAGCCTACTGAACTCAAAGAGCTTCCTTTCCAACTCTTTTTGCCATCCAAAAATGGCCAGAATAGAAGATGTTTGGAGGATGAGATCCATGTAGATCTTTGGTCTCTCTGGCAATATTAGGAACAACAAATTCCAACACGTCCAAGTAATTTGGATGTTGTTTTCTCAAGCAATGTACATCAACTGTTAAACACCCAGTTGTGTTGCTCTACCCTGGATTGTTGCTTTCCCATCTTTCCTCTCTTAGTGACTATGTTCTAATGCTATGCTGACTTCCTGCCATCCCCATCAAGGGCCTGTTATGCTGGAGAATCCATGAACAAGGAAATGAGGCAGTGGACGAGGCATGCGAGTGCGCAAACATGGCCCAAGACAGGATGGGGAGGGGCAGGGTGGATGGGACTGGGGAGGAAGGCAGCCATGTTCTCACTGCTACTGATGAGTCAAGCCTTGGGCTGGGAGAGAAATACATTGATGTCAAGGAAGAGTGTTGATATTTCTCACCATGCTCTTGCAATGAGGGACTTTCCAACTGTCGTCGCCTCTTTTCAGCAAATACATTTCAAAATGATTGTAAAATGGCTCAAAAAGGAATTCACCTCAGTTGTATGCAATCACAAGTGGTAGCTCTTCTCTTCAGCATGTGTGAACATTGTTAATGTGCCTCTACCAGTCTCTGACCTCTCTTTGCTGCCCCTCAGGCACACTGGTGACACCATTAGACCGGGTGTCAGATGTCCCTGCTGCCACCGATGCCCTCAAAGAAGAAGCCGCCACCGATGCCCCCACCGCTGAACCCACGTCTGCAGCCGAGGACGTCGAAACGGAAGCCCCTGCCACCGAAAAACCTGTCACTACTGAGGAAAAACCTGTCACTACTGAGGCCTATGAGTCTGCACCCGAGGTGACAGAGGCCGCTCCCGTGGAGACCAAGGCCCCTGCCACTGCCACTGAGGCTGTCGAGCACGAGGCGGCCACAACGGAGTCCCCTGCTGTCGCCACCATGGCCCCAGTGTATCCCGAAGCCAAGGCCACGGCAGCTGTAGACGCTGAGGAGGAGTTGGTGGTGGAGGAGCCTGAGGGTAAGGATAGGAGATATTAGCTACAGATATAGAGATCATTAGGCTGAAAAACCCTGTCAATGCTACAGTCTGTCTGTGCTCCCATAGGCAGGAATGAATCAAAGACACCATGTGATTGCTCTGCTTCATTCCTATCTCTGCTCTGCTCCCTGGTCTCTGCTCCCTGGTCTCTGCTCCCTGGTCTCTGTTCCCTGGTCTCTGTTCCCTGGTCTCTGCTCCCTGGTCTTTGCTCCCTGGTCTCTGCTCCCTGGTCTCTGCTCCCTGGTCTCTGCTCCCTGGTCTCTGTTCCCTGGTCTCTGCTTCCTGGTCTCTGCTCCCTGGTCTCTGCTCCCTGGTCTCTGCTCCCTGGTCTCTGCTCCCTGGTCTCTGATCCCTGGTCTGCTCCCTGGTCTCTGCTCCCTGGTCTCTGCTCCCTGGTCCATTGTCTCTGTTTCCCTCTTTCCATTAATTGTTTCCTTCTCTCGGTTTCCTTCCTGTTCTTTCACCAAACGTGTTGTTAATTCCCTATCTAGGTCAGTCTGGTAATTCGGTCTTGTGATCCTTCCACAGAGAGCACTGGCTCTGGACAAGTGGTGGGTATTGTGATTGGCTCATTGGTAGTAGTGATCATTGTCATCGCCGTGGTGATCGTCTTGGTGAGGAGAATGGGCAAATACTCGTAAGTACGTCGAAGGGATACACCCATTGAACTAGATTTGGTCACTCTATTTCTATGGATACACACACATACTCATATGCACACGCACACACTCTGCATGCTCTGTTTGCCTTGTTGGGATCTTAGTGGAGGACTAAGCATGCTGTAGAAGCATGAAGCTACTACTGTATAAAACCTTGCACAATACTCTCATTTTCACAACTTATGCATGTACTTTAAAGGGATAGTTTGGGATGTTGGCAATGAAGCCTTTATCTACTTCCCCAGAGTCAGATGAACTTTTAAATGATCTCTGCATCCAGTATGAGGGAAGTTAGAGGTCGTTTAGCAAGCATATGCTAACTAGCTTAGCGCAAAGACTGAAAGTCAGTTAGCATCCGTCATACTGGGCGCAGAGACATGACCTTAATTGGGGAGGACGGGCTCGTGGTAATGGCTGGAGCAGAATAGGTGGAATGGTATCAAATTCATACAACGCGTGGTTTCCATGGTTTCCATGTGTTTGATGCCATTCCATTTGCTCCATTCCAGCCATTACCACGAGCCCGTCCTCCCCTCACCAGCCTCCAGTGCTCTCCACGAGTTCATCTGACTCTGGATTAAGGGCTTCATTGCTAAAATCCCAAACTACTATGGTGAAGTGGGTGTAATGCTTGTTACGAAGCAACCATAACTTTTCAACCATAACTGGTCCTCTGAACATAACACATCTACGTTTCCTTTAAAAAGGACGTTTGATTTATAATGGGAATCTTTACCACACCTCTGAGAATACAGTCATGTTTGGGGATGTGCTTGCCTGCTAACAGGGAACGTTCTTCTTGCCATAGGGTTTCTGCTGCAGCTAAAAGAAAGGCTGCCACAAAAGAGAGCATCTTGGTTTATGTCATTTTTTCTTTGATCGTTTTCCCAGTTAATCATCTCAACCCCGTGTCTCTGTCAGGATGCGTCTCAAATGTAACCCTTTACTGTGCACTACTTTTGACCTGGGCCCTATCAAAAGGGACCAGGTGCCATTTGGGACGCATCCTTCCTTATGTGTCTGTCCGTCGCCCATCGACAGGCTGTTGGTTGCCACTGCTCTCTGAGGCATCCACTCATGGGCCAATGAGCCATCAGGCATTGTTCAATCAGTGAATCAAGTGGCTTTATTTGCGCTTCGATTTCGGTCAAAAGGCTCATGTATGGACTTAGTGGGTCCATTTGACAAATGGTTTCCCAGCTGTTTGGCTTTACATCATCAGTTCTGATTGATTATGCTGCCTGTCTCAATGGCGTAATGGTTCAAAGTGGAGTAGCAACTCAAGGCTGTCATCTTGAATGTCTTATCCTGATAACTAATTCAACGAGATTTGTCGTTGGTCCATTTTGAATCACTTTTGTTTTTTATTGTACCAACTTTACCTAAACTGTGAGTAAACTGAGAAAACTGTATTAAATAAGTATGTTTCTCTTTAAAACCATTCAAAACAAACTATATCCTTACACAAGCTGAGTGTCTGTAGTGTCCACAACTAAGATAACATCCAGTATATGTGTGACTTTAGAAATAATTAAATTACAATCACCTAGGTATTTATTTCCTCATTTTGGGGTCAATGGTGACTCCCCCGAATTATGACATTTCCCAACTAAAAGTAATGTTCTCCATGTGTTATCTTTAAAATCATAAACCAAGCAACTTTTAAGATGTTATTTTTCCAAAGCATCTTTTTCAATCATCAACTGAAATGAGTATGAGCCGTTACCAGATGTTGTTTTGTGTGTATGTTGGCCTGTGTGTCTGACTCTCCCTTTCTTCTTCTCCCTTTATCTCTCAGCCCCTGAGGAGAATGGCTGCAAGACAGGAAGTCCCCAAAAAGTTTGGGCAATTTTGAACTGCTGAACTACACCCCCGGTTAAATGTTTGGAGTATTACTCATTCAAGGGTTTTTCTTTATTTGCACTATTTTTTACATTGTAGAATAAAAGTGAAGACTATGACATAACACATATGGAATCTATTTAGTTACCAAAAAAGTATTAATTCTTCAAATAGCCACCCTTTGCCTTGATGACAGCTTTGCACACACTTGGCATTCTCTCAACCAGCTTCACCTGGAATGCTTTTCCATTAGTCTTGAAGGAGTTCCCACATATGCTGAGCACTTGGCTGTTTTTCCTTCACTGCGGTCCGACTTATACCAAACCATCTAAATGTGGTTGAGGTTGAAACCAAAAATCTCAAATTTGCACTCCAGGTCTAATGCTCGTGTTTCTAGACCCAATCAAGTCTCTTCTTCTTATTGGTGTCCTTTAGAAGGCCTGATTCACACAGTCTCCTCTGAACAGTTGATGTTGAGATGAGTCTGTTACTTGAACTCTGTGAAGCATTTATTTGGGCTGCAATCTGAGGCTGGTAACTCTAATGAACTTATCCTCTGCAGCAGAGGTATTTCTGGGTCTTCCATTCCTGTGGCGGTCCTCATGAAGCTGGTTGAGAGAATGCCATGAGTGTGCAAAGCTGTCATCAAGGCAAAGGGTGGCTACTTTGAAGAATCTCAAATATAACATAACATTTCTGGTTACTACATGATTCCATATGTGTTATGTCATAGTTTTGATGTCTTCACTTTTATTCTACAATGTAAAAAATAGTCCAAATAAAGAAAAACCCTTGAATGAGTAATATTCCAAACTTTTGACCGGGGGTGTATGTAATTTCCTGTCATTAAACAAGCATGCTACCAGCACTCTAACCTAACCAAGATATTGGACTGTTGCCAAAAGGAGGGGGAGGTGGGGGTGGGATGTTTGCTCACCTCCCTTCTTCTCTCCCAACCCCCAGACAGACCCATTGATATCAATGGTCCTGCCCAACCACACAGCAATCCTCCACACGATAACCAAACGTGGAGAACAAAGTGACCCACAGGATGTCACAGTGAATTTAAGGATCTTTCATATGTGTTTGTAAAAAGAAAGGAAGTAAGGGATTTATCTATAGAGATCGTGGTAGAATACGCTCTCGCTCTCTCTCTCTCGTATGCAGTGGTGTGTACATTCATTCAGATTAGCATTTGAGTTGGTGAAGAGGACCTAAAAACACGGCACAAAAGAAACATAAATGAAATAAAATTACTGGAAGAAAATAAGTCGGGAGAGACTGTTTTAATTTAATAAGGTGTATATACCATGCAAAGGGACGACAGTTATTACTTGATTATGGAGTACGTTGCAGTTGCTCACTATAGCATTCAGTTAATGGAACATTGTAAAGCAACCATAGGATATGTGGCCAATGGACCCAACTGAACCCCCCCCCCCCCTCTAAAAAACCCATCCACATAGTATGAGTCCCTAGCTACCAAATGTTCAAGTATATGAAGCAGTGTATGCAGAAGTTGTTTGGACATTGTGCTCATGTTCTGAGGTTAAGCGAGTGGCTAATGAAAAGACACTTCATTTGCAAGTGTAACGTGACATTCTGCCATCTTTAACACTGACATATAAAAACCTAATACATATCTGTGAAATTTAGCAGAAGGGTTTTGTGCCACTGTCTCTGGTATTCCCTGGATAGTTTGGAGATTTCACTTTTTGAAGTGCATTAATGTGAATTGACTGTACCCCATTCCAATAGGACAGCTTTGAAGACTTCAGGTTCTCACAAAATCATGTGTTCCATTTACAGGTAGTGGTCATTAGCCCCCATTCTGCTAGCATTTTCCTTTACAATGTATTCACTGTACTTCTTCTGCTTACTTTAGTTGTGATAGAGAATACCAAGCAAACACACACAATCTTTAAATACAGGCTCTGCCCTGAATGCATGCAAAGGATGTTTTGACTTCCATGTTTGCTCCCAGTTTTAAGTGCACAGTTTTAGGACGTTTTGACTTCCATGTTTGCACCCAGTTTTAGGTTCACAGTTTTAGGATGTTTTGACTTCCATGTTTGCACCCAGTTTTAGTTTCACAGTTTTAGGATGTTTTGACTACCATGTTTGCACCCAGTTTTAGGTTCACAGTTTTAGGATGTTTTGACTTCCATGTTTGCACCCAGTTTTAGGTTCACAGTTTTAGGCAGCAATGTCCACATGTTCTTCATAATCGTTAATGAACATTAATGGGTGTAAAGATTATTCCGTCTCAGCTTAGCTCTGCTGGCTTTAAGAACTCAGTTAATAAGTGCACTGAATGAGTGATGATAATTGTTTCATGGATCTGCTTTAGACACTGCAACCGTTTGCAACGATGTTTGTTTCCGCTTTTGCTCTCATATCAAATCTAGGTCTTTAATTAATTGTTTTTGTTCATACTGTTTCAATAAACAAGTGAACACACTCCACAAATATACACTGGCTTGCAACATGTTTTACATGTTTATGTGTGTTGGTAGAATTCAGACGTTGTATTGTCATTGTTGCTCCTTTCTTTATCAAATTAAGTTTCCATGACACCCCAAAATCTCAAATAAATAAAGCCAAATAAGAGGTGGTGACACAGCAAGTAATTTTACACCAAACTGTTTCCCCACAATCTTTAGTGTACATGTAGCACACACCACTAACCAGCACGCACAGGGGTAGAAGTTGGCAGTGAAAGCTGATTGGTCCAGCCCTCCACTGAATCAAGACAAACTACAGGCCAGATACGGTCCTGTATGGACTGCCGGAGACTGCTGAGCCCGTTAGCCCTCGCCGTCTGGGGTGGTTCTCTGACAGTTAGGTGTGTTTTTTTATGTTGTGCAGTTTTTGGTACGGCACTGCTAACCTGGGGCAGCGCTCCAACAGTGAGCTGTGAGGCACACAGAGCTGGCTTGTGTCTTGCTCTCTCCTCCATGTGGTTTTAGACGGCGTCTCAAAACCCACGGCCCCAGCCGCCCCCAGTCCGCCGGCTTCTTCCCCCTTTAGCTCTGCTCTCTCCCTCCACACAGGGAACAATGGAGTCTTTTGAGAGGGAGAAGATGGAGAGGCTATGGGCCGTTGTGACACTCACCCAGCTCTGCTCTTCTTCTGACATTACATAGCCTGCATGGGCTTCCCCCCAGCCCCACAGGAGGTGCTACGGCAAATTCTGTACATTGCTCCAGGGTGGAGTCACTTCCACATTCATGCATGCACTCACATAGAGACTCCTTAAGCATATGCAGATGTACACAACACAACTGTATACTTTATTATTCACAGGTACATACTGTACACATGAATGAACGTATGCAGTGCACACACACACACGGAGGAATACAAGCGCCGTTGTCATACTGATACAGAAGCCCAGATAGGCACAGGCTGCGTTTAGACAGGCAAACTAATTATCACTAATTGGTCTTCTGACCAATCAGATCTGATTGGTTAAAAAAAACAATTAGTGTAAAAAAACTAAACAATGAGTTGGGCTGCCTGTCCGTCTGCACACACATTCACAGACTGCAGCCACCCACACTGAAATGTACACACACTCCCTGCCTCACGTGTACAATACCTCCCTCATAAGCTCCTACTTGTGCAGTGTGCAGGCGTAAACATGAGTTTGGAGTGTGTGAAATAAATCCTTGTGCCGGTGTCCTCCTGCCTGGGATTTTATGGCTGCTCGCCCCAGCGTACACACACACACACACACACACACACACACACACACACACACACACACACACACACACACACACACACACACACACACACACACACACACACAGCCCCCTGTCTTGCTCAAGAGGTGACTGGCTGTTTCATAGGCCTGTAGACTCAGGAAGGCAAGCAGACATATTCCAAATAGAAGGTCTTGTGTAGGTAATTTCCATGTAAAAGGACCAATGAGTGCCAACATGTGAAGTTCACAGGAGCATGTCAAATTGGGTGTCAAATGAAAGTGAAGAGTATTTTTTTAATAAGGCATATGTACATTTTCCACCCCCAAAAATGTGGAATAAGCAAAGGTTGATTTCTGGTCAAACAGATGGAAAATCGGTCTTAGAAAACATCTTCCAGTAAAGACCCCTACCATCTGATATCAACACTTATATATGTGAACTTTCAATATCCTTTACATATTTTCAAATTTCTCTCCGTCAATAGGAGGGAGGATAATGAAAGTTCACAGAAGTAACAGGTAGTGGTAGACCTACCAATTAGTTATAGGGATTTTACTGATATCAATTTTGTTAAATGATTAAGACTTGAAATTGAAATCTGTAACAGAATTTTTGCAATTGAATTGGATACAATGGGAAATCATAGTAGTCACAAAGTTGGGATCTCAAGTTTGGACATCACAGTACACAGCACAGCAGAGTTGAGTACAGTACACAGCACATCACAGCAGAGTTGAGTACAGTACACAGTACAGCACAGCAGAGTTCAGTACAGTACACATTACATCACAGCAGAGTTCAGTACAGTACACAGCACAGCAGAGTTCAGTACAGTACACAGTACAGGAGAGTTCAGTACAGTACAGGAGAGTTCAGTACAGTACACAGCACAGCAGAGGAGAGTACAGTACACAGCACAGCAGAGTTCAGTACAGTACACAGCACAGGAGAGTTCAGTACAGTACACAGCACAGGAGAGTTCAGTACAGTATACAGCACAGGAGAGTTCAGTACAGTACACAGCACAACAGAGTTCAGTACAGTACACAGCACAGGAGAGTTCAGTACAGTACACAGCACAGGAGAGTTCAGTACAGTACACAACACAGCAGAGTTCAGTACAGTACACAGCACAGGAGAGTTCAGTACAGTACACAGCACAGGAGAGTTCAGTACAGTACACAGCACAGGAGGGTTCAGTACAGTACACAGCACAGGAGAGTTCAGTACAGTACACAGCACAGGAGAGTTCAGTACAGTACACAGCACAGCAGAGTTCAGTACTGTACACAGCACAGCAAGTTCATTACAGTACACAGCACAGCAGAGTTCAGTACAGTACACAGCACAGCAGGGTTCAGTTCAGTACACAGCACAGCAGAGTTCAATCCAGTACACAGCACAGCAGAGTTCAGTTCAGTACACAGCACAGCAGAGTTCAGTTCAGTACAGTACACAACACAGCAGAGTTCAGTTCAGTACACAGCAGAGCAGAGTTCAGTTCAGTACACAGCACAGCAGAGTTCAGTTCAGTACAGTACACAGCACAGAAGAGTTCAGTACAGTACACAGCACAGCAGAGTTCAGTTCAGTACACAGCACAGCAGAGTTCAATTCAGTACACAGCACAGCAGAGTTCAGTTCAGTACAGTACACAGCACAGCAGAGTTCAGTTCAGTACAGTACACAGCACAGCAGAGTTCAGTTCAGTACAGTACACAGCACAGCAGAGTTCAGTACAGTACAGGATAGTTCAGTACAGTACACAGTAAAGCACAGGAGAGTTCAGTACAGTACACAGCACAGGAGAGTTCAGTACAGTACACAGCACAGGAGAGTTCAGTACAGTATAGGATAGTTCAGTACAGTACACAGTAAAGCGCAGGAGAGTTCAGTACAGTACACAGCACAGCACAGGAGAGTTCAGTACAGTACACATTACAGCACAGGAGAGTTCAGTACAGTACAAAGCACATTAGAGTTCAGTACAGTACACAGCACAGCAGACTTCAGTACAATACACAGCACAGGAGAGTTCAGTACAGTACACATCACAGGAGAGTTCAGTACAGTACACAGCACAGCGGAGTTCAGTACTGTACACAGCACAGCAAGTTCATTACAGCACACAGCACAGCAGAGTTCAGTACAGTACACAGCACAGCAGGGTTCAGTTCAGTAGACAGCAGAGCAGAGTTCAATTCAGTACACAGCACAGCAGAGTTCAGTACAGTACACAGCACAGGAGAGTTCAGTTCAGTACACAGCACAGCAGAGTTCAGTTCAGTACACAGCACAGCAGAGTTCAGTTCAGTACACAGCACAGAAGAGTTCAGTTCAGTACAGTACACAGCACAGCAAAATTCAGTTCAGTACACAGCACAGAAGAGTTCAGTTCAGTACACAGCACAGCAGAGTTCAGTTCAGTACAGTACAGTACACAGCAGAGTTCAGTTCAGTACAGTACACAGCACAGCAGTGTTCAGTACAGTAAAGGATAGTTCAGTACAGTACACAGTAAAGCACAGGAGAGTTCAGTACAGTACACAGCACAGGAGAGTTCAGTACAGTACACAGTACAGCATAGGAGAGTTCAGTACAGTATAGGATAGTTCAGTACAGTGCACAGTAAAGCGCAGGAGAGTTCAGTTCAGTACACAGCACAGCAGAGTTCAGTTCAGTACACAGCACAGCAGAGTTCAGTTCAGTACACAGCACAGAAGAGTTCAGTTCAGTACAGTACACAGCACAGCAAAATTCAGTTCAGTACACAGCACAGAAGAGTTCAGTTCAGTACACAGCACAGAAGAGTTCAGTTCAGTACACAGCACAGCAGAGTTCAGTTCAGTACAGTACAGTACACAGCAGAGTTCAGTTCAGTACAGTACACAGCACAGCAGTGTTCAGTACAGTACAGGATAGTTCAGTACAGTACACAGTAAAGCACAGGAGAGTTCAGTACAGTACACAGCACAGGAGAGTTCAGTACAGTACACAGTACAGCATAGGAGAGTTCAGTACAGTATAGGATAGTTCAGTACAGTACACAGTAAAGCGCAGGAGAGTTCAGTACAGTACACAGCACAGCACAGGAGAGTTCAGTACAGTACACAGTACAGCACAGGAGAGTTCAGTACAGTACAAAGCACAGGATAGTTCAGTACAGTACACAGCACAGGAGAGTTCAGTACAGTATAGGAGAGTTCAGTACAGTAAACAGCACAGGAGAGTTCAGTACAGCACAGGAGAGTTCAGTACAGTATAGGAGAGTTCAGTACAGTACACAGCACAGGAGAGTTCAGTACAGTATAGGAGAGTTCAGTACAGTAAACAGCACAGGAGAGTTCAGTACAGCACAGGAGAGTTCAGTACAGTACAGGAGAGTTCAGTACAGTATAGGAGAGTTCAGTAGAGCACAGGAGAGTTCAGTACAGTACACAGTACAGCACAGGAGAGTTCAGTACAGTACACAGTACAGCAGAGGAGAGTTAAGTTCAGTACACAGCACAGCAGAGTTCAGTTCAGTACACAGCACAGCAGAGTTCAGTTCAGTACACAGCACAGCAGAGTTCAGTTCAGTACAGTACACAGCACAGCAGAGTTCAGTTCAGTACACAGCACAGAAGAGTTCAGTTCAGTACACAGCACAGCAGAGTTCAATTCAGTACAGTACACAGCACAGAAGAGTTCAGTACAGTACACAGCACAGCACAGGAGAGTTCAGTACAGTACACAGTACAGGAGAGTTCAGTACAGTACACAGCACAGGATAGTTCAGTACAGTACACAGCACAGGAGATTTCAGTACAGTACACAGCACAGGAGAGTTCAGTACAGTACACAGCACAGGAGAGTTCAGTACAGTACACAGCACAGCACAGGAGTGTTCAGTACAGTACACAGCACAGGAGAGTTCACTAGAGCACAGGAGAGTTCAGTACAGTACACAGCACAACACAGGAGAGTTCAGTACAGTACACAGTACAGCACATGAGAGTTCAGTACAGTACACATCACAGGAGTGTTCAGTACAGTACACAGTACAGGAGAGTTCAGTATAGTATAGGAGAGTTCAGTACAGTACACAGCACAGGGGAGTTCAGTACAGAATAGGAGAGTTCAGTACAGTAAACAGCACAGGAGAGTTCAGTACAGTATAGGAGAGTTCAGTACAGTACATAGCACAGGAGAGTTCAGTACAGTATAGGAGAGTTCAGTACAGTAAACAGCACAGGAGAGTTCAGTACAGCACAGGAGAGTTCAGTACAGTACAGGAGAGTTCAGTACAGTATAGGAGAGTTCAGTACAGTATAGGAGAGTTCAGTACAGTATAGGAGAGTTCAGTACAGCACAGGAGAGTTCAGTACAGTACACAGCACAGGAGAGTTCAGTACAGTACACAGCACAGGAGAGTTCAGTAGAGTACAATACACAGCACAGGAGAGTTCAGTAAAGTACACAGCACAGGAGAGTTCAGTAGAGTACACAGCACAGCACAGGAGAGTTCAGTACAGTACACAGCACAGGAGAGTTCAGTACAGTACACAGCACAGGATAGTTCAGTACAGTACACAGACAGCACAGGAGATTTCAGTACAGTACACAGCACAGGAGAGTTCAGTACAGTACACAGCACAGGAGAGTTCAGTACAGTACACAGCACAGGAGAGTTCAGTACAGCACAGGAGAGTTCAGTACAGTACACAGCACAACACAGGAGAGTTCAGTACAGTACACAGTACAGCACATGAGAGTTCAGTACAGTACACATCACAGGAGTGTTCAGTACAGTACACAGCACAGGAGAGTTCAGTATAGTATAGGAGAGTTCAGTACAGTACACAGCACAGGGGAGTTCAGTACAGAATAGGAGAGTTCAGTACAGAATAGGAGAGTTCAGTACAGTAAACAGCACAGGAGAGTTCAGTACAGTATAGGAGAGTTCAGTACAGTACATAGCACAGGAGAGTTCAGTACAGTATAGGAGAGTTCAGTACAGTAAACAGCACAGGAGAGTTCAGTACAGCACAGCAGAGTTCAGTACAGTACACAGCACAGGAGAGTTCAGTACAGTACACAGCACAGGAGAGTTCAGTAGAGTACAATACACAGCACAGGAGAGTTCAGTAAAGTACACAGCACAGGAGAGTTCAGTAGAGTACACAGCACAGCACAGGAGAGTTCAGTACAGTACACAGCACAGGAGAGTTCAGTACAGTACACAGCACAGGATAGTTCAGTACAGTACACAGCACAGGAGATTTCAGTACAGTACACAGCACAGGAGAGTTCAGTACACTACACAGCACAGGAGAGTTCAGTACAGTACACAGCACAGGAGAGTTCAGTACAGCACAGGAGAGTTCAGTACAGTACACAGCACAACACAGGAGAGTTCAGTACAGTACACAGTACAGCACATGAGAGTTCAGTACAGCACACATCACAGGAGTGTTCAGTACAGTACACAGCACAGGAGAGTTCAGTATAGTATAGGAGAGTTCAGTACAGTACACAGCACAGGGGAGTTCAGTACAGAATAGGAGAGTTCAGTACAGAATAGGAGAGTTAAGTACAGTAAACAGCACAGGAGAGTTCAGTACAGTATAGGAGAGTTCAGTACAGTACATAGCACAGGAGAGTTCAGTACAGTATAGGAGAGTTCAGTACAGTAAACAGCACAGGAGAGTTCAGTACAGCACAGCAGAGTTCAGTACAGTACACAGCACAGGAGAGTTCAGTACAGTACACAGCACAGGAGAGTTCAGTAGAGTACAATACACAGCACAGGAGAGTTCAGTAAAGTACACAGCACAGGAGAGTTCAGTAGAGTACACAGCACAGTACAGGAGAGTTCAGTACAGTACACAGCACAGGAGAGTTCAGTACAGTACACAGCACAGGATAGTTCAGTACAGTAAACAGCACAGGAGAGTTCAGTACAGCACAGGAGAGTTCAGTACAGTACATGAGAGTTCAGTACAGTATAGGAGAGTTCAGTACAGTAAACAGCACAGGAGAGTTCAGTACAGTAAACAGCACAGGAGAGTTCAGTACAGCACAGGAGAGTTCAGTACAGTACATGAGAGTTCAGTACAGTATATGAGAGTTCAGTACAGTACAGGAGAGTTCAGTACAGTATAGGAGAGTTCAGTACAGCACAGGAGAGTTCAGTACAGTACACAGCACAGGAGAGTTCAGTACAGTACACAGCAAAGGAGAGTTCAGTAGAGTACAATACACAGCACAGGAGAGTTCAGTAAAGTACACAGCACAGGAGAGTTCAGTACAGTACACAGCACAGGAGATTTCAGTACAGTACACAGCACAGTACAGGAGAGTTCAGTACAGTACAGCAGACTTCAGTACAGCACAGCACAGGAGAGTTCAGTACAGTACACAGCACATTAGAGTTCAGTACAGTACACAGCACAGCAGAGTTCAGTACAGTACACAGCACAGGAGAGTTCAGTAAAGTACACAGCACAGGAGAGTTCAGCACAGTACACAGCACAGCAGAGTTCAGTACTGTACACTGCACAGCAAGTTCATTACAGTACACAGCACAGCAGAGTTCAGTACAGTACACAGCACAGCAGGGTTCAGTTCAGTACACAGCACAGCAGAGTTCAGTTCATTACACAGCACAGCAGCATTCAGTTCAGTACACAGCACAGCAGAGTTCAGTTCAGTACACAGCACAGCAGAGTTCAGTTCAGTACAGTACACAGCACAGCAGAGTTCAGTACAGTACACAGCAAAGGAGAGTTCAGTTCAGTACACAGCACAGCAGAGTTCAGTTCAGTACAGTACACAGCACTGCAGAGTTCAGTTCAGTACACAGCACAGAAGAGTTCAGTTCAGTAAATAGCACAGCAGAGTTCAGTTCAGTACACAGCACAGCAGAGTTCAGTTCAGTACACAGCACAGCAGAGTTCAGTTCAGTACAGTACACAGCACAGCAGAGTTCAGTTCAGTACAGTACACAGCACAGCAGAGTTCAGTTCAGTACACAGCACAGCAGAGTTCAGTTCAGTACACAGCACAGCACAGCAGAGTTCAGTTCAGTACAGTACACAGCACAGCTGTTTCAGTACAGTACACAGCACAGCAGGGTTCAGTTCAGTACACAGCACATTAGAGTTCAGTTCAGTACACAGCACAGCAGAGTTAAGTTCAGTACAGAGCACAACACAGGAGAGTTCAGTACAGTACACAGTACAGCACAGGAGAGTTCAGTACAGTACAAAGCACAGGAGAGTTCAGTATAGTATAGTAGAGTTCAGTACAGTACACAGCACAGGGGAATTCAGTACAGAATAGGAGAATTCCGTAAAGTAAACAGCACAGGAGAGTTCAGTACAGTACACAGCACAGCACAGGAGAGTTCAGTACAGTACACAGCACAGGAGAGTTCAGTAGAGTACAATACACAGCACAGGAGAGTTCAGTACAGTACACAGCACAGGAGAGTTCAGTAGAGTACAGTGCACAGCAAAGGAGAGTTCAGTACAGTACACAGCACAGGAGAGTTCAGTACAGTACACAGCACAGTACAGGAGAGTTCAGTACAGTACAGCAGAGTTCAGTACAGTACACAGCACAGCACAGGAGAGTTCAGTACAGTACACAGCACAGCAGACTTCAGTACAGTACACAGCACAGGAGAGTTCAGTACAGTACACATCACAGGAGAGTTCAGCACACTACACAGCACAGCAGAGTTCAGTACTGTACACAGCACAGCAAGTTCATTACAGCACACAGCACAGCAGAGTTCAGTACAGTACACAGCACAGCAGGGTTCAGTTCAGTAGAAAGCAGAGCAGAGTTCAATTCAGTACACAGCACAGCAGAGTTCAGTTCAGTACACAGCACAGCAGAGTTCAGTTCAGTACAGTACACAGCACAGCAGAGTTCAGTACAGTACACAGCACAGCAGAGTTCAGTTCAGTACACATCACAGAAGAGTTCAGTTCAGTACACAGCATAGCAGAGTTTAGTTCAGTACAGTAAACAGCACAGCAAAATTCAGTTCAGTACACAGCACAGAAGAGTTCAGTTCAGTACACAGAACAGCAGAGTTCAGTTCAGTACAGTACACAACACAACAGAGTTCAGTTCAGTGCAGTACACAGCACAGAAGAGTTCAGTACAGTACACAGCACAGGAGAGCTCAGTACAGTACACAGCACAGCCGAGTTCATTTCATGACACAGCACAGCAGAGTTCAGTTTAGTACACAGCACAGCAGAGTTCAGTTCAGTACACAGCACAGCACAGCAGAGTTCAGTTCAGTACACAGCACAGCAGAGTTCAGATCAGTACACAGCACAGCAGAGTTCAGTTCAGTACAGTACACAGCACAGCCGAGTTCAGTACAGTACACAGCACAGGAGAGTTCAGTTCAGTACACAGCACAGCAGAGTTCAGTTCAGTACACAGCATAGAAGAGTTCAGTTCAGTACACAGCACAGCAGTGTTCAGTTCAGTACAGTACACAGCACAGCAAAATTCAGTTCAGTACACTGCACAGAAGAGTTCAGTTCAGTACACAGCACAGCAGAGTTCAGTTCAGTACAGTACAGTACACAGCAGAGTTTAGTTCAGTACAGTACACAGCACAGCAGAGTTCAGTACAGTACAGGATAGTTCAGTACAGTACACAGTAAAGCACAGGAGAGTTCAGTACAGTACACAGCACAGGAGAGTTCAGTACAGTACATAGTACAGCATTGGAGAGTTCAGTACAGTATAGGATAGTTCAGTACAGTACACAGTAAAGCGCAGGAGAGTTCAGTACAGTACAAAGCACAGGATAGTTCAGTACAGTACACAGCACAGGAGAGTTCAGTACAGTATAGGAGAGTTCAGTACAGTACACAGCACAGGAGAGTTCAGTACAGTATAGGAGAGTTCAGTACAGTAAACAGCACAGGAGAGTTCAGTACAGCACAGGAGAGTTCAGTACAGTATAGGAGAGTTCAGTACAGTACATAGCACAGGAGAGTTCAGTACAGTACACAGCACAGCACAGGAGAGTTCAGTACAGTACACAGTACAGCACATGAGAGTTCAGTACAGTATAGGAGAGTTCAGTACAGTAAACAGCACAGGAGAGTTCAGTACAGCACAGGAGAGTTCAGTACAGTATAGGAGAGTTCAGTACAGTACACAGCACAGGAGTGTTCAGTACAGTAAACAGCACAGGAGAGTTCAGTACAGTATAGGAGAGTTCAGTACAGTACACAGCACAGGAGAGTTCAGTACAGCACAGGAGAGTTCAGTACAGTACAGGAGAGTTCAGTACAGTATAGGAGAGTACAGTACAGGAGAGTTCAGTACAGTATAGCAGAGTTCAGTACAGCACAGGAGAGTTCAGTACAGTACACAGCACAGGAGAGTTCAGTACAGTACACAGCACAGGAGAGTTCAGTAGAGTACAATACACAGCACAGGAGAGTTCAGTACAGTACACAGCACAGGAGAGTTCAGTAGAGTACACAGCACAGGAGAGTTCAGTACAGTACATAGCACAGGAGAGTTCAGTACAGTACACAGCACAGGAGAGTTCAGTACAGTACACAGCACAGTACAGTAGAGTTCAGTACAGTACAGCAGACTTCAGTACAGTACACAGCACAGCACAGCACAGGAGAGTTCAGTACAGTACACAGCACATTAGAGTTCAGTACAGTACACAGCACAGCAGAGTTCAGTACAGTACACAGCACAGGAGAGTTCAGTACAGTACACAGCACAGGAGAGTTCAGTACAGTACACAGCACAGGAGAGTTCAGTACAGTACACATCACAGCACAGGAGAGCTCAGTACAGTACACAGCACAGGAGAGTTCAGTACAGCACAGGAGAGTTCAGTACAGTACACAGCACAACACAGGAGAGTTCAGTACAGTACACAGTACAGCACATGAGAGTTCAGTACAGTACACATCACAGGAGTGTTCATTACAGTACACAGCACAGGAGAGTTCAGTATAGTATAGGAGAGTTCAGTACAGTACACAGCACAGGGGAGTTCAGTACAGAATAGGAGAGTTCAGTACAGAATAGGAGAGTTCAGTACAGTAAACAGCACAGGAGAGTTCAGTACAGTATAGGAGAGTTCAGTACAGCACAGGAGAGTTCAGTACAGTACACAGCACAGGGGAGTTCAGTACAGAATAGGAGAGTTCAGTACAGAATAGGAGAGTTCAGTACAGTACACAGCACAGGAGAGTTCAGTAGAGTACAATACACAGCACAGGAGAGTTCAGTAGAGTACAATACACAGCACAGGAGAGTTCAGTACAGTACACAGCACAGGAGAGTTCAGTAGAGTACACAGCACAGCACAGGAGAGTTCAGTACAGTACACAGCACAGGAGAGTTCAGTACAGTACACAGCACAGGATAGTTCAGTACAGTACACAGCACAGGATATTTCAGTAGAGTACACAGCACAGGAGAGTTCAGTACAGTACACAACACAGGAGAGTTCAGTACAGTACACAGCACAGGAGAGTTCAGTACAGCACAGGAGAGTTCAGTACAGTACACAGCACAACACAGGAGAGTTCAGTACAGTACACAGTACAGCACATGAGAGTTCAGTACAGTACACATCACAGGAGTGTTCAGTACAGTACACAGCACAGGAGAGTTCAGTATAGTATAGGAGAGCTCAGTACAGTACACAGCACAGGGAGTTCAGTACAGAATAGGAGAGTTCAGTACAGTAAACAGCACAGGAGAGTTCAGTACAGTATAGGAGAGTTCAGTACAGTACACAGCACAGGAGAGTTCAGTACAGTATAGGAGAGTTCAGTACAGTAAACAGCACAGGAGAGTTCAGTACAGCACAGGAGAGTTCAGTACTGTACATGAGAGTTCAGTACAGTATAGGAGAGTTCAGTACAGTACAGGAGAGTTCAGTACAGTATAGGAGAGTTCAGTACAGCACAGGAGAGTTCAGTACAGTACACAGCACAGGAGAGTTCAGTACAGTACACAGCACAGGAGAGTTCAGTAGAGTACAATACACAGCACAGGAGAGTTCAGTAAAGTACACAGCACAGGAGAGTTCAGTACAGTACACAGCACAGGAGAGTTCAGTACAGTACACAGCACAGCACAGGAGAGTTCAGTACAGTACACAGTACAGCACATGAGAGTTCAGTACAGTATAGGAGAGTTCAGTACAGTAAACAGCACAGGAGAGTTCAGTACAGCACAGGAGAGTTCAGTACAGTATAGGAGAGTTCAGTACAGTACACAGCACAGGAGTGTTCAGTACAGTACACAGCACAGGAGAGTTCAGTATAGTATATGAGAGTTCAGTAGAGTACACAGCACAGGGGAGTTCAGTACAGAATAGGCGAGTTCAGTACAGTAAACAGCACAGGAGAGTTCAGTACAGTATAGGAGAGTTCAGTACAGTACACAGCACAGGAGAGTTCAGTACAGCACAGGAGAGTTCAGTACAGTACAGGAGAGTTCAGTACAGTATAGGAGAGTACAGTACAGGAGAGTTCAGTACAGTATAGCAGAGTTCAGTACAGCACAGGAGAGTTCAGTACAGTACACAGCACAGGAGAGTTCAGTACAGTACACAGCACAGGAGAGTTCAGTAGAGTACAATACACAGCACAGGAGAGTTCAGTACAGTACACAGCACAGGAGAGTTCAGTAGAGTACACAGCACAGGAGAGTTCAGTACATTACATAGCACAGGAGAGTTCAGTACAGTACACAGCACAGGAGA
The DNA here is from genome assembly GCA_023634145.1 of Thymallus thymallus. Taxonomy (NCBI): domain Eukaryota; kingdom Metazoa; phylum Chordata; class Actinopteri; order Salmoniformes; family Salmonidae; genus Thymallus; species Thymallus thymallus. Next base: position 5,940,273 of record CM042399.1, on the reverse strand, counting down.
GTTCAGTACAGTACACAGCACAGTACAGTAGAGTTCAGTACAGTACAGCAGACTTCAGTACAGTACACAGCACAGCACAGGAGAGTTCAGTACAGTACACAGCACATTAGAGTTCAGTACAGTACACAGCACAGCAGAGTTCAGTACAGTACACAGCACAGGAGAGTTCAGTACAGTACACAGCACAGGAGAGTTCAGTACAGTACACAGCACAGGAGAGTTCAGTACAGTACACATCACAGCACAGGAGAGCTCAGTACAGTACACAGCACAGGAGAGTTCAGTACAGCACAGGAGAGTTCAGTACAGTACACAGCACAACACAGGAGAGTTCAGTACAGTACACAGTACAGCACATGAGAGTTCAGTACAGTACACATCACAGGAGTGTTCATTACAGTACACAGCACAGGAGAGTTCAGTATAGTATAGGAGAGTTCAGTACAGTACACAGCACAGGGGAGTTCAGTACAGAATAGGAGAGTTCAGTACAGAATAGGAGAGTTCAGTACAGTAAACAGCACAGGAGAGTTCAGTACAGTATAGGAGAGTTCAGTACAGCACAGGAGAGTTCAGTACAGTACACAGCACAGGGGAGTTCAGTACAGAATAGGAGAGTTCAGTACAGAATAGGAGAGTTCAGTACAGTACACAGCACAGGAGAGTTCAGTAGAGTACAATACACAGCACAGGAGAGTTCAGTAGAGTACAATACACAGCACAGGAGAGTTCAGTACAGTACACAGCACAGGAGAGTTCAGTAGAGTACACAGCACAGCACAGGAGAGTTCAGTACAGTACACAGCACAGGAGAGTTCAGTACAGTACACAGCACAGGAAAGTTCAGTACAGTACACAGCACAGGATATTTCAGTAGAGTACACAGCACAGGAGAGTTCAGTACAGTACACAACACAGGAGAGTTCAGTACAGTACACAGCACAGGAGAGTTCAGTACAGCACAGGAGAGTTCAGTACAGTACACAGCACAACACAGGAGAGTTCAGTACAGTACACAGTACAGCACATGAGAGTTCAGTACAGTACACATCACAGGAGTGTTCAGTACAGTACACAGCACAGGAGAGTTCAGTATAGTATAGGAGAGCTCAGTACAGTACACAGCACAGGGAGTTCAGTACAGAATAGGAGAGTTCAGTACAGTAAACAGCACAGGAGAGTTCAGTACAGTATAGGAGAGTTCAGTACAGTACACAGCACAGGAGAGTTCAGTACAGTATAGGAGAGTTCAGTACAGTAAACAGCACAGGAGAGTTCAGTACAGCACAGGAGAGTTCAGTACTGTACATGAGAGTTCAGTACAGTATAGGAGAGTTCAGTACAGTACAGGAGAGTTCAGTACAGTATAGGAGAGTTCAGTACAGCACAGGAGAGTTCAGTACAGTACACAGCACAGGAGAGTTCAGTACAGTACACAGCACAGGAGAGTTCAGTAGAGTACAATACACAGCACAGGAGAGTTCAGTAAAGTACACAGCACAGGAGAGTTCAGTACAGTACACAGCACAGGAGAGTTCAGTACAGTACACAGCACAGTACAGGAGAGTTCAGTACAGTACAGCAGACTTCAGTACAGCACAGCACAGGAGAGTTCAGTACAGTACACAGCACATTAGAGTTCAGTACAGTACACAGCAGAGCAGAGTTCAGTACAGTACACAGCACAGGAGAGTTCAGTAAAGTACACAGCACAGGAGAGTTCAGCACAGTACACAGCACAGCAGAGTTCAGTACTGTACATAGCACAGCAAGTTCATTACAGTACACAGCACAGCAGAGTTCAGTACAGTACACAGCACAGCAGAGTTCAGTACAGTACACAGCACAGGAGAGTTCAGTACAGTACACAGCACATCACAGGAGAGTTCAGTACAGTACACAGCACAGCAGAGTTCAGTTCAGTACACAGCACAGAAGAGTTCAGTTCAGTACACAGCACAGCAGAGTTCAGTTCAGTACAGTACACAGCACAGCAGAGTTCAGTTCAGTACACAGCACAGCAGAGTTCAGTTCAGTACACAGCACAGCAGAGTTCAGTTCAGTACAGTACACAGCACAGCAGAGTTCAGTACATACACAGCACAGGAGAGTTCAGTTCAGTACACAGCACAGCAGAGTTCAGTTCAGTACAGTACACAGCACAGCAGAGTTCAGTTCAGTACACAGCACAGAAGAGTTCAGTTCAGTACACAGCACAGCAGAGTTCAGTTCAGTACAGTACACAGCACAGCAGAGTTCAGTTCAGTACAGTACACAGCACAGCAGAGTTCAGTTCAGTACACAGCACAGCAGAGTTCAGTTCAGTACACAGCACAGCACAGCAGAGTTCAGTTCAGTACAGTACACAGCACAGAAGAGTTCAGTACAGTACACAGCACAGGAGAGTTCAGTACAGTACACAGCACAGCAAGTTCATTACAGTACACAGCACAGCTGTTTCAGTACAGTACACAGCACAGCAGGGTTCAGTTCAGTACACAGCACATTAGAGTGCAGTTCAGTACACAGCACAGCAGAGTTAAGTTCAGTACACAGCACAACACAGGAGATTTCAGTACAGTACACAGTACAGCACAGGAGAGTTCAGTACAGTACACAGCACAGGAGAGTTCAGTACAGTACAGGAGAGTTCAGCACAGTACAGGAGAGTTCAGTACAGTACACAGCACAGGAGAGTTCAGTACAGTACACAGCACAGCACAGGAGAGTTCAGTACAGTACACAGCACAGGAGAGTTCAGTACAGTACACAGCACAGGAGAGTTCAGTACAGTACACAGCACAGGAGAGTTCAGTACAGTACACAGCACAGGAGAGTTCAGTTCAGTACACAGCACAGGAGAGTTCAGTACAGTACACAGCACAGGAGAGTTCAGTACAGTACACAGCACAGCACAGCAGAGTTCAGTTCAGTACAGTACACAGCACAGAAGAGTTCAGTACAGTACACAGCAAAGGAGAGCTCAGTACAGTACACAGCACAGCAGAGTTCAGTACAATACACAGCACAGCAAGTTCATTACAGTACACAGCACAGCTGTTTCAGTACAGTACACAGCACAGCAGAGTTCAGTTCAGTACACAGCACAGCAGAGTTCAGTTTAGTACACAGCACAGCAGAGTTCAGTTCAGTACACAGCAGAGCAGAGTTCAGTTCAGTACACAGCACAGCAGAGTTCAGTTCAGTACACAGCACAACAGAGTTCAGTTCAGTACACAGTACAGCAGAGTTCAGTTCAGTACAGTACACAGCACAGCAGAGTTCAGTACAGTACACAGCAAAAGAGAGTTCAGTTCAGTACACAGCACAGCAGAGTTCAGTTCAGTACACAACACAGAAGAGTTCAGATCAGTACACAGCACAGCACAGCAGAGTTCAGTTCAGTACAGTACACAGCACAGCAGAGTTCAGTTCAGTACACAGCACAGCAGAGTTCAGTTCAGTACACAGCACAGCAGAGTTCAGTTCAGTACAGTACACAGTACAGAAGAGTTCAGTACATTACACAGCACAGCAGAGTTCAGTTCAGTACACAGCACAGCAGAGTTCAGTTCAGTACACAGCACAGCAGAGTTCAGTACAGTACACAGCACAGGAGAGTTCAGTACAGTACACAGCACAGTACAGGAGAGTTCAGTTCAGTACACAGCACAGCAGAGTTCAGATCAGTACACAGCACAGCAGAGTTCAGTTCAGTACAGTACACAGCACAGCCGAGTTCAGTACAGTACACAGCACAGGAGAGTTCAGTTCAGTACACAGCACAGCAGAGTTCAGTTCAGTACACAGCATAGAAGAGTTCAGTTCAGTACACAGCACAGCAGTGTTCAGTTCAGTACAGTACACAGCACAGCAAAATTCAGTTCAGTACACAGCACAGAAGAGTTCAGTTCAGTACACAGCACAGCAGAGTTCAGTTCAGTACAGTACAGTACACAGCAGAGTTTAGTTCAGTACAGTACACAGCACAGCAGAGTTCAGTACAGTACAGGATAGTTCAGTACAGTACACAGTAAAGCACAGGAGAGTTCAGTACAGTACACAGCACAGGAGAGTTCAGTACAGTACATAGTACAGCATTGGAGAGTTCAGTACAGTATAGGATAGTTCAGTACAGTACACAGTAAAGCGCAGGAGAGTTCAGTACAGTACATAGCACAGGATAGTTCAGTACAGTACACAGCACAGGAGAGTTCAGTACAGTATAGGAGAGTTCAGTACAGTACACAGCACAGGAGAGTTCAGTACAGTATAGGAGAGTTCAGTACAGTAAACAGCACAGGAGAGTTCAGTACAGCACAGGAGAGTTCAGTACAGTATAGGAGAGTTCAGTACAGTACACAGCACAGGAGAGTTCAGTACAGTACACAGCACAGGAGAGTTCAGTACAGTACACAGCACAGGAGAGTTCAGTACAGTACACAGCACAGGAGAGTTCAGTACAGTACACATCACAGCACAGGAGAGCTCAGTACAGTACACAGCACAGGAGAGTTCAGTACAGCACAGGAGAGTTCAGTACAGTACACAGCACAACACAGGAGAGTTCAGTACAGTACACAGTACAGCACATGAGAGTTCAGTACAGTACACATCACAGGAGTGTTCATTACAGTACACAGCACAGGAGAGTTCAGTATAGTATAGGAGAGTTCAGTACAGTACACAGCACAGGGGAGTTCAGTACAGAATAGGAGAGTTCAGTACAGAATAGGAGAGTTCAGTACAGTAAACAGCACAGGAGAGTTCAGTACAGTATAGGAGAGTTCAGTACAGCACAGGAGAGTTCAGTACAGTACACAGCACAGGGGAGTTCAGTAGAGTACACAGCACAGCACAGGAGAGTTCAGTACAGTACACAGCACAGGAGAGTTCAGCACAGTACACAGCACAGGATAGTTCAGTACAGTACACAGCACAGGATATTTCAGTAGAGTACACAGCATAGAAGAGTTCAGTTCAGTACACAGCACAGCAGTGTTCAGTTCAGTACAGTACACAGCACAGCAAAATTCAGTTCAGTACACAGCACAGAAGAGTTCAGTTCAGTACACAGCACAGCAGAGTTCAGTTCAGTACAGTACAGTACACAGCAGAGTTTAGTTCAGTACAGTACACAGCACAGCAGAGTTCAGTACAGTACAGGATAGTTCAGTACAGTACACAGTAAAGCACAGGAGAGTTCAGTACAGTACACAGCACAGGAGAGTTCAGTACAGTACATAGTACAGCATTGGAGAGTTCAGTACAGTATAGGATAGTTCAGTACAGTACACAGTAAAGCGCAGGAGAGTTCAGTACAGTACATAGCACAGGATAGTTCAGTACAGTACACAGCACAGGAGAGTTCAGTACAGTATAGGAGAGTTCAGTACAGTACACAGCACAGGAGAGTTCAGTACAGTATAGGAGAGTTCAGTACAGTAAACAGCACAGGAGAGTTCAGTACAGCACAGGAGAGTTCAGTACAGTATAGGAGAGTTCAGTACAGTACACAGCACAGGAGAGTTCAGTACAGTACACAGCACAGGAGAGTTCAGTACAGTACACAGCACAGGAGAGTTCAGTACAGTACACAGCACAGGAGAGTTCAGTACAGTACACATCACAGCACAGGAGAGCTCAGTACAGTACACAGCACAGGAGAGTTCAGTACAGCACAGGAGAGTTCAGTACAGTACACAGCACAACACAGGAGAGTTCAGTACAGTACACAGTACAGCACATGAGAGTTCAGTACAGTACACATCACAGGAGTGTTCATTACAGTACACAGCACAGGAGAGTTCAGTATAGTATAGGAGAGTTCAGTACAGTACACAGCACAGGGGAGTTCAGTACAGAATAGGAGAGTTCAGTACAGAATAGGAGAGTTCAGTACAGTAAACAGCACAGGAGAGTTCAGTACAGTATAGGAGAGTTCAGTACAGCACAGGAGAGTTCAGTACAGTACACAGCACAGGGGAGTTCAGTAGAGTACACAGCACAGCACAGGAGAGTTCAGTACAGTACACAGCACAGGAGAGTTCAGTACAGTACACAGCACAGGATAGTTCAGTACAGTACACAGCACAGGATATTTCAGTAGAGTACACAGCACAGGAGAGTTCAGTACAGTACACAACACAGGAGAGTTCAGTACAGTACACAGCACAGGAGAGTTCAGTACAGCACAGGAGAGTTCAGTACAGTACACAGCACAACACAGGAGAGTTCAGTACAGTACACAGTACAGCACATGAGAGTTCAGTACAGTACACATCACAGGAGTGTTCAGTACAGTACACAGCACAGGAGAGTTCAGTATAGTATAGGAGAGCTCAGTACAGTACACAGCACAGGGAGTTCAGTACAGAATAGGAGAGTTCAGTACAGTAAACAGCACAGGAGAGTTCAGTACAGTATAGGAGAGTTCAGTACAGTACACAGCACAGGAGAGTTCAGTACAGTATAGGAGAGTTCAGTACAGTAAACAGCACAGGAGAGTTCAGTACAGCACAGGAGAGTTCAGTACTGTACATGAGAGTTCAGTACAGTATAGGAGAGTTCAGTACAGTACAGGAGAGTTCAGTACAGTATAGGAGAGTTCAGTACAGCACAGGAGAGTTCAGTACAGTACACAGCACAGGAGAGTTCAGTACAGTACACAGCACAGGAGAGTTCAGTAGAGTACAATACACAGCACAGGAGAGTTCAGTAAAGTACACAGCACAGGAGAGTTCAGTACAGTACACAGCACAGGAGAGTTCAGTACAGTACACAGCACAGTACAGGAGAGTTCAGTACAGTACAGCAGACTTCAGTACAGCACAGCACAGGAGAGTTCAGTACAGTACACAGCACATTAGAGTTCAGTACAGTACACAGCACAGCAGAGTTCAGTACAGTACACAGCACAGGAGAGTTCAGTAAAGTACACAGCACAGGAGAGTTCAGCACAGTACACAGCACAGCAGAGTTCAGTACTGTACATAGCACAGCAAGTTCATTACAGTACACAGCACAGCAGGGTTCAGTTCAGTACACAGCACAGCAGAGTTCAGTTCAGTACACAGCACAGCAGCATTCAGTTCAGTACACAGCACAGCAGAGTTCAGTTCAGTACACAGCACAGCAGAGTTCAGTTCAGTACAGTACACAGCACAGCAGAGTTCAGTACAGTACACAGCACAGGAGAGTTCAGTACAGTACACAGCACAGCACAGGAGAGTTCAGTACAGTACACAGCACAGCAGAGTTCAGTTCAGTACACAGCACAGAAGAGTTCAGTTCAGTACACAGCACAGCAGAGTTCAGTTCAGTACAGTACACAGCACAGCAGAGTTCAGTTCAGTACACAGCACAGCAGAGTTCAGTTCAGTACACAGCACAGCAGAGTTCAGTTCAGTACAGTACACAGCACAGCAGAGTTCAGTACATACACAGCACAGGAGAGTTCAGTTCAGTACACAGCACAGCAGAGTTTAGTTCAGTACAGTACACAGCACAGCAGAGTTCAGTTCAGTACACAGCACAGAAGAGTTCAGTTCAGTACACAGCACAGCAGAGTTCAGTTCAGTACAGTACACAGCACAGCAGAGTTCAGTTCAGTACAGTACACAGCACAGCAGAGTTCAGTTCAGTACACAGCACAGCAGAGTTCAGTTCAGTACACAGCACAGCACAGCAGAGTTCAGTTCAGTACAGTACACAGCACAGAAGAGTTCAGTACAGTACACAGCACAGGAGAGTTCAGTACAGTACACAGCACAGCAAGTTCATTACAGTACACAGCACAGCTGTTTCAGTACAGTACACAGCACAGCAGGGTTCAGTTCAGTACACAGCACATTAGAGTGCAGTTCAGTACACAGCACAGCAGAGTTAAGTTCAGTACACAGCACAACACAGGAGAGTTCAGTACAGTACACAGTACAGCACAGGAGAGTTCAGTACAGTACACAGCACAGGAGAGTTCAGTACAGTACAGGAGAGTTCAGCACAGTACAGGAGAGTTCAGTACAGTACACAGCACAGGAGAGTTCAGTACAGTACACAGCACAGCACAGGAGAGTTCAGTACAGTACACAGCACAGGAGAGTTCAGTACAGTACACAGCACAGGAGAGTTCAGTACAGTACACAGCACAGGAGAGTTCAGTACAGTACACAGCACAGGAGAGTTCAGTTCAGTACACAGCACAGGAGAGTTCAGTACAGTACACAGCACAGGAGAGTTCAGTACAGTACACAGCACAGCACAGCAGAGTTCAGTTCAGTACAGTACACAGCACAGAAGAGTTCAGTACAGTACACAGCAAAGGAGAGCTCAGTACAGTACACAGCACAGCAGAGTTCAGTACAATACACAGCACAGCAAGTTCATTACAGTACACAGCACAGCTGTTTCAGTACAGTACACAGCACAGCAGAGTTCAGTTCAGTACACAGCACAGCAGAGTTCAGTTTAGTACACAGCACAGCAGAGTTCAGTTCAGTACACAGCAGAGCAGAGTTCAGTTCAGTACACAGCACAGCAGAGTTCAGTTCAGTACACAGCACAACAGAGTTCAGTTCAGTACACAGTACAGCAGAGTTCAGTTCAGTACAGTACACAGCACAGCAGAGTTCAGTACAGTACACAGCAAAAGAGAGTTCAGTTCAGTACACAGCACAGCAGAGTTCAGTTCAGTACACAACACAGAAGAGTTCAGATCAGTACACAGCACAGCACAGCAGAGTTCAGTTCAGTACAGTACACAGCACAGCAGAGTTCAGTTCAGTACACAGCACAGCAGAGTTCAGTTCAGTACACAGCACAGCAGAGTTCAGTTCAGTACAGTACACAGTACAGAAGAGTTCAGTACATTACACAGCACAGCAGAGTTCAGTTCAGTACACAGCACAGCAGAGTTCAGTTCAGTACACAGCACAGCAGAGTTCAGTACAGTACACAGCACAGGAGAGTTCAGTACAGTACACAGCACAGTACAGGAGAGTTCAGTTCAGTACACAGCACAGCAGAGTTCAGATCAGTACACAGCACAGCAGAGTTCAGTTCAGTACAGTACACAGCACAGCCGAGTTCAGTACAGTACACAGCACAGGAGAGTTCAGTTCAGTACACAGCACAGCAGAGTTCAGTTCAGTACACAGCATAGAAGAGTTCAGTTCAGTACACAGCACAGCAGTGTTCAGTTCAGTACAGTACACAGCACAGCAAAATTCAGTTCAGTACACAGCACAGAAGAGTTCAGTTCAGTACACAGCACAGCAGAGTTCAGTTCAGTACAGTACAGTACACAGCAGAGTTTAGTTCAGTACAGTACACAGCACAGCAGAGTTCAGTACAGTACAGGATAGTTCAGTACAGTACACAGTAAAGCACAGGAGAGTTCAGTACAGTACACAGCACAGGAGAGTTCAGTACAGTACATAGTACAGCATTGGAGAGTTCAGTACAGTATAGGATAGTTCAGTACAGTACACAGTAAAGCGCAGGAGAGTTCAGTACAGTACATAGCACAGGATAGTTCAGTACAGTACACAGCACAGGAGAGTTCAGTACAGTATAGGAGAGTTCAGTACAGTACACAGCACAGGAGAGTTCAGTACAGTATAGGAGAGTTCAGTACAGTAAACAGCACAGGAGAGTTCAGTACAGCACAGGAGAGTTCAGTACAGTATAGGAGAGTTCAGTACAGTACACAGCACAGGAGAGTTCAGTACAGTACACAGCACAGCACAGGAGAGTTCAGTACAGTACACAGTACAGCACATGAGAGTTCAGTACAGTATAGGAGAGTTCAGTACAGTAAACAGCACAGGAGAGTTCAGTACAGCACAGGAGAGTTCAGTACAGTATAGGAGAGTTCAGTACAGTACACAGCACAGGAGTGTTCAGTACAGTACACAGCACAGGAGAGTTCAGTATAGTATATGAGAGTTCAGTAGAGTACACAGCACAGGGGAGTTCAGTACAGAATAGGAGAGTTCAGTACAGTAAACAGCACAGGAGAGTTCAGTACAGTATAGGAGAGTTCAGTACAGTACACAGCACAGGAGAGTTCAGTACAGCACAGGAGAGTTCAGTACAGTACAGGAGAGTTCAGTACAGTATAGGAGAGTACAGTACAGGAGAGTTCAGTACAGTATAGCAGAGTTCAGTACAGCACAGGAGAGTTCAGTACAGTACACAGCACAGGAGAGTTCAGTACAGTACACAGCACAGGAGAGTTCAGTACAGTACACAGCACAGGAGAGTTCAGTAGAGTACAATACACAGCACAGGAGAGTTCAGTAAAGTACACAGCACAGGAGAGTTCAGTACAGTACACAGCACAGGAGAGTTCAGTACAGTACACAGCACAGTACAGGAGAGTTCAGTACAGTACAGCAGACTTCAGTACAGCACAGCACAGGAGAGTTCAGTACAGTACACAGCACATTAGAGTTCAGTACAGTACACAGCACAGCAGAGTTCAGTACAGTACACAGCACAGGAGAGTTCAGTAAAGTACACAGCACAGGAGAGTTCAGCACAGTACACAGCACAGCAGAGTTCAGTTCAGTACACAGCACAGCAGCATTCAGTTCAGTACACAGCACAGCAGAGTTCAGTTCAGTACACAGCACAGCAGAGTTCAGTTCAGTACACAGCACAGCAGAGTTCAGTTCAGTACAGTACACAGCACAGCAGAGTTCAGTACATACACAGCACAGGAGAGTTCAGTTCAGTACACAGCACAGCAGAGTTCAGTTCAGTACAGTACACAGCACAGCAGAGTTCAGTTCAGTACACAGCACAGAAGAGTTCAGTTCAGTACACAGCACAGCAGAGTTCAGTTCAGTACAGTACACAGCACAGCAGAGTTCAGTTCAGTACAGTACACAGCACAGCAGAGTTCAGTTCAGTACACAGCACAGCAGAGTTCAGTTCAGTACACAGCACAGCACAGCAGAGTTCAGTTCAGTACAGTACACAGCACAGAAGAGTTCAGTACAGTACACAGCACAGGAGAGTTCAGTACAGTACACAGCACAGCAAGTTCATTACAGTACACAGCACAGCTGTTTCAGTACAGTACACAGCACAGCAGGGTTCAGTTCAGTACACAGCACATTAGAGTGCAGTTCAGTACACAGCACAGCAGAGTTAAGTTCAGTACACAGCACAACACAGGAGAGTTCAGTACAGTACACAGTACAGCACAGGAGAGTTCAGTACAGTACACAGCACAGGAGAGTTCAGTACAGTACAGGAGAGTTCAGCACAGTACAGGAGAGTTCAGTACAGTACACAGCACAGGAGAGTTCAGTACAGTACACAGCACAGCACAGGAGAGTTCAGTACAGTACACAGCACAGGAGAGTTCAGTACAGTACACAGCACAGGAGAGTTCAGTACAGTACACAGCACAGGAGAGTTCAGTACAGTACACAGCACAGGAGAGTTCAGTTCAGTACACAGCACAGGAGAGTTCAGTACAGTACACAGCACAGGAGAGTTCAGTACAGTACACAGCACAGCACAGCAGAGTTCAGTTCAGTACAGTACACAGCACAGAAGAGTTCAGTACAGTACACAGCAAAGGAGAGCTCAGTACAGTACACAGCACAGCAGAGTTCAGTACAATACACAGCACAGCAAGTTCATTACAGTACACAGCACAGCTGTTTCAGTACAGTACACAGCACAGCAGAGTTCAGTTCAGTACACAGCACAGCAGAGTTCAGTTTAGTACACAGCACAGCAGAGTTCAGTTCAGTACACAGCAGAGCAGAGTTCAGTTCAGTACACAGCACAGCAGAGTTCAGTTCAGTACACAGCACAACAGAGTTCAGTTCAGTACACAGTACAGCAGAGTTCAGTTCAGTACAGTACACAGCACAGCAGAGTTCAGTACAGTACACAGCAAAAGAGAGTTCAGTTCAGTACACAGCACAGCAGAGTTCAGTTCAGTACACAACACAGAAGAGTTCAGATCAGTACACAGCACAGCACAGCAGAGTTCAGTTCAGTACAGTACACAGCACAGCAGAGTTCAGTTCAGTACACAGCACAGCAGAGTTCAGTTCAGTACACAGCACAGCAGAGTTCAGTTCAGTACAGTACACAGTACAGAAGAGTTCAGTACATTACACAGCACAGCAGAGTTCAGTTCAGTACACAGCACAGCAGAGTTCAGTTCAGTACACAGCACAGCAGAGTTCAGTACAGTACACAGCACAGGAGAGTTCAGTACAGTACACAGCACAGTACAGGAGAGTTCAGTTCAGTACACAGCACAGCAGAGTTCAGATCAGTACACAGCACAGCAGAGTTCAGTTCAGTACAGTACACAGCACAGCCGAGTTCAGTACAGTACACAGCACAGGAGAGTTCAGTTCAGTACACAGCACAGCAGAGTTCAGTTCAGTACACAGCATAGAAGAGTTCAGTTCAGTACACAGCACAGCAGTGTTCAGTTCAGTACAGTACACAGCACAGCAAAATTCAGTTCAGTACACAGCACAGAAGAGTTCAGTTCAGTACACAGCACAGCAGAGTTCAGTTCAGTACAGTACAGTACACAGCAGAGTTTAGTTCAGTACAGTACACAGCACAGCAGAGTTCAGTACAGTACAGGATAGTTCAGTACAGTACACAGTAAAGCACAGGAGAGTTCAGTACAGTACACAGCACAGGAGAGTTCAGTACAGTACATAGTACAGCATTGGAGAGTTCAGTACAGTATAGGATAGTTCAGTACAGTACACAGTAAAGCGCAGGAGAGTTCAGTACAGTACATAGCACAGGATAGTTCAGTACAGTACACAGCACAGGAGAGTTCAGTACAGTATAGGAGAGTTCAGTACAGTACACAGCACAGGAGAGTTCAGTACAGTATAGGAGAGTTCAGTACAGTAAACAGCACAGGAGAGTTCAGTACAGCACAGGAGAGTTCAGTACAGTATAGGAGAGTTCAGTACAGTACACAGCACAGGAGAGTTCAGTACAGTACACAGCACAGCACAGGAGAGTTCAGTACAGTACACAGTACAGCACATGAGAGTTCAGTACAGTATAGGAGAGTTCAGTACAGTAAACAGCACAGGAGAGTTCAGTACAGCACAGGAGAGTTCAGTACAGTATAGGAGAGTTCAGTACAGTACACAGCACAGGAGTGTTCAGTACAGTACACAGCACAGGAGAGTTCAGTATAGTATATGAGAGTTCAGTAGAGTACACAGCACAGGGGAGTTCAGTACAGAATAGGAGAGTTCAGTACAGTAAACAGCACAGGAGAGTTCAGTACAGTATAGGAGAGTTCAGTACAGTACACAGCACAGGAGAGTTCAGTACAGCACAGGAGAGTTCAGTACAGTACAGGAGAGTTCAGTACAGTATAGGAGAGTACAGTACAGGAGAGTTCAGTACAGTATAGCAGAGTTCAGTACAGCACAGGAGAGTTCAGTACAGTACACAGCACAGGAGAGTTCAGTACAGTACACAGCACAGGAGAGTTCAGTACAGTACACAGCACAGGAGAGTTCAGTAGAGTACAATACACAGCACAGGAGAGTTCAGTAAAGTACACAGCACAGGAGAGTTCAGTACAGTACACAGCACAGGAGAGTTCAGTACAGTACACAGCACAGTACAGGAGAGTTCAGTACAGTACAGCAGACTTCAGTACAGCACAGCACAGGAGAGTTCAGTACAGTACACAGCACATTAGAGTTCAGTACAGTACACAGCACAGCAGAGTTCAGTACAGTACACAGCACAGGAGAGTTCAGTAAAGTACACAGCACAGGAGAGTTCAGCACAGTACACAGCACAGCAGAGTTCAGTACTGTACATAGCACAGCAAGTTCATTACAGTACACAGCACAGCAGGGTTCAGTTCAGTACACAGCACAGCAGAGTTCAGTTCAGTACACAGCACAGCAGCATTCAGTTCAGTACACAGCACAGCAGAGTTCAGTTCAGTACACAGCACAGCAGAGTTCAGTTCAGTACAGTACACAGCACAGCAGAGTTCAGTACAGTACACAGCACAGGAGAGTTCAGTACAGTACACAGCACAGCACAGGAGAGTTCAGTACAGTACACAGCACAGCAGAGTTCAGTTCAGTACACAGCACAGAAGAGTTCAGTTCAGTACACAGCACAGCAGAGTTCAGTTCAGTACAGTACACAGCACAGCAGAGTTCAGTTCAGTACACAGCACAGCAGAGTTCAGTTCAGTACACAGCACAGCAGAGTTCAGTTCAGTACAGTACACAGCACAGCAGAGTTCAGTACATACACAGCACAGGAGAGTTCAGTTCAGTACACAGCACAGCAGAGTTCAGTTCAGTACAGTACACAGCACAGCAGAGTTCAGTTCAGTACACAGCACAGAAGAGTTCAGTTCAGTACACAGCACAGCAGAGTTCAGTTCAGTACAGTACACAGCACAGCAGAGTTCAGTTCAGTACAGTACACAGCACAGCAGAGTTCAGTTCAGTACACAGCACAGCAGAGTTCAGTTCAGTACACAGCACAGCACAGCAGAGTTCAGTTCAGTACAGTACACAGCACAGAAGAGTTCAGTACAGTACACAGCACAGGAGAGTTCAGTACAGTACACAGCACAGCAAGTTCATTACAGTACACAGCACAGCTGTTTCAGTACAGTACACAGCACAGCAGGGTTCAGTTCAGTACACAGCACATTAGAGTGCAGTTCAGTACACAGCACAGCAGAGTTAAGTTCAGTACACAGCACAACACAGGAGAGTTCAGTACAGTACACAGTACAGCACAGGAGAGTTCAGTACAGTACACAGCACAGGAGAGTTCAGTACAGTACAGGAGAGTTCAGCACAGTACAGGAGAGTTCAGTACAGTACACAGCACAGGAGAGTTCAGTACAGTACACAGCACAGCACAGGAGAGTTCAGTACAGTACACAGCACAGGAGAGTTCAGTACAGTACACAGCACAGGAGAGTTCAGTACAGTACACAGCACAGGAGAGTTCAGTACAGTACACAGCACAGGAGAGTTCAGTTCAGTACACAGCACAGGAGAGTTCAGTACAGTACACAGCACAGGAGAGTTCAGTACAGTACACAGCACAGCACAGCAGAGTTCAGTTCAGTACAGTACACAGCACAGAAGAGTTCAGTACAGTACACAGCAAAGGAGAGCTCAGTACAGTACACAGCACAGCAGAGTTCAGTACAATACACAGCACAGCAAGTTCATTACAGTACACAGCACAGCTGTTTCAGTACAGTACACAGCACAGCAGAGTTCAGTTCAGTACACAGCACAGCAGAGTTCAGTTTAGTACACAGCACAGCAGAGTTCAGTTCAGTACACAGCAGAGCAGAGTTCAGTTCAGTACACAGCACAGCAGAGTTCAGTTCAGTACACAGCACAACAGAGTTCAGTTCAGTACACAGTACAGCAGAGTTCAGTTCAGTACAGTACACAGCACAGCAGAGTTCAGTACAGTACACAGCAAAAGAGAGTTCAGTTCAGTACACAGCACAGCAGAGTTCAGTTCAGTACACAACACAGAAGAGTTCAGATCAGTACACAGCACAGCACAGCAGATTTCAGTTCAGTACAGTACACAGCACAGCAGAGTTCAGTTCAGTACACAGCACAGCAGAGTTCAGTTCAGTACACAGCACAGCAGAGTTCAGTTCAGTACAGTACACAGTACAGAAGAGTTCAGTACATTACACAGCACAGCAGAGTTCAGTTCAGTACACAGCACAGCAGAGTTCAGTTCAGTACACAGCACAGCAGAGTTCAGTACAGTACACAGCACAGGAGAGTTCAGTACAGTACACAGCACAGTACAGGAGAGTTCAGTTCAGTACACAGCACAGCAGAGTTCAGATCAGTACACAGCACAGCAGAGTTCAGTTCAGTACAGTACACAGCACAGCCGAGTTCAGTACAGTACACAGCACAGGAGAGTTCAGTTCAGTACACAGCACAGCAGAGTTCAGTTCAGTACACAGCATAGAAGAGTTCAGTTCAGTACACAGCACAGCAGTGTTCAGTTCAGTACAGTACACAGCACAGCAAAATTCAGTTCAGTACACAGCACAGAAGAGTTCAGTTCAGTACACAGCACAGCAGAGTTCAGTTCAGTACAGTACAGTACACAGCAGATTTTAGTTCAGTACAGTACACAGCACAGCAGAGTTCAGTACAGTACAGGATAGTTCAGTACAGTACACAGTAAAGCACAGGAGAGTTCAGTACAGTACACAGCACAGGAGAGTTCAGTACAGTACATAGTACAGCATTGGAGAGTTCAGTACAGTATAGGATAGTTCAGTACAGTACACAGTAAAGCGCAGGAGAGTTCAGTACAGTACATAGCACAGGATAGTTCAGTACAGTACACAGCACAGGAGAGTTCAGTACAGTATAGGAGAGTTCAGTACAGTACACAGCACAGGAGAGTTCAGTACAGTATAGGAGAGTTCAGTACAGTAAACAGCACAGGAGAGTTCAGTACAGCACAGGAGAGTTCAGTACAGTATAGGAGAGTTCAGTACAGTACACAGCACAGGAGAGTTCAGTACAGTACACAGCACAGCACAGGAGAGTTCAGTACAGTACACAGTACAGCACATGAGAGTTCAGTACAGTATAGGAGAGTTCAGTACAGTAAACAGCACAGGAGAGTTCAGTACAGCACAGGAGAGTTCAGTACAGTATAGGAGAGTTCAGTACAGTACACAGCACAGGAGTGTTCAGTACAGTACACAGCACAGGAGAGTTCAGTATAGTATATGAGAGTTCAGTAGAGTACACAGCACAGGGGAGTTCAGTACAGAATAGGAGAGTTCAGTACAGTAAACAGCACAGGAGAGTTCAGTACAGTATAGGAGAGTTCAGTACAGTACACAGCACAGGAGAGTTCAGTACAGCACAGGAGAGTTCAGTACAGTACAGGAGAGTTCAGTACAGTATAGGAGAGTACAGTACAGGAGAGTTCAGTACAGTATAGCAGAGTTCAGTACAGCACAGGAGAGTTCAGTACAGTACACAGCACAGGAGAGTTCAGTACAGTACACAGCACAGGAGAGTTCAGTAGAGTACAATACACAGCACAGGAGAGTTCAGTACAGTACACAGCACAGGAGAGTTCAGTAGAGTACACAGCACAGGAGAGTTCAGTAGAGTACACAGCACAGGAGAGTTCAGTACAGTACATAGCACAGGAGAGTTCAGTACAGTACACAGCACAGGAGAGTTCAGTACAGTACACAGCACAGTACAGTAGAGTTCAGTACAGTACAGCAGACTTCAGTACAGTACACAGCACAGCACAGGAGAGTTCAGTACAGTACACAGCACATTAGAGTTCAGTACAGTACACAGCACAGCAGAGTTCAGTACAGTACACAGCACAGGAGAGTTCAGTACAGTACACAGCACAGGAGAGTTCAGTACAGTACACAGCACAGGAGAGTTCAGTACAGTACACATCACAGCACAGGAGAGCTCAGTACAGTACACTGCACAGGAGAGTTCAGTACAGCACAGGAGAGTTCAGTACAGTACACAGCACAACACAGGAGAGTTCAGTACAGTACACAGTACAGCACATGAGAGTTCAGTACAGTACACATCACAGGAGTGTTCATTACAGTACACAGCACAGGAGAGTTCAGTATAGTATAGGAGAGTTCAGTACAGTACACAGCACAGGGGAGTTCAGTACAGAATAGGAGAGTTCAGTACAGAATAGGAGAGTTCAGTACAGTAAACAGCACAGGAGAGTTCAGTACAGTATAGGAGAGTTCAGTACAGCACAGGAGAGTTCAGTACAGTACACAGCACAGGGGAGTTCAGTACAGAATAGGAGAGTTCAGTACAGAATAGGAGAGTTCAGTACAGTACACAGCACAGGAGAGTTCAGTAGAGTACAATACACAGCACAGGAGAGTTCAGTAGAGTACAATGCACAGCACAGGAGAGTTCAGTACAGTACACAGCACAGGAGAGTTCAGTAGAGTACACAGCACAGCACAGGAGAGTTCAGTACAGTACACAGCACAGGAGAGTTCAGTACAGTACACAGCACAGGATAGTTCAGTACAGTACACAGCACAGGATATTTCAGTAGAGTACACAGTACAGGAGAGTTCAGTACAGTACACAACACAGGAGAGTTCAGTACAGTACACAGCACAGGAGAGTTCAGTACAGCACAGGAGAGTTCAGTACAGTACACAGCACAACACAGGAGAGTTCAGTACAGTACACAGTACAGCACATGAGAGTTCAGTACAGTACACATCACAGGAGTGTTCAGTACAGTACACAGCACAGGAGAGTTCAGTATAGTATAGGAGAGCTCAGTACAGTACACAGCACAGGGAGTTCAGTACAGAATAGGAGAGTTCAGTACAGTAAACAGCACAGGAGAGTTCAGTACAGTATAGGAGAGTTCAGTACAGTACACAGCACAGGAGAGTTCAGTACAGTATAGGAGAGTTCAGTACAGTAAACAGCACAGGAGAGTTCAGTACAGCACAGGAGAGTTCAGTACTGTACATGAGAGTTCAGTACAGTATAGGAGAGTTCAGTACAGTACAGGAGAGTTCAGTACAGTATAGGAGAGTTCAGTACAGCACAGGAGAGTTCAGTACAGTACACAGCACAGGAGAGTTCAGTACAGTACACAGCACAGGAGAGTTCAGTAGAGTACAATACACAGCACAGGAGAGTTCAGTAAAGTACACAGCACAGGAGAGTTCAGTACAGTACACAGCACAGGAGAGTTCAGTACAGTACACAGCACAGTACAGGAGAGTTCAGTACAGTACAGCAGACTTCAGTACAGCACAGCACAGGAGAGTTCAGTACAGTACACAGCACATTAGAGTTCAGTACAGTACACAGCACAGCAGAGTTCAGTACAGTACACAGCACAGGAGAGTTCAGTAAAGTACACAGCACAGGAGAGTTCAGCACAGTACACAGCACAGCAGAGTTCAGTACTGTACATAGCACAGCAAGTTCATTACAGTACACAGCACAGCAGGGTTCAGTTCAGTACACAGCACAGCAGAGTTCAGTTCAGTACACAGCACAGCAGCATTCAGTTCAGTACACAGCACAGCAGAGTTCAGTTCAGTACACAGCACAGCAGAGTTCAGTTCAGTACAGTACACAGCACAGCAGAGTTCAGTACAGTACACAGCACAGGAGAGTTCAGTACAGTACACAGCACAGCACAGGAGAGTTCAGTACAGTACACAGCACAGCAGAGTTCAGTTCAGTACACAGCACAGAAGAGTTCAGTTCAGTACACAGCACAGCAGAGTTCAGTTCAGTACAGTACACAGCACAGCAGAGTTCAGTTCAGTACACAGCACAGCAGAGTTCAGTTCAGTACACAGCACAGCAGAGTTCAGTTCAGTACAGTACACAGCACAGCAGAGTTCAGTTCAGTACAGTACACAGCACAGCAGAGTTCAGTTCAGTACACAGCACAGAAGAGTTCAGTTCAGTACACAGCACAGCAGAGTTCAGTTCAGTACAGTACACAGCACAGCAGAGTTCAGTTCAGTACAGTACACAGCACAGCAGAGTTCAGTTCAGTACACAGCACAGCAGAGTTCAGTTCAGTACACAGCACAGCACAGCAGAGTTCAGTTCAGTACAGTACACAGCACAGAAGGGTTCAGTACAGTACACAGCACAGGAGAGTTCAGTACAGTACACAGCACAGCAAGTTCATTACAGTACACAGCACAGCTGTTTCAGTACAGTACACAGCACAGCAGGGTTCAGTTCAGTACACAGCACATTAGAGTGCAGTTCAGTACACAGCACAGCAGAGTTAAGTTCAGTACACAGCACAACACAGGAGAGTTCAGTACAGTACACAGTACAGCACAGGAGAGTTCAGTACAGTACACAGCACAGGAGAGTTCAGTACAGTAGAGGAGAGTTCAGCACAGTACAGGAGAGTTCAGTACAGTACACAGCACAGGAGAGTTCAGTACAGTACACAGCACAGCACAGGAGAGTTCAGTACAGTACACAGCACAGGAGAGTTCAGTACAGTACACAGCACAGGAGAGTTCAGTACAGTACACAGCACAGGAGAGTTCAGTACAGTACACAGCACAGGAGAGTTCAGTTCAGTACACAGCACAGGAGAGTTCAGTACAGTACACAGCACAGGAGAGTTCAGTACAGTACACAGCACAGCACAGCAGAGTTCAGTTCAGTACAGTACACAGCACAGAAGAGTTCAGTACAGTACACAGCAAAGGAGAGCTCAGTACAGTACACAGCACAGCAGAGTTCAGTACAATACACAGCACAGCAAGTTCATTACAGTACACAGCACAGCTGTTTCAGTACAGTACACAGCACAGCAGAGTTCAGTTCAGTACACAGCACAGCAGAGTTCAGTTTAGTACACAGCACAGCAGAGTTCAGTTCAGTACACAGCAGAGCAGAGTTCAGTTCAGTACACAGCACAGCAGAGTTCAGTTCAGTACACAGCACAACAGAGTTCAGTTCAGTACACAGTACAGCAGAGATCAGTTCAGTACAGTACTCAGCACAGCAGAGTTCAGTACAGTACACAGCAAAAGAGAGTTCAGTTCAGTACACAGCACAGCAGAGTTCAGTTCAGTACACAACACAGAAGAGTTCAGATCAGTACACAGCACAGCACAGCAGAGTTCAGTTCAGTACAGTACACAGCACAGCAGAGTTCAGTTCAGTACACAGCACAGCAGAGTTCAGTTCAGTACACAGCACAGCAGAGTTCAGTTCAGTACAGTACACATTACAGAAGAGTTCAGTACATTACACAGCACAGCAGAGTTCAGTTCAGTACACAGCACAGCAGAGTTCAGTTCAGTACACAGCACAGCAGAGTTCAGTACAGTACACAGCACAGGAGAGTTCAGTACAGTACACAGCACAGTACAGGAGAGTTCAGTACAGTACAGCAGACTTCAGTACAGCACAGCACAGGAGAGTTCAGTACAGTACACAGCACATTAGAGTTCAGTACAGTACACAGCACAGCAGAGTTCAGTACAGTACACAGCACAGGAGAGTTCAGTAAAGTACACAGCACAGGAGAGTTCAGCACAGTACACAGCACAGCAGAGTTCAGTACTGTACACAGCACAGCAAGTTCATTACAGTACACAGCACAGCAGAGTTCAGTACAGTACACAGCACAGCAGGGTTCAGTTCAGTACACAGCACAGCAGAGTTCAGTTCAGTACACAGCACAGCAGCATTCAGTTCAGTACACAGCACAGCAGAGTTCAGTTCAGTACACAGCACAGCAGAGTTCAGTTCAGTACAGTACACAGCACAGCAGAGTTCAGTACAGTACACAGCACAGGAGAGTTCAGTACAGTACACAGCACAGCACAGCAGAGTTCAGTTCAGTACACAGCACAGAAGAGTTCAGTTCAGTACACAGCACAGCAGAGTTCAGTTCAGTACAGTACACAGCACAGCAGAGTTCAGTTCAGTACACAGCACAGCAGAGTTCAGTTCAGTACACAGCACAGCAGAGTTCAGTTCAGTACAGTACACAGCACAGCAGAGTTCAGTACATACACAGCACAGGAGAGTTCAGTTCAGTACACAGCACAGCAGAGTTCAGTTCAGTACAGTACACAGCACAGCAGAGTTCAGTTCAGTACACAGCACAGAAGAGTTCAGTTCAGTACACAGCACAGCAGAGTTCAGTTCAGTACAGTACACAGCACAGCAGAGTTCAGTTCAGTACAGTACACAGCACAGCAGAGTTCAGTTCAGTACAGTACACAGCACAGAAAAGTTCAGTTCAGTACACAGCACAGCAGAGTTCAGTTCAGTACACAGCACAGCACAGCAGAGTTCAGTTCAGTACAGTACACAGCACAGAAGAGTTCAGTACAGTACACAGCACAGGAGAGTTCAGTACAGTACACAGCACAGCAAGTTCATTACAGTACACAGCACAGCTGTTTCAGTACAGTACACAGCACAGCAGGGTTCAGTTCAGTACACAGCACATTAGAGTGCAGTTCAGTACACAGCACAGCAGAGTTAAGTTCAGTACACAGCACAACACAGGAGAGTTCAGTACAGTACACAGTACAGCACAGGAGAGTTCAGTACAGTACACAGCACAGGAGAGTTCAGTACAGTACAGGAGAGTTCAGCACAGTACAGGAGAGTTCAGTACAGTACACAGCACAGGAGAGTTCAGTACAGTACACAGCACAGCACAGGAGAGTTCAGTACAGTACACAGCACAGGAGAGTTCAGTACAGTACACAGCACAGGAGAGTTCAGTACAGTACACAGCACAGGAGAGTTCAGTACAGTACACAGCACAGGAGAGTTCAGTTCAGTACAAAGCACAGGAGAGTTCAGTACAGTACACAGCACAGGAGAGTTCAGTACAGTACACAGCACAGCACAGCAGAGTTCAGTTCAGTACAGTACACAGCACAGAAGAGTTTAGTACAGTACACAGCAAAGGAGAGCTCAGTTCAGTACACAGCACAGCAGAGTTCAGTTCAGTACAGTACACAGTACAGAAGAGTTCAGTACATTACACAGCACAGCAGAGTTCAGTTCAGTACACAGCACAGCAGAGTTCAGTTCAGTACACAGCACAGCAGAGTTCAGTACAGTACACAGCACAGGAGAGTTCAGTACAGTACACAGTACAGCAAGTTCATTACAGTACACAGCACAGCTGTTTCAGTACAGTACACAGCACAGCAGGGTTCAGTTCAGTACACGGCACATTAGAGTGCAGTTCAGTACACAGCACAGCAGAGTTAAGTTCAGTACACAGCACAACACAGGAGAGTTCAGTACAGTACACAGTACAGCACAGGAGAGTTCAGTACAGTACACAGCACAGGAGAGTTCAGTACAGTACAGGAGAGTTCAGCACAGTACAGGAGAGTTCAGTACAGTACACAGCACAGGAGAGTTCAGTACAGTACACAGCACAGCACAGGAGAGTTCAGTACAGTACACAGCACAGGAGAGTTCAGTACAGTACACAGCACAGGAGAGTTCAGTACAGTACACAGCACAGGAGAGTTCAGTACAGTACACAGCACAGGAGAGTTCAGTTCAGTACACAGCACAGGAGAGTTCAGTACAGTACACAGCACAGGAGAGTTCAGTACAGTACACAGCACAGCACAGCAGAGTTCAGTTCAGTACAGTACACAGCACAGAAGAGTTCAGTACAGTACACAGCAATGGAGAGCTCAGTACAGTACACAGCACAGCAGAGTTCAGTACAATACACAGCACAGCATGTTCATTACAGTACACAGCACAGCTGTTTCAGTACAGTACACAGCACAGCAGAGTTCAGTTCAGTACACAGCACAACAGAGTTCAGTTCAGTACACAGTACAGCAGAGATCAGTTCAGTACAGTACTCAGCACAGCAGAGTTCAGTACAGTACACAGCAAAAGAGAGTTCAGTTCAGTACACAGCACAGCAGAGTTCAGTTCAGTACACAACACAGAAGAGTTCAGATCAGTACACAGCACAGCACAGCAGAGTTCAGTTCAGTACAGTACACAGCACAGCAGAGTTCAGTTCAGTACACAGCACAGCAGAGTTCAGTTCAGTACACAGCACAGCAGAGTTCAGTTCAGTACAGTACACAGTACAGAAGAGTTCAGTACATTACACAGCACAGCAGAGTTCAGTTCAGTACACAGCACAGCAGAGTTCAGTTCAGTACACAGCACAGCAGAGTTCAGTACAGTACACAGCACAGGAGAGTTCAGTACAGTACACAGCACAGTACAGGAGAGTTCAGTACAGTACAGCAGACTTCAGTACAGCACAGCACAGGAGAGTTCAGTACAGTACACAGCACATTAGAGTTCAGTACAGTACACAGCACAGCAGAGTTCAGTACAGTACACAGCACAGGAGAGTTCAGTAAAGTACACAGCACAGGAGAGTTCAGCACAGTACACAGCACAGCAGAGTTCAGTACTGTACACAGCACAGCAAGTTCATTACAGTACACAGCACAGCAGAGTTCAGTACAGTACACAGCACAGCAGGGTTCAGTTCAGTACACAGCACAGCAGAGTTCAGTTCAGTACACAGCACAGCAGCATTCAGTTCAGTACACAGCACAGCAGAGTTCAGTTCAGTACACAGCACAGCAGAGTTCAGTTCAGTACAGTACACAGCACAGCAGAGTTCAGTACAGTACACAGCACAGGAGAGTTCAGTACAGTACACAGCACAGCACAGGAGAGTTCAGTACAGTACACAGCACAGCAGAGTTCAGTTCAGTACACAGCACAGAAGAGTTCAGTTCAGTACACAGCACAGCAGAGTTCAGTTCAGTACAGTACACAGCACAGCAGAGTTCAGTTCAGTACACAGCACAGCAGAGTTCAGTTCAGTACACAGCACAGCAGAGTTCAGTTCAGTACAGTACACAGCACAGCAGAGTTCAGTACATACACAGCACAGGAGAGTTCAGTTCAGTACACAGCACAGCAGAGTTCAGTTCAGTACAGTACACAGCACAGCAGAGTTCAGTTCAGTACACAGCACAGAAGAGTTCAGTTCAGTACACAGCACAGCAGAGTTCAGTTCAGTACAGTACACAGCACAGCAGAGTTCAGTTCAGTACAGTACACAGCACAGCAGAGTTCAGTTCAGTACAGTACACAGCACAGAAAAGTTCAGTTCAGTACACAGCACAGCAGAGTTCAGTTCAGTACACAGCACAGCACAGCAGAGTTCAGTTCAGTACAGTACACAGCACAGAAGAGTTCAGTACAGTACACAGCACAGGAGAGTTCAGTACAGTACACAGCACAGCAAGTTCATTACAGTACACAGCACAGCTGTTTCAGTACAGTACACAGCACAGCAGGGTTCAGTTCAGTACACAGCACATTAGAGTGCAGTTCAGTACACAGCACAGCAGAGTTAAGTTCAGTACACAGCACAACACAGGAGAGTTCAGTACAGTACACAGTACAGCACAGGAGAGTTCAGTACAGTACACAGCACAGGAGAGTTCAGTACAGTACAGGAGAGTTCAGCACAGTACAGGAGAGTTCAGTACAGTACACAGCACAGGAGAGTTCAGTACAGTACACAGCACAGCACAGGAGAGTTCAGTACAGTACACAGCACAGGAGAGTTCAGTACAGTACACAGCACAGGAGAGTTCAGTACAGTACACAGCACAGGAGAGTTCAGTACAGTACACAGCACAGGAGAGTTCAGTTCAGTACAAAGCACAGGAGAGTTCAGTACAGTACACAGCACAGGAGAGTTCAGTACAGTACACAGCACAGCACAGCAGAGTTCAGTTCAGTACAGTACACAGCACAGAAGAGTTTAGTACAGTACACAGCAAAGGAGAGCTCAGTTCAGTACACAGCACAGCAGAGTTCAGTTCAGTACAGTACACAGTACAGAAGAGTTCAGTACATTACACAGCACAGCAGAGTTCAGTTCAGTACACAGCACAGCAGAGTTCAGTTCAGTACACAGCACAGCAGAGTTCAGTACAGTACACAGCACAGGAGAGTTCAGTACAGTACACAGTACAGCAAGTTCATTACAGTACACAGCACAGCTGTTTCAGTACAGTACACAGCACAGCAGGGTTCAGTTCAGTACACGGCACATTAGAGTGCAGTTCAGTACACAGCACAGCAGAGTTAAGTTCAGTACACAGCACAACACAGGAGAGTTCAGTACAGTACACAGTACAGCACAGGAGAGTTCAGTACAGTACACAGCACAGGAGAGTTCAGTACAGTACAGGAGAGTTCAGCACAGTACAGGAGAGTTCAGTACAGTACACAGCACAGGAGAGTTCAGTACAGTACACAGCACAGCACAGGAGAGTTCAGTACAGTACACAGCACAGGAGAGTTCAGTACAGTACACAGCACAGGAGAGTTCAGTACAGTACACAGCACAGGAGAGTTCAGTACAGTACACAGCACAGGAGAGTTCAGTTCAGTACACAGCACAGGAGAGTTCAGTACAGTACACAGCACAGGAGAGTTCAGTACAGTACACAGCACAGCACAGCAGAGTTCAGTTCAGTACAGTACACAGCACAGAAGAGTTCAGTACAGTACACAGCAATGGAGAGCTCAGTACAGTACACAGCACAGCAGAGTTCAGTACAATACACAGCACAGCATGTTCATTACAGTACACAGCACAGCTGTTTCAGTACAGTACACAGCACAGCAGAGTTCAGTTCAGTACACAGCACAGCAGAGTTCAGTTTAGTACACAGCACAGCAGAGTTCAGTTCAGTACACAGCAGAGCAGAGTTCAGTTCAGTACACAGCACAGCAGAGTTCAGTTCAGTACACAGCACAACAGAGTTCAGTTCAGTACACAGTACAGCAGAGTTCAGTTCAGTACAGTACACAGCACAGCAGAGTTCAGTACAGTACACAGCAAAAGAGAGTTCAGTTCAGTACACAGCACAGCAGAGTTCAGTTCAGTACACAACACAGAAGAGTTCAGATCAGTACACAGCACAGCACAGCAGAGTTCAGTTCAGTACAGTACACAGCACAGCAGAGTTCAGTTCAGTACACAGCACAGCAGAGTTCAGTTCAGTACACAGCAGAGCAGAGTTCAGTTCAGTACAGTACACAGTACAGAAGAGTTCAGTACATTACACAGCACAGCAGAGTTCAGTTTAGTACACAGCACAGCAGAGTTCAGTTCAGTACACAGCACAGCAGAGTTCAGTTCAGTACACAGTAAAGCACAGGAGAGTTCAGTACAGTATAGGATAGTTCAGTACAGTACACAGTAAAGCACAGGAGAGTTCAGTACAGTACACAGTACAGCACAGGAGAGCTCAGTACAGTACAAAGCACAGGATTGTTCAGTACAGTACACAGCACAGGAGAATTCAGTACAGTATAGGAGAGTTCAGTACAGTACACAGCACAGGAGAGTTCAGTACAGTAAACAGCACAGGAGAGGTCAGTACAGCACAGCAGAGTTCAGTACAGTATAGGAGAGTTCAGTACAGTACACAGCACAGGAGAGTTCAGTACAGTATAGGAGAGTTCAGTACAGTAAACAGCACAGGAGAGTTCAGTACAGCACAGGAGAGTTCAGTACAGTACAGGAGAGTTCAGTACAGTATAGGAGAGTTCAGTACAGTACAGGAGAGTTCAGTACAGTACACAGTACAGCACAGGAGAGTTCAGTACAGTACACAGCACAGGAGAGTTCAGTACAGTACACAGTACAGCACAGGAGAGTTCAGTACAGTACACATTACAGCACAGGAGAGTTCAGTACAGTACACAGCACAGGAGAGTTCAGTACAGTACACAGCACAGGAGAGTTCAGTACAGTACACAGCACAGGAGAGTTCAGTACAGTACACAGCACAGGAGAGTTCAGTTCAGTACACAGCACAGGAGAGTTCAGTACAGTACACAGCACAGGAGAGTTCAGTACAGTACACAGCACAGCACAGCAGAGTTCAGTTCAGTACAGTACACAGCACAGAAGAGTTCAGTACAGTACACAGCAAAGGAGAGCTCAGTACAGTACACAGCACAGCAGAGTTCAGTACAATACACAGCACAGCAAGTTCATTACAGTACACAGCACAGCTGTTTCAGTACAGTACACAGCACAGCAGAGTTCAGTTCAGTACACAGCACAGCAGAGTTCAGTTTAGTACACAGCACAGCAGAGTTCAGTTCAGTACACAGCAGAGCAGAGTTCAGTTCAGTACACAGAACAGCAGAGTTCAGTTCAGTACACAGCACAACAGAGTTCAGTTCAGTACACAGTACAGCAGAGTTCAGTTCAGTACAGTACACAGCACAGCAGAGTTCAGTACAGTACACAGCAAAAGAGAGTTCAGTTCAGTACACAGCACAGCAGAGTTCAGTTCAGTACACAACACAGAAGAGTTCAGATCAGTACACAGCACAGCACAGCAGAGTTCAGTTCAGTACAGTACACAGCACAGCAGAGTTCAGTTCAGTACAGTACACATCACAGCAGAGTTCAGTTCAGTACACAGCACAGCAGAGTTCAGTTCAGTACAGTACACAGTACAGAAGAGTTCAGTACATTGCACAGCACAGCAGAGTTCAGTTCAGTACACAGCACAGCAGAGTTCAGTTCAGTACACAGCACAGCAGAGTTCAGTTCAGTACACAGTAAAGCACAGGAGAGTTCAGTACAGTATAGGATAGTTCAGTACAGTACACAGTAAAGCACAGGAGAGTTCCGTACAGTACACAGTACAGCACAGGAGAGCTCAGTACAGTACAAAGCACAGGATTGTTCAGTACAGTACACAGCACAGGAGAATTCAGTACAGTATAGGAGAGTTCAGTACAGTACACAGCACAGCAGAGTTCAGTACAGTAAACAGCACAGGAGAGGTCAGTACAGAACAGCAGAGTTCAGTACAGAATAGGAGAGTTCAGTACAGTACACAGCACAGGAGAGTTCAGTACAGTATAGGAGAGTTCAGTACAGTAAACAGCACAGGAGAGTTCAGTACAGCACAGGAGAGTTCAGTACAGTACAGGAGAGTTCAGTACAGTATAGGAGAGTTCAGTACAGTACAGGAGAGTTCAGTACAGTACACAGTACAGCACAGGAGAGTTCAGTACAGTGCACAGTACAGCACAGGAGAGTTCAGTACAGTACACAGCACAGGAGAGTTCAGTTCAGTACACAGCACAGGAGAGTTCAGTACAGTACACAGCACAGGATAGTTCAGTACAGTACACAGCACAGGAGAGTTCAGTACAGTAAACAGCACAGCACAGGAGAGTTCAGTACAGTACAGCACAGGAGAGCTCAGTACAGTACAAAGCACAGGATTGTTCAGTACAGTACACAGCACAGGAGAATTCAGTACAGTATAGGAGAGTTCAGTACAGTACACAGCACAGCAGAGTTCAGTACAGTAAACAGCACAGGAGAGGTCAGTACAGAACAGCAGAGTTCAGTACAGAATAGGAGAGTTCAGTACAGTACACAGCACAGGAGAGTTCAGTACAGTATAGGAGAGTTCAGTACAGTAAACAGCACAGGAGAGTTCAATACAGCACAGGAGAGTTCAGTACAGTACAGGAGAGTTCAGTACAGTATAGGAGAGTTCAGTACAGTACAGGAGAGTTCAGTACAGTACACAGTACAGCACAGGAGAGTTCAGTACAGTGCACAGTACAGCACAGGAGAGTTCAGTACAGTACACAGCACAGGAGAGTTCAGTTCAGTACACAGCACAGGAGAGTTCAGTACAGTACACAGCACAGGATAGTTCAGTACAGTACACAGCACAGGAGAGTTCAGTACAGTAAACAGCACAGCACAGGAGAGTTCAGTACAGTACACAGCACAGGAGAGTTCAGTACAGTACAGGAGAGTTCAGTACAGTACACAGCACAGGAGAGTTCAGTACAGTACACAGCACAGGAGAGTTCAGTACAGTACACAGCACAGGAGAGTTCAGTGCAGTACACAGCACAGGAGAGTTCAGTTCAGTACACAGTAAAGCACAGGAGAGTTCAGTACAGTACACAGCACAGGAGAGTTCAGTACAGTACACAGTACAGCACAGGAGAGTTCAGTACAGTATAGGATAGTTCAGTACAGTACACAGTAAAGCACAGGAGAGTTCAGTACAGTACACAGCACAGCACAGGAGAGTTCAGTACAGTACACAGTACAGCACAGGAGAGCTCAGTACAGTACAAAGCACAGGAGAGTTTAGTACAGTACACAGCACAGCAGAGTTCAGTACAGTACACAGCACAGCAGGGTTCAGTACTGTACACAGCACAGCAAGTTCATTACAGTACACAGCACAGCAGAGTTCAGTATAGTACACAGCACAGCAGGGTTCAGTAGAGTACAATACACAGCACAGGAGAGTTCAGTATAGTACACAGCACAGGAGAGTTCAGTACAGTACACAGCACAGGAGAGTTCAGTACAGTACACAGCACAGGAGATTTCAGTACAGTACACAGCACAGGAGAGTTCAGTACAGTACACAGCACAGGAGAGTTCAGTACAGTACACAGCACAGGAGAGTTCAGTACAGTACACAGCACAGCACAGGAGAGTTCAGTACAGTACACAGCACAGGAGAGTTCAGTACAGCACAGGAGAGTTCAGTACAGTACACAGCACAGGAGAGTTCAGTATAGTATAGGAGAGTTCACTACAGTACACAGCACAGGGGAGTTCAGTACAGAATAGGAGAGTTCAGTACAGTAAACAGCACAGGAGAGTTCATTACAGTATAGGAGAGTTCAGTACAGTACACAGCACAGGAGAGTTCAGTACAGTATAGGAGAGTTCAGTACAGTAAACAGCACAGGAGAGTTCAGTACAGCACAGGAGAGTTCAGTACAGCACAGGAGAGTTCAGTACAGTACACAGCACAGGAGAGTTCAGTACAGTACACAGCACAGGAGAGTTCAGTACAGTACACAGCACAGGAGAGTTCAGTACAGTACACAGCACAGGAGAGTTCAGTACAGTACACAGCACAGGAGAGTTCAGTACTGTACACAGCACAGCAAGTTCATTACAGTACACAGCACAGCAGAGTTCAGTACAGTACATAGCACAGCAGGGTTCAGTTAAGTACACAGCACAGCAGAGTTCAATTCAGTACACAGCACAGCAGAGTTCAGTTCAGTACACAGCACAGCAGAGTTCAGTTCAGTACAGTACACAGCACAGCAGAGTTCAGTTCAGTACACAGCACAGCAGAGTTCAGTACACAGCACAGCAGAGTTCAGTTCAGTACAGTACACAGCACAGAAGAGTTCAGTACAGTACACAGCACAGCAGAGTTCAGTTCAGTACACAGCACAGCAGAGTTCAGTTCAGTACAGTACACAGCACAGCAGAGTTCAGTTCAGTACAGTACACAGCACAGCAGAGTTCAGTACAGTACAGGATAGTTCAGTACAGTACACAGTAAAGCACAGGAGAGTTCAGTTCAGTACAGTACACAGCACAGCAGAGTTCAGAAAAGTACAGGATAGTTCAGTACAGTACACAGTAAAGCACAGGAGAGTTCAGTACAGTACACAGTACAGCACAGGAGAGCTCAGTAAAGTACAAAGCACAGGATTGTTCAGTACAGTACACAGCACAGGAGAGTTCAGTACAGTATAGGAGAGTTCAGTACAGTACACAGCACAGGAGAGTTCAGTACAGTAAACAGCACAGGAGAGTTCAGTACAGCACAGCAGAGTTCAGTACAATATAGGAGAGTTCAGTACAGTACACAGCACAGGAGAGTTCAGTACAGTATAGGAGAGTTCAGTACAGTAAACAGCACAGGAGAGTTCAGTACAGCACAGGAGAGTTCAGTACAGTACAGGAGAGTTCAGTACAGTATAGGAGAGTTCAGTACAGTACAGGAGAGTTCAGTACATTACACAGTACAGCACAGGAGAGTTCAGTACAGTACACAGTACAGCACAGGAGAGTTCAGTACAGTACACAGTACAGCACAGGAGAGTTCAGTACAGTACACAGTACAGCACAGGAGTGTTCAGTACAGTACACAGCACAGCACAGGAGAGTTCAGTACAGTACACAGCACAGGAGAGTTCAGTACAGTACACAGCACAGGAGAGTTCAGTACAGTACACAGCACAGGAGAGTTCAGTACAGTACACAGCACAGGAGAGTTCAGTTCAGTACACAGCACAGGAGAGTTCAGTACAGTACACAGCACAGGAGAGTTCAGTACAGTACACAGCACAGCACAGCAGAGTTCAGTTCAGTACAGTACACAGCACAGAAGAGTTCAGTACAGTACACAGCAAAGGAGAGCTCAGTACAGTACACAGCACAGCAGAGTTCAGTACAATACACAGCAAAGCAAGTTAATTACAGTACACAGCACAGCTGTTTCAGTACAGTACACAGCACAGCAGAGTTCAGTTCAGTACACAGCACAGCAGAGTTCAGTTTAGTACACAGCACAGCAGAGTTCAGTTCAGTACACAGCAGAGCAGAGTTCAGTTCAGTACACAGCACAGCAGAGTTCAGTTCAGTACACAGCACAGCAGAGTTCAGTTCAGTACACAGCACAGCAGAGTTCAGTACAGTACACAGCACAGCAGAGTTCAGTACAGTACACAGCAAAAGAGAGTTCAGTTCAGTACACAGCACAGCAGAGTTCAGTTCAGTACACAGCACAGAAGAGTTCAGATCAGTACACAGCACAGCAGAGTTCAGTACAGTACACAGCACAGCAGAGTTCAGTTCAGTACACAGCACAGCAGAGTTCAGTTCAGTACACAGCACAGCAGAGTTCAGTTCAGTATAGTACACAGTACAGAAGAGTTCAGTACATTACACAGCACAGGAGAGTTCAGTACAGCACAGCAGAGTTCAGTACAGTATAGGAGAGTTCAGTACAGTACACAGCACAGGAGAGTTCAGTACAGTATAGGAGAGTTCAGTACAGTAAACAGCACAGGAGAGTTCAGTACAGCACAGGAGAGTTCAGTACAGCACAGGAGAGTTCAGTACAGTATAGGAGAGTTCAGTACAGTACAGGAGAGTTCAGTACAGTACACAGCACAGCAGAGTTCAGTTCAGTACACAGCACAGCAGAGTTCAGTTCATTACAGTACACAGCACAGCAGAGTTCAGTACAGTACATAGCACAGCAGGGTTCAGTTCAGTACACAGCACAGCAGAGTTCAATTCAGTACACAGCACAGCAGAGTTCAGTTCAGTACACAGCACAGCAGAGTTCAGTTCAGTACAGTACACAGCACAGCAGAGTTCAGTTCAGTACACAGCACAGCAGAGTTCAGTTCAGTACACAGCACAGCAGAGTTCAGTTCAGTACAGTACACAGCACAGCAGAGTTCAGTTCAGTACACAGCACAGACGAGTTCAGTTCAGTACACAGCACAGCAGAGTTCAGTTCAGTACAGTACACAGCACAGCAGAGTTCAGTTCAGTACACAGCACAGCAGAGTTCAGTTCAGTACAGTACACAGCACAGCAGAGTTCAGTTCAGTACAGTACACAGCACAGGAGAGTTCAGTACAGTACACAGCACAGGAGAGTTCAGTACAGTACACAGCACAGGAGAGTTCAGTACAGTACACAGCACAGGAGAGTTCAGTACAGTACACAGCACAGGAGAGTTCAGTTCAGTACACAGCACAGGAGAGTTCAGTACAGTACACAGCACAGGAGAGTTCAGTACAGTACACAGCACAGCACAGCAGAGTTCAGTTCAGTACAGTACACAGCACAGAAGAGTTCAGTACAGTACACAGCAATGGAGAGCTCAGTACAGTACACAGCACAGCAGAGTTCAGTACAATACACAGCACAGCATGTTCATTACAGTACACAGCATAGCTGTTTCAGTACAGTACACAGCACAGCAGAGTTCAGTTCAGTACACAGCACAGCAGAGTTCAGTTTAGTACACAGCACAGCAGAGTTCAGTTCAGTACACAGCAGAGCAGAGTTCAGTTCAGTACACAGCACATCAGAGTTCAGTTCAGTACACAGCACAACAGAGTTCAGTTCAGTACACAGTACAGCAGAGTTCAGTTCAGTACAGTACACAGCACAGCAGAGTTCAGTACAGTACACAGCAAAAGAGAGTTCAGTTCAGTACACAGCACAGCAGAGTTCAGTTCAGTACACAACACAGAAGAGTTCAGATCAGTACACAGCACAGCACAGCAGAGTTCAGTTCAGTACAGTACACAGCACAGCAGAGTTCAGTTCAGTACACAGCACAGCAGAGTTCAGTTCAGTACACAGCACAGCAGAGTTCAGTTCAGTACAGTACACAGTACAGGAGAGTTCAGTATAGTATAGGAGAGTTCACTACAGTACACAGCACAGGGGAGTTCAGTACAGAATAGGAGAGTTCAGTACAGTAAACAGCACAGGAGAGTTCATTACAGTATAGGAGAGTTCAGTACAGTACACAGCACAGGAGAGTTCAGTACAGTACACAGCACAGGAGAGTTCAGTACAGTATAGGAGAGTTCAGTACAGTAAACAGCACAGGAGAGTTCAGTACAGCACAGGAGAGTTCAGTACAGTACAGGAGAGTTCAGTACAGTATAGGAGAGTTCAGTACAGTACAGGAGAGTTCAGTACAGCACAGGAGAGTTCAGTACAGTACACAGCACAGGAGAGTTCAGTACAGTACACAGCACAGGAGAGTTCAGTACAGTACACAGCACAGGAGAGTTCAGTACTGTACACAGCACAGCAAGTTCATTACAGTACACAGCACAGCATAGTTCAGTACAGTACATAGCACAGCAGGGTTCAGTTAAGTACACAGCACAGCAGAGTTCAATTCAGTACACAGCACAGCAGAGTTCAGTTCAGTACACAGCACAGCAGAGTTCAGTTCAGTACAGTACACAGCACAGCAGAGTTCAGTTCAGTACACAGCACAGCAGAGTTCAGTTCAGTACACAGCACAGCAGAGTTCAGTTCAGTACAGTACACAGCACAGAAGAGTTCAGTACAGTACAGTACACAGCACAGCAGAGTTCAGTTCAGTACAGTACACAGCACAGCAGAGTTCAGTTCAGTACACAGCACAGCAGAGTTCAGTTCAGTACACAGCACAGCAGAGTTCAGTTCAGTACAGTACACAGCACAGCAGAGTTCAGTACAGTACAGGATAGTTCAGTACAGTACACAGTAAAGCACAGGAGAGTTCAGTTCAGTACAGTACACAGCACAGCAGAGTTCAGAAAAGTACAGGATAGTTCAGTACAGTACACAGTAAAGCACAGGAGAGTTCAGTACAGTACACAGTACAGCACAGGAGAGCTCAGTAAAGTACAAAGCACAGGATTGTTCAGTACAGTACACAGCACAGGAGAGTTCAGTACAGTATAGGAGAGTTCAGTACAGTACACAGCACAGGAGAGTTCAGTACAGTAAACAGCACAGGAGAGTTCAGTACAGCACAGCAGAGTTCAGTACAATATAGGAGAGTTCAGTACAGTACACAGCACAGGAGAGTTCAGTACAGTATAGGAGAGTTCAGTACAGTAAACAGCACAGGAGAGTTCAGTACAGCACAGGAGAGTTCAGTACAGTACAGGAGAGTTCAGTACAGTATAGGAGAGTTCAGTACAGTACAGGAGAGTTCAGTACATTACACAGTACAGCACAGGAGAGTTCAGTACAGTACACAGTACAGCACAGGAGAGTTCAGTACAGTACACAGTACAGCACAGGAGAGTTCAGTACAGTACACAGTACAGCACAGGAGTGTTCAGTACAGTACACAGCACAGCACAGGAGAGTTCAGTACAGTACACAGCACAGGAGAGTTCAGTACAGTACACAGCACAGGAGAGTTCAGTACAGTACACAGCACAGGAGAGTTCAGTACAGTACACAGCACAGGAGAGTTCAGTTCAGTACACAGCACAGGAGAGTTCAGTACAGTACACAGCACAGGAGAGTTCAGTACAGTACACAGCACAGCACAGCAGAGTTCAGTTCAGTACAGTACACAGCACAGAAGAGTTCAGTACAGTACACAGCAAAGGAGAGCTCAGTACAGTACACAGCACAGCAGAGTTCAGTACAATACACAGCAAAGCAAGTTAATTACAGTACACAGCACAGCTGTTTCAGTACAGTACACAGCACAGCAGAGTTCAGTTCAGTACACAGCACAGCAGAGTTCAGTTTAGTACACAGCACAGCAGAGTTCAGTTCAGTACACAGCACAGCAGAGTTCAGTTCAGTACACAGCACAGCAGAGTTCAGTTCAGTACACAGCACAGCAGAGTTCAGTACAGTACACAGCACAGCAGAGTTCAGTACAGTACACAGCAAAAGAGAGTTCAGTTCAGTACACAGCACAGCAGAGTTCAGTTCAGTACACAGCACAGAAGAGTTCAGATCAGTACACAGCACAGCAGAGTTCAGTACAGTACACAGCACAGCAGAGTTCAGTTCAGTACACAGCACAGCAGAGTTCAGTTCAGTACACAGCACAGCAGAGTTCAGTTCAGTATAGTACACAGTACAGAAGAGTTCAGTACATTACATAGCACAGGAGAGTTCAGTACAGCACAGCAGAGTTCAGTACAGTATAGGAGAGTTCAGTACAGTACACAGCACAGGAGAGTTCAGTACAGTATAGGAGAGTTCAGTACAGTAAACAGCACAGGAGAGTTCAGTACAGCACAGGAGAGTTCAGTACAGCACAGGAGAGTTCAGTACAGTATAGGAGAGTTCAGTACAGTACAGGAGAGTTCAGTACAGTACACAGCACAGCAGAGTTCAGTTCAGTACACAGCACAGCAGAGTTCAGTTCATTACAGTACACAGCACAGCAGAGTTCAGTACAGTACATAGCACAGCAGGGTTCAGTTCAGTACACAGCACAGCAGAGTTCAATTCAGTACACAGCACAGCAGAGTTCAGTTCAGTACACAGCACAGCAGAGTTCAGTTCAGTACAGTACACAGCACAGCAGAGTTCAGTTCAGTACACAGCACAGCAGAGTTCAGTTCAGTACACAGCACAGCAGAGTTCAGTTCAGTACAGTACACAGCACAGCAGAGTTCAGTTCAGTACACAGCACAGCAGAGTTCAGTTCAGTACACAGCACAGCAGAGTTCAGTTCAGTACAGTACACAGCACAGCAGAGTTCAGTTCAGTACACAGCACAGCAGAGTTCAGTTCAGTACAGTACACAGCACAGCAGAGTTCAGTTCAGTACAGTACACAGCACAGGAGAGTTCAGTACAGTACACAGCACAGGAGAGTTCAGTACAGTACACAGCACAGGAGAGTTCAGTACAGTACACAGCACAGGAGAGTTCAGTACAGTACACAGCACAGGAGAGTTCAGTTCAGTACACAGCACAGGAGAGTTCAGTACAGTACACAGCACAGGAGAGTTCAGTACAGTACACAGCACAGCACAGCAGAGTTCAGTTCAGTACAGTACACAGCACAGAAGAGTTCAGTACAGTACACAGCAATGGAGAGCTCAGTACAGTACACAGCACAGCAGAGTTCAGTACAATACACAGCACAGCATGTTCATTACAGTACACAGCATAGCTGTTTCAGTACAGTACACAGCACAGCAGAGTTCAGTTCAGTACACAGCACAGCAGAGTTCAGTTTAGTACACAGCACAGCAGAGTTCAGTTCAGTACACAGCAGAGCAGAGTTCAGTTCAGTACACAGCACATCAGAGTTCAGTTCAGTACACAGCACAACAGAGTTCAGTTCAGTACACAGTACAGCAGAGTTCAGTTCAGTACAGTACACAGCACAGCAGAGTTCAGTACAGTACACAGCAAAAGAGAGTTCAGTTCAGTACACAGCACAGCAGAGTTCAGTTCAGTACACAACACAGAAGAGTTCAGATCAGTACACAGCACAGCACAGCAGAGTTCAGTTCAGTACAGTACACAGCACAGCAGAGTTCAGTTCAGTACACAGCACAGCAGAGTTCAGTTCAGTACACAGCACAGCAGAGTTCAGTTCAGTACAGTACACAGTACAGGAGAGTTCAGTATAGTATAGGAGAGTTCACTACAGTACACAGCACAGGGGAGTTCAGTACAGAATAGGAGAGTTCAGTACAGTAAACAGCACAGGAGAGTTCATTACAGTATATGAGAGTTCAGTACAGTACACAGCACAGGAGAGTTCAGTACAGTACACAGCACAGGAGAGTTCAGTACAGTATAGGAGAGTTCAGTACAGTAAACAGCACAGGAGAGTTCAGTACAGCACAGGAGAGTTCAGTACAGTACAGGAGAGTTCAGTACAGTATAGGAGAGTTCAGTACAGTACAGGAGAGTTCAGTACAGCACAGGAGAGTTCAGTACAGTACACAGCACAGGAGAGTTCAGTACAGTACACAGCACAGGAGAGTTCAGTACAGTACACAGCACAGCAGAGTTCAGTTCAGTACAGTACACAGCACAGCAGAGTTCAGTTCAGTACACAGCACAGCAGAGTTCAGTTCAGTACACAGCACAGCAGAGTTCAGTTCAGTACAGTACACAGCACAGAAGAGTTCAGTACAGTACACAGCACAGCAGAGTTCAGTTCAGTACACAGCACAGCAGAGTTCAGTTCAGTACAGTACACAGCACAGCAGAGTTCAGTTCAGTAAAGTACACAGCACAGCAGAGTTCAGTACAGTACAGGATAGTTCAGTACAGTACACAGTAAAGCACAGGAGAGTTCAGTTCAGTACAGTACACAGCACAGCAGAGTTCAGAAAAGTACAGGATAGTTCAGTACAGTACACAGTAAAGCACAGGAGAGTTCAGTACAGTACACAGTACAGCACAGGAGAGCTCAGTAAAGTACAAAGCACAGGATTGTTCAGTACAGTACACAGCACAGGAGAGTTCAGTACAGTATAGGAGAGTTCAGTACAGTACACAGCACAGGAGAGTTCAGTACAGTAAACAGCACAGGAGAGTTCAGTACAGCACAGCAGAGTTCAGTACAATATAGGAGAGTTCAGTACAGTACACAGCACAGGAGAGTTCAGTACAGTATAGGAGAGTTCAGTACAGTAAACAGCACAGGAGAGTTCAGTACAGCACAGGAGAGTTCAGTACAGTACAGGAGAGTTCAGTACAGTATAGGAGAGTTCAGTACAGTACAGGAGAGTTCAGTACATTACACAGTACAGCACAGGAGAGTTCAGTACAGTACACAGTACAGCACAGGAGAGTTCAGTACAGTACACAGTACAGCACAGGAGAGTTCAGTACAGTACACAGTACAGCACAGGAGTGTTCAGTACAGTACACAGCACAGCACAGGAGAGTTCAGTACAGTACACAGCACAGGAGAGTTCAGTACAGTACACAGCACAGGAGAGTTCAGTACAGTACACAGCACAGCTGTTTCAGTACAGTACACAGCACAGCAGAGTTCAGTTCAGTACACAGCACAGCAGAGTTCAGTTTAGTACACAGCACAGCAGAGTTCAGTTCAGTACACAGCAGAGCAGAGTTCAGTTCAGTACACAGCACAGCAGAGTTCAGTTCAGTACACAGCACAGCAGAGTTCAGTTCAGTACACAGCACAGCAGAGTTCAGTTCAGTACAGTACACAGCACAGCAGAGTTCAGTACAGTACACAGCAAAAGAGAGTTCAGTTCAGTACACAGCACAGCAGAGTTCAGTTCAGTACACAGCACAGAAGAGTTCAGATCAGTACACAGCACAGCAGAGTTCAGTTCAGTACAGTACACAGCACAGCAGAGTTCAGTTCAGTACACAGCACAGCAGAGTTCAGTTCAGTACACAGCACAGCAGAGTTCAGTTCAGTATAGTACACAGTACAGAAGAGTTCAGTACATTACACAGCACAGGAGAGTTCAGTACAGCACAGCAGAGTTCAGTACAGTATAGGAGAGTTCAGTACAGTACACAGCACAGGAGAGTTCAGTACAGTATAGGAGAGTTCAGTACAGTAAACAGCACAGGAGAGTTCAGTACAGCACAGGAGAGTTCAGTACAGTACAGGAGAGTTCAGTACAGTATAGGAGAGTTCAGTACAGTACAGGAGAGTTCAGTACAGTACACAGCACAGCAGAGTTCAGTTCAGTACACAGCACAGCAGAGTTCAGTTCATTACAGTACACAGCACAGCAGAGTTCAGTACAGTACATAGCACAGCAGGGTTCAGTTCAGTACACAGCACAGCAGAGTTCAATTCAGTACACAGCACAGCAGAGTTCAGTTCAGTACACAGCACAGCAGAGTTCAGTTCAGTACAGTACACAGCACAGCAGAGTTCAGTTCAGTACACAGCACAGCAGAGTTCAGTTCAGTACACAGCACAGCAGAGTTCAGTTCAGTACAGTACACAGCACAGAAGAGTTCAGTACAGTACACAGCACAGCAGAGTTCAGTTCAGTACACAGCACAGCAGAGTTCAGTTCAGTACAGTACACAGCACAGCAGAGTTCAGTTCAGTACAGTACACAGCACAGGAGAGTTCAGTACAGTACACAGCACAGGAGAGTTCAGTACAGTACACAGCACAGGAGAGTTCAGTACAGTACACAGCACAGGAGAGTTCAGTTCAGTACACAGCACAGGAGAGTTCAGTACAGTACACAGCACAGGAGAGTTCAGTACAGTACACAGCACAGCACAGCAGAGTTCAGTTCAGTACAGTACACAGCACAGCAGAGTTCAGTACAATACACAGCACAGCATGTTCATTACAGTACACAGCACAGCTGTTTCAGTACAGTACACAGCACAGCAGAGTTCAGTTCAGTACACAGCACAGCAGAGTTCAGTTTAGTACACAGCACAGCAGAGTTCAGTTCAGTACACAGCAGAGCAGAGTTCAGTTCAGTACACAGCACAGCAGAGTTCAGTTCAGTACACAGCACAACAGAGTTCAGTTCAGTACACAGTACAGCAGAGTTCAGTTCAGTACAGTACACAGCACAGCAGAGTTCAGTACAGTACACAGCAAAAGAGAGTTCAGTTCAGTACACAGCACAGCAGAGTTCAGTTCAGTACACAACACAGAAGAGTTCAGATCAGTACACAGCACAGCACAGCAGAGTTCAGTTCAGTACAGTACACAGCACAGCAGAGTTCAGTTCAGTACACAGCACAGCAGAGTTCAGTTCAGTACACAGCACAGCAGAGTTCAGTTCAGTACAGTACACAGTACAGAAGAGTTCAGTACATTACACAGCACAGCAGAGTTCAGTTCAGTACACAGCACAGCAGAGTTCAGTTCAGTACACAGCACAGCAGAGTTCAGTTCAGTACACAGTAAAGCACAGGAGAGTTCAGTACAGTATAGGATAGTTCAGTACAGTACACAGTAAAGCACAGGAGAGTTCAGTACAGTACACAGTACAGCACAGGAGAGCTCAGTACAGTACAAAGCACAGGATTGTTCAGTACAGTACACAGCACAGGAGAATTCAGTACAGTATAGGAGAGTTCAGTACAGTACACAGCACAGGAGAGTTCAGTACAGTAAACAGCACAGGAGAGGTCAGTACAGCACAGCAGAGTTCAGTACAGTATAGGAGAGTTCAGTACAGTACACAGCACAGGAGAGTTCAGTACAGTATAGGAGAGTTCAGTACAGTAAACAGCACAGGAGAGTTCAGTACAGCAC
The DNA here is from genome assembly GCA_023634145.1 of Thymallus thymallus. Taxonomy (NCBI): domain Eukaryota; kingdom Metazoa; phylum Chordata; class Actinopteri; order Salmoniformes; family Salmonidae; genus Thymallus; species Thymallus thymallus. The sequence goes on along the minus strand of CM042399.1, from coordinate 5,899,059 downwards.
AGGAGAGTTCAGTACAGTACAGGAGAGTTCAGTACAGTATAGGAGAGTTCAGTACAGTACAGGAGAGTTCAGTATATTACACAGTACAGCACAGGAGAGTTCAGTACAGTACACAGTACAGCACAGGAGAGTTCAGTACAGTACACAGTACAGCACAGGAGAGTTCAGTACAGTACACAGTACAGCACAGGAGAGTTCAGTACAGTACACAGCACAGCACAGGAGAGTTCAGTACAGTACACAGCACAGGAGAGTTCAGTACAGTACACAGCACAGGAGAGTTCAGTACAGTACACAGCACAGGAGAGTTCAGTACAGTACACAGCACAGGAGAGTTCAGTTCAGTACACAGCACAGGAGAGTTCAGTACAGTACACAGCACAGGAGAGTTCAGTACAGTACACAGCACAGCACAGCAGAGTTCAGTTCAGTACAGTACACAGCACAGAAGAGTTCAGTACAGTACACAGCAAAGGAGAGCTCAGTACAGTACACAGCACAGCAGAGTTCAGTACAATACACAGCACAGCAAGTTCATTACAGTACACAGCACAGCTGTTTCAGTACAGTACACATCACAGCAGAGATCAGTTCAGTACACAGCACAGCAGAGTTCAGTTTAGTACACAGCACAGCAGAGTTCAGTTCAGTACACAGCAGAGCAGAGTTCAGTTCAGTACACAGAACAGCAGAGTTCAGTTCAGTACACAGCACAACAGAGTTCAGTTCAGTACACAGTACAGCAGAGTTCAGTTCAGTACAGTACACAGCACAGCAGAGTTCAGTACAGTACACAGCAAAAGAGAGTTCAGTTCAGTACACAGCACAGCAGAGTTCAGTTCAGTACACAACACAGAAGAGTTCAGATCAGTACACAGCACAGCACAGCAGAGTTCAGTTCAGTACAGTACACAGCACAGCAGAGTTCAGTTCAGTACACAGCACAGCAGAGTTCAGTTCAGTACACAGCACAGCAGAGTTCAGTTCAGTACAGTACACAGTACAGAAGAGTTCAATACATTGCACAGCACAGCAGAGTTCAGTTCAGTACACAGCACAGCAGAGTTCAGTTCAGTACACAGCACAGCAGAGTTCAGTTCAGTACACAGTAAAGCACAGGAGAGTTCAGTACAGTATAGGATAGTTCAGTACAGTACACAGTAAAGCACAGGAGAGTTCAGTACAGTACACAGTACAGCACAGGAGAGCTCAGTACAGTACAAAGCACAGGATTGTTCAGTACAGTACACAGCACAGAAGAGTTCAGTACAGTACACAGCAATGGAGAGCTCAGTACAGTACACAGCACAGCAAGTTCATTACAGTACACAGCACTGCATGTTCATTACAGTACACAGCATAGCTGTTTCAGTACAGTACACAGCACAGCAGAGTTCAGTTCAGTACACAGCACAGCAGAGTTCAGTTTAGTACACAGCACAGCAGAGTTCAGTTCAGTACACAGCAGAGCAGAGTTCAGTTCAGTACACAGCACATCAGAGTTCAGTTCAGTACACAGCACAACAGAGTTCAGTTCAGTACACAGTACAGCAGAGTTCAGTTCAGTACAGTACACAGCACAGCAAAGTTCAGTACAGTACACAGCAAAAGAGAGTTCAGTTCAGTACACAGCACAGCAGAGTTCAGTTCAGTACACAACACAGAAGAGTTCAGATCAGTACACAGCACAGCACAGCAGAGTTCAGTTCAGTACAGTACACAGCACAGCAGAGTTCAGTTCAGTACACAGCACAGCAGAGTTCAGTTCAGTACACAGCACAGCAGAGTTCAGTTCAGTACAGTACACAGTACAGGAGAGTTCAGTATAGTATATGAGAGTTCACTACAGTACACAGCACAGGGGAGTTCAGTACAGAATAGGAGAGTTCAGTACAGTAAACAGCACAGGAGAGTTCATTACAGTATAGGAGAGTTCAGTACAGTACACAGCACAGGAGAGTTCAGTACAGTATAGGAGAGTTCAGTACAGTAAACAGCACAGGAGAGTTCAGTACAGCACAGGAGAGTTCAGTACAGTACAGGAGAGTTCAGTACAGTATAGGAGAGTTCAGTACAGTACAGGAGAGTTCAGTACAGCACAGGAGAGTTCAGTACAGTACACAGCACAGGAGAGTTCAGTACAGTACACAGCACAGGAGAGTTCAGTACAGTACACAGCACAGGAGAGTTCAGTACTGTACACAGCACAGCAAGTTCATTACAGTACACAGCACAGCAGAGTTCAGTACAGTACATAGCACAGCAGGGTTCAGTTAAGTACACAGCACAGCAGAGTTCAATTCAGTACACAGCACAGCAGAGTTCAGTTCAGTACACAGCACAGCAGAGTTCAGTTCAGTACAGTACACAGCACAGCAGAGTTCAGTTCAGTACACAGCACAGCAGAGTTCAGTTCAGTACACAGCACAGCAGAGTTCAGTTCAGTACAGTACACAGCACAGAAGAGTTCAGTACAGTACACAGCAAAGCAGAGTTCAGTTCAGTACACAGCACAGCAGAGTTCAGTTCAGTACAGTACACAGCACAGCAGAGTTCAGTTCAGTAAAGTACACAGCACAGCAGAGTTCAGTACAGTACAGGATAGTTCAGTACAGTACACAGTAAAGCACAGGAGAGTTCAGTTCAGTACAGTACACAGCACAGCAGAGTTCAGAAAAGTACAGGATAGTTCAGTACAGTACACAGTAAAGCACAGGAGAGTTCAGTACAGTACACAGTACAGCACAGGAGAGCTCAGTAAAGTACAAAGCACAGGATTGTTCAGTACAGTACACAGCACAGGAGAGTTCAGTACAGTATAGGAGAGTTCAGTACAGTACACAGCACAGGAGAGTTCAGTACAGTAAACAGCACAGGAGAGTTCAGTACAGCACAGCAGAGTTCAGTACAATATAGGAGAGTTCAGTACAGTACACAGCACAGGAGAGTTCAGTACAGTATAGGAGAGTTCAGTACAGTAAACAGCACAGGAGAGTTCAGTACAGCACAGGAGAGTTCAGTACAGTACAGGAGAGTTCAGTACAGTATAGGAGAGTTCAGTACAGTACAGGAGAGTTCAGTACATTACACAGTACAGCACAGGAGAGTTCAGTACAGTACACAGTACAGCACAGGAGAGTTCAGTACAGTACACAGTACAGCACAGGAGAGTTCAGTACAGTACACAGTACAGCACAGGAGTGTTCAGTACAGTACACAGCACAGCACAGGAGAGTTCAGTACAGTACACAGCACAGGAGAGTTCAGTACAGTACACAGCACAGGAGAGTTCAGTACAGTACACAGCACAGGAGAGTTCAGTACAGTACACAGCACAGGAGAGTTCAGTTCAGTACACAGCACAGGAGAGTTCAGTACAGTACACAGCACAGGAGAGTTCAGTACAGTACACAGCACAGGAGAGTTCAGTACAGTACACAGCACAGGAGAGTTCAGTACAGTACACAGCACAGGAGAGTTCAGTTCAGTACACAGCACAGGAGAGTTCAGTACAGTACACAGCACAGGAGAGTTCAGTACAGTACACAGCACAGCACAGCAGAGTTCAGTTCAGTACAGTACACAGCACAGAAGAGTTCAGTACAGTACACAGCAAAGGAGAGCTCAGTACAGTACACAGCACAGCAGAGTTCAGTACAATACACAGCAAAGCAAGTTAATTACAGTACACAGCACAGCTGTTTCAGTACAGTACACAGCACAGCAGAGTTCAGTTCAGTACACAGCACAGCAGAGTTCAGTTTAGTACACAGCACAGCAGAGTTCAGTTCAGTACACAGCAGAGCAGAGTTCAGTTCAGTACACAGCACAGCAGAGTTCAGTTCAGTACACAGCACAGCAGAGTTTAGTTCAGTACACAGCACAGCAGAGTTCAGTTCAGTACAGTACACAGCACAGCAGAGTTCAGTACAGTACACAGCAAAAGAGAGTTCAGTTCAGTACACAGCACAGCAGAGTTCAGTTCAGTACACAGCACAGAAGAGTTCAGATCAGTACACAGCACAGCAGAGTTCAGTTCAGTACAGTACACAGCACAGCAGAGTTCAGTTCAGTACACAGCACATCAGAGTTCAGTTCAGTACACAGCACAGCAGAGTTCAGTTCAGTATAGTACACAGTACAGAAGAGTTCAGTACATTACACAGCACAGGAGAGTTCAGTACAGCACAGCAGAGTTAAGTACAGTATAGGAGAGTTCAGTACAGTACACAGCACAGGAGAGTTCAGTACAGTATAGGAGAGTTCAGTACAGTAAACAGCACAGGAGAGTTCAGTACAGCACAGGAGAGTTCAGTACAGTACAGGAGAGTTCAGTACAGTATAGGAGAGTTCAGTACAGTACAGGAGAGTTCAGTACAGTACACAGCACAGCAGAGTTCAGTTCAGTACACAGCACAGCAGAGTTCAGTTCATTACAGTACACAGCACAGCAGAGTTCAGTACAGTACATAGCACAGCAGGGTTCAGTTCAGTACACAGCACAGCAGAGTTCAATTCAGTACACAGCACAGCAGAGTTCAGTTCAGTACACAGCACAGCAGAGTTCAGTTCAGTACAGTACACAGCACAGCAGAGTTCAGTTCAGTACACAGCACAGCAGAGTTCAGTTCAGTACACAGCACAGCAGAGTTCAGTTCAGTACAGTACACAGCACAGAAGAGTTCAGTACAGTACACAGCACAGCAGAGTTCAGTTCAGTACACAGCACAGCAGAGTTCAGTTCAGTACAGTACACAGCACAGCAGAGTTCAGTTCAGTACACTACACAGCACAGGAGAGTTCAGTACAGTACACAGCACAGGAGAGTTCAGTACAGTACACAGCACAGGAGAGTTCAGTACAGTACACAGCACAGGAGAGTTCAGTACAGTACACAGCACAGGAGAGTTCAGTTCAGTACACAGCACAGGAGAGTTCAGTACAGTACACAGCACAGGAGAGTTCAGTACAGTACACAGCACAGCACAGCAGAGTTCAGTTCAGTACAGTACACAGCACAGAAGAGTTCAGTACAGTACACAGCAATGGAGAGCTCAGTACAGTACACAGCACAGCAGAGTTCAGTACAATACACAGCACAGCATGTTCATTACAGTACACAGCACAGCTGTTTCAGTACAGTACACAGCACAGCAGAGTTCAGTTCAGTACACAGCACAGCAGAGTTCAGTTTAGTACACAGCACAGCAGAGTTCAGTTCAGTACACAGCAGAGCAGAGTTCAGTTCAGTACACAGCACAGCAGAGTTCAGTTCAGTACACAGCACAACAGAGTTCAGTTCAGTACACAGTACAGCAGAGTTCAGTTCAGTACAGTACACAGCACAGCAGAGTTCAGTACAGTACACAGCAAAAGTGAGTTCAGTTCAGTACACAGCACAGCAGAGTTCAGTTCAGTACACAACACAGAAGAGTTCAGATCAGTACACAGCACAGCACAGCAGAGTTCAGTTCAGTACAGTACACAGCACAGCAGAGTTCAGTTCAGTACACAGCACAGCAGAGTTCAGTTCAGTACACAGCACAGCAGAGTTCAGTTCAGTACAGTACACAGTACAGAAGAGTTCAGTACATTACACAGCACAGCAGAGTTCAGTTCAGTACACAGCACAGCAGAGTTCAGTTCAGTACACAGCACAGCAGAGTTCAGTTCAGTACACAGTAAAGCACAGGAGAGTTCAGTACAGTATAGGATAGTTCAGTACAGTACACAGTAAAGCACAGGAGAGTTCAGTACAGTACACAGTACAGCACAGGAGAGCTCAGTACAGTACAAAGCACAGGATTGTTCAGTACAGTACACAGCACAGGAGAATTCAGTACAGTATAGGAGAGTTCAGTACAGTACACAGCACAGGAGAGTTCAGTACAGTAAACAGCACAGGAGAGGTCAGTACAGCACAGCAGAGTTCAGTACAGTATAGGAGAGTTCAGTACAGTACACAGCACAGGAGAGTTCAGTACAGTATAGGAGAGTTCAGTACAGTAAACAGCACAGGAGAGTTCAGTACAGCACAGGAGAGTTCAGTACAGTACAGGAGAGTTCAGTACAGTATAGGAGAGTTCAGTACAGTACAGGAGAGTTCAGTATATTACACAGTACAGCACAGGAGAGTTCAGTACAGTACACAGTACAGCACAGGAGAGTTCAGTACAGTACACAGTACAGCACAGGAGAGTTCAGTACAGTACACAGTACAGCACAGGAGAGTTCAGTACAGTACACAGCACAGCACAGGAGAGTTCAGTACAGTACACAGCACAGGAGAGTTCAGTACAGTACACAGCACAGGAGAGTTCAGTACAGTACACAGCACAGGAGAGTTCAGTACAGTACACAGCACAGGAGAGTTCAGTTCAGTACACAGCACAGGAGAGTTCAGTACAGTACACAGCACAGGAGAGTTCAGTACAGTACACAGCACAGCACAGCAGAGTTCAGTTCAGTACAGTACACAGCACAGAAGAGTTCAGTACAGTACACAGCAAAGGAGAGCTCAGTACAGTACACAGCACAGCAGAGTTCAGTACAATACACAGCACAGCAAGTTCATTACAGTACACAGCACAGCTGTTTCAGTACAGTACACATCACAGCAGAGTTCAGTTCAGTACACAGCACAGCAGAGTTCAGTTTAGTACACAGCACAGCAGAGTTCAGTTCAGTACACAGCAGAGCAGAGTTCAGTTCAGTACACAGAACAGCAGAGTTCAGTTCAGTACACAGCACAACAGAGTTCAGTTCAGTACACAGTACAGCAGAGTTCAGTTCAGTACAGTACACAGCACAGCAGAGTTCAGTACAGTACACAGCAAAAGAGAGTTCAGTTCAGTACACAGCACAGCAGAGTTCAGTTCAGTACACAACACAGAAGAGTTCAGATCAGTACACAGCACAGCACAGCAGAGTTCAGTTCAGTACAGTACACAGCACAGCAGAGTTCAGTTCAGTACACAGCACAGCAGAGTTCAGTTCAGTACACAGCACAGCAGAGTTCAGTTCAGTACAGTACACAGTACAGAAGAGTTCAATACATTGCACAGCACAGCAGAGTTCATTCAGTACACAGCACAGCAGAGTTCAGTTCAGTACACAGCACAGCAGAGTTCAGTTCAGTACACAGTAAAGCACAGGAGAGTTCAGTACAGTATAGGATAGTTCAGTACAGTACACAGTAAAGCACAGGAGAGTTCAGTACAGTACACAGTACAGCACAGGAGAGCTCAGTACAGTACAAAGCACAGGATTGTTCAGTACAGTACACAGCACAGCAGAGTTCAGTTCAGTACACAGCACAGCAGAGTTCAGTTCAGTACAGTACACAGCACAGCAGAGTTCAGTTCAGTACACAGCAGAGCAGAGTTCAGTTCAGTACACAGCACAGCAGAGTTCAGTTCAGTACACAGCACAGCAGAGTTTAGTTCAGTACACAGCACAGCAGAGTTCAGTTCAGTACAGTACACAGCACAGCAGAGTTCAGTACAGTACACAGCAAAAGAGAGTTCAGTTCAGTACACAGCACAGCAGAGTTCAGTTCAGTACACAGCACAGAAGAGTTCAGATCAGTACACAGCACAGCAGAGTTCAGTTCAGTACAGTACACAGCACAGCAGAGTTCAGTTCAGTACACAGCACAGCAGAGTTCAGTTCAGTACACAGCACAGCAGAGTTCAGTTCAGTATAGTACACAGTACAGAAGAGTTCAGTACATTACACAGCACAGGAGAGTTCAGTACAGCACAGCAGAGTTCAGTACAGTATAGGAGAGTTCAGTACAGTACACAGCACAGGAGAGTTCAGTACAGTATAGGAGAGTTCAGTACAGTAAACAGCACAGGAGAGTTCAGTACAGCACAGGAGAGTTCAGTACAGTACAGGAGAGTTCAGTACAGTATAGGAGAGTTCAGTACAGTACAGGAGAGTTCAGTACAGTACACAGCACAGCAGAGTTCAGTTCAGTACACAGCACAGCAGAGTTCAGTTCATTACAGTACACAGCACAGCAGAGTTCAGTACAGTACATAGCACAGCAGGGTTCAGTTCAGTACACAGCACAGCAGAGTTCAATTCAGTACACAGCACAGCAGAGTTCAGTTCAGTACACAGCACAGCAGAGTTCAGTTCAGTACAGTACACAGCACAGCAGAGTTCAGTTCAGTACACAGCACAGCAGAGTTCAGTTCAGTACACAGCACAGCAGAGTTCAGTTCAGTACAGTACACAGCACAGAAGAGTTCAGTACAGTACACAGCACAGCAGAGTTCAGTTCAGTACACAGCACAGCAGAGTTCAGTTCAGTACAGTACACAGCACAGCAGAGTTCAGTTCAGTACACTACACAGCACAGGAGAGTTCAGTACAGTACACAGCACAGGAGAGTTCAGTACAGTACACAGCACAGGAGAGTTCAGTACAGTACACAGCACAGGAGAGTTCAGTACAGTACACAGCACAGGAGAGTTCAGTTCAGTACACAGCACAGGAGAGTTCAGTACAGTACACAGCACAGGAGAGTTCAGTACAGTACACAGCACAGCACAGCAGAGTTCAGTTCAGTACAGTACACAGCACAGAAGAGTTCAGTACAGTACACAGCAATGGAGAGCTCAGTACAGTACACAGCACAGCAGAGTTCAGTACAATACACAGCACAGCATGTTCATTACAGTACACAGCACAGCTGTTTCAGTACAGTACACAGCACAGCAGAGTTCAGTTCAGTACACAGCACAGCAGAGTTCAGTTTAGTACACAGCACAGCAGAGTTCAGTTCAGTACACAGCAGAGCAGAGTTCAGTTCAGTACACAGCACAGCAGAGTTCAGTTCAGTACACAGCACAACAGAGTTCAGTTCAGTACACAGTACAGCAGAGTTCAGTTCAGTACAGTACACAGCACAGCAGAGTTCAGTACAGTACACAGCAAAAGTGAGTTCAGTTCAGTACACAGCACAGCAGAGTTCAGTTCAGTACACAACACAGAAGAGTTCAGATCAGTACACAGCACAGCACAGCAGAGTTCAGTTCAGTACAGTACACAGCACAGCAGAGTTCAGTTCAGTACACAGCACAGCAGAGTTCAGTTCAGTACACAGCACAGCAGAGTTCAGTTCAGTACAGTACACAGTACAGAAGAGTTCAGTACATTACACAGCACAGCAGAGTTCAGTTCAGTACACAGCACAGCAGAGTTCAGTTCAGTACACAGCACAGCAGAGTTCAGTTCAGTACACAGTAAAGCACAGGAGAGTTCAGTACAGTATAGGATAGTTCAGTACAGTACACAGTAAAGCACAGGAGAGTTCAGTACAGTACACAGTACAGCACAGGAGAGCTCAGTACAGTACAAAGCACAGGATTGTTCAGTACAGTACACAGCACAGGAGAATTCAGTACAGTATAGGAGAGTTCAGTACAGTACACAGCACAGGAGAGTTCAGTACAGTAAACAGCACAGGAGAGGTCAGTACAGCACAGCAGAGTTCAGTACAGTATAGGAGAGTTCAGTACAGTACACAGCACAGGAGAGTTCAGTACAGTATAGGAGAGTTCAGTACAGTAAACAGCACAGGAGAGTTCAGTACAGCACAGGAGAGTTCAGTACAGTACAGGAGAGTTCAGTACAGTATAGGAGAGTTCAGTACAGTACAGGAGAGTTCAGTATATTACACAGTACAGCACAGGAGAGTTCAGTACAGTACACAGTACAGCACAGGAGAGTTCAGTACAGTACACAGTACAGCACAGGAGAGTTCAGTACAGTACACAGTACAGCACAGGAGAGTTCAGTACAGTACACAGCACAGCACAGGAGAGTTCAGTACAGTACACAGCACAGGAGAGTTCAGTACAGTACACAGCACAGGAGAGTTCAGTACAGTACACAGCACAGGAGAGTTCAGTACAGTACACAGCACAGGAGAGTTCAGTTCAGTACACAGCACAGGAGAGTTCAGTACAGTACACAGCACAGGAGAGTTCAGTACAGTACACAGCACAGCACAGCAGAGTTCAGTTCAGTACAGTACACAGCACAGAAGAGTTCAGTACAGTACACAGCAAAGGAGAGCTCAGTACAGTACACAGCACAGCAGAGTTCAGTACAATACACAGCACAGCAAGTTCATTACAGTACACAGCACAGCTGTTTCAGTACAGTACACATCACAGCAGAGTTCAGTTCAGTACACAGCACAGCAGAGTTCAGTTTAGTACACAGCACAGCAGAGTTCAGTTCAGTACACAGCAGAGCAGAGTTCAGTTCAGTACACAGAACAGCAGAGTTCAGTTCAGTACACAGCACAACAGAGTTCAGTTCAGTACACAGTACAGCAGAGTTCAGTTCAGTACAGTACACAGCACAGCAGAGTTCAGTACAGTACACAGCAAAAGAGAGTTCAGTTCAGTACACAGCACAGCAGAGTTCAGTTCAGTACACAACACAGAAGAGTTCAGATCAGTACACAGCACAGCACAGCAGAGTTCAGTTCAGTACAGTACACAGCACAGCAGAGTTCAGTTCAGTACACAGCACAGCAGAGTTCAGTTCAGTACACAGCACAGCAGAGTTCAGTTCAGTACAGTACACAGTACAGAAGAGTTCAATACATTGCACAGCACAGCAGAGTTCAGTTCAGTACACAGCACAGCAGAGTTCAGTTCAGTACACAGCACAGCAGAGTTCAGTTCAGTACACAGTAAAGCACAGGAGAGTTCAGTACAGTATAGGATAGTTCAGTACAGTACACAGTAAAGCACAGGAGAGTTCAGTACAGTACACAGTACAGCACAGGAGAGCTCAGTACAGTACAAAGCACAGGATTGTTCAGTACAGTACACAGCACAGAAGAGTTCAGTACAGTACACAGCACAGGAGAGTTCAGTACAGTACACAGCACAGCAAGTTCATGACAGTACCAGCACAGCTGTTTCAGTACAGTACACAGCACAGCAGGGTTCAGTTCAGTACACAGCACATTAGAGTTCAGTACAGTACACAGCACAGCAGAGTTCAGTACAGTAAACAGCACAGGAGAGGTCAGTACAGCACAGCAGAGTTCAGTACAGAATAGGAGAGTTCAGTACAGTACACAGCACAGGAGAGTTCAGTACAGTATAGGAGAGTTCAGTACAGTAAACAGCACAGGAGAGTTCAGTACAGCACAGGAGAGTTCAGTACAGTACAGGAGAGTTCAGTACAGTATAGGAGAGTTCAGTACAGTACAGGAGAGTTCAGTACAGTACACAGTACAGCACAGGAGAGTTCAGTACAGTACACAGTACAGCACAGGAGAGTTCAGTACAGTACACAGCACAGGAGAGTTCAGTTCAGTACACAGCACAGGAGAGTTCAGTACAGTACACAGCACAGGATAGTTCAGTACAGTACACAGCACAGGAGAGTTCAGTACAGTAAACAGCACAGCACAGGAGAGTTCAGTACAGTACACAGCACAGGAGAGTTCAGTACAGTACAGGAGAGTTCAGTACAGTACACAGCACAGGAGAGTTCAGTACAGTACACAGCACAGGAGAGTTCAGTACAGTACACAGCACAGGAGAGTTCAGTTCAGTACACAGCACAGGAGAGTTCAGTACAGTACACAGCACAGGAGAGTTCAGTGCAGTACACAGCACAGGAGAGTTCAGTTCAGTACACAGTAAAGCACAGGAGAGTTCAGTACAGTACACAGCACAGGAGAGTTCAGTACAGTACACAGTACAGCACAGGAGAGTTCAGTACAGTATAGGATAGTTCAGTACAGTACACAGTAAAGCACAGGAGAGTTCAGTACAGTACACAGCACAGCACAGGAGAGTTCAGTACAGTACACAGTACAGCACAGGAGAGCTCAGTACAGTACAAAGCACAGGAGAGTTTAGTACAGTACACAGCACAGCAGAGTTCAGTACAGTACACAGCACAGCAGGGTTCAGTACTGTACACAGCACAGCAAGTTCATTACAGTACACAGCACAGCAGAGTTCAGTATAGTACACAGCACAGCAGGGTTCAGTAGAGTACAATACACAGCACAGGAGAGTTCAGTACAGTACACAGCACAGGAGAGTTCAGTACAGTACACAGCACAGGAGAGTTCAGTACAGTACACAGCACAGGAGATTTCAGTACAGTACACAGCACAGGAGAGTTCAGTACAGTACACAGCACAGGAGAGTTCAGTACAGTACACAGCACAGGAGAGTTCAGTACAGTACACAGCACAGCACAGGAGAGTTCAGTACAGTACACAGCACAGGAGAGTTCAGTACAGCACAGGAGAGTTCAGTACAGTACACAGCACAGGAGAGTTCAGTATAGTATAGGAGAGTTCACTACAGTACACAGCACAGGGGAGTTCAGTACAGAATAGGAGAGTTCAGTACAGTAAACAGCACAGGAGAGTTCATTACAGTATAGGAGAGTTCAGTACAGTACACAGCACAGGAGAGTTCAGTACAGTATAGGAGAGTTCAGTACAGTAAACAGCACAGGAGAGTTCAGTACAGCACAGGAGAGTTCAGTACAGTACAGGAGAGTTCAGTACAGTATAGGAGAGTTCAGTACAGTACAGGAGAGTTCAGTACAGCACAGGAGAGTTCAGTACAGTACACAGCACAGGAGAGTTCAGTACAGTACACAGCACAGGAGAGTTCAGTACAGTACACAGCACAGGAGAGTTCATTACAGTACACAGCACAGCAGAGTTCAGTACAGTACATAGCACAGCAGGGTTCAGTTAAGTACACAGCACAGCAGAGTTCAATTCAGTACACAGCACAGCAGAGTTCAGTTCAGTACAGTACACAGCACAGCAGAGATCAGTTCAGTACACAGCACAGCAGAGTTCAGTTCAGTACACAGCACAGCAGAGTTCAGTTCAGTACAGTACACAGCACAGAAGAGTTCAGTACAGTACACAGCACAGCAGAGTTCAGTTCAGTACACAGCACAGCAGAGTTCAGTTCAGTACAGTACACAGCACAGCAGAGTTCAGTTCAGTACAGTACACAGCACAGCAGAGTTCAGTACAGTACAGGATAGTTCAGTACAGTACACAGTAAAGCACAGGAGAGTTCAGTTCAGTACAGTACACAGCACAGCAGAGTTCAGAAAAGTACAGGATAGTTCAGTACAGTACACAGTAAAGCACAGGAGAGTTCAGTACAGTACACAGTACAGCACAGGAGAGCTCAGTAAAGTACAAAGCACAGGATTGTTCAGTACAGTACACAGCACAGGAGAGTTCAGTACAGTATAGGAGAGTTCAGTACAGTACACAGCACAGGAGAGTTCAGTACAGTAAACAGCACAGGAGAGTTCAGTACAGCACAGCAGAGTTCAGTACAATATAGGAGAGTTCAGTACAGTACACAGCACAGGAGAGTTCAGTACAGTATAGGAGAGTTCAGTACAGTAAACAGCACAGGAGAGTTCAGTACAGCACAGGAGAGTTCAGTACAGTACAGGAGAGTTCAGTACAGTATAGGAGAGTTCAGTACAGTACAGGAGAGTTCAGTACAGTATAGGAGAGTTCAGTACAGTACAGGAGAGTTCAGTATATTACACAGTACAGCACAGGAGAGTTCAGTACAGTACACAGTACAGCACAGGAGAGTTCAGTACAGTACACAGTACAGCACAGGAGTGTTCAGTACAGTACACAGCACAGCACAGGAGAGTTCAGTACAGTACACAGCACAGGAGAGTTCAGTACAGTACACAGCACAGGAGAGTTCAGTACAGTACACAGCACAGGAGAGTTCAGTACAGTACACAGCACAGCACAGCAGAGTTCAGTTCAGTACTGTACACAGCACAGAAGAGTTCAGTACAGTACACAGCAAAGGAGAGCTCAGTACAGTACACAGCACAGCAGAGTTCAGTACAATACACAGCAAAGCAAGTTAATTACAGTACACAGCACAGCTGTTTCAGTACAGTACACAGCACAGCAGAGTTCAGTTCAGTACACAGCACAGCAGAGTTCAGTTCAGTACACAGTAAAGCACAGGAGAGTTCAGTACAGTATAGGATAGTTCAGTACAGTACACAGTAAAGCACAGGAGAGTTCAGTACAGTACACAGTACAGCACAGGAGAGCTCAGTACAGTACAAAGCACAGGATTGTTCAGTACAGTACACAGCACAGGAGAATTCAGTACAGTATAGGAGAGTTCAGTACAGTACACAGCACAGCAGAGTTCAGTACAGTAAACAGCACAGGAGAGGTCAGTACAGCACAGCAGAGTTCAGTACAGAATAGTAGAGTTCAGTACAGTACACAGCACAGGAGAGTTCAGTACAGTATAGGAGAGTTCAGTACAGTACAGGAGAGTTCAGTACAGTATAGGAGAGTTCAGTACAGTACAGGAGAGTTCAGTACAGTATAGGAGAGTTCAGTACAGTACAGGAGAGTTCAGTACAGTACACAGTACAGCACAGGAGAATTCAGTACAGTACACAGTACAGCACAGGAGAGTTCAGTACAGTACACAGCACAGGAGAGTTCAGTTCAGTACACAGCACAGGAGAGTTCAGTACAGTACACAGCACAGGATAGTTCAGTACAGTACACAGCACAGGAGAGTTCAGTACAGTAAACAGCACAGCACAGGAGAGTTCAGTACAGTACACAGCACAGGAGAGTTCAGTACAGTACAGGAGAGTTCAGTACAGTACACAGCACAGGAGAGTTCAGTACAGTACACAGCACAGGAGAGTTCAGTACAGTACACAGCACAGGAGAGTTCAGTTCAGTACACAGCACAGGAGAGTTCAGTACAGTACACAGCACAGGAGAGTTCAGTGCAGTACACAGCACAGGAGAGTTCAGTTCAGTACACAGTAAAGCACAGGAGAGTTCAGTACAGTACACAGCACAGGAGAGTTCAGTACAGTACACAGTACAGCACAGGAGAGTTCAGTACAGTATAGGATAGTTCAGTACAGTACACAGTAAAGCACAGGAGAGTTCAGTACAGTACACAGCACAGCACAGGAGAGTTCAGTACAGTACACAGTACAGCACAGGAGAGCTCAGTACAGTACAAAGCACAGGAGAGTTTAGTACAGTACACAGCACAGCAGAGTTCAGTACAGTACACAGCACAGCAGGGTTCAGTACTGTACACAGCACAGCAAGTTCATTACAGTACACAGCACAGCAGAGTTCAGTATAGTACACAGCACAGCAGGGTTCAGTAGAGTACAATACACAGCACAGGAGAGTTCAGTACAGTACACAGCACAGGAGAGTTCAGTACAGTACACAGCACAGGAGAGTTCAGTACAGTACACAGCACAGGAGATTTCAGTACAGTACACAGCACAGGAGAGTTCAGTACAGTACACAGCACAGGAGAGTTCAGTACAGTACACAGCACAGGAGAGTTCAGTACAGTACACAGCACAGCACAGGAGAGTTCAGTACAGTACACAGCACAGGAGAGTTCAGTACAGCACAGGAGAGTTCAGTACAGTACACAGCACAGGAGAGTTCAGTATAGTATAGGAGAGTTCACTACAGTACACAGCACAGGGGAGTTCAGTACAGAATAGGAGAGTTCAGTACAGTAAACAGCACAGGAGAGTTCATTACAGTATAGGAGAGTTCAGTACAGTACACAGCACAGGAGAGTTCAGTACAGTATAGGAGAGTTCAGTACAGTAAACAGCACAGGAGAGTTCAGTACAGCACAAGAGAGTTCAGTACAGTACAGGAGAGTTCAGTACAGTATATGAGAGTTCAGTACAGTACAGGAGAGTTCAGTACAGCACAGGAGAGTTCAGTACAGTACACAGCACAGGAGAGTTCAGTACAGTACACAGCACAGGAGAGTTCAGTACAGTACACAGCACAGGAGAGTTCAGTACTGTACACAGCACAGCAAGTTCATTACAGTACACAGCACAGCAGAGTTCAGTACAGTACATAGCACAGCAGGGTTCAGTTAAGTACACAGCACAGCAGAGTTCAATTCAGTACACAGCACAGCAGAGTTCAGTTCAGTACAGTACACAGCACAGCAGAGTTCAGTTCAGTACACAGCACAGCAGAGTTCAGTTCAGTACACAGCACAGCAGAGTTCAGTTCAGTACAGTACACAGCACAGAAGAGTTCAGTACAGTACACAGCACAGCAGGGTTCAGTTCAGTGCACAGCACAGCAGAGTTCAGTTCAGTACAGTACACAGCACAGCAGAGTTCAGTTCAGTACAGTACACAGCACAGCGAGTTCAGTACAGTACAGGATAGTTCAGTACAGTACACAGTAAAGCACAGGAGAGTTCAGTTCAGTACAGTACACAGCACAGCAGAGTTCAGAAAAGTACAGGATAGTTCAGTACAGTACACAGTAAAGCACAGGAGAGTTCAGTACAGTACATAGTACAGCACAGGAGAGCTCAGTAAAGTACAAAGCACAGGATTGTTCAGTACAGTACACAGCACAGGAGAGTTCAGTACAGTATAGGAGAGTTCAGTACAGTACACAGCACAGGAGAGTTCAGTACAGTAAACAGCACAGGAGAGTTCAGTACAGCACAGCAGAGTTCAGTACAATATAGGAGAGTTCAGTACAGTACACAGCACAGGAGAGTTCAGTACAGTATAGGAGAGTTCAGTACAGTAAACAGCACAGGAGAGTTCAGTACAGCACAGGAGAGTTCAGTACAGTACAGGAGAGTTCAGTACAGTATAGGAGAGTTCAGTACAGTACAGGAGAGTTCAGTACATTACACAGTACAGCACAGGAGAGTTCAGTACAGTACACAGTACAGCACAGGAGAGTTCAGCACAGTACACAGTACAGCACAGGAGAGTTCAGTACAGTACACAGTACAGCACAGGAGTGTTCAGTACAGTACACAGCACAGCACAGGAGAGTTCAGTACAGTACACAGCACAGGAGAGTTCAGTACAGTACACAGCACAGGAGAGTTCAGTACAGTACACAGCACAGGAGAGTTCAGTACAGTACACAGCACAGGAGAGTTCAGTTCAGTACACAGCACAGGAGAGTTCAGTACAGTACACAGCACAGCAGAGTTCAGTACAGTACACAGCACAGCACAGCAGAGTTCAGTTCAGTACAGTACACAGCACAGAAGAGTTCAGTACAGTACACAGCAAAGGAGAGCTCAGTACAGTACACAGCACAGCAGAGTTCAGTACAATACACAGCAAAGCAAGTTAATTACAGTACACAGCACAGCTGTTTCAGTACAGTACACAGCACAGCAGAGTTCAGTTCAGTACACAGCACAGCAGAGTTCAGTTTAGTACACAGCACAGCAGAGTTCAGTTCAGTACACAGCAGAGCAGAGTTCAGTTCAGTACACAGCACAGCAGAGTTCAGTTCAGTACACAGCACAGCAGAGTTCAGTTCAGTACACAGCACAGCAGAGTTCAGTTCAGTACAGTACACAGCACAGCAGAGTTCAGTACAGTACACAGCAAAAGAGAGTTCAGTTCAGTACACAGCACAGCAGAGTTCAGTTCAGTACACAGCACAGAAGAGTTCAGATCAGTACACAGCACAGCAGAGTTCAGTTCAGTACAGTACACAGCACAGCAGAGTTCAGTTCAGTACACAGCACAGCAGAGTTCAGTTCAGTACACAGCACAGCAGAGTTCAGTTCAGTATAGTACACAGTACAGAAGAGTTCAGTACATTACACAGCACAGGAGAGTTCAGTACAGCACAGCAGAGTTCAGTACAGTATAGGAGAGTTCAGTACAGTACACAGCACAGCAGAGTTCAGTACAGTACAGGATAGTTCAGTACAGTACACAGTAAAGCACAGGAGAGTTCAGTTCAGTACAGTACACAGCACAGCAGAGTTCAGAAAAGTACAGGATAGTTCAGTACAGTACACAGTAAAGCACAGGAGAGTTCAGTACAGTACACAGTACAGCACAGGAGAGCTCAGTAAAGTACAAAGCACAGGATTGTTCAGTACAGTACACAGCAAAGGAGAGTTCAGTACAGTATAGGAGAGTTCAGTACAGTACACAGCACAGGAGAGTTCAGTACAGTAAACAGCACAGGAGAGTTCAGTACAGCACAGCAGAGTTCAGTACAATATAGGAGAGTTCAGTACAGTACACAGCACAGGAGAGTTCAGTACAGTATAGGAGAGTTCAGTACAGTAAACAGCACAGGAGAGTTCAGTACAGCACAGGAGAGTTCAGTACAGTACAGGAGAGTTCAGTACAGTATAGGAGAGTTCAGTACAGTACAGGAGAGTTCAGTACATTACACAGTACAGCACAGGAGAGTTCAGTACAGTACACAGTACAGCACAGGAGAGTTCAGCACAGTACACAGTACAGCACAGGAGAGTTCAGTACAGTACACAGTACAGCACAGGAGTGTTCAGTACAGTACACAGCACAGCACAGGAGAGTTCAGTACAGTACACAGCACAGGAGAGTTCAGTACAGTACACAGCACAGGAGAGTTCAGTACAGTACACAGCACAGGAGAGTTCAGTACAGTACACAGCACAGGAGAGTTCAGTTCAGTACACAGCACAGGAGAGTTCAGTACAGTACACAGCACAGGAGAGTTCAGTACAGTACACAGCACAGCACAGCAGAGTTCAGTTCAGTACAGTACACAGCACAGAAGAGTTCAGTACAGTACACAGCAAAGGAGAGCTCAGTACAGTACACAGCACAGCAGAGTTCAGTACAATACACAGCAAAGCAAGTTAATTACAGTACACAGCACAGCTGTTTCAGTACAGTACACAGCACAGCAGAGTTCAGTTCAGTACACAGCACAGCAGAGTTCAGTTTAGTACACAGCACAGCAGAGTTCAGTTCAGTACACAGCAGAGCAGAGTTCAGTTCAGTACACAGCACAGCAGAGTTCAGTTCAGTACACAGCACAGCAGAGTTCAGTTCAGTACACAGCACAGCAGAGTTCAGTTCAGTACAGTACACAGCACAGCAGAGTTCAGTACAGTACACAGCAAAAGAGAGTTCAGTTCAGTACACAGCACAGCAGAGTTCAGTTCAGTACACAGCACAGAAGAGTTCAGATCAGTACACAGCACAGCAGAGTTCAGTTCAGTACAGTACACAGCACAGCAGAGTTCAGTTCAGTACACAGCACAGCAGAGTTCAGTTCAGTACACAGCACAGCAGAGTTCAGTTCAGTATAGTACACAGTACAGAAGAGTTCAGTACATTACACAGCACAGGAGAGTTCAGTACAGCACAGCAGAGTTCAGTACAATATAGGAGAGTTCAGTACAGTACACAGCACAGGAGAGTTCAGTACAGTATAGGAGAGTTCAGTACAGTAAACAGCACAGGAGAGTTCAGTACAGCACAGGAGAGTTCAGTACAGTACAGGAGAGTTCAGTACAGTATAGGAGAGTTCAGTACAGTACAGGAGAGTTCAGTACAGTACACAGCACAGCAGAGTTCAGTTCAGTACACAGCACAGCAGAGTTCAGTTCATTACAGTACACAGCACAGCAGAGTTCAGTACAGTACATAGCACAGCAGGGTTCAGTTCAGTACACAGCACAGCAGAGTTCAATTCAGTACACAGCACAGCAGAGTTCAGTTCAGTACACAGCACAGCAGAGTTCAGTTCAGTACAGTACACAGCACAGCAGAGTTCAGTTCAGTACACAGCACAGCAGAGTTCAGTTCAGTACACAGCACAGCAGAGTTCAGTTCAGTACACAGCACAGCAGAGTTCAGTTCAGTACAGTACACAGCACAGAAGAGTTCAGTACAGTACACAGCACAGCAGAGTTCAGTTCAGTACACAGCACAGCAGAGTTCAGTTCAGTACAGTACACAGCACAGCAGAGTTCAGTTCAGTACAGTACACAGCACAGCAGAGTTCAGTACAGTACAGGATAGTTCAGTTCAGTACAGTAAACAGCACAGGAGAGTTCAGTACAGCACAGGAGAGTTCAGTACAGTACAGTACAGGAGAGTTCAGTACAGTATAGGAGAGTTCAGTACAGTTCAGGAGAGTTCAGTACAGTACACAGTACAGCACAGGAGTGTTCAGTACAGTACACAGCACAGCACAGGAGAGTTCAGTACAGTACACAGCACAGGAGAGTTCAGTACAGTACACAGCACAGGAGAGTTCAGTACAGTACACAGCACAGGAGAGTTCAGTACAGTACACAGCACAGGAGAGTTCAGTTCAGTACACAGCACAGGAGAGTTCAGTACAGTACACAGCACAGGAGAGTTCAGTACAGTACACAGCACAGCACAGCAGAGTTCAGTTCAGTACAGTACACAGCACAGAAGAGTTCAGTACAGTACACAGCAAAGGAGAGCTCAGTACAGTACACAGCACAGCAGAGTTCAGTACAATACACAGCAAAGCAAGTTAATTACAGTACACAGCACAGCTGTTTCAGTACAGTACACAGCACAGCAGAGTTCAGTTCAGTACACAGCACAGCAGAGTTCAGTTTAGTACACAGCACAGCAGAGTTCAGTTCAGTACACAGCACAGCAGAGTTCAGTTCAGTACACAGCACAGCAGAGTTCAGTTCAGTACACAGCACAGCAGAGTTCAGTTCAGTACACCGCACAGCAGAGTTCAGTTCAGTACAGTACACAGCACAGCAGAGTTCAGTACAGTACACAGCAAAAGAGAGTTCAGTTCAGTACACAGCACATTAGAGTTCAGTTCAGTACACAGCACAGAAGAGTTCAGATCAGTACACAGCACAGCAGAGTTCAGTTCAGTACAGTACACAGCACAGCAGAGTTCAGTTCAGTACACAGCACAGCAGAGTTCAGTTCAGTACACAGCACAGCAGAGTTCAGTTCAGTATAGTACACAGTACAGAAGAGTTCAGTACATTACACAGCACAGGAGAGTTCAGTACAGCACAGCAGAGTTCAGTACAGTATAGGAGAGTTCAGTACAGTACACAGCACAGGAGAGTTCAGTACAGTATAGGAGAGTTCAGTACAGTAAACAGCACAGGAGAGTTCAGTACAGCACAGGGGAGTACAGTACAGGAGAGTTCAGTACAGTATAGGAGAGTTCAGTACAGTACAGGAGAGTTCAGTACAGTACACAGTACAGCACAGGAGAGTTCAGTACAGTACACAGTACAGCAAGGAGAGTTCAGTACAGTACACAGCACAGCACAGGAGAGTTCAGTACAGTACACAGCACAGGAGAGTTCAGTACAGTACACAGCACAGCAGAGTTCAGTTCAGTACACAGCACAGCAGAGTTCAGTTCATTACAGTACACAGCACAGGAGAGTTCAGTACAGTACACAGCACAGGAGAGTTCAGTACAGTACACAGCACAGGAGAGTTCAGTTCAGTACACAGCACAGGAGAGTTCAGTACAGTACACAGCACAGGAGAGTTCAGTACAGTACACAGCACAGGAGAGTTCAGTTCAGTACACAGTAAAGCACAGGAGAGTTCAGTACAGTACACAGCACAGGAGAGTTCAGTACAGTACACAGTACAGCACATGAGAGTTCAGTACAGTATAGGATAGTTCAGTACAGTACACAGTAAAGCACAGGAGAGTTCAGTACAGTACACAGCACAGCACAGGAGAGTTCAGTACAGTACACAGTACAGCACAGGAGAGCTCAGTACAGTACAAAGCACAGGATAGTTCAGTACAGTACACAGCACAGGAGAGTTCAGTACAGTATAGGAGAGTTCAGTACAGTACACAGCACAGGAGAGTTCAGTACAGTATAGGAGAGTTCAGTACAGTAAATAGCACAGGAGAGTTCAGTACAGCACAGGAGAGTTCAGTACAGTACACAGCACAGGAGAGTTCAGTACAGTACAGGAGAGTGGAGTACAGTACAGGAGAGTTCAGTACAGAACAGGAGATTTCAGTACAGTACACAGCACAGGAGAGTTTAGTACAGTTCAGGAGAGTTCAGTACAGTACAGGAGAGTTCAGTTCAGTACACAGCACAGCAGAGTTCAGTTCAGTACAGTACACAGCACAGCAGAGTTCAGTTCAGTACACAGCACAGCAGAGTTCAGTTCAATACAGTACACAGCACAGAATAGTTCATTACAGTACACAGCACAGCACAGGAGAGTTCAGTACAGTACACAGTACAGGAGAGTTCAGTACAGCACAGGAGAGTTCAGTACAGCACAGGAGAGTTCAGTACAGTACACAGCACAGGAGAGTTCAGTACAGTACACAGCACAGGAGAGTTCAGTACAGTACACAGCACAGGAGAGTTTAGTACAGTACACAGCACAGCAGAGTTCAGTACAGTACACAGCACAGCAGGGTTCAGTACTGTACACAGCACAGCAAGTTCATTACAGTACACAGCACAGCAGAGTTCAGTATAGTACACAGCACAGCAGGGTTCAGTAGAGTACAATACACAGCACAGGAGAGTTCAGTACAGTACACAGCACAGGAGAGTTCAGTACAGTACACAGCACAGGAGAGTTCAGTACAGTACACAGCACAGGAGAGTTCAGTACAGTACACAGCACAGGAGAGTTCAGTACTGTACACAGCACAGCAAGTTCATTACAGTACACAGCACAGCAGAGTTCAGTACAGTACACAGCACAGTACAGGAGAGTTCAGTACAGTACAGCAGACTTCAGTACAGCACAGCACAGGAGAGTTCAGTACAGTACACAGCACATTAGAGTTCAGTACAGTACACAGCACAGCAGAGTTCAGTACAGTACACAGCACAGGAGAGTTCAGTAAAGTACACAGCACAGGAGAGTTCAGCACAGTACACAGCACAGCAGAGTTCAGTACTGTACACAGCACAGCAAGTTCATTACAGTACACAGCACAGCAGAGTTCAGTACAGTACACAGCACAGCAGGGTTCAGTTCAGTACACAGCACAGCAGAGTTCAGTTCAGTACACAGCACAGCAGCATTCAGTTCAGTACACAGCACAGCAGAGTTCAGTTCAGTACACAGCACAGCAGAGTTCAGTTCAGTACAGTACACAGCACAGCAGAGTTCAGTACAGTACACAGCACAGGAGAGTTCAGTACAGTACACAGCACAGCACAGGAGAGTTCAGTACAGTACACAGCACAGCAGAGTTCAGTTCAGTACACAGCACAGAAGAGTTCAGTTCAGTACACAGCACAGCAGAGTTCAGTTCAGTACAGTACACAGCACAGCAGAGTTCAGTTCAGTACACAGCACAGCAGAGTTCAGTTCAGTACACAGCACAGCAGAGTTCAGTTCAGTACAGTACACAGCACAGCAGAGTTCAGTACATACACAGCACAGGAGAGTTCAGTTCAGTACACAGCACAGCAGAGTTCAGTTCAGTACAGTACACAGCACAGCAGAGTTCAGTTCAGTACACAGCACAGAAGAGTTCAGTTCAGTACACAGCACAGCAGAGTTCAGTTCAGTACAGTACACAGCACAGCAGAGTTCAGTTCAGTACAGTACACAGCACAGCAGAGTTCAGTTCAGTACAGTACACAGCACAGAAAAGTTCAGTTCAGTACACAGCACAGCAGAGTTCAGTTCAGTACACAGCACAGCACAGCAGAGTTCAGTTCAGTACAGTACACAGCACAGAAGAGTTCAGTACAGTACACAGCACAGGAGAGTTCAGTACAGTACACAGCACAGCAAGTTCATTACAGTACACAGCACAGCTGTTTCAGTACAGTACACAGCACAGCAGGGTTCAGTTCAGTACACAGCACATTAGAGTGCAGTTCAGTACACAGCACAGCAGAGTTAAGTTCAGTACACAGCACAACACAGGAGAGTTCAGTACAGTACACAGTACAGCACAGGAGAGTTCAGTACAGTACACAGCACAGGAGAGTTCAGTACAGTACAGGAGAGTTCAGCACAGTACAGGAGAGTTCAGTACAGTACACAGCACAGGAGAGTTCAGTACAGTACACAGCACAGCACAGGAGAGTTCAGTACAGTACACAGCACAGGAGAGTTCAGTACAGTACACAGCACAGGAGAGTTCAGTACAGTACACAGCACAGGAGAGTTCAGTACAGTACACAGCACAGGAGAGTTCAGTTCAGTACAAAGCACAGGAGAGTTCAGTACAGTACACAGCACAGGAGAGTTCAGTACAGTACACAGCACAGCACAGCAGAGTTCAGTTCAGTACAGTACACAGCACAGAAGAGTTTAGTACAGTACACAGCAAAGGAGAGCTCAGTTCAGTACACAGCACAGCAGAGTTCAGTTCAGTACAGTACACAGTACAGAAGAGTTCAGTACATTACACAGCACAGCAGAGTTCAGTTCAGTACACAGCACAGCAGAGTTCAGTTCAGTACACAGCACAGCAGAGTTCAGTACAGTACACAGCACAGGAGAGTTCAGTACAGTACACAGTACAGCAAGTTCATTACAGTACACAGCACAGCTGTTTCAGTACAGTACACAGCACAGCAGGGTTCAGTTCAGTACACGGCACATTAGAGTGCAGTTCAGTACACAGCACAGCAGAGTTAAGTTCAGTACACAGCACAACACAGGAGAGTTCAGTACAGTACACAGTACAGCACAGGAGAGTTCAGTACAGTACACAGCACAGGAGAGTTCAGTACAGTACAGGAGAGTTCAGCACAGTACAGGAGAGTTCAGTACAGTACACAGCACAGGAGAGTTCAGTACAGTACACAGCACAGCACAGGAGAGTTCAGTACAGTACACAGCACAGGAGAGTTCAGTACAGTACACAGCACAGGAGAGTTCAGTACAGTACACAGCACAGGAGAGTTCAGTACAGTACACAGCACAGGAGAGTTCAGTTCAGTACACAGCACAGGAGAGTTCAGTACAGTACACAGCACAGGAGAGTTCAGTACAGTACACAGCACAGCACAGCAGAGTTCAGTTCAGTACAGTACACAGCACAGAAGAGTTCAGTACAGTACACAGCAATGGAGAGCTCAGTACAGTACACAGCACAGCAGAGTTCAGTACAATACACAGCACAGCATGTTCATTACAGTACACAGCACAGCTGTTTCAGTACAGTACACAGCACAGCAGAGTTCAGTTCAGTACACAGCACAGCAGAGTTCAGTTTAGTACACAGCACAGCAGAGTTCAGTTCAGTACACAGCAGAGCAGAGTTCAGTTCAGTACACAGCACAGCAGAGTTCAGTTCAGTACACAGCACAACAGAGTTCAGTTCAGTACACAGTACAGCAGAGTTCAGTTCAGTACAGTACACAGCACAGCAGAGTTCAGTACAGTACACAGCAAAAGAGAGTTCAGTTCAGTACACAGCACAGCAGAGTTCAGTTCAGTACACAACACAGAAGAGTTCAGATCAGTACACAGCACAGCACAGCAGAGTTCAGTTCAGTACAGTACACAGCACAGCAGAGTTCAGTTCAGTACACAGCACAGCAGAGTTCAGTTCAGTACACAGCAGAGCAGAGTTCAGTTCAGTACAGTACACAGTACAGAAGAGTTCAGTACATTACACAGCACAGCAGAGTTCAGTTTAGTACACAGCACAGCAGAGTTCAGTTCAGTACACAGCACAGCAGAGTTCAGTTCAGTACACAGTAAAGCACAGGAGAGTTCAGTACAGTATAGGATAGTTCAGTACAGTACACAGTAAAGCACAGGAGAGTTCAGTACAGTACACAGTACAGCACAGGAGAGCTCAGTACAGTACAAAGCACAGGATTGTTCAGTACAGTACACAGCACAGGAGAATTCAGTACAGTATAGGAGAGTTCAGTACAGTACACAGCACAGGAGAGTTCAGTACAGTAAACAGCACAGGAGAGGTCAGTACAGCACAGCAGAGTTCAGTACAGTATAGGAGAGTTCAGTACAGTACACAGCACAGGAGAGTTCAGTACAGTATAGGAGAGTTCAGTACAGTAAACAGCACAGGAGAGTTCAGTACAGCACAGGAGAGTTCAGTACAGTACAGGAGAGTTCAGTACAGTATAGGAGAGTTCAGTACAGTACAGGAGAGTTCAGTACAGTACACAGTACAGCACAGGAGAGTTCAGTACAGTACACAGCACAGGAGAGTTCAGTACAGTACACAGTACAGCACAGGAGAGTTCAGTACAGTACACATTACAGCACAGGAGAGTTCAGTACAGTACACAGCACAGGAGAGTTCAGTACAGTACACAGCACAGGAGAGTTCAGTACAGTACACAGCACAGGAGAGTTCAGTACAGTACACAGCACAGGAGAGTTCAGTTCAGTACACAGCACAGGAGAGTTCAGTACAGTACACAGCACAGGAGAGTTCAGTACAGTACACAGCACAGCACAGCAGAGTTCAGTTCAGTACAGTACACAGCACAGAAGAGTTCAGTACAGTACACAGCAAAGGAGAGCTCAGTACAGTACACAGCACAGCAGAGTTCAGTACAATACACAGCACAGCAAGTTCATTACAGTACACAGCACAGCTGTTTCAGTACAGTACACAGCACAGCAGAGTTCAGTTCAGTACACAGCACAGCAGAGTTCAGTTTAGTACACAGCACAGCAGAGTTCAGTTCAGTACACAGCAGAGCAGAGTTCAGTTCAGTACACAGAACAGCAGAGTTCAGTTCAGTACACAGCACAACAGAGTTCAGTTCAGTACACAGTACAGCAGAGTTCAGTTCAGTACAGTACACAGCACAGCAGAGTTCAGTACAGTACACAGCAAAAGAGAGTTCAGTTCAGTACACAGCACAGCAGAGTTCAGTTCAGTACACAACACAGAAGAGTTCAGATCAGTACACAGCACAGCACAGCAGAGTTCAGTTCAGTACAGTACACAGCACAGCAGAGTTCAGTTCAGTACAGTACACATCACAGCAGAGTTCAGTTCAGTACACAGCACAGCAGAGTTCAGTTCAGTACAGTACACAGTACAGAAGAGTTCAGTACATTGCACAGCACAGCAGAGTTCAGTTCAGTACACAGCACAGCAGAGTTCAGTTCAGTACACAGCACAGCAGAGTTCAGTTCAGTACACAGTAAAGCACAGGAGAGTTCAGTACAGTATAGGATAGTTCAGTACAGTACACAGTAAAGCACAGGAGAGTTCCGTACAGTACACAGTACAGCACAGGAGAGCTCAGTACAGTACAAAGCACAGGATTGTTCAGTACAGTACACAGCACAGGAGAATTCAGTACAGTATAGGAGAGTTCAGTACAGTACACAGCACAGCAGAGTTCAGTACAGTAAACAGCACAGGAGAGGTCAGTACAGAACAGCAGAGTTCAGTACAGAATAGGAGAGTTCAGTACAGTACACAGCACAGGAGAGTTCAGTACAGTATAGGAGAGTTCAGTACAGTAAACAGCACAGGAGAGTTCAGTACAGCACAGGAGAGTTCAGTACAGTACAGGAGAGTTCAGTACAGTATAGGAGAGTTCAGTACAGTACAGGAGAGTTCAGTACAGTACACAGTACAGCACAGGAGAGTTCAGTACAGTGCACAGTACAGCACAGGAGAGTTCAGTACAGTACACAGCACAGGAGAGTTCAGTTCAGTACACAGCACAGGAGAGTTCAGTACAGTACACAGCACAGGATAGTTCAGTACAGTACACAGCACAGGAGAGTTCAGTACAGTAAACAGCACAGCACAGGAGAGTTCAGTACAGTACAGCACAGGAGAGCTCAGTACAGTACAAAGCACAGGATTGTTCAGTACAGTACACAGCACAGGAGAATTCAGTACAGTATAGGAGAGTTCAGTACAGTACACAGCACAGCAGAGTTCAGTACAGTAAACAGCACAGGAGAGGTCAGTACAGAACAGCAGAGTTCAGTACAGAATAGGAGAGTTCAGTACAGTACACAGCACAGGAGAGTTCAGTACAGTATAGGAGAGTTCAGTACAGTAAACAGCACAGGAGAGTTCAATACAGCACAGGAGAGTTCAGTACAGTACAGGAGAGTTCAGTACAGTATAGGAGAGTTCAGTACAGTACAGGAGAGTTCAGTACAGTACACAGTACAGCACAGGAGAGTTCAGTACAGTGCACAGTACAGCACAGGAGAGTTCAGTACAGTACACAGCACAGGAGAGTTCAGTTCAGTACACAGCACAGGAGAGTTCAGTACAGTACACAGCACAGGATAGTTCAGTACAGTACACAGCACAGGAGAGTTCAGTACAGTAAACAGCACAGCACAGGAGAGTTCAGTACAGTACACAGCACAGGAGAGTTCAGTACAGTACAGGAGAGTTCAGTACAGTACACAGCACAGGAGAGTTCAGTACAGTACACAGCACAGGAGAGTTCAGTACAGTACACAGCACAGGAGAGTTCAGTGCAGTACACAGCACAGGAGAGTTCAGTTCAGTACACAGTAAAGCACAGGAGAGTTCAGTACAGTACACAGCACAGGAGAGTTCAGTACAGTACACAGTACAGCACAGGAGAGTTCAGTACAGTATAGGATAGTTCAGTACAGTACACAGTAAAGCACAGGAGAGTTCAGTACAGTACACAGCACAGCACAGGAGAGTTCAGTACAGTACACAGTACAGCACAGGAGAGCTCAGTACAGTACAAAGCACAGGAGAGTTTAGTACAGTACACAGCACAGCAGAGTTCAGTACAGTACACAGCACAGCAGGGTTCAGTACTGTACACAGCACAGCAAGTTCATTACAGTACACAGCACAGCAGAGTTCAGTATAGTACACAGCACAGCAGGGTTCAGTAGAGTACAATACACAGCACAGGAGAGTTCAGTATAGTACACAGCACAGGAGAGTTCAGTACAGTACACAGCACAGGAGAGTTCAGTACAGTACACAGCACAGGAGATTTCAGTACAGTACACAGCACAGGAGAGT
The DNA here is from genome assembly GCA_023634145.1 of Thymallus thymallus. Classification (NCBI taxonomy): domain Eukaryota; kingdom Metazoa; phylum Chordata; class Actinopteri; order Salmoniformes; family Salmonidae; genus Thymallus; species Thymallus thymallus. Next base: position 5,870,216 of record CM042399.1, on the reverse strand, counting down.
TCAGTACAGTACACAGCACAGGAGAGTTCAGTACAGTACACAGCACAGGAGAGTTCAGTACAGTACACAGCACAGCACAGGAGAGTTCAGTACAGTACACAGCACAGGAGAGTTCAGTACAGCACAGGAGAGTTCAGTACAGTACGCAGCACAGGAGAGTTCAGTATAGTATAGGAGAGTTCACTACAGTACACAGCACAGGGGAGTTCAGTACAGAATAGGAGAGTTCAGTACAGTAAACAGCACAGGAGAGTTCATTACAGTATAGGAGAGTTCAGTACAGTACACAGCACAGGAGAGTTCAGTACAGTATAGGAGAGTTCAGTACAGTAAACAGCACAGGAGAGTTCAGTACAGCACAGGAGAGTTCAGTACAGCACAGGAGAGTTCAGTACAGTACACAGCACAGGAGAGTTCAGTACAGTACACAGCACAGGAGAGTTCAGTACAGTACACAGCACAGGAGAGTTCAGTACAGTACACAGCACAGGAGAGTTCAGTACAGTACACAGCACAGGAGAGTTCAGTACTGTACACAGCACAGCAAGTTCATTACAGTACACAGCACAGCAGAGTTCAGTACAGTACATAGCACAGCAGGGTTCAGTTAAGTACACAGCACAGCAGAGTTCAATTCAGTACACAGCACAGCAGAGTTCAGTTCAGTACACAGCACAGCAGAGTTCAGTTCAGTACAGTACACAGCACAGCAGAGTTCAGTTCAGTACACAGCACAGCAGAGTTCAGTACACAGCACAGCAGAGTTCAGTTCAGTACAGTACACAGCACAGAAGAGTTCAGTACAGTACACAGCACAGCAGAGTTCAGTTCAGTACACAGCACAGCAGAGTTCAGTTCAGTACAGTACACAGCACAGCAGAGTTCAGTTCAGTACAGTACACAGCACAGCAGAGTTCAGTACAGTACAGGATAGTTCAGTACAGTACACAGTAAAGCACAGGAGAGTTCAGTTCAGTACAGTACACAGCACAGCAGAGTTCAGAAAAGTACAGGATAGTTCAGTACAGTACACAGTAAAGCACAGGAGAGTTCAGTACAGTACACAGTACAGCACAGGAGAGCTCAGTAAAGTACAAAGCACAGGATTGTTCAGTACAGTACACAGCACAGGAGAGTTCAGTACAGTATAGGAGAGTTCAGTACAGTACACAGCACAGGAGAGTTCAGTACAGTAAACAGCACAGGAGAGTTCAGTACAGCACAGCAGAGTTCAGTACAATATAGGAGAGTTCAGTACAGTACACAGCACAGGAGAGTTCAGTACAGTATAGGAGAGTTCAGTACAGTAAACAGCACAGGAGAGTTCAGTACAGCACAGGAGAGTTCAGTACAGTACAGGAGAGTTCAGTACAGTATAGGAGAGTTCAGTACAGTACAGGAGAGTTCAGTACATTACACAGTACAGCACAGGAGAGTTCAGTACAGTACACAGTACAGCACAGGAGAGTTCAGTACAGTACACAGTACAGCACAGGAGAGTTCAGTACAGTACACAGTACAGCACAGGAGTGTTCAGTACAGTACACAGCACAGCACAGGAGAGTTCAGTACAGTACACAGCACAGGAGAGTTCAGTACAGTACACAGCACAGGAGAGTTCAGTACAGTACACAGCACAGGAGAGTTCAGTACAGTACACAGCACAGGAGAGTTCAGTTCAGTACACAGCACAGGAGAGTTCAGTACAGTACACAGCACAGGAGAGTTCAGTACAGTACACAGCACAGCACAGCAGAGTTCAGTTCAGTACAGTACACAGCACAGAAGAGTTCAGTACAGTACACAGCAAAGGAGAGCTCAGTACAGTACACAGCACAGCAGAGTTCAGTACAATACACAGCAAAGCAAGTTAATTACAGTACACAGCACAGCTGTTTCAGTACAGTACACAGCACAGCAGAGTTCAGTTCAGTACACAGCACAGCAGAGTTCAGTTTAGTACACAGCACAGCAGAGTTCAGTTCAGTACACAGCAGAGCAGAGTTCAGTTCAGTACACAGCACAGCAGAGTTCAGTTCAGTACACAGCACAGCAGAGTTCAGTTCAGTACACAGCACAGCAGAGTTCAGTACAGTACACAGCACAGCAGAGTTCAGTACAGTACACAGCAAAAGAGAGTTCAGTTCAGTACACAGCACATCAGAGTTCAGTTCAGTACACAGCACAGAAGAGTTCAGATCAGTACACAGCACAGCAGAGTTCAGTACAGTACACAGCACAGCAGAGTTCAGTTCAGTACACAGCACAGCAGAGTTCAGTTCAGTACACAGCACAGCAGAGTTCAGTTCAGTATAGTACACAGTACAGAAGAGTTCAGTACATTACACAGCACAGGAGAGTTCAGTACAGCACAGCAGAGTTCAGTACAGTATAGGAGAGTTCAGTACAGTACACAGCACAGGAGAGTTCAGTACAGTATAGGAGAGTTCAGTACAGTAAACAGCACAGGAGAGTTCAGTACAGCACAGGAGAGTTCAGTACAGCACAGGAGAGTTCAGTACAGTATAGGAGAGTTCAGTACAGTACAGGAGAGTTCAGTACAGTACACAGCACAGCAGAGTTCAGTTCAGTACACAGCACAGCAGAGTTCAGTTCATTACAGTACACAGCACAGCAGAGTTCAGTACAGTACATAGCACAGCAGGGTTCAGTTCAGTACACAGCACAGCAGAGTTCAATTCAGTACACAGCACAGCAGAGTTCAGTTCAGTACACAGCACAGCAGAGTTCAGTTCAGTACAGTACACAGCACAGCAGAGTTCAGTTCAGTACACAGCACAGCAGAGTTCAGTTCAGTACACAGCACAGCAGAGTTCAGTTCAGTACAGTACACAGCACAGCAGAGTTCAGTTCAGTACACAGCACAGACGAGTTCAGTTCAGTACACAGCACAGCAGAGTTCAGTTCAGTACAGTACACAGCACAGCAGAGTTCAGTTCAGTACACAGCACAGCAGAGTTCAGTTCAGTACAGTACACAGCACAGCAGAGTTCAGTTCAGTACAGTACACAGCACAGGAGAGTTCAGTACAGTACACAGCACAGGAGAGTTCAGTACAGTACACAGCACAGGAGAGTTCAGTACAGTACACAGCACAGGAGAGTTCAGTACAGTACACAGCACAGGAGAGTTCAGTTCAGTACACAGCACAGGAGAGTTCAGTACAGTACACAGCACAGGAGAGTTCAGTACAGTACACAGCACAGCACAGCAGAGTTCAGTTCAGTACAGTACACAGCACAGAAGAGTTCAGTACAGTACACAGCAATGGAGAGCTCAGTACAGTACACAGCACAGCAGAGTTCAGTACAATACACAGCACAGCATGTTCATTACAGTACACAGCATAGCTGTTTCAGTACAGTACACAGCACAGCAGAGTTCAGTTCAGTACACAGCACAGCAGAGTTCAGTTTAGTACACAGCACAGCAGAGTTCAGTTCAGTACACAGCAGAGCAGAGTTCAGTTCAGTACACAGCACATCAGAGTTCAGTTCAGTACACAGCACAACAGAGTTCAGTTCAGTACACAGTACAGCAGAGTTCAGTTCAGTACAGTACACAGCACAGCAGAGTTCAGTACAGTACACAGCAAAAGAGAGTTCAGTTCAGTACACAGCACAGCAGAGTTCAGTTCAGTACACAACACAGAAGAGTTCAGATCAGTACACAGCACAGCACAGCACAGCAGAGTTCAGTTCAGTACAGTACACAGCACAGCAGAGTTCAGTTCAGTACACAGCACAGCAGAGTTCAGTTCAGTACACAGCACAGCAGAGTTCAGTTCAGTACAGTACACAGTACAGGAGAGTTCAGTATAGTATAGGAGAGTTCACTACAGTACACAGCACAGGGGAGTTCAGTACAGAATAGGAGAGTTCAGTACAGTAAACAGCACAGGAGAGTTCATTACAGTATAGGAGAGTTCAGTACAGTACACAGCACAGGAGAGTTCAGTACAGTACACAGCACAGGAGAGTTCAGTACAGTATAGGAGAGTTCAGTACAGTAAACAGCACAGGAGAGTTCAGTACAGCACAGGAGAGTTCAGTACAGTACAGGAGAGTTCAGTACAGTATAGGAGAGTTCAGTACAGTACAGGAGAGTTCAGTACAGCACAGGAGAGTTCAGTACAGTACACAGCACAGGAGAGTTCAGTACAGTACACAGCACAGGAGAGTTCAGTACAGTACACAGCACAGGAGAGTTCAGTACTGTACACAGCACAGCAAGTTCATTACAGTACACAGCACAGCATAGTTCAGTACAGTACATAGCACAGCAGGGTTCAGTTAAGTACACAGCACAGCAGAGTTCAATTCAGTACACAGCACAGCAGAGTTCAGTTCAGTACACAGCACAGCAGAGTTCAGTTCAGTACAGTACACAGCACAGCAGAGTTCAGTTCAGTACACAGCACAGCAGAGTTCAGTTCAGTACACAGCACAGCAGAGTTCAGTTCAGTACAGTACACAGCACAGAAGAGTTCAGTACAGTACAGTACACAGCACAGCAGAGTTCAGTTCAGTACAGTACACAGCACAGCAGAGTTCAGTTCAGTACACAGCACAGCAGAGTTCAGTTCAGTACACAGCACAGCAGAGTTCAGTTCAGTACAGTACACAGCACAGCAGAGTTCAGTACAGTACAGGATAGTTCAGTACAGTACACAGTAAAGCACAGGAGAGTTCAGTTCAGTACAGTACACAGCACAGCAGAGTTCAGAAAAGTACAGGATAGTTCAGTACAGTACACAGTAAAGCACAGGAGAGTTCAGTACAGTACACAGTACAGCACAGGAGAGCTCAGTAAAGTACAAAGCACAGGATTGTTCAGTACAGTACACAGCACAGGAGAGTTCAGTACAGTATAGGAGAGTTCAGTACAGTACACAGCACAGGAGAGTTCAGTACAGTAAACAGCACAGGAGAGTTCAGTACAGCACAGCAGAGTTCAGTACAATATAGGAGAGTTCAGTACAGTACACAGCACAGGAGAGTTCAGTACAGTATAGGAGAGTTCAGTACAGTAAACAGCACAGGAGAGTTCAGTACAGCACAGGAGAGTTCAGTACAGTACAGGAGAGTTCAGTACAGTATAGGAGAGTTCAGTACAGTACAGGAGAGTTCAGTACATTACACAGTACAGCACAGGAGAGTTCAGTACAGTACACAGTACAGCACAGGAGAGTTCAGTACAGTACACAGTACAGCACAGGAGAGTTCAGTACAGTACACAGTACAGCACAGGAGTGTTCAGTACAGTACACAGCACAGCACAGGAGAGTTCAGTACAGTACACAGCACAGGAGAGTTCAGTACAGTACACAGCACAGGAGAGTTCAGTACAGTACACAGCACAGGAGAGTTCAGTACAGTACACAGCACAGGAGAGTTCAGTTCAGTACACAGCACAGGAGAGTTCAGTACAGTACACAGCACAGGAGAGTTCAGTACAGTACACAGCACAGCACAGCAGAGTTCAGTTCAGTACAGTACACAGCACAGAAGAGTTCAGTACAGTACACAGCAAAGGAGAGCTCAGTACAGTACACAGCACAGCAGAGTTCAGTACAATACACAGCAAAGCAAGTTAATTACAGTACACAGCACAGCTGTTTCAGTACAGTACACAGCACAGCAGAGTTCAGTTCAGTACACAGCACAGCAGAGTTCAGTTTAGTACACAGCACAGCAGAGTTCAGTTCAGTACACAGCACAGCAGAGTTCAGTTCAGTACACAGCACAGCAGAGTTCAGTTCAGTACACAGCACAGCAGAGTTCAGTACAGTACACAGCACAGCAGAGTTCAGTACAGTACACAGCAAAAGAGAGTTCAGTTCAGTACACAGCACAGCAGAGTTCAGTTCAGTACACAGCACAGAAGAGTTCAGATCAGTACACAGCACAGCAGAGTTCAGTACAGTACACAGCACAGCAGAGTTCAGTTCAGTACACAGCACAGCAGAGTTCAGTTCAGTACACAGCACAGCAGAGTTCAGTTCAGTATAGTACACAGTACAGAAGAGTTCAGTACATTACACAGCACAGGAGAGTTCAGTACAGCACAGCAGAGTTCAGTACAGTATAGGAGAGTTCAGTACAGTACACAGCACAGGAGAGTTCAGTACAGTATAGGAGAGTTCAGTACAGTAAACAGCACAGGAGAGTTCAGTACAGCACAGGAGAGTTCAGTACAGCACAGGAGAGTTCAGTACAGTATAGGAGAGTTCAGTACAGTACAGGAGAGTTCAGTACAGTACACAGCACAGCAGAGTTCAGTTCAGTACACAGCACAGCAGAGTTCAGTTCATTACAGTACACAGCACAGCAGAGTTCAGTACAGTACATAGCACAGCAGGGTTCAGTTCAGTACACAGCACAGCAGAGTTCAATTCAGTACACAGCACAGCAGAGTTCAGTTCAGTACACAGCACAGCAGAGTTCAGTTCAGTACAGTACACAGCACAGCAGAGTTCAGTTCAGTACACAGCACAGCAGAGTTCAGTTCAGTACACAGCACAGCAGAGTTCAGTTCAGTACAGTACACAGCACAGCAGAGTTCAGTTCAGTACACAGCACAGCAGAGTTCAGTTCAGTACACAGCACAGCAGAGTTCAGTTCAGTACAGTACACAGCACAGCAGAGTTCAGTTCAGTACACAGCACAGCAGAGTTCAGTTCAGTACAGTACACAGCACAGCAGAGTTCAGTTCAGTACAGTACACAGCACAGGAGAGTTCAGTACAGTACACAGCACAGGAGAGTTCAGTACAGTACACAGCACAGGAGAGTTCAGTACAGTACACAGCACAGGAGAGTTCAGTACAGTACACAGCACAGGAGAGTTCAGTTCAGTACACAGCACAGGAGAGTTCAGTACAGTACACAGCACAGGAGAGTTCAGTACAGTACACAGCACAGCACAGCAGAGTTCAGTTCAGTACAGTACACAGCACAGAAGAGTTCAGTACAGTACACAGCAATGGAGAGCTCAGTACAGTACACAGCACAGCAGAGTTCAGTACAATACACAGCACAGCATGTTCATTACAGTACACAGCATAGCTGTTTCAGTACAGTACACAGCACAGCAGAGTTCAGTTCAGTACACAGCACAGCAGAGTTCAGTTTAGTACACAGCACAGCAGAGTTCAGTTCAGTACACAGCAGAGCAGAGTTCAGTTCAGTACACAGCACATCAGAGTTCAGTTCAGTACACAGCACAACAGAGTTCAGTTCAGTACACAGTACAGCAGAGTTCAGTTCAGTACAGTACACAGCACAGCAGAGTTCAGTACAGTACACAGCAAAAGAGAGTTCAGTTCAGTACACAGCACAGCAGAGTTCAGTTCAGTACACAACACAGAAGAGTTCAGATCAGTACACAGCACAGCACAGCAGAGTTCAGTTCAGTACAGTACACAGCACAGCAGAGTTCAGTTCAGTACACAGCACAGCAGAGTTCAGTTCAGTACACAGCACAGCAGAGTTCAGTTCAGTACAGTACACAGTACAGGAGAGTTCAGTATAGTATAGGAGAGTTCACTACAGTACACAGCACAGGGGAGTTCAGTACAGAATAGGAGAGTTCAGTACAGTAAACAGCACAGGAGAGTTCATTACAGTATATGAGAGTTCAGTACAGTACACAGCACAGGAGAGTTCAGTACAGTACACAGCACAGGAGAGTTCAGTACAGTATAGGAGAGTTCAGTACAGTAAACAGCACAGGAGAGTTCAGTACAGCACAGGAGAGTTCAGTACAGTACAGGAGAGTTCAGTACAGTATAGGAGAGTTCAGTACAGTACAGGAGAGTTCAGTACAGCACAGGAGAGTTCAGTACAGTACACAGCACAGGAGAGTTCAGTACAGTACACAGCACAGGAGAGTTCAGTACAGTACACAGCACAGGAGAGTTCAGTACTGTACACAGCACAGCAAGTTCATTACAGTACACAGCACAGCAGAGTTCAGTACAGTACATAGCACAGCAGGGTTCAGTTAAGTACACAGCACAGCATAGTTCAATTCAGTACACAGCACAGCAGAGTTCAGTTCAGTACACAGCACAGCAGAGTTCAGTTCAGTACAGTACACAGCACAGCAGAGTTCAGTTCAGTACACAGCACAGCAGAGTTCAGTTCAGTACACAGCACAGCAGAGTTCAGTTCAGTACAGTACACAGCACAGAAGAGTTCAGTACAGTACACAGCACAGCAGAGTTCAGTTCAGTACACAGCACAGCAGAGTTCAGTTCAGTACAGTACACAGCACAGCAGAGTTCAGTTCAGTAAAGTACACAGCACAGCAGAGTTCAGTACAGTACAGGATAGTTCAGTACAGTACACAGTAAAGCACAGGAGAGTTCAGTTCAGTACAGTACACAGCACAGCAGAGTTCAGAAAAGTACAGGATAGTTCAGTACAGTACACAGTAAAGCACAGGAGAGTTCAGTACAGTACACAGTACAGCACAGGAGAGCTCAGTAAAGTACAAAGCACAGGATTGTTCAGTACAGTACACAGCACAGGAGAGTTCAGTACAGTATAGGAGAGTTCAGTACAGTACACAGCACAGGAGAGTTCAGTACAGTAAACAGCACAGGAGAGTTCAGTACAGCACAGCAGAGTTCAGTACAATATAGGAGAGTTCAGTACAGTACACAGCACAGGAGAGTTCAGTACAGTATAGGAGAGTTCAGTACAGTAAACAGCACAGGAGAGTTCAGTACAGCACAGGAGAGTTCAGTACAGTACAGGAGAGTTCAGTACAGTATAGGAGAGTTCAGTACAGTACAGGAGAGTTCAGTACATTACACAGTACAGCACAGGAGAGTTCAGTACAGTACACAGTACAGCACAGGAGAGTTCAGTACAGTACACAGTACAGCACAGGAGAGTTCAGTACAGTACACAGTACAGCACAGGAGTGTTCAGTACAGTACACAGCACAGCACAGGAGAGTTCAGTACAGTACACAGCACAGGAGAGTTCAGTACAGTACACAGCACAGGAGAGTTCAGTACAGTACACAGCACAGCTGTTTCAGTACAGTACACAGCACAGCAGAGTTCAGTTCAGTACACAGCACAGCAGAGTTCAGTTTAGTACACAGCACAGCAGAGTTCAGTTCAGTACACAGCAGAGCAGAGTTCAGTTCAGTACACAGCACAGCAGAGTTCAGTTCAGTACACAGCACAGCAGAGTTCAGTTCAGTACACAGCACAGCAGAGTTCAGTTCAGTACAGTACACAGCACAGCAGAGTTCAGTACAGTACACAGCAAAAGAGAGTTCAGTTCAGTACACAGCACAGCAGAGTTCAGTTCAGTACACAGCACAGAAGAGTTCAGATCAGTACACAGCACAGCAGAGTTCAGTTCAGTACAGTACACAGCACAGCAGAGTTCAGTTCAGTACACAGCACAGCAGAGTTCAGTTCAGTACACAGCACAGCAGAGTTCAGTTCAGTATAGTACACAGTACAGAAGAGTTCAGTACATTACACAGCACAGGAGAGTTCAGTACAGCACAGCAGAGTTCAGTACAGTATAGGAGAGTTCAGTACAGTACACAGCACAGGAGAGTTCAGTACAGTATAGGAGAGTTCAGTACAGTAAACAGCACAGGAGAGTTCAGTACAGCACAGGAGAGTTCAGTACAGTACAGGAGAGTTCAGTACAGTATAGGAGAGTTCAGTACAGTACAGGAGAGTTCAGTACAGTACACAGCACAGCAGAGTTCAGTTCAGTACACAGCACAGCAGAGTTCAGTTCATTACAGTACACAGCACAGCAGAGTTCAGTACAGTACATAGCACAGCAGGGTTCAGTTCAGTACACAGCACAGCAGAGTTCAATTCAGTACACAGCACAGCAGAGTTCAGTTCAGTACACAGCACAGCAGAGTTCAGTTCAGTACAGTACACAGCACAGCAGAGTTCAGTTCAGTACACAGCACAGCAGAGTTCAGTTCAGTACACAGCACAGCAGAGTTCAGTTCAGTACAGTACACAGCACAGAAGAGTTCAGTACAGTACACAGCACAGCAGAGTTCAGTTCAGTACACAGCACAGCAGAGTTCAGTTCAGTACAGTACACAGCACAGCAGAGTTCAGTTCAGTACAGTACACAGCACAGGAGAGTTCAGTACAGTACACAGCACAGGAGAGTTCAGTACAGTACACAGCACAGGAGAGTTCAGTACAGTACACAGCACAGGAGAGTTCAGTACAGTACACAGCACAGGAGAGTTCAGTTCAGTACACAGCACAGGAGAGTTCAGTACAGTACACAGCACAGGAGAGTTCAGTACAGTACACAGCACAGCACAGCAGAGTTCAGTTCAGTACAGTACACAGCACAGCAGAGTTCAGTACAATACACAGCACAGCATGTTCATTACAGTACACAGCACAGCTGTTTCAGTACAGTACACAGCACAGCAGAGTTCAGTTCAGTACACAGCACAGCAGAGTTCAGTTTAGTACACAGCACAGCAGAGTTCAGTTCAGTACACAGCAGAGCAGAGTTCAGTTCAGTACACAGCACAGCAGAGTTCAGTTCAGTACACAGCACAACAGAGTTCAGTTCAGTACACAGTACAGCAGAGTTCAGTTCAGTACAGTACACAGCACAGCAGAGTTCAGTACAGTACACAGCAAAAGAGAGTTCAGTTCAGTACACAGCACAGCAGAGTTCAGTTCAGTACACAACACAGAAGAGTTCAGATCAGTACACAGCACAGCACAGCAGAGTTCAGTTCAGTACAGTACACAGCACAGCAGAGTTCAGTTCAGTACACAGCACAGCAGAGTTCAGTTCAGTACACAGCACAGCAGAGTTCAGTTCAGTACAGTACACAGTACAGAAGAGTTCAGTACATTACACAGCACAGCAGAGTTCAGTTCAGTACACAGCACAGCAGAGTTCAGTTCAGTACACAGCACAGCAGAGTTCAGTTCAGTACACAGTAAAGCACAGGAGAGTTCAGTACAGTATAGGATAGTTCAGTACAGTACACAGTAAAGCACAGGAGAGTTCAGTACAGTACACAGTACAGCACAGGAGAGCTCAGTACAGTACAAAGCACAGGATTGTTCAGTACAGTACACAGCACAGGAGAATTCAGTACAGTATAGGAGAGTTCAGTACAGTACACAGCACAGGAGAGTTCAGTACAGTAAACAGCACAGGAGAGGTCAGTACAGCACAGCAGAGTTCAGTACAGTATAGGAGAGTTCAGTACAGTACACAGCACAGGAGAGTTCAGTACAGTATAGGAGAGTTCAGTACAGTAAACAGCACAGGAGAGTTCAGTACAGCACAGGAGAGTTCAGTACAGTACAGGAGAGTTCAGTACAGTATAGGAGAGTTCAGTACAGTACAGGAGAGTTCAGTATATTACACAGTACAGCACAGGAGAGTTCAGTACAGTACACAGTACAGCACAGGAGAGTTCAGTACAGTACACAGTACAGCACAGGAGAGTTCAGTACAGTACACAGCACAGCACAGGAGAGTTCAGTACAGTACACAGCACAGGAGAGTTCAGTACAGTACACAGCACAGGAGAGTTCAGTACAGTACACAGCACAGGAGAGTTCAGTACAGTACACAGCACAGGAGAGTTCAGTTCAGTACACAGCACAGGAGAGTTCAGTACAGTACACAGCACAGGAGAGTTCAGTACAGTACACAGCACAGCACAGCAGAGTTCAGTTCAGTACAGTACACAGCACAGAAGAGTTCAGTACAGTACACAGCAAAGGAGAGCTCAGTACAGTACACAGCACAGCAGAGTTCAGTACAATACACAGCACAGCAAGTTCATTACAGTACACAGCACAGCTGTTTCAGTACAGTACACATCACAGCAGAGTTCAGTTCAGTACACAGCACAGCAGAGTTCAGTTTAGTACACAGCACAGCAGAGTTCAGTTCAGTACACAGCAGAGCAGAGTTCAGTTCAGTACACAGAACAGCAGAGTTCAGTTCAGTACACAGCACAACAGAGTTCAGTTCAGTACACAGTACAGCAGAGTTCAGTTCAGTACAGTACACAGCACAGCAGAGTTCAGTACAGTACACAGCAAAAGAGAGTTCAGTTCAGTACACAGCACAGCAGAGTTCAGTTCAGTACACAACACAGAAGAGTTCAGATCAGTACACAGCACAGCACAGCAGAGTTCAGTTCAGTACAGTACACAGCACAGCAGAGTTCAGTTCAGTACACAGCACAGCAGAGTTCAGTTCAGTACACAGCACAGCAGAGTTCAGTTCAGTACAGTACACAGTACAGAAGAGTTCAATACATTGCACAGCACAGCAGAGTTCAGTTCAGTACACAGCACAGCAGAGTTCAGTTCAGTACACAGCACAGCAGAGTTCAGTTCAGTACACAGTAAAGCACAGGAGAGTTCAGTACAGTATAGGATAGTTCAGTACAGTACACAGTAAAGCACAGGAGAGTTCAGTACAGTACACAGTACAGCACAGGAGAGCTCAGTACAGTACAAAGCACAGGATTGTTCAGTACAGTACACAGCACAGAAGAGTTCAGTACAGTACACAGCAATGGAGAGCTCAGTACAGTACACAGCACAGCAAGTTCATTACAGTACACAGCACAGCATGTTCATTACAGTACACAGCATAGCTGTTTCAGTACAGTACACAGCACAGCAGAGTTCAGTTCAGTACACAGCACAGCAGAGTTCAGTTTAGTACACAGCACAGCAGAGTTCAGTTCAGTACACAGCAGAGCAGAGTTCAGTTCAGTACACAGCACATCAGAGTTCAGTTCAGTACACAGCACAACAGAGTTCAGTTCAGTACACAGTACAGCAGAGTTCAGTTCAGTACAGTACACAGCACAGCAAAGTTCAGTACAGTACACAGCAAAAGAGAGTTCAGTTCAGTACACAGCACAGCAGAGTTCAGTTCAGTACACAACACAGAAGAGTTCAGATCAGTACACAGCACAGCACAGCAGAGTTCAGTTCAGTACAGTACACAGCACAGCAGAGTTCAGTTCAGTACACAGCACAGCAGAGTTCAGTTCAGTACACAGCACAGCAGAGTTCAGTTCAGTACAGTACACAGTACAGGAGAGTTCAGTATAGTATATGAGAGTTCACTACAGTACACAGCACAGGGGAGTTCAGTACAGAATAGGAGAGTTCAGTACAGTATAGGAGAGTTCAGTACAGTACACAGCACAGGAGAGTTCAGTACAGTATAGGAGAGTTCAGTACAGTAAACAGCACAGGAGAGTTCAGTACAGCACAGGAGAGTTCAGTACAGTACAGGAGAGTTCAGTACAGTATAGGAGAGTTCAGTACAGTACAGGAGAGTTCAGTACAGCACAGGAGAGTTCAGTACAGTACACAGCACAGGAGAGTTCAGTACAGTACACAGCACAGGAGAGTTCAGTACAGTACACAGCACAGGAGAGTTCAGTACTGTACACAGCACAGCAAGTTCATTACAGTACACAGCACAGCAGAGTTCAGTACAGTACATAGCACAGCAGGGTTCAGTTAAGTACACAGCACAGCAGAGTTCAATTCAGTACACAGCACAGCAGAGTTCAGTTCAGTACACAGCACAGCAGAGTTCAGTTCAGTACAGTACACAGCACAGCAGAGTTCAGTTCAGTACACAGCACAGCAGAGTTCAGTTCAGTACACAGCACAGCAGAGTTCAGTTCAGTACAGTACACAGCACAGAAGAGTTCAGTACAGTACACAGCAAAGCAGAGTTCAGTTCAGTACACAGCACAGCAGAGTTCAGTTCAGTACAGTACACAGCACAGCAGAGTTCAGTTCAGTAAAGTACACAGCACAGCAGAGTTCAGTACAGTACAGGATAGTTCAGTACAGTACACAGTAAAGCACAGGAGAGTTCAGTTCAGTACAGTACACAGCACAGCAGAGTTCAGAAAAGTACAGGATAGTTCAGTACAGTACACAGTAAAGCACAGGAGAGTTCAGTACAGTACACAGTACAGCACAGGAGAGCTCAGTAAAGTACAAAGCACAGGATTGTTCAGTACAGTACACAGCACAGGAGAGTTCAGTACAGTATAGGAGAGTTCAGTACAGTACACAGCACAGGAGAGTTCAGTACAGTAAACAGCACAGGAGAGTTCAGTACAGCACAGCAGAGTTCAGTACAATATAGGAGAGTTCAGTACAGTACACAGCACAGGAGAGTTCAGTACAGTATAGGAGAGTTCAGTACAGTAAACAGCACAGGAGAGTTCAGTACAGCACAGGAGAGTTCAGTACAGTACAGGAGAGTTCAGTACAGTATAGGAGAGTTCAGTACAGTACAGGAGAGTTCAGTACATTACACAGTACAGCACAGGAGAGTTCAGTACAGTACACAGTACAGCACAGGAGAGTTCAGTACAGTACACAGTACAGCACAGGAGAGTTCAGTACAGTACACAGTACAGCACAGGAGTGTTCAGTACAGTACACAGCACAGCACAGGAGAGTTCAGTACAGTACACAGCACAGGAGAGTTCAGTACAGTACACAGCACAGGAGAGTTCAGTACAGTACACAGCACAGGAGAGTTCAGTACAGTACACAGCACAGGAGAGTTCAGTTCAGTACACAGCACAGGAGAGTTCAGTACAGTACACAGCACAGGAGAGTTCAGTACAGTACACAGCACAGGAGAGTTCAGTACAGTACACAGCACAGGAGAGTTCAGTACAGTACACAGCACAGGAGAGTTCAGTTCAGTACACAGCACAGGAGAGTTCAGTACAGTACACAGCACAGGAGAGTTCAGTACAGTACACAGCACAGCACAGCAGAGTTCAGTTCAGTACAGTACACAGCACAGAAGAGTTCAGTACAGTACACAGCAAAGGAGAGCTCAGTACAGTACACAGCACAGCAGAGTTCAGTACAATACACAGCAAAGCAAGTTAATTACAGTACACAGCACAGCTGTTTCAGTACAGTACACAGCACAGCAGAGTTCAGTTCAGTACACAGCACAGCAGAGTTCAGTTTAGTACACAGCACAGCAGAGTTCAGTTCAGTACACAGCAGAGCAGAGTTCAGTTCAGTACACAGCACAGCAGAGTTCAGTTCAGTACACAGCACAGCAGAGTTTAGTTCAGTACACAGCACAGCAGAGTTCAGTTCAGTACAGTACACAGCACAGCAGAGTTCAGTACAGTACACAGCAAAAGAGAGTTCAGTTCAGTACACAGCACAGCAGAGTTCAGTTCAGTACACAGCACAGAAGAGTTCAGATCAGTACACAGCACAGCAGAGTTCAGTTCAGTACAGTACACAGCACAGCAGAGTTCAGTTCAGTACACAGCACATCAGAGTTCAGTTCAGTACACAGCACAGCAGAGTTCAGTTCAGTATAGTACACAGTACAGAAGAGTTCAGTACATTACACAGCACAGGAGAGTTCAGTACAGCACAGCAGAGTTCAGTACAGTATAGGAGAGTTCAGTACAGTACACAGCACAGGAGAGTTCAGTACAGTATAGGAGAGTTCAGTACAGTAAACAGCACAGGAGAGTTCAGTACAGCACAGGAGAGTTCAGTACAGTACAGGAGAGTTCAGTACAGTATAGGAGAGTTCAGTACAGTACAGGAGAGTTCAGTACAGTACACAGCACAGCAGAGTTCAGTTCAGTACACAGCACAGCAGAGTTCAGTTCATTACAGTACACAGCACAGCAGAGTTCAGTACAGTACATAGCACAGCAGGGTTCAGTTCAGTACACAGCACAGCAGAGTTCAATTCAGTACACAGCACAGCAGAGTTCAGTTCAGTACACAGCACAGCAGAGTTCAGTTCAGTACAGTACACAGCACAGCAGAGTTCAGTTCAGTACACAGCACAGCAGAGTTCAGTTCAGTACACAGCACAGCAGAGTTCAGTTCAGTACAGTACACAGCACAGAAGAGTTCAGTACAGTACACAGCACAGCAGAGTTCAGTTCAGTACACAGCACAGCAGAGTTCAGTTCAGTACAGTACACAGCACAGCAGAGTTCAGTTCAGTACACTACACAGCACAGGAGAGTTCAGTACAGTACACAGCACAGGAGAGTTCAGTACAGTACACAGCACAGGAGAGTTCAGTACAGTACACAGCACAGGAGAGTTCAGTACAGTACACAGCACAGGAGAGTTCAGTTCAGTACACAGCACAGGAGAGTTCAGTACAGTACACAGCACAGGAGAGTTCAGTACAGTACACAGCACAGCACAGCAGAGTTCAGTTCAGTACAGTACACAGCACAGAAGAGTTCAGTACAGTACACAGCAATGGAGAGCTCAGTACAGTACACAGCACAGCAGAGTTCAGTACAATACACAGCACAGCATGTTCATTACAGTACACAGCACAGCTGTTTCAGTACAGTACACAGCACAGCAGAGTTCAGTTCAGTACACAGCACAGCAGAGTTCAGTTTAGTACACAGCACAGCAGAGTTCAGTTCAGTACACAGCAGAGCAGAGTTCAGTTCAGTACACAGCACAGCAGAGTTCAGTTCAGTACACAGCACAACAGAGTTCAGTTCAGTACACAGTACAGCAGAGTTCAGTTCAGTACAGTACACAGCACAGCAGAGTTCAGTACAGTACACAGCAAAAGTGAGTTCAGTTCAGTACACAGCACAGCAGAGTTCAGTTCAGTACACAACACAGAAGAGTTCAGATCAGTACACAGCACAGCACAGCAGAGTTCAGTTCAGTACAGTACACAGCACAGCAGAGTTCAGTTCAGTACACAGCACAGCAGAGTTCAGTTCAGTACACAGCACAGCAGAGTTCAGTTCAGTACAGTACACAGTACAGAAGAGTTCAGTACATTACACAGCACAGCAGAGTTCAGTTCAGTACACAGCACAGCAGAGTTCAGTTCAGTACACAGCACAGCAGAGTTCAGTTCAGTACACAGTAAAGCACAGGAGAGTTCAGTACAGTATAGGATAGTTCAGTACAGTACACAGTAAAGCACAGGAGAGTTCAGTACAGTACACAGTACAGCACAGGAGAGCTCAGTACAGTACAAAGCACAGGATTGTTCAGTACAGTACACAGCACAGGAGAATTCAGTACAGTATAGGAGAGTTCAGTACAGTACACAGCACAGGAGAGTTCAGTACAGTAAACAGCACAGGAGAGGTCAGTACAGCACAGCAGAGTTCAGTACAGTATAGGAGAGTTCAGTACAGTACACAGCACAGGAGAGTTCAGTACAGTATAGGAGAGTTCAGTACAGTAAACAGCACAGGAGAGTTCAGTACAGCACAGGAGAGTTCAGTACAGTACAGGAGAGTTCAGTACAGTATAGGAGAGTTCAGTACAGTACAGGAGAGTTCAGTATATTACACAGTACAGCACAGGAGAGTTCAGTACAGTACACAGTACAGCACAGGAGAGTTCAGTACAGTACACAGTACAGCACAGGAGAGTTCAGTACAGTACACAGTACAGCACAGGAGAGTTCAGTACAGTACACAGCACAGCACAGGAGAGTTCAGTACAGTACACAGCACAGGAGAGTTCAGTACAGTACACAGCACAGGAGAGTTCAGTACAGTACACAGCACAGGAGAGTTCAGTACAGTACACAGCACAGGAGAGTTCAGTTCAGTACACAGCACAGGAGAGTTCAGTACAGTACACAGCACAGGAGAGTTCAGTACAGTACACAGCACAGCACAGCAGAGTTCAGTTCAGTACAGTACACAGCACAGAAGAGTTCAGTACAGTACACAGCAAAGGAGAGCTCAGTACAGTACACAGCACAGCAGAGTTCAGTACAATACACAGCACAGCAAGTTCATTACAGTACACAGCACAGCTGTTTCAGTACAGTACACATCACAGCAGAGTTCAGTTCAGTACACAGCACAGCAGAGTTCAGTTTAGTACACAGCACAGCAGAGTTCAGTTCAGTACACAGCAGAGCAGAGTTCAGTTCAGTACACAGAACAGCAGAGTTCAGTTCAGTACACAGCACAACAGAGTTCAGTTCAGTACACAGTACAGCAGAGTTCAGTTCAGTACAGTACACAGCACAGAAGAGTTCAGTACAGTACACAGCAAAAGAGAGTTCAGTTCAGTACACAGCACAGCAGAGTTCAGTTCAGTACACAACACAGAAGAGTTCAGATCAGTACACAGCACAGCACAGCAGAGTTCAGTTCAGTACAGTACACAGCACAGCAGAGTTCAGTTCAGTACACAGCACAGCAGAGTTCAGTTCAGTACACAGCACAGCAGAGTTCAGTTCAGTACAGTACACAGTACAGAAGAGTTCAATACATTGCACAGCACAGCAGAGTTCATTCAGTACACAGCACAGCAGAGTTCAGTTCAGTACACAGCACAGCAGAGTTCAGTTCAGTACACAGTAAAGCACAGGAGAGTTCAGTACAGTATAGGATAGTTCAGTACAGTACACAGTAAAGCACAGGAGAGTTCAGTACAGTACACAGTACAGCACAGGAGAGCTCAGTACAGTACAAAGCACAGGATTGTTCAGTACAGTACACAGCACAGCAGAGTTCAGTTCAGTACACAGCACAGCAGAGTTCAGTTCAGTACAGTACACAGCACAGCAGAGTTCAGTTCAGTACACAGCAGAGCAGAGTTCAGTTCAGTACACAGCACAGCAGAGTTCAGTTCAGTACACAGCACAGCAGAGTTTAGTTCAGTACACAGCACAGCAGAGTTCAGTTCAGTACAGTACACAGCACAGCAGAGTTCAGTACAGTACACAGCAAAAGAGAGTTCAGTTCAGTACACAGCACAGCAGAGTTCAGTTCAGTACACAGCACAGAAGAGTTCAGATCAGTACACAGCACAGCAGAGTTCAGTTCAGTACAGTACACAGCACAGCAGAGTTCAGTTCAGTACACAGCACAGCAGAGTTCAGTTCAGTACACAGCACAGCAGAGTTCAGTTCAGTATAGTACACAGTACAGAAGAGTTCAGTACATTACACAGCACAGGAGAGTTCAGTACAGCACAGCAGAGTTCAGTACAGTATAGGAGAGTTCAGTACAGTACACAGCACAGGAGAGTTCAGTACAGTATAGGAGAGTTCAGTACAGTAAACAGCACAGGAGAGTTCAGTACAGCACAGGAGAGTTCAGTACAGTACAGGAGAGTTCAGTACAGTATAGGAGAGTTCAGTACAGTACAGGAGAGTTCAGTACAGTACACAGCACAGCAGAGTTCAGTTCAGTACACAGCACAGCAGAGTTCAGTTCATTACAGTACACAGCACAGCAGAGTTCAGTACAGTACATAGCACAGCAGGGTTCAGTTCAGTACACAGCACAGCAGAGTTCAATTCAGTACACAGCACAGCAGAGTTCAGTTCAGTACACAGCACAGCAGAGTTCAGTTCAGTACAGTACACAGCACAGCAGAGTTCAGTTCAGTACACAGCACAGCAGAGTTCAGTTCAGTACACAGCACAGCAGAGTTCAGTTCAGTACAGTACACAGCACAGAAGAGTTCAGTACAGTACACAGCACAGCAGAGTTCAGTTCAGTACACAGCACAGCAGAGTTCAGTTCAGTACAGTACACAGCACAGCAGAGTTCAGTTCAGTACACTACACAGCACAGGAGAGTTCAGTACAGTACACAGCACAGGAGAGTTCAGTACAGTACACAGCACAGGAGAGTTCAGTACAGTACACAGCACAGGAGAGTTCAGTACAGTACACAGCACAGGAGAGTTCAGTTCAGTACACAGCACAGGAGAGTTCAGTACAGTACACAGCACAGGAGAGTTCAGTACAGTACACAGCACAGCACAGCAGAGTTCAGTTCAGTACAGTACACAGCACAGAAGAGTTCAGTACAGTACACAGCAATGGAGAGCTCAGTACAGTACACAGCACAGCAGAGTTCAGTACAATACACAGCACAGCATGTTCATTACAGTACACAGCACAGCTGTTTCAGTACAGTACACAGCACAGCAGAGTTCAGTTCAGTACACAGCACAGCAGAGTTCAGTTTAGTACACAGCACAGCAGAGTTCAGTTCAGTACACAGCAGAGCAGAGTTCAGTTCAGTACACAGCACAGCAGAGTTCAGTTCAGTACACAGCACAACAGAGTTCAGTTCAGTACACAGTACAGCAGAGTTCAGTTCAGTACAGTACACAGCACAGCAGAGTTCAGTACAGTACACAGCAAAAGTGAGTTCAGTTCAGTACACAGCACAGCAGAGTTCAGTTCAGTACACAACACAGAAGAGTTCAGATCAGTACACAGCACAGCACAGCAGAGTTCAGTTCAGTACAGTACACAGCACAGCAGAGTTCAGTTCAGTACACAGCACAGCAGAGTTCAGTTCAGTACACAGCACAGCAGAGTTCAGTTCAGTACAGTACACAGTACAGAAGAGTTCAGTACATTACACAGCACAGCAGAGTTCAGTTCAGTACACAGCACAGCAGAGTTCAGTTCAGTACACAGCACAGCAGAGTTCAGTTCAGTACACAGTAAAGCACAGGAGAGTTCAGTACAGTATAGGATAGTTCAGTACAGTACACAGTAAAGCACAGGAGAGTTCAGTACAGTACACAGTACAGCACAGGAGAGCTCAGTACAGTACAAAGCACAGGATTGTTCAGTACAGTACACAGCACAGGAGAATTCAGTACAGTATAGGAGAGTTCAGTACAGTACACAGCACAGGAGAGTTCAGTACAGTAAACAGCACAGGAGAGGTCAGTACAGCACAGCAGAGTTCAGTACAGTATAGGAGAGTTCAGTACAGTACACAGCACAGGAGAGTTCAGTACAGTATAGGAGAGTTCAGTACAGTAAACAGCACAGGAGAGTTCAGTACAGCACAGGAGAGTTCAGTACAGTACAGGAGAGTTCAGTACAGTATAGGAGAGTTCAGTACAGTACAGGAGAGTTCAGTATATTACACAGTACAGCACAGGAGAGTTCAGTACAGTACACAGTACAGCACAGGAGAGTTCAGTACAGTACACAGTACAGCACAGGAGAGTTCAGTACAGTACACAGTACAGCACAGGAGAGTTCAGTACAGTACACAGCACAGCACAGGAGAGTTCAGTACAGTACACAGCACAGGAGAGTTCAGTACAGTACACAGCACAGGAGAGTTCAGTACAGTACACAGCACAGGAGAGTTCAGTACAGTACACAGCACAGGAGAGTTCAGTTCAGTACACAGCACAGGAGAGTTCAGTACAGTACACAGCACAGGAGAGTTCAGTACAGTACACAGCACAGCACAGCAGAGTTCAGTTCAGTACAGTACACAGCACAGAAGAGTTCAGTACAGTACACAGCAAAGGAGAGCTCAGTACAGTACACAGCACAGCAGAGTTCAGTACAATACACAGCACAGCAAGTTCATTACAGTACACAGCACAGCTGTTTCAGTACAGTACACATCACAGCAGAGTTCAGTTCAGTACACAGCACAGCAGAGTTCAGTTTAGTACACAGCACAGCAGAGTTCAGTTCAGTACACAGCAGAGCAGAGTTCAGTTCAGTACACAGAACAGCAGAGTTCAGTTCAGTACACAGCACAACAGAGTTCAGTTCAGTACACAGTACAGCAGAGTTCAGTTCAGTACAGTACACAGCACAGCAGAGTTCAGTACAGTACACAGCAAAAGAGAGTTCAGTTCAGTACACAGCACAGCAGAGTTCAGTTCAGTACACAACACAGAAGAGTTCAGATCAGTACACAGCACAGCACAGCAGAGTTCAGTTCAGTACAGTACACAGCACAGCAGAGTTCAGTTCAGTACACAGCACAGCAGAGTTCAGTTCAGTACACAGCACAGCAGAGTTCAGTTCAGTACAGTACACAGTACAGAAGAGTTCAATACATTGCACAGCACAGCAGAGTTCAGTTCAGTACACAGCACAGCAGAGTTCAGTTCAGTACACAGCACAGCAGAGTTCAGTTCAGTACACAGTAAAGCACAGGAGAGTTCAGTACAGTATAGGATAGTTCAGTACAGTACACAGTAAAGCACAGGAGAGTTCAGTACAGTACACAGTACAGCACAGGAGAGCTCAGTACAGTACAAAGCACAGGATTGTTCAGTACAGTACACAGCACAGAAGAGTTCAGTACAGTACACAGCACAGGAGAGTTCAGTACAGTACACAGCACAGCAAGTTCATGACAGTACACAGCACAGCTGTTTCAGTACAGTACACAGCACAGCAGGGTTCAGTTCAGTACACAGCACATTAGAGTTCAGTACAGTACACAGCACAGCAGAGTTCAGTACAGTAAACAGCACAGGAGAGGTCAGTACAGCACAGCAGAGTTCAGTACAGAATAGGAGAGTTCAGTACAGTACACAGCACAGGAGAGTTCAGTACAGTATAGGAGAGTTCAGTACAGTAAACAGCACAGGAGAGTTCAGTACAGCACAGGAGAGTTCAGTACAGTACAGGAGAGTTCAGTACAGTATAGGAGAGTTCAGTACAGTACAGGAGAGTTCAGTACAGTACACAGTACAGCACAGGAGAGTTCAGTACAGTACACAGTACAGCACAGGAGAGTTCAGTACAGTACACAGCACAGGAGAGTTCAGTTCAGTACACAGCACAGGAGAGTTCAGTACAGTACACAGCACAGGATAGTTCAGTACAGTACACAGCACAGGAGAGTTCAGTACAGTAAACAGCACAGCACAGGAGAGTTCAGTACAGTACACAGCACAGGAGAGTTCAGTACAGTACAGGAGAGTTCAGTACAGTACACAGCACAGGAGAGTTCAGTACAGTACACAGCACAGGAGAGTTCAGTACAGTACACAGCACAGGAGAGTTCAGTTCAGTACACAGCACAGGAGAGTTCAGTACAGTACACAGCACAGGAGAGTTCAGTGCAGTACACAGCACAGGAGAGTTCAGTTCAGTACACAGTAAAGCACAGGAGAGTTCAGTACAGTACACAGCACAGGAGAGTTCAGTACAGTACACAGTACAGCACAGGAGAGTTCAGTACAGTATAGGATAGTTCAGTACAGTACACAGTAAAGCACAGGAGAGTTCAGTACAGTACACAGCACAGCACAGGAGAGTTCAGTACAGTACACAGTACAGCACAGGAGAGCTCAGTACAGTACAAAGCACAGGAGAGTTTAGTACAGTACACAGCACAGCAGAGTTCAGTACAGTACACAGCACAGCAGGGTTCAGTACTGTACACAGCACAGCAAGTTCATTACAGTACACAGCACAGCAGAGTTCAGTATAGTACACAGCACAGCAGGGTTCAGTAGAGTACAATACACAGCACAGGAGAGTTCAGTACAGTACACAGCACAGGAGAGTTCAGTACAGTACACAGCACAGGAGAGTTCAGTACAGTACACAGCACAGGAGATTTCAGTACAGTACACAGCACAGGAGAGTTCAGTACAGTACACAGCACAGGAGAGTTCAGTACAGTACACAGCACAGGAGAGTTCAGTACAGTACACAGCACAGCACAGGAGAGTTCAGTACAGTACACAGCACAGGAGAGTTCAGTACAGCACAGGAGAGTTCAGTACAGTACACAGCACAGGAGAGTTCAGTATAGTATAGGAGAGTTCACTACAGTACACAGCACAGGGGAGTTCAGTACAGAATAGGAGAGTTCAGTACAGTAAACAGCACAGGAGAGTTCATTACAGTATAGGAGAGTTCAGTACAGTACACAGCACAGGAGAGTTCAGTACAGTATAGGAGAGTTCAGTACAGTAAACAGCACAGGAGAGTTCAGTACAGCACAGGAGAGTTCAGTACAGTACAGGAGAGTTCAGTACAGTATAGGAGAGTTCAGTACAGTACAGGAGAGTTCAGTACAGCACAGGAGAGTTCAGTACAGTACACAGCACAGGAGAGTTCAGTACAGTACACAGCACAGGAGAGTTCAGTACAGTACACAGCACAGGAGAGTTCATTACAGTACACAGCACAGCAGAGTTCAGTACAGTACATAGCACAGCAGGGTTCAGTTAAGTACACAGCACAGCAGAGTTCAATTCAGTACACAGCACAGCAGAGTTCAGTTCAGTACAGTACACAGCACAGCAGAGATCAGTTCAGTACACAGCACAGCAGAGTTCAGTTCAGTACACAGCACAGCAGAGTTCAGTTCAGTACAGTACACAGCACAGAAGAGTTCAGTACAGTACACAGCACAGCAGAGTTCAGTTCAGTACACAGCACAGCAGAGTTCAGTTCAGTACAGTACACAGCACAGCAGAGTTCAGTTCAGTACAGTACACAGCACAGCAGAGTTCAGTACAGTACAGGATAGTTCAGTACAGTACACAGTAAAGCACAGGAGAGTTCAGTTCAGTACAGTACACAGCACAGCAGAGTTCAGAAAAGTACAGGATAGTTCAGTACAGTACACAGTAAAGCACAGGAGAGTTCAGTACAGTACACAGTACAGCACAGGAGAGCTCAGTAAAGTACAAAGCACAGGATTGTTCAGTACAGTACACAGCACAGGAGAGTTCAGTACAGTATAGGAGAGTTCAGTACAGTACACAGCACAGGAGAGTTCAGTACAGTAAACAGCACAGGAGAGTTCAGTACAGCACAGCAGAGTTCAGTACAATATAGGAGAGTTCAGTACAGTACACAGCACAGGAGAGTTCAGTACAGTATAGGAGAGTTCAGTACAGTAAACAGCACAGGAGAGTTCAGTACAGCACAGGAGAGTTCAGTACAGTACAGGAGAGTTCAGTACAGTATAGGAGAGTTCAGTACAGTACAGGAGAGTTCAGTACATTACACAGTACAGCACAGGAGAGTTCAGTACAGTACACAGTACATCACAGGAGAGTTCAGTACAGTACACAGTACAGCACAGGAGAGTTCAGTACAGTACACAGTACAGCACAGGAGTGTTCAGTACAGTACACAGCACAGCACAGGAGAGTTCAGTACAGTACACAGCACAGGAGAGTTCAGTACAGTACACAGCACAGGAGAGTTCAGTACAGTACACAGCACAGGAGAGTTCAGTACAGTACACAGCACAGCACAGCAGAGTTCAGTTCAGTACTGTACACTGCACAGAAGAGTTCAGTACAGTACACAGCAAAGGAGAGCTCAGTACAGTACACAGCACAGCAGAGTTCAGTACAATACACAGCAAAGCAAGTTAATTACAGTACACAGCACAGCTGTTTCAGTACAGTACACAGCACAGCAGAGTTCAGTTCAGTACACAGCACAGCAGAGTTCAGTTCAGTACACAGTAAAGCACAGGAGAGTTCAGTACAGTATAGGATAGTTCAGTACAGTACACAGTAAAGCACAGGAGAGTTCAGTACAGTACACAGTACAGCACAGGAGAGCTCAGTACAGTACAAAGCACAGGATTGTTCAGTACAGTACACAGCACAGGAGAATTCAGTACAGTATAGGAGAGTTCAGTACAGTACACAGCACAGCAGAGTTCAGTACAGTAAACAGCACAGGAGAGGTCAGTACAGCACAGCAGAGTTCAGTACAGAATAGGAGAGTTCAGTACAGTACACAGCACAGGAGAGTTCAGTACAGTATAGGAGAGTTCAGTACAGTAAACAGCACAGGAGAGTTCAGTACAGCACAGGAGAGTTCAGTACAGTACAGGAGAGTTCAGTACAGTATAGGAGAGTTCAGTACAGTACAGGAGAGTTCAGTACAGTACACAGTACAGCACAGGAGAATTCAGTACAGTACACAGTACAGCACAGGAGAGTTCAGTACAGTACACAGCACAGGAGAGTTCAGTTCAGTACACAGCACAGGAGAGTTCAGTACAGTACACAGCACAGGATAGTTCAGTACAGTACACAGCACAGGAGAGTTCAGTACAGTAAACAGCACAGCACAGGAGAGTTCAGTACAGTACACAGCACAGGAGAGTTCAGTACAGTACAGGAGAGTTCAGTACAGTACACAGCACAGGAGAGTTCAGTACAGTACACAGCACAGGAGAGTTCAGTACAGTACACAGCACAGGAGAGTTCAGTTCAGTACACAGCACAGGAGAGTTCAGTACAGTACACAGCACAGGAGAGTTCAGTGCAGTACACAGCACAGGAGAGTTCAGTTCAGTACACAGTAAAGCACAGGAGAGTTCAGTACAGTACACAGCACAGGAGAGTTCAGTACAGTACACAGTACAGCACAGGAGAGTTCAGTACAGTATAGGATAGTTCAGTACAGTACACAGTAAAGCACAGGAGAGTTCAGTACAGTACACAGCACAGCACAGGAGAGTTCAGTACAGTACACAGTACAGCACAGGAGAGCTCAGTACAGTACAAAGCACAGGAGAGTTTAGTACAGTACACAGCACAGCAGAGTTCAGTACAGTACACAGCACAGCAGGGTTCAGTACTGTACACAGCACAGCAAGTTCATTACAGTACACAGCACAGCAGAGTTCAGTATAGTACACAGCACAGCAGGGTTCAGTAGAGTACAATACACAGCACAGGAGAGTTCAGTACAGTACACAGCACAGGAGAGTTCAGTACAGTACACAGCACAGGAGAGTTCAGTACAGTACACAGCACAGGAGATTTCAGTACAGTACACAGCACAGGAGAGTTCAGTACAGTACACAGCACAGGAGAGTTCAGTACAGTACACAGCACAGGAGAGTTCAGTACAGTACACAGCACAGCACAGGAGAGTTCAGTACAGTACACAGCACAGGAGAGTTCAGTACAGCACAGGAGAGTTCAGTACAGTACACAGCACAGGAGAGTTCAGTATAGTATAGGAGAGTTCACTACAGTACACAGCACAGGGGAGTTCAGTACAGAATAGGAGAGTTCAGTACAGTAAACAGCACAGGAGAGTTCATTACAGTATAGGAGAGTTCAGTACAGTACACAGCACAGGAGAGTTCAGTACAGTATAGGAGAGTTCAGTACAGTAAACAGCACAGGAGAGTTCAGTACAGCACAAGAGAGTTCAGTACAGTACAGGAGAGTTCAGTACAGTATATGAGAGTTCAGTACAGTACAGGAGAGTTCAGTACAGCACAGGAGAGTTCAGTACAGTACACAGCACAGGAGAGTTCAGTACAGTACACAGCACAGGAGAGTTCAGTACAGTACACAGCACAGGAGAGTTCAGTACTGTACACAGCACAGCAAGTTCATTACAGTACACAGCACAGCAGAGTTCAGTACAGTACATAGCACAGCAGGGTTCAGTTAAGTACACAGCACAGCAGAGTTCAATTCAGTACACAGCACAGCAGAGTTCAGTTCAGTACAGTACACAGCACAGCAGAGTTCAGTTCAGTACACAGCACAGCAGAGTTCAGTTCAGTACACAGCACAGCAGAGTTCAGTTCAGTACAGTACACAGCACAGAAGAGTTCAGTACAGTACACAGCACAGCAGAGTTCAGTTCAGTGCACAGCACAGCAGAGTTCAGTTCAGTACAGTACACAGCACAGCAGAGTTCAGTTCAGTACAGTACACAGCACAGCAGAGTTCAGTACAGTACAGGATAGTTCAGTACAGTACACAGTAAAGCACAGGAGAGTTCAGTTCAGTACAGTACACAGCACAGCAGAGTTCAGAAAAGTACAGGATAGTTCAGTACAGTACACAGTAAAGCACAGGAGAGTTCAGTACAGTACATAGTACAGCACAGGAGAGCTCAGTAAAGTACAAAGCACAGGATTGTTCAGTACAGTACACAGCACAGGAGAGTTCAGTACAGTATAGGAGAGTTCAGTACAGTACACAGCACAGGAGAGTTCAGTACAGTAAACAGCACAGGAGAGTTCAGTACAGCACAGCAGAGTTCAGTACAATATAGGAGAGTTCAGTACAGTACACAGCACAGGAGAGTTCAGTACAGTATAGGAGAGTTCAGTACAGTAAACAGCACAGGAGAGTTCAGTACAGCACAGGAGAGTTCAGTACAGTACAGGAGAGTTCAGTACAGTATAGGAGAGTTCAGTACAGTACAGGAGAGTTCAGTACATTACACAGTACAGCACAGGAGAGTTCAGTACAGTACACAGTACAGCACAGGAGAGTTCAGCACAGTACACAGTACAGCACAGGAGAGTTCAGTACAGTACACAGTACAGCACAGGAGTGTTCAGTACAGTACACAGCACAGCACAGGAGAGTTCAGTACAGTACACAGCACAGGAGAGTTCAGTACAGTACACAGCACAGGAGAGTTCAGTACAGTACACAGCACAGGAGAGTTCAGTACAGTACACAGCACAGGAGAGTTCAGTTCAGTACACAGCACAGCACAGCAGAGTTCAGTTCAGTACAGTACACAGCACAGAAGAGTTCAGTACAGTACACAGCAAAGGAGAGCTCAGTACAGTACACAGCACAGCAGAGTTCAGTACAATACACAGCAAAGCAAGTTAATTACAGTACACAGCACAGCTGTTTCAGTACAGTACACAGCACAGCAGAGTTCAGTTCAGTACACAGCACAGCAGAGTTCAGTTTAGTACACAGCACAGCAGAGTTCAGTTCAGTACACAGCAGAGCAGAGTTCAGTTCAGTACACAGCACAGCAGAGTTCAGTTCAGTACACAGCACAGCAGAGTTCAGTTCAGTACACAGCACAGCAGAGTTCAGTTCAGTACAGTACACAGCACAGCAGAGTTCAGTACAGTACACAGCAAAAGAGAGTTCAGTTCAGTACACAGCACAGCAGAGTTCAGTTCAGTACACAGCACAGAAGAGTTCAGATCAGTACACAGCACAGCAGAGTTCAGTTCAGTACAGTACACAGCACAGCAGAGTTCAGTTCAGTACACAGCACAGCAGAGTTCAGTTCAGTACACAGCACAGCAGAGTTCAGTTCAGTATAGTACACAGTACAGAAGAGTTCAGTACATTACACAGCACAGGAGAGTTCAGTACAGCACAGCAGAGTTCAGTACAGTATAGGAGAGTTCAGTACAGTACACAGCACAGCAGAGTTCAGTACAGTACAGGATAGTTCAGTACAGTACACAGTAAAGCACAGGAGAGTTCAGTTCAGTACAGTACACAGCACAGCAGAGTTCAGAAAAGTACAGGATAGTTCAGTACAGTACACAGTAAAGCACAGGAGAGTTCAGTACAGTACACAGTACAGCACAGGAGAGCTCAGTAAAGTACAAAGCACAGGATTGTTCAGTACAGTACACAGCAAAGGAGAGTTCAGTACAGTATAGGAGAGTTCAGTACAGTACACAGCACAGGAGAGTTCAGTACAGTAAACAGCACAGGAGAGTTCAGTACAGCACAGCAGAGTTCAGTACAATATAGGAGAGTTCAGTACAGTACACAGCACAGGAGAGTTCAGTACAGTATAGGAGAGTTCAGTACAGTAAACAGCACAGGAGAGTTCAGTACAGCACAGGAGAGTTCAGTACAGTACAGGAGAGTTCAGTACAGTATAGGAGAGTTCAGTACAGTACAGGAGAGTTCAGTACATTACACAGTACAGCACAGGAGAGTTCAGTACAGTACACAGTACAGCACAGGAGAGTTCAGCACAGTACACAGTACAGCACAGGAGAGTTCAGTACAGTACACAGTACAGCACAGGAGTGTTCAGTACAGTACACAGCACAGCACAGGAGAGTTCAGTACAGTACACAGCACAGGAGAGTTCAGTACAGTACACAGCACAGGAGAGTTCAGTACAGTACACAGCACAGGAGAGTTCAGTACAGTACACAGCACAGGAGAGTTCAGTTCAGTACACAGCACAGGAGAGTTCAGTACAGTACACAGCACAGGAGAGTTCAGTACAGTACACAGCACAGCACAGCAGAGTTCAGTTCAGTACAGTACACAGCACAGAAGAGTTCAGTACAGTACACAGCAAAGGAGAGCTCAGTACAGTACACAGCACAGCAGAGTTCAGTACAATACACAGCAAAGCAAGTTAATTACAGTACACAGCACAGCTGTTTCAGTACAGTACACAGCACAGCAGAGTTCAGTTCAGTACACAGCACAGCAGAGTTCAGTTTAGTACACAGCACAGCAGAGTTCAGTTCAGTACACAGCAGAGCAGAGTTCAGTTCAGTACACAGCACAGCAGAGTTCAGTTCAGTACACAGCACAGCAGAGTTCAGTTCAGTACACAGCACAGCAGAGTTCAGTTCAGTACAGTACACAGCACAGCAGAGTTCAGTACAGTACACAGCAAAAGAGAGTTCAGTTCAGTACACAGCACAGCAGAGTTCAGTTCAGTACACAGCACAGAAGAGTTCAGATCAGTACACAGCACAGCAGAGTTCAGTTCAGTACAGTACACAGCACAGCAGAGTTCAGTTCAGTACACAGCACAGCAGAGTTCAGTTCAGTACACAGCACAGCAGAGTTCAGTTCAGTATAGTACACAGTACAGAAGAGTTCAGTACATTACACAGCACAGGAGAGTTCAGTACAGCACAGCAGAGTTCAGTACAATATAGGAGAGTTCAGTACAGTACACAGCACAGGAGAGTTCAGTACAGTATAGGAGAGTTCAGTACAGTAAACAGCACAGGAGAGTTCAGTACAGCACAGGAGAGTTCAGTACAGTACAGGAGAGTTCAGTACAGTATAGGAGAGTTCAGTACAGTACAGGAGAGTTCAGTACAGTACACAGCACAGCAGAGTTCAGTTCAGTACACAGCACAGCAGAGTTCAGTTCATTACAGTACACAGCACAGCAGAGTTCAGTACAGTACATAGCACAGCAGGGTTCAGTTCAGTACACAGCACAGCAGAGTTCAATTCAGTACACAGCACAGCAGAGTTCAGTTCAGTACACAGCACAGCAGAGTTCAGTTCAGTACAGTACACAGCACAGCAGAGTTCAGTTCAGTACACAGCACAGCAGAGTTCAGTTCAGTACACAGCACAGCAGAGTTCAGTTCAGTACACAGCACAGCAGAGTTCAGTTCAGTACAGTACACAGCACAGAAGAGTTCAGTACAGTACACAGCACAGCAGAGTTCAGTTCAGTACACAGCACAGCAGAGTTCAGTTCAGTACAGTACACAGCACAGCAGAGTTCAGTTCAGTACAGTACACAGCACAGCAGAGTTCAGTACAGTACAGGATAGTTCAGTTCAGTACAGTAAACAGCACAGGAGAGTTCAGTACAGCACAGGAGAGTTCAGTACAGTACAGTACAGGAGAGTTCAGTACAGTATAGGAGAGTTCAGTACAGTTCAGGAGAGTTCAGTACAGTACACAGTACAGCACAGGAGTGTTCAGTACAGTACACAGCACAGCACAGGAGAGTTCAGTACAGTACACAGCACAGGAGAGTTCAGTACAGTACACAGCACAGGAGAGTTCAGTACAGTACACAGCACAGGAGAGTTCAGTACAGTACACAGCACAGGAGAGTTCAGTTCAGTACACAGCACAGGAGAGTTCAGTACAGTACACAGCACAGGAGAGTTCAGTACAGTACACAGCACAGCACAGCAGAGTTCAGTTCAGTACAGTACACAGCACAGAAGAGTTCAGTACAGTACACAGCAAAGGAGAGCTCAGTACAGTACACAGCACAGCAGAGTTCAGTACAATACACAGCAAAGCAAGTTAATTACAGTACACAGCACAGCTGTTTCAGTACAGTACACAGCACAGCAGAGTTCAGTTCAGTACACAGCACAGCAGAGTTCAGTTTAGTACACAGCACAGCAGAGTTCAGTTCAGTACACAGCACAGCAGAGTTCAGTTCAGTACACAGCACAGCAGAGTTCAGTTCAGTACACAGCACAGCAGAGTTCAGTTCAGTACACCGCACAGCAGAGTTCAGTTCAGTACAGTACACAGCACAGCAGAGTTCAGTACAGTACACAGCAAAAGAGAGTTCAGTTCAGTACACAGCACATTAGAGTTCAGTTCAGTACACAGCACAGAAGAGTTCAGATCAGTACACAGCACAGCAGAGTTCAGTTCAGTACAGTACACAGCACAGCAGAGTTCAGTTCAGTACACAGCACAGCAGAGTTCAGTTCAGTACACAGCACAGCAGAGTTCAGTTCAGTATAGTACACAGTACAGAAGAGTTCAGTACATTACACAGCACAGGAGAGTTCAGTACAGCACAGCAGAGTTCAGTACAGTATAGGAGAGTTCAGTACAGTACACAGCACAGGAGAGTTCAGTACAGTATAGGAGAGTTCAGTACAGTAAACAGCACAGGAGAGTTCAGTACAGCACAGGAGAGTACAGTACAGGAGAGTTCAGTACAGTATAGGAGAGTTCAGTACAGTACAGGAGAGTTCAGTACAGTACACAGTACAGCACAGGAGAGTTCAGTACAGTACACAGTACAGCAAGGAGAGTTCAGTACAGTACACAGCACAGCACAGGAGAGTTCAGTACAGTACACAGCACAGGAGAGTTCAGTACAGTACACAGCACAGCAGAGTTCAGTTCAGTACACAGCACAGCAGAGTTCAGTTCATTACAGTACACAGCACAGGAGAGTTCAGTACAGTACACAGCACAGGAGAGTTCAGTACAGTACACAGCACAGGAGAGTTCAGTTCAGTACACAGCACAGGAGAGTTCAGTACAGTACACAGCACAGGAGAGTTCAGTACAGTACACAGCACAGGAGAGTTCAGTTCAGTACACAGTAAAGCACAGGAGAGTTCAGTACAGTACACAGCACAGGAGAGTTCAGTACAGTACACAGTACAGCACATGAGAGTTCAGTACAGTATAGGATAGTTCAGTACAGTACACAGTAAAGCACAGGAGAGTTCAGTACAGTACACAGCACAGCACAGGAGAGTTCAGTACAGTACACAGTACAGCACAGGAGAGCTCAGTACAGTACAAAGCACAGGATAGTTCAGTACAGTACACAGCACAGGAGAGTTCAGTACAGTATAGGAGAGTTCAGTACAGTACACAGCACAGGAGAGTTCAGTACAGTATAGGAGAGTTCAGTACAGTAAATAGCACAGGAGAGTTCAGTACAGCACAGGAGAGTTCAGTACAGTACACAGCACAGGAGAGTTCAGTACAGTACAGGAGAGTGGAGTACAGTACAGGAGAGTTCAGTACAGAACAGGAGATTTCAGTACAGTACACAGCACAGGAGAGTTTAGTACAGTTCAGGAGAGTTCAGTACAGTACAGGAGAGTTCAGTTCAGTACACAGCACAGCAGAGTTCAGTTCAGTACAGTACACAGCACAGCAGAGTTCAGTTCAGTACACAGCACAGCAGAGTTCAGTTCAATACAGTACACAGCACAGAATAGTTCATTACAGTACACAGCACAGCACAGGAGAGTTCAGTACAGTACACAGTACAGGAGAGTTCAGTACAGCACAGGAGAGTTCAGTACAGCACAGGAGAGTTCAGTACAGTACACAGCACAGGAGAGTTCAGTACAGTACACAGCACAGGAGAGTTCAGTACAGTACACAGCACAGGAGAGTTTAGTACAGTACACAGCACAGCAGAGTTCAGTACAGTACACAGCACAGCAGGGTTCAGTACTGTACACAGCACAGCAAGTTCATTACAGTACACAGCACAGCAGAGTTCAGTATAGTACACAGCACAGCAGGGTTCAGTAGAGTACAATACACAGCACAGGAGAGTTCAGTACAGTACACAGCACAGGAGAGTTCAGTACAGTACACAGCACAGGAGAGTTCAGTACAGTACACAGCACAGGAGAGTTCAGTACAGTACACAGCACAGGAGAGTTCAGTACTGTACACAGCACAGCAAGTTCATTACAGTACACAGCACAGCAGAGTTCAGTACAGTACATAGCACAGCAGGGTTCAGTTAAGTACACAGCACAGCAGAGTTCAATTCAGTACACAGCACAGCAGAGTTCAGTTCAGTACAGTACACAGCACAGCAGAGTTCAGTTCAGTACACAGCACAGCAGAGTTCAGTTCAGTACACAGCACAGCAGAGTTCAGTTCAGTACAGTACACAGCACAGAAGAGTTCAGTACAGTACACAGCACAGCAGAGTTCAGTTCAGTACACAGCACAGCAGAGTTCAGTTCAGTACAGTACACAGCACAGCAGAGTTCAGTTCAGTACAGTACACAGCACAGCAGAGTTCAGTACAGTACAGGATAGTTCAGTACAGTACACAGTAAAGCACAGGAGAGTTCAGTTCAGTACAGTACACAGCACAGCAGAGTTCAGAAAAGTACAGGATAGTTCAGTACAGTACACAGTAAAGCACAGGAGAGTTCAGTACAGTACACAGTACAGCACAGGAGAGCTCAGTAAAGTACAAAGCACAGGATTGTTCAGTACAGTACACAGCACAGGAGAGTTCAGTACAGTATAGGAGAGTTCAGTACAGTACACAGCACAGGAGAGTTCAGTACAGTAAACAGCACAGGAGAGTTCAGTACAGCACAGCAGAGTTCAGCACAATATAGGAGAGTTCAGTACAGTACACAGCACAGGAGAGTTCAGTACAGTATAGGAGAGTTCAGTACAGTAAACAGCACAGGAGAGTTCAGTACAGCACAGGAGAGTTCAGTACAGTACAGGAGAGTTCAGTACAGTATAGGAGAGTTCAGTACAGTACAGGAGAGTTCAGTACATTACACAGTACAGCACAGGAGAGTTCAGTACAGTACACAGTACAGCACAGGAGAGTTCAGCACAGTACACAGTACAGCACAGGAGAGTTCAGTACAGTACACAGTACAGCACAGGAGTGTTCAGTACAGTACACAGCACAGCACAGGAGAGTTCAGTACAGTACACAGCACAGGAGAGTTCAGTACAGTACACAGCACAGGAGAGTTCAGTACAGTACACAGCACAGGAGAGTTCAGTACAGTACACAGCACAGGAGAGTTCAGTTCAGTACACAGCACAGGAGAGTTCAGTACAGTACACAGCACAGGAGAGTTCAGTACAGTACACAGCACAGCACAGCAGAGTTCAGTTCAGTACAGTACACAGCACAGAAGAGTTCAGTACAGTACACAGCAAAGGAGAGCTCAGTACAGTACACAGCACAGCAGAGTTCAGTACAATACACAGCAAAGCAAGTTAATTACAGTACACAGCACAGCTGTTTCAGTACAGTACACAGCACAGCAGAGTTCAGTTCAGTACACAGCACAGCAGAGTTCAGTTTAGTACACAGCACAGCAGAGTTCAGTTCAGTACACAGCAGAGCAGAGTTCAGTTCAGTACACAGCACAGCAGAGTTCAGTTCAGTACACAGCACAGCAGAGTTCAGTTCAGTACACAGCACAGCAGAGTTCAGTTCAGTACAGTACACAGCACAGCAGAGTTCAGTACAGTACACAGCAAAAGAGAGTTCAGTTCAGTACACAGCACAGCAGAGTTCAGTTCAGTACACAGCACAGAAGAGTTCAGATCAGTACACAGCACAGCAGAGTTCAGTTCAGTACAGTACACAGCACAGCAGAGTTCAGTTCAGTACACAGCACAGCAGAGTTCAGTTCAGTACACAGCACAGCAGAGTTCAGTTCAGTATAGTACACAGTACAGAAGAGTTCAGTACATTACACAGCACAGGAGAGTTCAGTACAGCACAGCAAAGTTCAGTACAGTATAGGAGAGTTCAGTACAGTACACAGCACAGCAGAGTTCAGTACAGTACAGGATAGTTCAGTACAGTACACAGTAAAGCACAGGAGAGTTCAGTTCAGTACAGTACACAGCACAGCAGAGTTCAGAAAAGTACAGGATAGTTCAGTACAGTACACAGTAAAGCACAGGAGAGTTCAGTACAGTACACAGTACAGCACAGGAGAGCTCAGTAAAGTACAAAGCACAGGATTGTTCAGTACAGTACACAGCACAGGAGAGTTCAGTACAGTACACAGTACAGCACAGGAGAGTTCAGCACAGTACACAGTACAGCACAGGAGAGTTCAGTACAGTACACAGTACAGCACAGGAGTGTTCAGTACAGTACACAGCACAGCACAGGAGAGTTCAGTACAGTACACAGCACAGGAGAGTTCAGTACAGTACACAGCACAGGAGAGTTCAGTACAGTACACAGCACAGGAGAGTTCAGTACAGTACACAGCACAGGAGAGTTTAGTTCAGTACACAGCACAGGAGAGTTCAGTACAGTACACAGCACAGGAGAGTTCAGTACAGTACACAGCACAGCACAGCAGAGTTCAGTTCAGTACAGTACACAGCACAGAAGAGTTCAGTACAGTACACAGCAAAGGAGAGCTCAGTACAGTACACAGCACAGCAGAGTTCAGTACAATACACAGCAAAGCAAGTTAATTACAGTACACAGCACAGCTGTTTCAGTACAGTACACAGCACAGCAGAGTTCAGTTCAGTACACAGCACAGCAGAGTTCAGTTTAGTACACAGCACAGCAGAGTTCAGTTCAGTACACAGCAGAGCAGAGTTCAGTTCAGTACACAGCACAGCAGAGTTCAGTTCAGTACACAGCACAGCAGAGTTCAGTTCAGTACACAGCACAGCAGAGTTCAGTTCAGTACAGTACACAGCACAGCAGAGTTCAGTACAGTACACAGCAAAAGAGAGTTCAGTTCAGTACACAGCACAGCAGAGTTCAGTTCAGTACACAGCACAGAAGAGTTCAGATCAGTACACAGCACAGCAGAGTTCAGTTCAGTACAGTACACAGCACAGCAGAGTTCAGTTCAGTACACAGCACAGCAGAGTTCAGTTCAGTACACAGCACAGCAG
The DNA here is from genome assembly GCA_023634145.1 of Thymallus thymallus. NCBI lineage: Eukaryota > Metazoa > Chordata > Actinopteri > Salmoniformes > Salmonidae > Thymallus > Thymallus thymallus. Next base: position 5,833,466 of record CM042399.1, on the reverse strand, counting down.
AGTTCAGTTCAGTATAGTACACAGTACAGAAGAGTTCAGTACATTACACAGCACAGGAGAGTTCAGTACAGCACAGCAAAGTTCAGTACAGTATAGGAGAGTTCAGTACAGTACACAGCACAGCAGAGTTCAGTACAGTACAGGATAGTTCAGTACAGTACACAGTAAAGCACAGGAGAGTTCAGTTCAGTACAGTACACAGCACAGCAGAGTTCAGAAAAGTACAGGATAGTTCAGTACAGTACACAGTAAAGCACAGGAGAGTTCAGTACAGTACACAGTACAGCACAGGAGAGCTCAGTAAAGTACAAAGCACAGGATTGTTCAGTACAGTACACAGCACAGGAGAGTTCAGTACAGTATAGGAGAGTTCAGTACAGTACACAGCACAGGAGAGTTCAGTACAGTAAACAGCACAGGAGAGTTCAGTACAGCACAGCAGAGTTCAGTACAATATAGGAGAGTTCAGTACAGTACACAGCACAGGAGAGTTCAGTACAGTATAGGAGAGTTCAGTACAGTAAACAGCACAGGAGAGTTCAGTACAGCACAGGAGAGTTCAGTACAGTACAGGAGAGTTCAGTACAGTATAGGAGAGTTCAGTACAGTACAGGAGAGTTCAGTACATTACACAGTACAGCACAGGAGAGTTCAGTACAGTACACAGTACAGCACAGGAGAGTTCAGCACAGTACACAGTACAGCACAGGAGAGTTCAGTACAGTACACAGTACAGCACAGGAGTGTTCAGTACAGTACACAGCACAGCACAGGAGAGTTCAGTACAGTACACAGCACAGGAGAGTTCAGTACAGTACACAGCACAGGAGAGTTCAGTACAGTACACAGCACAGGAGAGTTCAGTACAGTACACAGCACAGGAGAGTTCAGTTCAGTACACAGCACAGGAGAGTTCAGTACAGTACACAGCACAGGAGAGTTCAGTACAGTACACAGCACAGCACAGCAGAGTTCAGTTCAGTACAGTACACAGCACAGGAGAGTTCAGTACAGTACACAGCACAGGAGAGTTCAGTACAGTACACAGCACAGCACAGCAGAGTTCAGTTCAGTACAGTACACAGCACAGAAGAGTTCAGTACAGTACACAGCAAAGGAGAGCTCAGTACAGTACACAGCACAGCAGAGTTCAGTACAATACACAGCAAAGCAAGTTAATTACAGTACACAGCACAGCTGTTTCAGTACAGTACACAGCACAGCAGAGTTCAGTTCAGTACACAGCACAGCAGAGTTCAGTTTAGTACACAGCACAGCAGAGTTCAGTTCAGTACACAGCAGAGCAGAGTTCAGTTCAGTACACAGCACAGCAGAGTTCAGTTCAGTACACAGCACAGCAGAGTTCAGTTCAGTACACAGCACAGCAGAGTTCAGTTCAGTTCAGTACAGTACACAGCACAGCAGAGTTCAGTACAGTACACAGCAAAAGAGAGTTCAGTTCAGTACACAGCACAGCAGAGTTCAGTTCAGTACACAGCACAGAAGAGTTCAGATCAGTACACAGCACAGCAGAGTTCAGTTCAGTACAGTACACAGCACAGCAGAGTTCAGTTCAGTACACAGCACAGCAGAGTTCAGTTCAGTACACAGCACAGCAGAGTTCAGTTCAGTATAGTACACAGTACAGAAGAGTTCAGTACATTACACAGCACAGGAGAGTTCAGTACAGCACAGCAAAGTTCAGTACAGTATAGGAGAGTTCAGTACAGTACACAGCACAGCAGAGTTCAGTACAGTACAGGATAGTTCAGTACAGTACACAGTAAAGCACAGGAGAGTTCAGTTCAGTACAGTACACAGCACAGCAGAGTTCAGAAAAGTACAGGATAGTTCAGTACAGTACACAGTAAAGCACAGGAGAGTTCAGTACAGTACACAGTACAGCACAGGAGAGCTCAGTAAAGTACAAAGCACAGGATTGTTCAGTACAGTACACAGCACAGGAGAGTTCAGTACAGTATAGGAGAGTTCAGTACAGTACACAGCACAGGAGAGTTCAGTACAGTAAACAGCACAGGAGAGTTCAGTACAGCACATCAGAGTTCAGTACAATATAGGAGAGTTCAGTACAGTACACAGCACAGGAGAGTTCAGTACAGTATAGGAGAGTTCAGTACAGTAAACAGCACAGGAGAGTTCAGTACAGCACAGGAGAGTTCAGTACAGTACAGGAGAGTTCAGTACAGTATAGGAGAGTTCAGTACAGTACAGGAGAGTTCAGTACATTACACAGTACAGCACAGGAGAGTTCAGTACAGTACACAGTACAGCACAGGAGAGTTCAGCACAGTACACAGTACAGCACAGGAGAGTTCAGTACAGTACACAGTACAGCACAGGAGTGTTCAGTACAGTACACAGCACAGCACAGGAGAGTTCAGTACAGTACACAGCACAGGAGAGTTCAGTACAGTACACAGCACAGGAGAGTTCAGTACAGTACACAGCACAGGAGAGTTCAGTACAGTACACAGCACAGGAGAGTTCAGTTCAGTACACAGCACAGGAGAGTTCAGTACAGTACACAGCACAGGAGAGTTCAGTACAGTACACAGCACAGCACAGCAGAGTTCAGTTCAGTACAGTACACAGCACAGAAGAGTTCAGTACAGTACACAGCAAAGGAGAGCTCAGTACAGTACACAGCACAGCAGAGTTCAGTACAATACACAGCAAAGCAAGTTAATTACAGTACACAGCACAGCTGTTTCAGTACAGTACACAGCACAGCAGAGTTCAGTTCAGTACACAGCACAGCAGAGTTCAGTTTAGTACACAGCACATCAGAGTTCAGTTCAGTACACAGCAGAGCAGAGTTCAGTTCAGTACACAGCACAGCAGAGTTCAGTTCAGTACACAGCACAGCAGAGTTCAGTTCAGTACACAGCACAGCAGAGTTCAGTTCAGTACAGTACACAGCACAGCAGAGTTCAGTACAGTACACAGCAAAAGAGAGTTCAGTTCAGTACACAGCACAGCAGAGTTCAGTTCAGTACACAGCACAGAAGAGTTCAGATCAGTACACAGCACAGCAGAGTTCAGTTCAGTACAGTACACAGCACAGCAGAGTTCAGTTCAGTACACAGCACAGCAGAGTTCAGTTCAGTACACAGCACAGCAGAGTTCAGTTCAGTATAGTACACAGCACAGGAGAGTTCAGTACAGTACACAGCACAGCACAGCAGAGTTCAGTTCAGTACACAGCACAGGAGAGTTCAGTTCAGTACACAGCACAGGAGAGTTCAGTACAGTACACAGCACAGGAGAGTTCAGTACAGTACACAGCACAGCACAGCAGAGTTCAGTTCAGTACAGTACACAGCACAGAAGAGTTCAGTACAGTACACAGCAAAGGAGAGCTCAGTACAGTACACAGCACAGCAGAGTTCAGTACAATACACAGCAAAGCAAGTTAATTACAGTACACAGCACAGCTGTTTCAGTACAGTACACAGCACAGCAGAGTTCAGTTCAGTACACAGCACAGCAGAGTTCAGTTTAGTACACAGCACAGCAGAGTTCAGTTCAGTACACAGCACAGCAGAGTTCAGTTCAGTACACAGCACAGCAGAGTTCAGTTCAGTACACAGCACAGCAGAGTTCAGTTCAGTACACCGCACAGCAGAGTTCAGTTCAGTACAGTACACAGCACAGCAGAGTTCAGTACAGTACACAGCAAAAGAGAGTTCAGTTCAGTACACAGCACATTAGAGTTCAGTTCAGTACACAGCACAGAAGAGTTCAGATCAGTACACAGCACAGCAGAGTTCAGTTCAGTACAGTACACAGCACAGCAGAGTTCAGTTCAGTACACAGCACAGCAGAGTTCAGTTCAGTACACAGCACAGCAGAGTTCAGTTCAGTATAGTACACAGTACAGAAGAGTTCAGTACATTACACAGCACAGGAGAGTTCAGTACAGCACAGCAGAGTTCAGTACAGTATAGGAGAGTTCAGTACAGTACACAGCACAGGAGAGTTCAGTACAGTATAGGAGAGTTCAGTACAGTAAACAGCACAGGAGAGTTCAGTACAGCACAGGAGAGTTCAGTACAGTACAGGAGAGTTCAGTACAGTATAGGAGAGTTCAGTACAGTACAGGAGAGTTCAGTACAGTACACAGTACAGCACAGGAGAGTTCAGTACAGTACACAGTACAGCAAGGAGAGTTCAGTACAGTACACAGCACAGCACAGGAGAGTTCAGTACAGTACACAGCACAGGAGAGTTCAGTACAGTACACAGCACAGCAGAGTTCAGTTCAGTACACAGCACAGCAGAGTTCAGTTCATTACAGTACACAGCACATAAGAGTTCAGTACAGTACATAGCACAGCAGGGTTCAGTACAGTACACAGCACAGGAGAGTTCAGTACAGTACAGGAGAGTTCAGTACAGTACACAGCACAGGAGAGTTCAGTACAGTACACAGCACAGGAGAGTTCAGTACAGTACACAGCACAGGAGAGTTCAGTTCAGTACACAGCACAGGAGAGTTCAGTACAGTACACAGCACAGGAGAGTTCAGTACAGTACACAGCACAGGAGAGTTCAGTTCAGTACACAGTAAAGCACAGGAGAGTTCAGTACAGTACACAGCACAGGAGAGTTCAGTACAGTACACAGTACAGCACATGAGAGTTCAGTACAGTATAGGATAGTTCAGTACAGTACACAGTAAAGCACAGGAGAGTTCAGTACAGTACACAGCACAGCACAGGAGAGTTCAGTACAGTACACAGTACAGCACAGGAGAGCTCAGTACAGTACAAAGCACAGGATAGTTCAGTACAGTACACAGCACAGGAGAGTTCAGTACAGTATAGGAGAGTTCAGTACAGTACACAGCACAGGAGAGTTCAGTACAGTATAGGAGAGTTCAGTACAGTAAATAGCACAGGAGAGTTCAGTACAGCACAGGAGAGTTCAGTACAGTACACAGCACAGGAGAGTTCAGTACAGTACAGGAGAGTGGAGTACAGTACAGGAGAGTTCAGTACAGAACAGGAGATTTCAGTACAGTACACAGCACAGGAGAGTTTAGTACAGTTCAGGAGAGTTCAGTACAGTACAGGAGAGTTCAGTTCAGTACACAGCACAGCAGAGTTCAGTTCAGTACAGTACACAGCACAGCAGAGTTCAGTTCAGTACACAGCACAGCAGAGTTCAGTTCAATACAGTACACAGCACAGAATAGTTCATTACAGTACACAGCACAGCACAGGAGAGTTCAGTACAGTACACAGTACAGGAGAGTTCAGTACAGCACAGGAGAGTTCAGTACAGCACAGGAGAGTTCAGTACAGTACACAGCACAGGAGAGTTCAGTACAGTACACAGCACAGGAGAGTTCAGTACAGTACACAGCACAGGAGAGTTTAGTACAGTACACAGCACAGCAGAGTTCAGTACAGTACACAGCACAGCAGGGTTCAGTACTGTACACAGCACAGCAAGTTCATTACAGTACACAGCACAGCAGAGTTCAGTATAGTACACAGCACAGCAGGGTTCAGTAGAGTACAATACACAGCACAGGAGAGTTCAGTACAGTACACAGCACAGGAGAGTTCAGTACAGTACACAGCACAGGAGAGTTCAGTACAGTACACAGCACAGGAGAGTTCAGTACAGTACACAGCACAGGAGAGTTCAGTACTGTACACAGCACAGCAAGTTCATTACAGTACACAGCACAGCAGAGTTCAGTACAGTACATAGCACAGCAGGGTTCAGTTAAGTACACAGCACAGCAGAGTTCAATTCAGTACACAGCACAGCAGAGTTCAGTTCAGTACAGTACACAGCACAGCAGAGTTCAGTTCAGTACACAGCACAGCAGAGTTCAGTTCAGTACACAGCACAGCAGAGTTCAGTTCAGTACAGTACACAGCACAGAAGAGTTCAGTACAGTACACAGCACAGCAGAGTTCAGTTCAGTACACAGCACAGCAGAGTTCAGTTCAGTACAGTACACAGCACAGCAGAGTTCAGTTCAGTACACAGCACAGCAGAGTTCAGTTCAGTACAGTACACAGCACAGCAGAGTTCAGTTCAGTACAGTACACAGCACAGCAGAGTTCAGTACAGTACAGGATAGTTCAGTACAGTACACAGTAAAGCACAGGAGAGTTCAGTTCAGTACAGTACACAGCACAGCAGAGTTCAGAAAAGTACAGGATAGTTCAGTACAGTACACAGTAAAGCACAGGAGAGTTCAGTACAGTACACAGTACAGCACAGGAGAGCTCAGTAAAGTACAAAGCACAGGATTGTTCAGTACAGTACACAGCACAGGAGAGTTCAGTACAGTATAGGAGAGTTCAGTACAGTACACAGCACAGGAGAGTTCAGTACAGTAAACAGCACAGGAGAGTTCAGTACAGCACAGCAGAGTTCAGTACAATATAGGAGAGTTCAGTACAGTACACAGCACAGGAGAGTTCAGTACAGTATAGGAGAGTTCAGTACAGTAAACAGCACAGGAGAGTTCAGTACAGCACAGGAGAGTTCAGTACAGTACAGGAGAGTTCAGTACAGTATAGGAGAGTTCAGTACAGTACAGGAGAGTTCAGTACATTACACAGTACAGCACAGGAGAGTTCAGTACAGTACACAGTACAGCACAGGAGAGTTCAGCACAGTACACAGTACAGCACAGGAGAGTTCAGTACAGTACACAGTACAGCACAGGAGTGTTCAGTACAGTACACAGCACAGCACAGGAGAGTTCAGTACAGTACACAGCACAGGAGAGTTCAGTACAGTACACAGCACAGGAGAGTTCAGTACAGTACACAGCACAGGAGAGTTCAGTACAGTACACAGCACAGGAGAGTTCAGTTCAGTACACAGCACAGGAGAGTTCAGTACAGTACACAGCACAGGAGAGTTCAGTACAGTACACAGCACAGCACAGCAGAGTTCAGTTCAGTACAGTACACAGCACAGAAGAGATCAGTACAGTACACAGCAAAGGAGAGCTCAGTACAGTACACAGCACAGCAGAGTTCAGTACAATACACAGCAAAGCAAGTTAATTACAGTACACAGCACAGCTGTTTCAGTACAGTACACAGCACAGCAGAGTTCAGTTCAGTACACAGCACAGCAGAGTTCAGTTTAGTACACAGCACAGCAGAGTTCAGTTCAGTACACAGCAGAGCAGAGTTCAGTTCAGTACACAGCACAGCAGAGTTCAGTTCAGTACACAGCACAGCAGAGTTCAGTTCAGTACACAGCACAGCAGAGTTCAGTTCAGTACAGTACACAGCACAGCAGAGTTCAGTACAGTACACAGCAAAAGAGAGTTCAGTTCAGTACACAGCACAGCAGAGTTCAGTTCAGTACACAGCACAGAAGAGTTCAGATCAGTACACAGCACAGCAGAGTTCAGTTCAGTACAGTACACAGCACAGCAGAGTTCAGTTCAGTACACAGCACAGCAGAGTTCAGTTCAGTACACAGCACAGCAGAGTTCAGTTCAGTATAGTACACAGTACAGAAGAGTTCAGTACATTACACAGCACAGGAGAGTTCAGTACAGCACAGCAAAGTTCAGTACAGTATAGGAGAGTTCAGTACAGTACACAGCACAGCAGAGTTCAGTACAGTACAGGATAGTTCAGTACAGTACACAGTAAAGCACAGGAGAGTTCAGTTCAGTACAGTACACAGCACAGCAGAGTTCAGAAAAGTACAGGATAGTTCAGTACAGTACACAGTAAAGCACAGGAGAGTTCAGTACAGTACACAGTACAGCACAGGAGAGCTCAGTAAAGTACAAAGCACAGGATTGTTCAGTACAGTACACAGCACAGGAGAGTTCAGTACAGTATAGGAGAGTTCAGTACAGTACACAGCACAGGAGAGTTCAGTACAGTAAACAGCACAGGAGAGTTCAGTACAGCACAGCAGAGTTCAGTACAATATAGGAGAGTTCAGTACAGTACACAGCACAGGAGAGTTCAGTACAGTATAGGAGAGTTCAGTACAGTAAACAGCACAGGAGAGTTCAGTACAGCACAGGAGAGTTCAGTACAGTACAGGAGAGTTCAGTACAGTATAGGAGAGTTCAGTACAGTACAGGAGAGTTCAGTACATTACACAGTACAGCACAGGAGAGTTCAGTACAGTACACAGTACAGCACAGGAGAGTTCAGCACAGTACACAGTACAGCACAGGAGAGTTCAGTACAGTACACAGTACAGCACAGGAGTGTTCAGTACAGTACACAGCACAGCACAGGAGAGTTCAGTACAGTACACAGCACAGGAGAGTTCAGTACAGTACACAGCACAGGAGAGTTCAGTACAGTACACAGCACAGGAGAGTTCAGTACAGTACACAGCACAGGAGAGTTCAGTTCAGTACACAGCACAGGAGAGTTCAGTACAGTACACAGCACAGGAGAGTTCAGTACAGTACACAGCACAGCACAGCAGAGTTCAGTTCAGTACAGTACACAGCACAGAAGAGTTCAGTACAGTACACAGCAAAGGAGAGCTCAGTACAGTACACAGCACAGCAGAGTTCAGTACAATACACAGCAAAGCAAGTTAATTACAGTACACAGCACAGCTGTTTCAGTACAGTACACAGCACAGCAGAGTTCAGTTCAGTACACAGCACAGCAGAGTTCAGTTTAGTACACAGCACAGCAGAGTTCAGTTCAGTACACAGCAGAGCAGAGTTCAGTTCAGTACACAGCACAGCAGAGTTCAGTTCAGTACACAGCACAGCAGAGTTCAGTTCAGTACACAGCACAGCAGAGTTCAGTTCAGTACAGTACACAGCACAGCAGAGTTCAGTACAGTACACAGCAAAAGAGAGTTCAGTTCAGTACACAGCACAGCAGAGTTCAGTTCAGTACACAGCACAGAAGAGTTCAGATCAGTACACAGCACAGCAGAGTTCAGTTCAGTACAGTACACAGCACAGCAGAGTTCAGTTCAGTACACAGCACAGCAGAGTTCAGTTCAGTACACAGCACAGCAGAGTTCAGTTCAGTATAGTACACAGTACAGAAGAGTTCAGTACATTACACAGCACAGGAGAGTTCAGTACAGCACAGCAGAGTTCAGTACAGTATAGGAGAGTTCAGTACAGTACACAGCACAGGAGAGTTCAGTACAGTATAGGAGAGTTCAGTACAGTAAACAGCACAGGAGAGTTCAGTACAGCACAGGAGAGTTCAGTACAGTACAGGAGAGTTCAGTACAGTATAGGAGAGTTCAGTACAGTACAGGAGAGTTCAGTACAGTACACAGCACAGCAGAGTTCAGTTCAGTACACAGCACAGCAGAGTTCAGTTCAGTACACAGCACAGCAGAGTTCAGTTCAGTACAGTACACAGCACAGAAGAGTTCAGTACAGTACACAGCACAGCAGAGTTCAGTTCAGTACACAGCACAGCAGAGTTCAGTTCAGTACAGTACACAGCACAGCAGAGTTCAGTTCAGTACAGTACACAGCACAGCAGAGTTCAGTACAGTACAGGATAGTTCAGTTCAGTACAGTAAACAGCACAGGAGAGTTCAGTACAGCACAGGAGAGTTCAGTACAGTACAGTACAGGAGAGTTCAGTACAGTATAGGAGAGTTCAGTACAGTTCAGGAGAGTTCAGTACATTACACAGTACAGCACAGGAGAGTTCAGTACAGTACACAGTACAGCACAGGAGAGTTCAGTACAGTACACAGTACAGCACAGGAGAGTTCAGTACAGTACACAGTACAGCACAGGAGTGTTCAGTACAGTACACAGCACAGCACAGGAGAGTTCAGTACAGTACACAGCACAGGAGAGTTCAGTACAGTACACAGCACAGGAGAGTTCAGTACAGTACACAGCACAGGAGAGTTCAGTACAGTACACAGCACAGGAGAGTTCAGTTCAGTACACAGCACAGGAGAGTTCAGTACAGTACACAGCACAGGAGAGTTCAGTACAGTACACAGCACAGCACAGCAGAGTTCAGTTCAGTACAGTACACAGCACAGAAGAGTTCAGTACAGTACACAGCAAAGGAGAGCTCAGTACAGTACACAGCACAGCAGAGTTCAGTACAATACACAGCAAAGCAAGTTAATTACAGTACACAGCACAGCTGTTTCAGTACAGTACACAGCACAGCAGAGTTCAGTTCAGTACACAGCACAGCAGAGTTCAGTTTAGTACACAGCACAGCAGAGTTCAGTTCAGTACACAGCACAGCAGAGTTCAGTTCAGTACACAGCACAGCAGAGTTCAGTTCAGTACACAGCACAGCAGAGTTCAGTTCAGTACACCGCACAGCAGAGTTCAGTTCAGTACAGTACACAGCACAGCAGAGTTCAGTACAGTACACAGCAAAAGAGAGTTCAGTTCAGTACACAGCACATTAGAGTTCAGTTCAGTACACAGCACAGAAGAGTTCAGATCAGTACACAGCACAGCAGAGTTCAGTTCAGTACAGTACACAGCACAGCAGAGTTCAGTTCAGTACACAGCACAGCAGAGTTCAGTTCAGTACACAGCACAGCAGAGTTCAGTTCAGTATAGTACACAGTACAGAAGAGTTCAGTACATTACACAGCACAGGAGAGTTCAGTACAGCACAGCAGAGTTCAGTACAGTATAGGAGAGTTCAGTACAGTACACAGCACAGGAGAGTTCAGTACAGTATAGGAGAGTTCAGTACAGTAAACAGCACAGGAGAGTTCAGTACAGCACAGGAGAGTTCAGTACAGTACAGGAGAGTTCAGTACAGTATAGGAGAGTTCAGTACAGTACAGGAGAGTTCAGTACAGTACACAGTACAGCACAGGAGAGTTCAGTACAGTACACAGTACAGCAAGGAGAGTTCAGTACAGTACACAGCACAGCACAGGAGAGTTCAGTACAGTACACAGCACAGGAGAGTTCAGTACAGTACACAGCACAGCAGAGTTCAGTTCAGTACACAGCACAGCAGAGTTCAGTTCATTACAGTACACAGCACATAAGAGTTCAGTACAGTACATAGCACAGCAGGGTTCAGTACAGTACACAGCACAGGAGAGTTCAGTACAGTACAGGAGAGTTCAGTACAGTACACAGCACAGGAGAGTTCAGTACAGTACACAGCACAGGAGAGTTCAGTACAGTACACAGCACAGGAGAGTTCAGTTCAGTACACAGCACAGGAGAGTTCAGTACAGTACACAGCAAAGGAGAGTTCAGTACAGTACACAGCACAGGAGAGTTCAGTTCAGTACACAGTAAAGCACAGGAGAGTTCAGTACAGTACACAGCACAGGAGAGTTCAGTACAGTACACAGTACAGCACATGAGAGTTCAGTACAGTATAGGATAGTTCAGTACAGTACACAGTAAAGCACAGGAGAGTTCAGTACAGTACACAGCACAGCACAGGAGAGTTCAGTACAGTACACAGTACATTACAGGAGAGCTCAGTACAGTACAAAGCACAGGATAGTTCAGTACAGTACACAGCACAGGAGAGTTCAGTACAGTATAGGAGAGTTCAGTACAGTACACAGCACAGGAGAGTTCAGTACAGTATAGGAGAGTTCAGTACAGTAAATAGCACAGGAGAGTTCAGTACAGCACAGGAGAGTTCAGTACAGTATTGGAGAGTTCAGTACAGTACACAGCAAAAGGAGAGTTCAGTACAGTATAGGAGAGTTCAGTACAGTACAGGAGAGTTCAGTACAGTACACAGCACAGGAGAGTTCAGTACAGTACAGTACAGTACACAGGAGAGTTCAGTACAGTACACAGCACAGGAGAGTTCAGTACAGTACACAGCACAGGAGAGTTCAGTACAGTACAGGAGAGTTCAGTACAGTACAGGAGAGTTCAGTACAGTACAGGAGAGTTCAGTACAGTACAGGAGAGTTCAGTACAGTACACAGCACAGGAGAGTTCAGTACAGTACACAGTACAGCACAGGAGAGTTCAGTACAGTACAGGAGAGTTCAGTACAGTACAGGAGAGTTCAGTACAGTACAAAGCACAGGAGAGTTCAGTACAGTACACAGCACAGGAGAGTTCAGTACAGTACAGGAGAGTGGAGTACAGTACAGGAGAGTTCAGTACAGAACAGGAGATTTCAGTACAGTACACAGCACAGGAGAGTTTAGTACAGTTCAGGAGAGTTCAGTACAGTACAGGAGAGTTCAGTTCAGTACACAGCACAGCAGAGTTCAGTTCAGTACAGTACACAGCACAGCAGAGTTCAGTTCAGTACACAGCACAGCAGAGTTCAGTTCAATACAGTACACAGCACAGAATAGTTCATTACAGTACACAGCACAGCACAGGAGAGTTCAGTACAGTACACAGTACAGGAGAGTTCAGTACAGCACAGGAGAGTTCAGTACAGCACAGGAGAGTTCAGTACAGTACACAGCACAGGAGAGTTCAGTACAGTACACAGCACAGGAGAGTTCAGTACAGTACACAGCACAGGAGAGTTTAGTACAGTACACAGCACAGCAGAGTTCAGTACAGTACACAGCACAGCAGGGTTCAGTACTGTACACAGCACAGCAAGTTCATTACAGTACACAGCACAGCAGAGTTCAGTATAGTACACAGCACAGCAGGGTTCAGTAGAGTACAATACACAGCACAGGAGAGTTCAGTACAGTACACAGCACAGGAGAGTTCAGTACAGTACACAGCACAGGAGAGTTCAGTACAGTACACAGCACAGGAGATTTCAGTACAGTACACAGCACAGGAGAGTTCAGTACAGTACACAGCACAGGAGAGTTCAGTACAGTACACAGCACAGCACAGGAGAGTTCAGTACAGTACACAGCACAGGAGAGTTCAGTATAGTATAGGAGAGTTCACTACAGTACACATCACAGGGGAGTTCAGTACAGAATAGGAGAGTTCAGTACAGTAAACAGCACAGGAGAGTTCATTACAGTATAGGAGAGTTCAGTACAGTACACAGCACAGGAGAGTTCAGTACAGTATAGGAGAGTTCAGTACAGTAAACAGCACAGGAGAGTTCAGTACAGCACAGGAGAGTTCAGTACAGTACAGGAGAGTTCAGTACAGTATAGGAGAGTTCAGTACAGTACAGGAGAGTTCAGTACAGCACAGGAGAGTTCAGTACAGTACACAGCACAGGAGAGTTCAGTACAGTACACAGCACAGGAGAGTTCAGTACAGTACACAGCACAGGAGAGTTCAGTACAGTACACAGCACAGCAGAGTTCAGTACTGTACACAGCACAGCAAGTTCATTACAGTACACAGCACAGCAGAGTTCAGTACAGTACATAGCACAGCAGGGTTCAGTTAAGTACACAGCACAGCAGAGTTCAATTCAGTACACAGCACAGCAGAGTTCAGTTCAGTACACAGCACAGCAGAGTTCAGTTCAGTACAGTACACAGCACAGAAGAGTTCAGTACAGTACACAGCACAGCAGAGTTCAGTTCAGTACACAGCACAGCAGAGTTCAGTTCAGTACAGTACACAGCACAGCAGAGTTCAGTTCAGTACAGTACACAGCACAGCAGAGTTCAGTACAGTACAGGATAGTTCAGTACAGTACACAGTAAAGCACAGGAGAGTTCAGTTCAGTACAGTACACAGCACAGCAGAGTTCAGTACAGTACAGGATAGTTCAGTACAGTACACAGTAAAGCACAGGAGAGTTCAGTACAGTACACAGTACAGTACAGGAGAGTTCAGTTCAGTACACAGCACAGCAGAGTTCAGTTCAGTACAGTACACAGCACAGCAGAGTTCAGTTCAGTACACAGCACAGCAGAGTTCAGTTCAATACAGTACACAGCACAGAATAGTTCATTACAGTACACAGCACAGCACAGGAGAGTTCAGTACAGTACACAGTACAGGAGAGTTCAGTACAGCACAGGAGAGTTCAGTACAGCACAGGAGAGTTCAGTACAGTACACAGCACAGGAGAGTTCAGTACAGTACACAGCACAGGAGAGTTCAGTACAGTACACAGCACAGGAGAGTTTAGTACAGTACACAGCACAGCAGAGTTCAGTACAGTACACAGCACAGCAGGGTTCAGTACTGTACACAGCACAGCAAGTTCATTACAGTACACAGCACAGCAGAGTTCAGTATAGTACACAGCACAGCAGGGTTCAGTAGAGTACAATACACAGCACAGGAGAGTTCAGTACAGTACACAGCACAGGAGAGTTCAGTACAGTACACAGCACAGGAGAGTTCAGTACAGTACACAGCACAGGAGATTTCAGTACAGTACACAGCACAGGAGAGTTCAGTACAGTACACAGCACAGGAGAGTTCAGTACAGTACACAGCACAGCACAGGAGAGTTCAGTACAGTACACAGCACAGGAGAGTTCAGTATAGTATAGGAGAGTTCACTACAGTACACATCACAGGGGAGTTCAGTACAGAATAGGAGAGTTCAGTACAGTAAACAGCACAGGAGAGTTCATTACAGTATAGGAGAGTTCAGTACAGTACACAGCACAGGAGAGTTCAGTACAGTATAGGAGAGTTCAGTACAGTAAACAGCACAGGAGAGTTCAGTACAGCACAGGAGAGTTCAGTACAGTACAGGAGAGTTCAGTACAGTATAGGAGAGTTCAGTACAGTACAGGAGAGTTCAGTACAGCACAGGAGAGTTCAGTACAGTACACAGCACAGGAGAGTTCAGTACAGTACACAGCACAGGAGAGTTCAGTACAGTACACAGCACAGGAGAGTTCAGTACAGTACACAGCACAGCAGAGTTCAGTACTGTACACAGCACAGCAAGTTCATTACAGTACACAGCACAGCAGAGTTCAGTACAGTACATAGCACAGCAGGGTTCAGTTAAGTACACAGCACAGCAGAGTTCAATTCAGTACACAGCACAGCAGAGTTCAGTTCAGTACACAGCACAGCAGAGTTCAGTTCAGTACAGTACACAGCACAGAAGAGTTCAGTTCAGTACACAGCACAGCAGAGTTCAGTTCAGTACAGTACACAGCACAGCAGAGTTCAGTTCAGTACAGTACACAGCACAGCAGAGTTCAGTACAGTACAGGATAGTTCAGTACAGTACACAGTAAAGCACAGGAGAGTTCAGTTCAGTACAGTACACAGCACAGCAGAGTTCAGTACAGTACAGGATAGTTCAGTACAGTACACAGTAAAGCACAGGAGAGTTCAGTACAGTACACAGTACAGCACAGGAGAGCTCAGTAAAGTACAAAGCACAGGATTGTTCAGTACAGTACACAGCACAGGAGAGTTCAGTACAGTATAGGAGAGTTCAGTACAGTACACAGCACAGGAGAGTTCAGTACAGTAAACAGCACAGGAGAGTTCAGTACAGCACAGCAGAGTTCAGTACAATATAGGAGAGTTCAGTACAGTACACAGCACAGGAGAGTTCAGTACAGTATAGGAGAGTTCAGTACAGTAAACAGCACAGGAGAGTTCAGTACAGCACAGGAGAGTTCAGTACAGTACAGGAGAGTTCAGTACAGTATAGGAGAGTTCAGTACAGTACAGGAGAGTTCAGTACATTACACAGTACAGCACAGGAGAGTTCAGTACAGTACACAGTACAGCACAGGAGAGTTCAGTACAGTACACAGTACAGCACAGGAGAGTTCAGTACAGTACACAGTACAGCACAGGAGTGTTCAGTACAGTACACAGCACAGCACAGGAGAGTTCAGTACAGTACACATCACAGGAGAGTTCAGTACAGTACACAGCACAGGAGAGTTCAGTACAGTACACAGCACAGGAGAGTTCAGTACAGTACACAGCACAGGAGAGTTCAGTACAGTACACAGCACAGGAGAGTTCAGTACAGTACACAGCACAGCAGAGTTCAGTACTGTACACAGCACAGCAAGTTCATTACAGTACACAGCACAGCAGAGTTCAGTACAGTACATAGCACAGCAGGGTTCAATTTAGTACACAGCACAGCAGAGTTCAATTCAGTACACAGCACAGCAGAGTTCAGTTCAGTACACAGCACAGCAGAGTTCAATTCAGTACAGTACACAGCACAGAAGAGTTCAGTACAGTACACAGCACAGCAGAGTTCAGTTCAGTACACAGCACAGCAGAGTTCAGTTCAGTACAGTACACAGCACAGCAGAGTTCAGTTCAGTACAGTACACAGCACAGCAGAGTTCAGTACAGTACAGGATAGTTCAGTACAGTACACAGTAAAGCACAGGAGAGTTCAGTTCAGTACAGTACACAGCACAGCAGAGTTCAGTACAGTACAGGATAGTTCAGTACAGTACACAGTACAGCACAGGAGAGCTCAGTAAAGTACAAAGCACAGGATTGTTCAGTACAGTACACAGCACAGGAGAGTTCAGTACAGTATAGGAGAGTTCAGTACAGTACACAGCACAGGAGAGTTCAGTACAGTAAACAGCACAGGAGAGTTCAGTACAGCACAGCAGAGTTCAGTACAATATAGGAGAGTTCAGTACAGTACACAGCACATGAGAGTTCAGTACAGTATAGGAGAGTTCAGTACAGTAAACAGCACAGGAGAGTTCAGTACAGCACAGGAGAGTTCAGTACAGTACAGGAGAGTTCAGTACAGTATAGGAGAGTTCAGTACAGTACAGGAGAGTTCAGTACATTACACAGTACAGCACAGGAGAGTTCAGTACAGTACACAGTACAGCACAGGAGAGTTCAGTACAGTACACAGTACAGCACAGGAGAGTTCAGTACAGTACACAGTACAGCACAGGAGTGTTCAGTACAGTACACAGCACAGCACAGGAGAGTTCAGTACAGTACACAGCACAGTAGAGTTCAGTACAGTACACAGCACAGGAGAGTTCAGTACAGTACACAGCACATGAGAGTTCAGTACAGTACACAGCACAGGAGAGTTCAGTTCAGTACACAGCACAGGAGAGTTCAGTACAGTACACAGCACAGGAGAGTTCAGTACAGTACACAGCACAGCACAGCAGAGTTCAGTTCAGTACAGTACACAGCACAGAAGAGTTCAGTACAGTACACAGCAAAGGAGAGCTCAGTACAGTACACAGCACAGCAGAGTTCAGTACAATACACAGCAAAGCAAGTTAATTACAGTACACAGCACAGCTGTTTCAGTACAGTACACAGCACAGCAGAGTTCAGTACAGTACACAGCACAGCAGAGTTCAGTTTAGTACACAGCACAGCAGAGTTCAGTTCAGTACACAGCAGAGCAGAGTTCAGTTCAGTACACAGCACAGCAGAGTTCAGTTCAGTACACAGCACAGCAGAGTTCAGTTCAGTACACAGCACAGCAGAGTTCAGTTCAGTACAGTACACAGCACAGCAGAGTTCAGTACAGTACACAGCAAAAGAGAGTTCAGTTCAGTACACAGCACAGCAGAGTTCAGTTCAGTACACAGCACAGAAGAGTTCAGTACAGTACACAGCACAGCACAGGAGAGTTCAGTACAGTACACAGCACAGGAGAGTTCAGTACAATACACAGCACAGGAGAGTTCAGTACAGTACACAGCACAGGAGAGTTCAGTACAGTACACAGCACAGGAGAGTTCAGTACAGTACACAGCACAGGAGATTTCAGTACAGTACACAGCACAGGAGAGTTCAGTACAGTACACAGCACAGGAGAGTTCAGTACAGTACACAGCACAGCACAGGAGAGTTCAGTACAGTACACAGCACAGGAGAGTTCAGTACAGCACAGGAGAGTTCAGTACAGTACACAGCACAGGAGAGTTCAGTATAGTATAGGAGAGTTCACTACAGTACACAGCACAGGGGAGTTCAGTACAGAATAGGAGAGTTCAGTACAGTACACAGCACAGGAGAGTTCAGTACAGTATAGGAGAGTTCAGTACAGTAAACAGCACAGGAGAGTTCAGTACAGCACAGGAGAGTTCAGTACAGTACAGGAGAGTTCAGTACAGTATAGGAGAGTTCAGTACAGTACAGGAGAGTTCAGTACAGCACAGGAGAGTTCAGTACAGTACACAGCACAGGAGAGTTCAGTACAGTAAACAGCACAGGAGAGTTCAGTACAGCACAGCAGAGTTCAGTACAATATAGGAGAGTTCAGTACAGTACACAGCACAGGAGAGTTCAGTACAGTATAGGAGAGTTCAGTACAGTAAACAGCACAGGAGAGTTCAGTACAGCACAGGAGAGTTCAGTACAGTACAGGAGAGTTCAGTACAGTATAGGAGAGTTCAGTACAGTACAGGAGAGTTCAGTACATTACACAGTACAGCACAGGAGAGTTCAGTACAGTACACAGTACAGCACAGGAGAGTTCAGTACAGTACACAGTACAGCACAGGAGTGTTCAGTACAGTACACAGCACAGCACAGGAGAGTTCAGTACAGTACACAGCACAGGAGAGTTCAGTACAGTACACAGCACAGGAGAGTTCAGTACAGTACACAGCACAGGAGAGTTCAGTACAGTACACAGCACAGGAGAGTTCAGTACAGTACACAGCACAGCAGAGTTCAGTACTGTACACAGCACAGCAAGTTCATTACAGTACACAGCACAGCAGAGTTCAGTACAGTACATAGCACAGCAGGGTTCAGTTAAGTACACAGCACAGCAGAGTTCAATTCAGTACACAGCACAGCAGAGTTCAGTTCAGTACACAGCACAGCAGAGTTCAATTCAGTACAGTACACAGCACAGAAGAGTTCAGTACAGTACACAGCACAGCAGAGTTCAGTTCAGTACACAGCACAGCAGAGTTCAGTTCAGTACAGTACACAGCACAGCAGAGTTCAGTTCAGTACAGTACACAGCACAGCAGAGTTCAGTAAAGTACAGGATAGTTCAGTACAGTACACAGTAAAGCACAGGAGAGTTCAGTTCAGTACAGTACACAGCACAGCAGAGTTCAGTACAGTACAGGATAGTTCAGTACAGTACACAGTAAAGCACAGGAGAGTTCAGTACAGTACACAGTACAGCACAGGAGAGCTCAGTAAAGTACAAAGCACAGGAGTGTTCAGTACAGTACACAGCACAGCACAGGAGAGTTCAGTACAGTACACAGCACAGGAGAGTTCAGTACAGTACACAGCACAGGAGAGTTCAGTACAGTACACAGCACAGGAGAGTTCAGTACAGTACACAGCACAGGAGAGTTCAGTACAGTACACAGCACAGGAGAGTTCAGTTCAGTACACAGCACAGGAGAGTTCAGTACAGTACACAGCACAGGAGAGTTCAGTACAGTACACAGCACAGCACAGCAGAGTTCAGTTCAGTACAGTACACAGCACAGAAGAGTTCAGTACAGTACACAGCAAAGGAGAGCTCAGTACAGTACACAGCACAGCAGAGTTCAGTACAATACACAGCAAAGCAAGTTAATTACAGTACACAGCACAGCTGTTTCAGTACAGTACACAGCACAGCAGAGTTCAGTTCAGTACACAGCACAGCAGAGTTCAGTTTAGTACACAGCACAGCAGAGTTCAGTTCAGTACACAGCAGAGCAGAGTTCAGTTCAGTACACAGCACAGCAGAGTTCAGTTCAGTACACAGCACAGCAGAGTTCAGTTCAGTACACAGCACAGCAGAGTTCAGTTCAGTACAGTACACAGCACAGCAGAGTTCAGTACAGTACACAGCAAAAGAGAGTTCAGTTCAGTACACAGCACAGCAGAGTTCAGTTCAGTACACAGCACAGAAGAGTTCAGATCAGTACACAGCACAGCAGAGTTCAGTTCAGTACAGTACACAGCACAGCAGAGTTCAGTTCAGTACACAACACAGCAGAGTTCAGTTCAGTACACAGCACAGCAGAGTTCAGTTCAGTATAGTACACAGTACAGAAGAGTTCAGTACATTACACAGCACAGGAGAGTTCAGTACAGCACAGCAAAGTTCAGTACAGTATAGGAGAGTTCAGTACAGTACACAGCACAGCAGAGTTCAGTACAGTACAGGATAGTTCAGTACAGTACACAGTAAAGCACAGGAGAGTTCAGTTCAGTACAGTACACAGCACAGCAGAGTTCAGAAAAGTACAGGATAGTTCAGTACAGTACACAGTAAAGCACAGGAGAGTTCAGTACAGTACACAGTACAGCACAGGAGAGCTCAGTAAAGTACAAAGCACAGGATTGTTCAGTACAGTACACAGCACAGGAGAGTTCAGTACAGTATAGGAGAGTTCAGTACAGTACACAGCACAGGAGAGTTCAGTACAGTAAACAGCACAGGAGAGTTCAGTACAGCACAGCAGAGTTCAGTACAATATAGGAGAGTTCAGTACAGTACACAGCACAGGAGAGTTCAGTACAGTATAGGAGAGTTCAGTACAGTAAACAGCACAGGAGAGTTCAGTACAGCACAGGAGAGTTCAGTACAGTACAGGAGAGTTCAGTACAGTATAGGAGAGTTCAGTACAGTACAGGAGAGTTCAGTACAGTACACAGCACAGCAGAGTTCAGTTCAGTACACAGCACAGCAGAGTTCAGTTCAGTACACAGCACAGCAGAGTTCAGTTCAGTACAGTACACAGCACAGAAGAGTTCAGTACAGTACACAGCACAGCAGAGTTCAGTTCAGTACACAGCACAGCAGAGTTCAGTTCAGTACAGTACACAGCACAGCAGAGTTCAGTTCAGTACAGTACACAGCACAGCAGAGTTCAGTACAGTACAGGATAGTTCAGTTCAGTACAGTAAACAGCACAGGAGAGTTCAGTACAGCACAGGAGAGTTCAGTACAGTACAGTACAGGAGAGTTCAGTACAGTATAGGAGAGTTCAGTACAGTTCAGGAGAGTTCAGTACATTACACAGTACAGCACAGGAGAGTTCAGTACAGTACACAGTACAGCACAGGAGAGTTCAGTACAGTACACAGTACAGCACAGGAGAGTTCAGTACAGTACACAGTACAGCACAGGAGTGTTCAGTACAGTACACAGCACAGCACAGGAGAGTTCAGTACAGTACACAGCACAGGAGAGTTCAGTACAGTACACAGCACAGGAGAGTTCAGTACAGTACACAGCACAGGAGAGTTCAGTACAGTACACAGCACAGGAGAGTTCAGTTCAGTACACAGCACAGGAGAGTTCAGTACAGTACACAGCACAGGAGAGTTCAGTACAGTACACAGCACAGCACAGCAGAGTTCAGTTCAGTACAGTACACAGCACAGAAGAGTTCAGTACAGTACACAGCAAAGGAGAGCTCAGTACAGTACACAGCACAGCAGAGTTCAGTACAATACACAGCAAAGCAAGTTAATTACAGTACACAGCACAGCTGTTTCAGTACAGTACACAGCACAGCAGAGTTCAGTTCAGTACACAGCACAGCAGAGTTCAGTTTAGTACACAGCACAGCAGAGTTCAGTTCAGTACACAGCACAGCAGAGTTCAGTTCAGTACACAGCACAGCAGAGTTCAGTTCAGTACACAGCACAGCAGAGTTCAGTTCAGTACACAGCACAGCAGAGTTCAGTTCAGTACAGTACACAGCACAGCAGAGTTCAGTTCAGTACACAGCACAGCAGAGTTCAATTCAGTACAGTACACAGCACAGAAGAGTTCAGTACAGTACACAGCACAGCAGAGTTCAGTTCAGTACACAGCACAGCAGAGTTCAGTTCAGTACAGTACACAGCACAGCAGAGTTCAGTTCAGTACAGTACACAGCACAGCAGAGTTCAGTACAGTACAGGATAGTTCAGTACAGTACACAGTAAAGCACAGGAGAGTTCAGTTCAGTACAGTACACAGCACAGCAGAGTTCAGTACAGTACAGGATAGTTCAGTACAGTACACAGTACAGCACAGGAGAGCTCAGTAAAGTACAAAGCACAGGATTGTTCAGTACAGTACACAGCACAGGAGAGTTCAGTACAGTATAGGAGAGTTCAGTACAGTACACAGCACAGGAGAGTTCAGTACAGTAAACAGCACAGGAGAGTTCAGTACAGCACAGCAGAGTTCAGTACAATATAGGAGAGTTCAGTACAGTACACAGCACATGAGAGTTCAGTACAGTATAGGAGAGTTCAGTACAGTAAACAGCACAGGAGAGTTCAGTACAGCACAGGAGAGTTCAGTACAGTACAGGAGAGTTCAGTACAGTATAGGAGAGTTCAGTACAGTACAGGAGAGTTCAGTACATTACACAGTACAGCACAGGAGAGTTCAGTACAGTACACAGTACAGCACAGGAGAGTTCAGTACAGTACACAGTACAGCACAGGAGAGTTCAGTACAGTACACAGTACAGCACAGGAGTGTTCAGTACAGTACACAGCACAGCACAGGAGAGTTCAGTACAGTACACAGCACAGGAGAGTTCAGTACAGTACACAGCACAGGAGAGTTCAGTACAGTACACAGCACAGGAGAGTTCAGTACAGTACACAGCACAGCAGAGTTCAGTTCAGTACAGTACACAGCACAGCAGAGTTCAGTTCAGTACAGTACACAGCACAGCAGAGTTCAGTACAGTACAGGATAGTTCAGTTCAGTACAGTAAACAGCACAGGAGAGTTCAGTACAGCACAGGAGAGTTCAGTACAGTACAGTACAGGAGAGTTCAGTACAGTATAGGAGAGTTCAGTACAGTTCAGGAGAGTTCAGTACATTACACAGTACAGCACAGGAGAGTTCAGTACAGTACACAGTACAGCACAGGAGAGTTCAGTACAGTACACAGTACAGCACAGGAGAGTTCAGTACAGTACACAGTACAGCACAGGAGTGTTCAGTACAGTACACAGCACAGCACAGGAGAGTTCAGTACAGTACACAGCACAGGAGAGTTCAGTACAGTACACAGCACAGGAGAGTTCAGTACAGTACACAGCACAGGAGAGTTCAGTACAGTACACAGCACAGGAGAGTTCAGTTCAGTACACAGCACAGGAGAGTTCAGTACAGTACACAGCACAGGAGAGTTCAGTACAGTACACAGCACAGCACAGCAGAGTTCAGTTCAGTACAGTACACAGCACAGAAGAGTTCAGTACAGTACACAGCAAAGGAGAGCTCAGTACAGTACACAGCACAGCAGAGTTCAGTACAATACACAGCAAAGCAAGTTAATTACAGTACACAGCACAGCTGTTTCAGTACAGTACACAGCACAGCAGAGTTCAGTTCAGTACACAGCACAGCAGAGTTCAGTTTAGTACACAGCACAGCAGAGTTCAGTTCAGTACACAGCACAGCAGAGTTCAGTTCAGTACACAGCACAGCAGAGTTCAGTTCAGTACACAGCACAGCAGAGTTCAGTTCAGTACACAGCACAGCAGAGTTCAGTTCAGTACAGTACACAGCACAGCAGAGTTCAGTTCAGTACACAGCACAGCAGAGTTCAATTCAGTACAGTACACAGCACAGAAGAGTTCAGTACAGTACACAGCACAGCAGAGTTCAGTTCAGTACACAGCACAGCAGAGTTCAGTTCAGTACAGTACACAGCACAGCAGAGTTCAGTTCAGTACAGTACACAGCACAGCAGAGTTCAGTACAGTACAGGATAGTTCAGTACAGTACACAGTAAAGCACAGGAGAGTTCAGTTCAGTACAGTACACAGCACAGCAGAGTTCAGTACAGTACAGGATAGTTCAGTACAGTACACAGTACAGCACAGGAGAGCTCAGTAAAGTACAAAGCACAGGATTGTTCAGTACAGTACACAGCACAGGAGAGTTCAGTACAGTATAGGAGAGTTCAGTACAGTACACAGCACAGGAGAGTTCAGTACAGTAAACAGCACAGGAGAGTTCAGTACAGCACAGCAGAGTTCAGTACAATATAGGAGAGTTCAGTACAGTACACAGCACATGAGAGTTCAGTACAGTATAGGAGAGTTCAGTACAGTAAACAGCACAGGAGAGTTCAGTACAGCACAGGAGAGTTCAGTACAGTACAGGAGAGTTCAGTACAGTATAGGAGAGTTCAGTACAGTACAGGAGAGTTCAGTACATTACACAGTACAGCACAGGAGAGTTCAGTACAGTACACAGTACAGCACAGGAGAGTTCAGTACAGTACACAGTACAGCACAGGAGAGTTCAGTACAGTACACAGTACAGCACAGGAGTGTTCAGTACAGTACACAGCACAGCACAGGAGAGTTCAGTACAGTACACAGCACAGGAGAGTTCAGTACAGTACACAGCACAGGAGAGTTCAGTACAGTACACAGCACAGGAGAGTTCAGTACAGTACACAGCACAGGAGAGTTCAGTTCAGTACACAGCACAGGAGAGTTCAGTACAGTACACAGCACAGGAGAGTTCAGTACAGTACACAGCACAGCACAGCAGAGTTCAGTTCAGTACAGTACACAGCACAGAAGAGTTCAGTACAGTACACAGCAAAGGAGAGCTCAGTACAGTACACAGCACAGCAGAGTTCAGTACAATACACAGCAAAGCAAGTTAATTACAGTACACAGCACAGCTGTTTCAGTACAGTACACAGCACAGCAGAGTTCAGTTCAGTACACAGCACAGCAGAGTTCAGTTTAGTACACAGCACAGCAGAGTTCAGTTCAGTACACAGCAGAGCAGAGTTCAGTTCAGTACACAGCACAGCAGAGTTCAGTTCAGTACACAGCACAGCAGAGTTCAGTTCAGTACACAGCACAGCAGAGTTCAGTTCAGTACAGTAACTAGCACAGCAGAGTTCAGTACAGTACACAGCAAAAGAGAGTTCAGTTCAGTACACAGCACAGCAGAGTTCAGTTCAGTACACAGCACAGAAGAGTTCAGTACAGTACACAGCACAGCACAGGAGAGTTCAGTACAGTACACAGCACAGGAGAGTTCAGTACAATACACAGCACAGGAGAGTTCAGTACAGTACACAGCACAGGAGAGTTCAGTACAGTACACAGCACAGGAGAGTTCAGTACAGTACACAGCACAGGAGATTTCAGTACAGTACACAGCACAGGAGAGTTCAGTACAGTACACAGCACAGGAGAGTTCAGTACAGTACACAGCACAGCACAGGAGAGTTCAGTACAGTACACAGCACAGGAGAGTTCAGTACAGCACAGGAGAGTTCAGTACAGTACACAGCACAGGAGAGTTCAGTATAGTATAGGAGAGTTCACTACAGTACACAGCACAGGGGAGTTCAGTACAGAATAGGAGAGTTCAGTACAGTACACAGCACAGGAGAGTTCAGTACAGTATAGGAGAGTTCAGTACAGTAAACAGCACAGGAGAGTTCAGTACAGCACAGGAGAGTTCAGTACAGTACAGGAGAGTTCAGTACAGTATAGGAGAGTTCAGTACAGTACAGGAGAGTTCAGTACAGCACAGGAGAGTTCAGTACAGTACACAGCACAGGAGAGTTCAGTACAGTAAACAGCACAGGAGAGTTCAGTACAGCACAGCAGAGTTCAGTACAATATAGGAGAGTTCAGTACAGTACACAGCACAGGAGAGTTCAGTACAGTATAGGAGAGTTCAGTACAGTAAACAGCACAGGAGAGTTCAGTACAGCACAGGAGAGTTCAGTACAGTACAGGAGAGTTCAGTACAGTATAGGAGAGTTCAGTACAGTACAGGAGAGTTCAGTACATTACACAGTACAGCACAGGAGAGTTCAGTACAGTACACAGTACAGCACAGGAGAGTTCAGTACAGTACACAGTACAGCACAGGAGTGTTCAGTACAGTACACAGCACAGCACAGGAGAGTTCAGTACAGTACACAGCACAGGAGAGTTCAGTACAGTACACAGCACAGGAGAGTTCAGTACAGTACACAGCACAGGAGAGTTCAGTACAGTACACAGCACAGGAGAGTTCAGTACAGTACACAGCACAGCAGAGTTCAGTACTGTACACAGCACAGCAAGTTCATTACAGTACACAGCACAGCAGAGTTCAGTACAGTACATAGCACAGCAGGGTTCAGTTAAGTACACAGCACAGCAGAGTTCAATTCAGTACACAGCACAGCAGAGTTCAGTTCAGTACACAGCACAGCAGAGTTCAATTCAGTACAGTACACAGCACAGAAGAGTTCAGTACAGTACACAGCACAGCAGAGTTCAGTTCAGTACACAGCACAGCAGAGTTCAGTTCAGTACAGTACACAGCACAGCAGAGTTCAGTTCAGTACAGTACACAGCACAGCAGAGTTCAGTAAAGTACAGGATAGTTCAGTACAGTACACAGTAAAGCACAGGAGAGTTCAGTTCAGTACAGTACACAGCACAGCAGAGTTCAGTACAGTACAGGATAGTTCAGTACAGTACACAGTAAAGCACAGGAGAGTTCAGTACAGTACACAGTACAGCACAGGAGAGCTCAGTAAAGTACAAAGCACAGGATTGTTCAGTACAGTACACAGCACAGGAGAGTTCAGTACAGTATAGGAGAGTTCAGTACAGTACACAGCACAGGAGAGTTCAGTACAGTAAACAGCACAGGAGAGTTCAGTACAGCACAGCAGAGTTCAGTACAATATAGGAGAGTTCAGTACAGTACACAGCACAGGAGAGTTCAGTACAGTATAGGAGAGTTCAGTACAGTAAACAGCACAGGAGAGTTCAGTACAGCACAGGAGAGTTCAGTACAGTACAGGAGAGTTCAGTACAGTATAGGAGAGTTCAGTACAGTACAGGAGAGTTCAGTACATTACACAGTACAGCACAGGAGAGTTCAGTACAGTACACAGTACAGCACAGGAGAGTTCAGCACAGTACACAGTACAGCACAGGAGAGTTCAGTACAGTACACAGTACAGCACAGGAGTGTTCAGTACAGTACACAGCACAGCACAGGAGAGTTCAGTACAGTACACAGCACAGGAGAGTTCAGTACAGTACACAGCACAGGAGAGTTCAGTACAGTACACAGCACAGGAGAGTTCAGTACAGTACACAGCACAGGAGAGTTCAGTTCAGTACACAGCACAGGAGAGTTCAGTACAGTACACAGCACAGGAGAGTTCAGTACAGTACACAGCACAGCACAGCAGAGTTCAGTTCAGTACAGTACACAGCACAGAAGAGTTCAGTACAGTACACAGCAAAGGAGAGCTCAGTACAGTACACAGCACAGCAGAGTTCAGTACAATACACAGCAAAGCAAGTTAATTACAGTACACAGCACAGCTGTTTCAGTACAGTACACAGCACAGCAGAGTTCAGTTCAGTACACAGCACAGCAGAGTTCAGTTTAGTACACAGCACAGCAGAGTTCAGTTCAGTACACAGCAGAGCAGAGTTCAGTTCAGTACACAGCACAGCAGAGTTCAGTTCAGTACACAGCACAGCAGAGTTCAGTTCAGTACACAGCACAGCAGAGTTCAGTTCAGTACAGTACACAGCACAGCAGAGTTCAGTACAGTACACAGCAAAAGAGAGTTCAGTTCAGTACACAGCACAGCAGAGTTCAGTTCAGTACACAGCACAGAAGAGTTCAGATCAGTACACAGCACAGCAGAGTTCAGTTCAGTACAGTACACAGCACAGCAGAGTTCAGTTCAGTACACAGCACAGCAGAGTTCAGTTCAGTACACAGCACAGCAGAGTTCAGTACAGTATAGTACACAGTACAGAAGAGTTCAGTACATTACACAGCACAGGAGAGTTCAGTACAGCACAGCAAAGTTCAGTACAGTATAGGAGAGTTCAGTACAGTACACAGCACAGCAGAGTTCAGTACAGTACAGGATAGTTCAGTACAGTACACAGTAAAGCACAGGAGAGTTCAGTTCAGTACAGTACACAGCACAGCAGAGTTCAGAAAAGTACAGGATAGTTCAGTACAGTACACAGTAAAGCACAGGAGAGTTCAGTACAGTACACAGTACAGCACAGGAGAGCTCAGTAAAGTACAAAGCACAGGATTGTTCAGTACAGTACACAGCACAGGAGAGTTCAGTACAGTATAGGAGAGTTCAGTACAGTACACAGCACAGGAGAGTTCAGTACAGTAAACAGCACAGGAGAGTTCAGTACAGCACAGCAGAGTTCAGTACAATATAGGAGAGTTCAGTACAGTACACAGCACAGGAGAGTTCAGTACAGTATAGGAGAGTTCAGTACAGTAAACAGCACAGGAGAGTTCAGTACAGCACAGGAGAGTTCAGTACAGTACAGGAGAGTTCAGTACAGTATAGGAGAGTTCAGTACAGTACAGGAGAGTTCAGTACAGTACACAGCACAGCAGAGTTCAGTTCAGTACACAGCACAGCAGAGTTCAGTTCAGTACACAGCACAGCAGAGTTCAGTTCAGTACAGTACACAGCACAGAAGAGTTCAGTACAGTACACAGCACAGCAGAGTTCAGTTCAGTACACAGCACAGCAGAGTTCAGTTCAGTACAGTACACAGCACAGCAGAGTTCAGTTCAGTACAGTACACAGCACAGCAGAGTTCAGTACAGTACAGGATAGTTCAGTTCAGTACAGTAAACAGCACAGGAGAGTTCAGTACAGCACAGGAGAGTTCAGTACAGTACAGTACAGGAGAGTTCAGTACAGTATAGGAGAGTTCAGTACAGTTCAGGAGAGTTCAGTACATTACACAGTACAGCACAGGAGAGTTCAGTACAGTACACAGTACAGCACAGGAGAGTTCAGTACAGTACACAGTACAGCACAGGAGAGTTCAGTACAGTACACAGTACAGCACAGGAGTGTTCAGTACAGTACACAGCACAGCACAGGAGAGTTCAGTACAGTACACAGCACAGGAGAGTTCAGTACAGTACACAGCACAGGAGAGTTCAGTACAGTACACAGCACAGGAGAGTTCAGTACAGTACACAGCACAGGAGAGTTCAGTTCAGTACACAGCACAGGAGAGTTCAGTACAGTACACAGCACAGGAGAGTTCAGTACAGTACACAGCACAGCACAGCAGAGTTCAGTTCAGTACAGTACACAGCACAGAAGAGTTCAGTACAGTACACAGCAAAGGAGAGCTCAGTACAGTACACAGCACAGCAGAGTTCAGTACAATACACAGCAAAGCAAGTTAATTACAGTACACAGCACAGCTGTTTCAGTACAGTACACAGCACAGCAGAGTTCAGTTCAGTACACAGCACAGCAGAGTTCAGTTTAGTACACAGCACAGCAGAGTTCAGTTCAGTACACAGCACAGCAGAGTTCAGTTCAGTACACAGCACAGCAGAGTTCAGTTCAGTACACAGCACAGCAGAGTTCAGTTCAGTACACAGCACAGCAGAGTTCAGTTCAGTACAGTACACAGCACAGCAGAGTTCAGTACAGTACACAGCAAAAGAGAGTTCAGTTCAGTACACAGCACAGCAGAGTTCAGTTCAGTACACAGCACAGAAGAGTTCAGATCAGTACACAGCACAGCAGAGTTCAGTTCAGTACAGTACACAGCACAGCAGAGTTCAGTTCAGTACACAGCACAGCAGAGTTCAGTTCAGTACACAGCACAGCAGAGTTCAGTTCAGTATAGTACACAGTACAGAAGAGTTCAGTACATTACACAGCACAGGAGAGTTCAGTACAGCACAGCAGAGTTCAGTACAGTATAGGAGAGTTCAGTACAGTACACAGCACAGGAGAGTTCAGTACAGTATAGGAGAGTTCAGTACAGTAAACAGCACAGGAGAGTTCAGTACAGCACAGGAGAGTTCAGTACAGTACAGGAGAGTTCAGTACAGTATAGGAGAGTTCAGTACAGTACAGGAGAGTTCAGTACAGTACACAGCACAGCAGAGTTCAGTTCAGTACACAGCACAGCAGAGTTCAGTTCAGTACACAGCACAGCAGAGTTCAGTTCAGTACAGTACACAGCACAGAAGAGTTCAGTACAGTACACAGCACAGCAGAGTTCAGTTCAGTACACAGCACAGCAGAGTTCAGTTCAGTACAGTACACAGCACAGCAGAGTTCAGTTCAGTACAGTACACAGCACAGCAGAGTTCAGTACAGTACAGGATAGTTCAGTTCAGTACAGTAAACAGCACAGGAGAGTTCAGTACAGCACAGGAGAGTTCAGTACAGTACAGTACAGGAGAGTTCAGTACAGTATAGGAGAGTTCAGTACAGTTCAGGAGAGTTCAGTACATTACACAGTACAGCACAGGAGAGTTCAGTACAGTACACAGTACAGCACAGGAGAGTTCAGTACAGTACACAGTACAGCACAGGAGAGTTCAGTACAGTACACAGTACAGCACAGGAGTGTTCAGTACAGTACACAGCACAGCACAGGAGAGTTCAGTACAGTACACAGCACAGGAGAGTTCAGTACAGTACACAGCACAGGAGAGTTCAGTACAGTACACAGCACAGGAGAGTTCAGTACAGTACACAGCACAGGAGAGTTCAGTTCAGTACACAGCACAGGAGAGTTCAGTACAGTACACAGCACAGGAGAGTTCAGTACAGTACACAGCACAGCACAGCAGAGTTCAGTTCAGTACAGTACACAGCACAGAAGAGTTCAGTACAGTACACAGCAAAGGAGAGCTCAGTACAGTACACAGCACAGCAGAGTTCAGTACAATACACAGCAAAGCAAGTTAATTACAGTACACAGCACAGCTGTTTCAGTACAGTACACAGCACAGCAGAGTTCAGTTCAGTACACAGCACAGCAGAGTTCAGTTTAGTACACAGCACAGCAGAGTTCAGTTCAGTACACAGCACAGCAGAGTTCAGTTCAGTACACAGCACAGCAGAGTTCAGTTCAGTACACAGCACAGCAGAGTTCAGTTCAGTACACCGCACAGCAGAGTTCAGTTCAGTACAGTACACAGCACAGCAGAGTTCAGTACAGTACACAGCAAAAGAGAGTTCAGTTCAGTACACAGCACATTAGAGTTCAGTTCAGTACACAGCACAGAAGAGTTCAGATCAGTACACAGCACAGCAGAGTTCAGTTCAGTACAGTACACAGCACAGCAGAGTTCAGTTCAGTACACAGCACAGCAGAGTTCAGTTCAGTACACAGCACAGCAGAGTTCAGTTCAGTATAGTACACAGTACAGAAGAGTTCAGTACATTACACAGCACAGGAGAGTTCAGTACAGCACAGCAGAGTTCAGTACAGTATAGGAGAGTTCAGTACAGTACACAGCACAGGAGAGTTCAGTACAGTATAGGAGGGTTCAGTACAGTAAACAGCACAGGAGAGTTCAGTACAGCACAGGAGAGTTCAGTACAGTACAGGAGAGTTCAGTACAGTATAGGAGAGTTCAGTACAGTACAGGAGAGTTCAGTACAGTACACAGTACAGCACAGGAGAGTTCAGTACAGTACACAGTACAGCAAGGAGAGTTCAGTACAGTACACAGCACAGCACAGGAGAGTTCAGTACAGTACACAGCACAGGAGAGTTCAGTACAGTACACAGCACAGCAGAGTTCAGTTCAGTACACAGCACAGCAGAGTTCAGTTCATTACAGTACACAGCACATAAGAGTTCAGTACAGTACATAGCACAGCAGGGTTCAGTACAGTACACAGCACAGGAGAGTTCAGTACAGTACAGGAGAGTTCAGTACAGTACACAGCACAGGAGAGTTCAGTACAGTACACAGCACAGGAGAGTTCAGTACAGTACACAGCACAGGAGAGTTCAGTTCAGTACACAGCACAGGAGAGTTCAGTACAGTACACAGCAAAGGAGAGTTCAGTACAGTACACAGCACAGGAGAGTTCAGTTCAGTACACAGTAAAGCACAGGAGAGTTCAGTACAGTACACAGCACAGGAGAGTTCAGTACAGTATAGGAGAGTTCAGTACAGTACACAGCACAGGAGAGTTCAGTACAGTATAGGAGAGTTCAGTACAGTAAATAGCACAGGAGAGTTCAGTACAGCACAGGAGAGTTCAGTACAGTATTGGAGAGTTCAGTACAGTACACAGCAAAAGGAGAGTTCAGTACAGTATAGGAGAGTTCAGTACAGTACAGGAGAGTTCAGTACAGTACACAGCACAGGAGAGTTCAGTACAGTACAGTACAGTACAGTATAGGAGAGTTCAGTACAGTACAGGAGAGTTCAGTACAGTACACAGCACAGGAGAGTTCAGTACAGTACAGTACAGTACACAGGAGAGTTCAGTACAGTACACAGCACAGGAGAGTTCAGTACAGTACACAGCACAGGAGAGTTCAGTACAGTACAGGAGAGTTCAGTACAGTACAGGAGAGTTCAGTACAGTACAGGAGAGTTCAGTACAGTACAGGAGAGTTCAGTACAGTACACAGCACAGGAGAGTTCAGTACAGTACACAGTACAGCACAGGAGAGTTCAGTACAGTACAGGAGAGTTCAGTACAGTACAGGAGAGTTCAGTACAGTACAAAGCACAGGAGAGTTCAGTACAGTACACAGCACAGGAGAGTTCAGTACAGTACAGGAGAGTGGAGTACAGTACAGGAGAGTTCAGTACAGAACAGGAGATTTCAGTACAGTACACAGCACAGGAGAGTTTAGTACAGTTCAGGAGAGTTCAGTACAGTACAGGAGAGTTCAGTTCAGTACACAGCACAGCAGAGTTCAGTTCAGTACAGTACACAGCACAGCAGAGTTCAGTTCAGTACACAGCACAGCAGAGTTCAGTTCAATACAGTACACAGCACAGAATAGTTCATTACAGTACACAGCACAGCACAGGAGAGTTCAGTACAGTACACAGTACAGGAGAGTTCAGTACAGCACAGGAGAGTTCAGTACAGCACAGGAGAGTTCAGTACAGTACACAGCACAGGAGAGTTCAGTACAGTACACAGCACAGGAGAGTTCAGTACAGTACACAGCACAGGAGAGTTTAGTACAGTACACAGCACAGCAGAGTTCAGTACAGTACACAGCACAGCAGGGTTCAGTACTGTACACAGCACAGCAAGTTCATTACAGTACACAGCACAGCAGAGTTCAGTATAGTACACAGCACAGCAGGGTTCAGTAGAGTACAATACACAGCACAGGAGAGTTCAGTACAGTACACAGCACAGGAGAGTTCAGTACAGTACACA
This sequence comes from Thymallus thymallus, assembly GCA_023634145.1. Lineage (NCBI taxonomy): Eukaryota > Metazoa > Chordata > Actinopteri > Salmoniformes > Salmonidae > Thymallus > Thymallus thymallus. Next base: position 5,800,478 of record CM042399.1, on the reverse strand, counting down.
GCACAGGAGAGTTCAGTACAGTACACAGCACAGGAGATTTCAGTACAGTACACAGCACAGGAGAGTTCAGTACAGTACACAGCACAGGAGAGTTCAGTACAGTACACAGCACAGCACAGGAGAGTTCAGTACAGTACACAGCACAGGAGAGTTCAGTATAGTATAGGAGAGTTCACTACAGTACACATCACAGGGGAGTTCAGTACAGAATAGGAGAGTTCAGTACAGTAAACAGCACAGGAGAGTTCATTACAGTATAGGAGAGTTCAGTACAGTACACAGCACAGGAGAGTTCAGTACAGTATAGGAGAGTTCAGTACAGTAAACAGCACAGGAGAGTTCAGTACAGCACAGGAGAGTTCAGTACAGTACAGGAGAGTTCAGTACAGTATAGGAGAGTTCAGTACAGTACAGGAGAGTTCAGTACAGCACAGGAGAGTTCAGTACAGTACACAGCACAGGAGAGTTCAGTACAGTACACAGCACAGGAGAGTTCAGTACAGTACACAGCACAGGAGAGTTCAGTACAGTACACAGCACAGCAGAGTTCAGTACTGTACACAGCACAGCAAGTTCATTACAGTACACAGCACAGCAGAGTTCAGTACAGTACATAGCACAGCAGGGTTCAGTTAAGTACACAGCACAGCAGAGTTCAATTCAGTACACAGCACAGCAGAGTTCAGTTCAGTACACAGCACAGCAGAGTTCAGTTCAGTACAGTACACAGCACAGAAGAGTTCAGTACAGTACACAGCACAGCAGAGTTCAGTTCAGTACACAGCACAGCAGAGTTCAGTTCAGTACAGTACACAGCACAGCAGAGTTCAGTTCAGTACAGTACACAGCACAGCAGAGTTCAGTACAGTACAGGATAGTTCAGTACAGTACACAGTAAAGCACAGGAGAGTTCAGTTCAGTACAGTACACAGCACAGCAGAGTTCAGTACAGTACAGGATAGTTCAGTACAGTACACAGTAAAGCACAGGAGAGCTCAGTAAAGTACAAAGCACAGGATTGTTCAGTACAGTACACAGCACAGGAGAGTTCAGTACAGTATAGGAGAGTTCAGTACAGTACACAGCACAGGAGAGTTCAGTACAGTAAACAGCACAGGAGAGTTCAGTACAGCACAGCAGAGTTCAGTACAATATAGGAGAGTTCAGTACAGTACACAGCACAGGAGAGTTCAGTACAGTATAGGAGAGTTCAGTACAGTAAACAGCACAGGAGAGTTCAGTACAGCACAGGAGAGTTCAGTACAGTACAGGAGAGTTCAGTACAGTATAGGAGAGTTCAGTACAGTACAGGAGAGTTCAGTACATTACACAGTACAGCACAGGAGAGTTCAGTACAGTACACAGTACAGCACAGGAGAGTTCAGTACAGTACACAGTACAGCACAGGAGAGTTCAGTACAGTACACAGTACAGCACAGGAGTGTTCAGTACAGTACACAGCACAGCACAGGAGAGTTCAGTACAGTACACAGCACAGGAGAGTTCAGTACAGTACACAGCACAGGAGAGTTCAGTACAGTACACAGCACAGGAGAGTTCAGTACAGTACACAGCACAGGAGAGTTCAGTACAGTACACAGCACAGGAGAGTTCAGTACAGTACACAGCACAGCAGAGTTCAGTACTGTACACAGCACAGCAAGTTCATTACAGTACACAGCACAGCAGAGTTCAGTACAGTACATAGCACAGCAGGGTTCAATTTAGTACACAGCACAGCAGAGTTCAATTCAGTACACAGCACAGCAGAGTTCAGTTCAGTACACAGCACAGCAGAGTTCAATTCAGTACAGTACACAGCACAGAAGAGTTCAGTACAGTACACAGCACAGCAGAGTTCAGTTCAGTACACAGCACAGCAGAGTTCAGTTCAGTACAGTACACAGCACAGCAGAGTTCAGTTCAGTACAGTACACAGCACAGCAGAGTTCAGTACAGTACAGGATAGTTCAGTACAGTACACAGTAAAGCACAGGAGAGTTCAGTTCAGTACAGTACACAGCACAGCAGAGTTCAGTACAGTACAGGATAGTTCAGTACAGTACACAGTACAGCACAGGAGAGCTCAGTAAAGTACAAAGCACAGGATTGTTCAGTACAGTAAACAGCACAGGAGAGTTCAGTACAGCACAGCAGAGTTCAGTACAATATAGGAGAGTTCAGTACAGTACACAGCACATGAGAGTTCAGTACAGTATAGGAGAGTTCAGTACAGTAAACAGCACAGGAGAGTTCAGTACAGCACAGGAGAGTTCAGTACAGTACAGGAGAGTTCAGTACAGTATAGGAGAGTTCAGTACAGTACAGGAGAGTTCAGTACATTACACAGTACAGCACAGGAGAGTTCAGTACAGTACACAGTACAGCACAGGAGAGTTCAGTACAGTACACAGTACAGCACAGGAGAGTTCAGTACAGTACACAGTACAGCACAGGAGTGTTCAGTACAGTACACAGCACAGCACAGGAGAGTTCAGTACAGTACACAGCACAGGAGAGTTCAGTACAGTACACAGCACAGGAGAGTTCAGTACAGTACACAGCACAGGAGAGTTCAGTACAGTACACAGCACAGGAGAGTTCAGTTCAGTACACAGCACAGGAGAGTTCAGTACAGTACACAGCACAGGAGAGTTCAGTACAGTACACAGCACAGCACAGCAGAGTTCAGTTCAGTACAGTACACAGCACAGAAGAGTTCAGTACAGTACACAGCAAAGGAGAGCTCAGTACAGTACACAGCACAGCAGAGTTCAGTACAATACACAGCAAAGCAAGTTAATTACAGTACACAGCACAGCTGTTTCAGTACAGTACACAGCACAGCAGAGTTCAGTTCAGTACACAGCACAGCAGAGTTCAGTTTAGTACACAGCACAGCAGAGTTCAGTTCAGTACACAGCAGAGCAGAGTTCAGTTCAGTACACAGCACAGCAGAGTTCAGTTCAGTACACAGCACAGCAGAGTTCAGTTCAGTACACAGCACAGCAGAGTTCAGTTCAGTACAGTACACAGCACAGCAGAGTTCAGTACAGTACACAGCAAAAGAGAGTTCAGTTCAGTACACAGCACAGCAGAGTTCAGTTCAGTACACAGCACAGAAGAGTTCAGTACAGTACACAGCACAGCACAGGAGAGTTCAGTACAGTACACAGCACAGGAGAGTTCAGTACAATACACAGCACAGGAGAGTTCAGTACAGTACACAGCACAGGAGAGTTCAGTACAGTACACAGCACAGGAGAGTTCAGTACAGTACACAGCACAGGAGATTTCAGTACAGTACACAGCACAGGAGAGTTCAGTACAGTACACAGCACAGGAGAGTTCAGTACAGTACACAGCACAGCACAGGAGAGTTCAGTACAGTACACAGCACAGGAGAGTTCAGTACAGCACAGGAGAGTTCAGTATAGTACACAGCACAGGAGAGTTCAGTATAGTATAGGAGAGTTCACTACAGTACACAGCACAGTGGAGTTCAGTACAGAATAGGAGAGTTCAGTACAGTACACAGCACAGGAGAGTTCAGTACAGTATAGGAGAGTTCAGTACAGTAAACAGCACAGGAGAGTTCAGTACAGCACAGGAGAGTTCAGTACAGTACAGGAGAGTTCAGTACAGTATAGGAGAGTTCAGTACAGTACAGGAGAGTTCAGTACAGCACAGGAGAGTTCAGTACAGTACACAGCACAGGAGAGTTCAGTACAGTAAACAGCACAGGAGAGTTCAGTACAGCACAGCAGAGTTCAGTACAATATAGGAGAGTTCAGTACAGTACACAGCACAGGAGAGTTCAGTACAGTATAGGAGAGTTCAGTACAGTAAACAGCACAGGAGAGTTCAGTACAGCACAGGAGAGTTCAGTACAGTACAGGAGAGTTCAGTACAGTATAGGAGAGTTCAGTACAGTACAGGAGAGTTCAGTACATTACACAGTACAGCACAGGAGAGTTCAGTACAGTACACAGTACAGCACAGGAGAGTTCAGTACAGTACACAGTACAGCACAGGAGTGTTCAGTACAGTACACAGCACAGCACAGGAGAGTTCAGTACAGTACACAGCACAGGAGAGTTCAGTACAGTACACAGCACAGGAGAGTTCAGTACAGTACACAGCACAGGAGAGTTCAGTACAGTACACAGCACAGGAGAGTTCAGTACAGTACACAGCACAGCAGAGTTCAGTACTGTACACAGCACAGCAAGTTCATTACAGTACACAGCACAGCAGAGTTCAGTACAGTACATAGCACAGCAGGGTTCAGTTAAGTACACAGCACAGCAGAGTTCAATTCAGTACACAGCACAGCAGAGTTCAGTTCAGTACACAGCACAGCAGAGTTCAATTCAGTACAGTACACAGCACAGAAGAGTTCAGTACAGTACACAGCACAGCAGAGTTCAGTTCAGTACACAGCACAGCAGAGTTCAGTTCAGTACAGTACACAGCACAGCAGAGTTCAGTTCAGTACAGTACACAGCACAGCAGAGTTCAGTAAAGTACAGGATAGTTCAGTACAGTACACAGTAAAGCACAGGAGAGTTCAGTTCAGTACAGTACACAGCACAGCAGAGTTCAGTACAGTACAGGATAGTTCAGTACAGTACACAGTAAAGCACAGGAGAGTTCAGTACAGTACACAGTACAGCACAGGAGAGCTCAGTAAAGTACAAAGCACAGGATTGTTCAGTACAGTACACAGCACAGGAGAGTTCAGTACAGTATAGGAGAGTTCAGTACAGTACACAGCACAGGAGAGTTCAGTACAGTAAACAGCACAGGAGAGTTCAGTACAGCACAGCAGAGTTCAGTACAATATAGGAGAGTTCAGTACAGTACACAGCACAGGAGAGTTCAGTACAGTATAGGAGAGTTCAGTACAGTAAACAGCACAGGAGAGTTCAGTACAGCACAGGAGAGTTCAGTACAGTACAGGAGAGTTCAGTACAGTATAGGAGAGTTCAGTACAGTACAGGAGAGTTCAGTACATTACACAGTACAGCACAGGAGAGTTCAGTACAGTACACAGTACAGCACAGGAGAGTTCAGTACAGTACACAGTACAGCACAGGAGAGTTCAGTACAGTACACAGTACAGCACAGGAGTGTTCAGTACAGTACACAGCACAGCACAGGAGAGTTCAGTACAGTACACAGCACAGGAGAGTTCAGTACAGTACACAGCACAGGAGAGTTCAGTACAGTACACAGCACAGGAGAGTTCAGTACAGTACACAGCACAGGAGAGTTCAGTTCAGTACACAGCACAGGAGAGTTCAGTACAGTACACAGCACAGGAGAGTTCAGTACAGTACACAGCACAGCACAGCAGAGTTCAGTTCAGTACAGTACACAGCACAGAAGAGTTCAGTACAGTACACAGCAAAGGAGAGCTCAGTACAGTACACAGCACAGCAGAGTTCAGTACAATACACAGCAAAGCAAGTTAATTACAGTACACAGCACAGCTGTTTCAGTACAGTACACAGCACAGCAGAGTTCAGTTCAGTACACAGCACAGCAGAGTTCAGTTTAGTACACAGCACAGCAGAGTTCAGTTCAGTACACAGCAGAGCAGAGTTCAGTTCAGTACACAGCACAGCAGAGTTCAGTTCAGTACACAGCACAGCAGAGTTCAGTTCAGTACACAGCACAGCAGAGTTCAGTTCAGTACAGTACACAGCACAGCAGAGTTCAGTACAGTACACAGCAAAAGAGAGTTCAGTTCAGTAAACAGCACAGCAGAGTTCAGTTCAGTACACAGCACAGAAGAGTTCAGTACAGTACACAGCACAGCACAGGAGAGTTCAGTACAGTACACAGCACAGGAGAGTTCAGTACAGCACAGGAGAGTTCAGTACAATACACAGCACAGGAGAGTTCAGTACAGTACACAGCACAGGAGAGTTCAGTACAGTACACAGCACAGGAGAGTTCAGTACAGTACACAGCACAGGAGATTTCAGTACAGTACACAGCACAGGAGAGTTCAGTACAGTACACAGCACAGGAGAGTTCAGTACAGTACACAGCACAGCACAGGAGAGTTCAGTACAGTACACAGCACAGGAGAGTTCAGTACAGCACAGGAGAGTTCAGTACAGTACACAGCACAGGAGAGTTCAGTATAGTATAGGAGAGTTCACTACAGTACACAGCACAGGGGAGTTCAGTACAGAATAGGAGAGTTCAGTACAGTAAACAGCACAGGAGAGTTCATTACAGTATAGGAGAGTTCAGTACAGTACACAGCACAGGAGAGTTCAGTACAGTATAGGAGAGTTCAGTACAGTAAACAGCACAGGAGAGTTCAGTACAGCACAGGAGAGTTCAGTACAGTACAGGAGAGTTCAGTACAGTATAGGAGAGTTCAGTACAGTACAGGAGAGTTCAGTACAGCACAGGAGTGTTCAGTACAGTACTCAGCACAGGAGAGTTCAGTACAGTACACAGCACAGGAGAGTTCAGTACAGTACACAGCACAGGAGAGTTCAGTACAGTACACAGCACAGCAGAGTTCAGTACTGTACACAGCACAGCAAGTTCATTACAGTACACAGCACAGCAGAGTTCAGTACAGTACATAGCACAGCAGGGTTCAGTTAAGTACACAGCACAGCAGAGTTCAATTCAGTACACAGCACAGCAGAGTTCAGTTCAGTACACAGCACAGCAGAGTTCAGTTCAGTACAGTACACAGCACAGCAGAGTTCAGTTCAGTACACAGCACAGCAGAGTTCAGTTCAGTACACAGCACAGCAGAGTTCAGTTCAGTACAGTACACAGCACAGAAGAGTTCAGTACAGTACACAGCACAGCAGAGTTCAGTTCAGTACACAGCACAGCAGAGTTCAGTTCAGTACAGTACACAGCACAGCAGAGTTCAGTTCAGTACAGTACACAGCACAGCAGAGTTCAGTAAAGTACAGGATAGTTCAGTACAGTACACAGTAAAGCACAGGAGAGTTCAGTTCAGTACAGTACACAGCACAGCAGAGTTCAGTACAGTACAGGATAGTTCAGTACAGTACACAGTAAAGCACAGGAGAGTTCAGTACAGTACACAGTACAGCACAGGAGAGCTCAGTAAAGTACAAAGCACAGGATTGTTCAGTACAGTACACAGCACAGGAGAGTTCAGTACAGTATAGGAGAGTTCAGTACAGTACACAGCACAGGAGAGTTCAGTACAGTAAACAGCACAGGAGAGTTCAGTACAGCACAGCAGAGTTCAGTACAATATAGGAGAGTTCAGTACAGTAAACAGCACAGGAGAGTTCAGTACAGTATAGGAGAGTTCAGTACAGTAAACAGCACAGGAGAGTTCAGTACAGCACAGGAGAGTTCAGTACAGTACAGGAGAGTTCAGTACAGTATAGGAGAGTTCAGTACAGTACAGGAGAGTTCAGTATATTACACAGTACAGCACAGGAGAGTTCAGTACAGTACACAGTACAGCACAGGAGAGTTCAGTACAGTACACAGTACAGCACAGGAGAGTTCAGTACAGTACACAGTACAGCACAGGAGTGTTCAGTACAGTACACAGCACAGCACAGGAGAGTTCAGTACAGTACACAGCACAGGAGAGTTCAGTACAGTACACAGCACAGGAGAGTTCAGTACAGTACACAGCACAGGAGAGTTCAGTACAGTACACAGCACAGGAGAGTTCAGTTCAGTACACAGCACAGGAGAGTTCAGTACAGTACACAGCACAGGAGAGTTCAGTACAGTACACAGCACAGCACAGCAGAGTTCAGTTCAGTACAGTACACAGCACAGAAGAGTTCAGTACAGTACACAGCAAAGGAGAGCTCAGTACAGTACACAGCACAGCAGAGTTCAGTACAATACACAGCAAAGCAAGTTAATTACAGTACACAGCACAGCTGTTTCAGTACAGTACACAGCACAGCAGAGTTCAGTTCAGTACACAGCACAGCAGAGTTCAGTTTAGTACACAGCACAGCAGAGTTCAGTTCAGTACACAGCAGAGCAGAGTTCAGTTCAGTACACAGCACAGCAGAGTTCAGTTCAGTACACAGCACAGCAGAGTTCAGTTCAGTACACAGCACAGCAGAGTTCAGTTCAGTACAGTACACAGCACAGCAGAGTTCAGTACAGTACAGGATAGTTCAGTACAGTACACAGTAAAGCACAGGAGAGTTCAGTTCAGTACAGTACACAGCACAGCAGAGTTCAGTACAGTACAGGATAGTTCAGTACAGTACACAGTAAAGCACAGGAGAGTTCAGTACAGTACACAGTACAGCACAGGAGAGCTCAGTAAAGTACAAAGCACAGGATTGTTCAGTACAGTACACAGCACAGGAGAGTTCAGTACAGTATAGGAGAGTTCAGTACAGTACACAGCACAGGAGAGTTCAGTACAGTAAACAGCACAGGAGAGTTCAGTACAGCACAGCAGAGTTCAGTACAATATAGGAGAGTTCAGTACAGTACACAGCACAGGAGAGTTCAGTACAGTATAGGAGAGTTCAGTACAGTAAACAGCACAGGAGAGTTCAGTACAGCACAGGAGAGTTCAGTACAGTACAGGAGAGTTCAGTACAGTATAGGAGAGTTCAGTACAGTACAGGAGAGTTCAGTATATTACACAGTACAGCACAGGAGAGTTCAGTACAGTACACAGTACAGCACAGGAGAGTTCAGTACAGTACACAGTACAGCACAGGAGAGTTCAGTACAGTACACAGTACAGCACAGGAGTGTTCAGTACAGTACACAGCACAGCACAGGAGAGTTCAGTACAGTACACAGCACAGGAGAGTTCAGTACAGTACACAGCACAGGAGAGTTCAGTACAGTACACAGCACAGGAGAGTTCAGTACAGTACACAGCACAGGAGAGTTCAGTTCAGTACACAGCACAGGAGAGTTCAGTACAGTACACAGCACAGGAGAGTTCAGTACAGTACACAGCACAGCACAGCAGAGTTCAGTTCAGTACAGTACACAGCACAGAAGAGTTCAGTACAGTACACAGCAAAGGAGAGCTCAGTACAGTACACAGCACAGCAGAGTTCAGTACAATACACAGCAAAGCAAGTTAATTACAGTACACAGCACAGCTGTTTCAGTACAGTACACAGCACAGCAGAGTTCAGTTCAGTACACAGCACAGCAGAGTTCAGTTTAGTACACAGCACAGCAGAGTTCAGTTCAGTACACAGCAGAGCAGAGTTCAGTTCAGTACACAGCACAGCAGAGTTCAGTTCAGTACACAGCACAGCAGAGTTCAGTTCAGTACACAGCACAGCAGAGTTCAGTTCAGTACAGTACACAGCACAGCAGAGTTCAGTACAGTACACAGCAAAAGAGAGTTCAGTTCAGTACACAGCACAGCAGAGTTCAGTTCAGTACACAGCACAGAAGAGTTCAGATCAGTACACAGCACAGCAGAGTTCAGTTCAGTACAGTACACAGCACAGCAGAGTTCAGTTCAGTACACAGCACAGCAGAGTTCAGTTCAGTACACAGCACAGCAGAGTTCAGTTCAGTATAGTACACAGTACAGAAGAGTTCAGTGCATTACACAGCACAGGAGAGTTCAGTACAGCACAGCAGAGTTCAGTACAGTATAGGAGAGTTCAGTACAGTACACAGCACAGGAGTGTTCAGTACAGTATAGGAGAGTTCAGTACAGTAAACAGCACAGGAGAGTTCAGTACAGCACAGGAGAGTTCAGTACAGTACAGGAGAGTTCAGTACAGTATAGGAGAGTTCAGTACAGTACAGGAGAGTTCAGTACAGTACACAGCACAGCAGAGTTCAGTTCAGTACACAGCACAGCAGAGTTCAGTTCATTACAGTACACAGCACAGCAGAGTTCAGTACAGTACATAGCACAGCAGGGTTCAGTTCAGTACACAGCACAGCAGAGTTCAATTCAGTACACAGCACAGCAGAGTTCAGTTCAGTACACAGCACAGCAGAGTTCAGTTCAGTACAGTACACAGCACAGCAGAGTTCAGTTCAGTACACAGCACAGCAGAGTTCAGTTCAGTACACAGCACAGCAGAGTTCAGTTCAGTACAGTACACAGCACAGAAGAGTTCAGTACAGTACACAGCACAGCAGAGTTCAGTTCAGTACACAGCACAGCAGAGTTCAGTTCAGTACAGTACACAGCACAGCAGAGTTCAGTTCAGTACAGTACACAGCACAGCAGAGTTCAGTACAGTACAGGATAGTTCAGTTCAGTACAGTAAACAGCACAGGAGAGTTCAGTACAGCACAGGAGAGTTCAGTACAGTACAGTACAGGAGAGTTCAGTACAGTATAGGAGAGTTCAGTTCAGTTCAGGAGAGTTCAGTACATTACACAGTACAGCACAGGAGAGTTCAGTACAGTACACAGTACAGCACAGGAGAGTTCAGTACAGTACACAGTACAGCACAGGAGAGTTCAGTACAGTACACAGTACAGCACAGGAGTGTTCAGTACAGTACACAGCACAGCACAGGAGAGTTCAGTACAGTACACAGCACAGGAGAGTTCAGTACAGTACACAGCACAGGAGAGTTCAGTACAGTACACAGCACAGGAGAGTTCAGTACAGTACACAGCACAGGAGAGTTCAGTTCAGTACACAGCACAGGAGAGTTCAGTACAGTACACAGCACAGGAGAGTTCAGTACAGTACACAGCACAGCACAGCAGAGTTCAGTTCAGTACAGTACACAGCACAGAAGAGTTCAGTACAGTACACAGCAAAGGAGAGCTCAGTACAGTACACAGCACAGCAGAGTTCAGTACAATACACAGCAAAGCAAGTTAATTACAGTACACAGCACAGCTGTTTCAGTACAGTACACAGCACAGCAGAGTTCAGTTCAGTACACAGCACAGCAGAGTTCAGTTTAGTACACAGCACAGCAGAGTTCAGTTCAGTACACAGCACAGCAGAGTTCAGTTCAGTACACAGCACAGCAGAGTTCAGTTCAGTACACAGCACAGCAGAGTTCAGTTCAGTACACAGCACAGCAGAGTTCAGTTCAGTACAGTACACAGCACAGCAGAGTTCAGTTCAGTACAGTACACAGCACAGCAGAGTTCAGTACAGTACAGGATAGTTCAGTTCAGTACAGTAAACAGCACAGGAGAGTTCAGTACAGCACAGGAGAGTTCAGTACAGTACAGTACAGGAGAGTTCAGTACAGTATAGGAGAGTTCAGTACAGTTCAGGAGAGTTCAGTAAAATACACAGTACAGCACAGGAGAGTTCAGTACAGTACACAGTACAGCACAGGAGAGTTCAGTACAGTACACAGTACAGCACAGGAGAGTTCAGTACAGTACACAGTACAGCACAGGAGTGTTCAGTACAGTACACAGCACAGCACAGGAGAGTTCAGTACAGTACACAGCACAGGAGAGTTCAGTACAGTACACAGCACAGGAGAGTTCAGTACAGTACACAGCACAGGAGAGTTCAGTACAGTACACAGCACAGGAGAGTTCAGTTCAGTACACAGCACAGGAGAGTTCAGTACAGTACACAGCACAGGAGAGTTCAGTACAGTACACAGCACAGCACAGCAGAGTTCAGTTCAGTACAGTACACAGCACAGAAGAGTTCAGTACAGTACACAGCAAAGGAGAGCTCAGTACAGTACACAGCACAGCAGAGTTCAGTACAATACACAGCAAAGCAAGTTAATTACAGTACACAGCACAGCTGTTTCAGTACAGTACACAGCACAGCAGAGTTCAGTTCAGTACACAGCACAGCAGAGTTCAGTTTAGTACACAGCACAGCAGAGTTCAGTTCAGTACACAGCACAGCAGAGTTCAGTTCAGTACACAGCACAGCAGAGTTCAGTTCAGTACACAGCACAGCAGAGTTCAGTTCAGTACACAGCACAGCAGAGTTCAGTTCAGTACAGTACACAGCACAGCAGAGTTCAGTACAGTACACAGCAAAAGAGAGTTCAGTTCAGTACACAGCACAGCAGAGTTCAGTTCAGTACACAGCACAGAACAGTTCAGATCAGTACACAGCACAGCAGAGTTCAGTTCAGTACAGTACACAGCACAGCAGAGTTCAGTTCAGTACACAGCACAGCAGAGTTCAGTTCAGTATAGTACACAGTACAGAAGAGTTCAGTACATTACACAGCACAGGAGAGTTCAGTACAGCACAGCAGAGTTCAGTACAGTATAGGAGAGTTCAGTACAGTACACAGCACAGGAGAGTTCAGTACAGTATAGGAGAGTTCAGTACAGTAAACAGCACAGGAGAGTTCAGTACAGTAAACAGCACAGGAGAGTTCAGTACAGCACAGGAGAGTTCAGTACAGTACAGGAGAGTTCAGTACAGTATAGGAGAGTTCAGTACAGTACAGGAGAGTTCAGTACAGTACACAGTACAGCACAGGAGAGTTCAGTACAGTACACAGTACAGCAAGGAGAGTTCAGTACAGTACACAGCACAGCACAGGAGAGTTCAGTACAGTACACAGCACAGGAGAGTTCAGTACAGTACACAGCACAGCAGAGTTCAGTTCAGTACACAGCACAGCAGAGTTCAGTTCATTACAGTACACAGCACAGCAGAGTTCAGTACAGTACATAGCACAGCAGAGTTCAGTTCATTACACAGCACAGCAGAGTTCAATTCAGTACACAGCACAGCAGAGTTCAGTTCAGTACACAGCACAGCAGAGTTCAGTTCAGTACAGTACACAGCACAGCAGAGTTCAGTTCAGTACACAGCACAGCAGAGTTCAGTTCAGTACACAGCACAGCAGAGTTCAGTTCAGTACAGTACACAACACAGAAGAGTTCAGTACAGTACACAGCACAGCAGAGTTCAGTTCAGTACACAGCACAGCAGAGTTCAGTTCAGTACAGTACACAGCACAGCAGAGTTCAGTTCAGTACAGTACACAGCACAGCAGAGTTCAGTACAGTACAGGATAGTTCAGTTCAGTACAGTAAACAGCACAGGAGAGTTCAGTACAGCACAGGAGAGTTCAGTACAGTACAGTACAGGAGAGTTCAGTACAGTATAGGAGAGTTCAGTACAGTTCAGGAGAGTTCAGTACATTACACAGTACAGCACAGGAGAGTTCAGTACAGTACACAGTACAGCACAGGAGAGTTCAGTACAGTACACAGTACAGCACAGGAGAGTTCAGTACAGTACACAGTACAGCACAGGAGTGTTCAGTACAGTACACAGCACAGCACAGGAGAGTTCAGTACAGTACACAGCACAGGAGAGTTCAGTACAGTACACAGCGCAGGAGAGTTCAGTACAGTACACAGCACAGGAGAGTTCAGTACAGTACACAGCACAGGAGAGTTCAGTACAGTACACAGCACAGGAGAGTTCAGTACAGTACACAGCACAGCACAGCAGAGTTCAGTTCAGTACAGTACACAGCACAGAAGAGTTCAGTACAGTACACAGCAAAGGAGAGCTCAGTACAGTACACAGCACAGCAGAGTTCAGTACAATACACAGCAAAGCAAGTTAATTACAGTACACAGCACAGCTGTTTCAGTACAGTACACAGCACAGCAGAGTTCAGTTCAGTACACAGCACAGCAGAGTTCAGTTTAGTACACAGCACAGCAGAGTTCAGTTCAGTACACAGCACAGCAGAGTTCAGTTCAGTACACAGCACAGCAGAGTTCAGTTCAGTACACAGCACAGCAGAGTTCAGTTCAGTACACAGCACAGCAGAGTTCAGTTCAGTACAGTACACAGCACAGCAGAGTTCAGTACAGTACACAGCAAAAGAGAGTTCAGTTCAGTACACAGCACAGCAGAGTTCAGTTCAGTACACAGCACAGAAGAGATCAGATCAGTACACAGCACAGCAGAGTTCAGTTCAGTACAGTACACAGCACAGCAGAGTTCAGTTCAGTACACAGCACAGCAGAGTTCAGTTCACTACACAGCACAGCAGAGTTCAGTTCAGTATAGTACACAGTACAGAAGAGTTCAGTACATTACACAGCACAGGAGAGTTCAGTACAGCACAGCAGAGTTCAGTACAGTATAGGAGAGTTCAGTACAGTACACAGCACAGGAGAGTTCAGTACAGTATAGGAGAGTTCAGTACAGTAAACAGCACAGGAGAGTTCAGTACAGCACAGGAGAGTTCAGTACAGTACAGGAGAGTTCAGTACAGTATAGGAGAGTTCAGTACAGTACAGGAGAGTTCAGTACAGTACACAGTACAGCACACAGTACAGCACAGGAGAGTTCAGTACAGTACACAGTACAGCAAGGAGAGTTCAGTACAGTACACAGCACAGCACAGGAGAGTTCAGTACAGTACACAGCACAGGAGAGTTCAGTACAGTACACAGCACAGGAGAGTTCAGTACATTACACAGCACAGGAGAGTTCAGTACAGTACACAGCACAGGAGAGTTCAGTTCAGTACACAGCACAGGAGAGTTCAGTACAGTAAACAGCACAGCACAGGAGAGTTCAGTACAGTACACAGCACAGGAGGTTTCAGTACAGTACAGGAGAGTTCAGTACAGTACACAGCACAGGAGAGTTCAGTACAGTACACAGCACAGGAGAGTTCAGTACAGTACACAGCACAGGAGAGTTCAGTACAGTATAGGAGAGTTCAGTACAGTAAACAGCACAGGAGAGTTCAGTATATCACAGGAGAGTTCAGTACAGTACAGGAGAGTTCAGTACAGTATAGGAGAGTTCAGTACAGTACAGGAGAGTTCAGTACAGTACACAGTACAGCACACAGTACAGCACAGGAGAGTTCAGTACAGTACACAGTACAGCAAGGAGAGTTCAGTACAGTACACAGCACAGCACAGGAGAGTTCAGTACAGTACACAGCACAGGAGAGTTCAGTACAGTACACAGCACAGGAGAGTTCAGTACAGTACACAGCACAGGAGAGTTCAGTACAGTACACAGCACAGGAGAGTTCAGTACAGTACACAGCACAGGAGAGTTCAGTACAGTACACAGCACAGCACAGCAGAGTTCAGTTCAGTACAGTACACAGCACAGAAGAGTTCAGTACAGTACACAGCAAAGGAGAGCTCAGTACAGTACACAGCACAGCAGAGTTCAGTACAATACACAGCAAAGCAAGTTAATTACAGTACACAGCACAGCTGTTTCAGTACAGTACACAGCACAGCAGAGTTCAGTTCAGTACACAGCACAGCAGAGTTCAGTTTAGTACACAGCACAGCAGAGTTCAGTTCAGTACACAGCACAGCAGAGTTCAGTTCAGTACACAGCACAGCAGAGTTCAGTTCAGTACACAGCACAGCAGAGTTCAGTTCAGTACACAGCACAGCAGAGTTCAGTTCAGTACAGTACACAGCACAGCAGAGTTCAGTACAGTACACAGCAAAAGAGAGTTCAGTTCAGTACACAGCACAGCAGAGTTCAGTTCAGTACACAGCACAGAAGAGATCAGATCAGTACACAGCACAGCAGAGTTCAGTTCAGTACAGTACACAGCACAGCAGAGTTCAGTTCAGTACACAGCACAGCAGAGTTCAGTTCACTACACAGCACAGCAGAGTTCAGTTCAGTATAGTACACAGTACAGAAGAGTTCAGTACATTACACAGCACATGAGAGTTCAGTACAGCACAGCAGAGTTCAGTACAGTATAGGAGAGTTCAGTACAGTACACAGCACAGGAGAGTTCAGTACAGTATAGGAGAGTTCAGTACAGTAAACAGCACAGGAGAGTTCAGTACAGCACAGGAGAGTTCAGTACAGTACAGGAGAGTTCAGTACAGTATAGGAGAGTTCAGTACAGTACACGAGAGTTCAGTACAGTACACAGTACAGCACACAGTACAGCACAGGAGAGTTCAGTACAGTACACAGTACAGCAAGGAGAGTTCAGTACAGTACACAGTACAGCACAGGAGAGTTCAGTACAGTACACAGTACAGCAAGGAGAGTTCAGTACAGTACACAGCACAGCACAGGAGAGTTCAGTACAGTACACAGCACAGGAGAGTTCAGTACAGTACACAGCACAGGAGAGTTCAGTACATTACACAGCACAGGAGAGTTCAGTACAGTACACAGCACAGGAGAGTTCAGTTCAGTACACAGCACAGGAGAGTTCAGTACAGTAAACAGCACAGCACAGGAGAGTTCAGTACAGTACACAGCACAGGAGGTTTCAGTACAGTACAGGAGAGTTCAGTACAGTACACAGCACAGGAGAGTTCAGTACAGTACACAGCACAGGAGAGTTCAGTACAGTACACAGCACAGGAGAGTTCAGTACAGTATAGGAGAGTTCAGTACAGTAAACAGCACAGGAGAGTTCAGTATATCACAGGAGAGTTCAGTACAGTACAGGAGAGTTCAGTACAGTATAGGAGAGTTCAGTACAGTACAGGAGAGTTCAGTACAGTACACAGTACAGCACACAGTACAGCACAGGAGAGTTCAGTACAGTACACAGTACAGCAAGGAGAGTTCAGTACAGTACACAGCACAGCACAGGAGAGTTCAGTACAGTACACAGCACAGGAGAGTTCAGTACAGTACACAGCACAGGAGAGTTCAGTACAGTACACAGCACAGGAGAGTTCAGTACAGTACACAGCACAGGAGAGTTCAGTTCAGTACACAGCACAGGAGAGTTCAGTACAGTAAACAGCACAGCACAGGAGAGTTCAGTACAGTACACAGCACAGGAGGTTTCAGTACAGTACAGGAGAGTTCAGTACAGTACACAGCACAGGAGAGTTCAGTATAGTACACAGCACAGGAGAGTTCAGTACAGTACACAGCACAGGAGAGTTCAGTACAGTACACAGCACAGGAGAGTTCAGTTCAGTACACAGCACAGCAGAGTTCAGTTCAGTACAGTACACAGCACAGCAGAGTTCAGTACAGTACACAGCAAAAGAGAGTTCAGTTCAGTACACAGCACAGCAGAGTTCAGTTCAGTACACAGCACAGAAGAGTTCAGATCAGTACACAGCACAGCAGAGTTCAGTTCAGTACAGTACACAGCACAGCAGAGTTCAGTTCAGTACACAGCACAGCAGAGTTCAGTTCAGTACACAGCACAGCAGAGTTCAGTTCAGTATAGTACACAGTACAGAAGAGTTCAGTACATTACACAGCACAGGAGAGTTCAGTACAGCACAGCAGAGTTCAGTACAGTATAGGAGAGTTCAGTACAGTACACAGCACAGGAGAGTTCAGTACAGTATAGGAGAGTTCAGTACAGTACAGGAGAGTTCAGTACAGTACACAGTACAGCACAGGAGAGTTCAGTACAGTACACAGTACAGCAAGGAGAGTTCAGTACAGTACACAGCACAGCACAGGAGAGTTCAGTACAGTACACAGCACAGGAGAGTTCAGTACAGTACACAGCACAGGAGAGTTCAGTACAGTACACAGCACAGGAGAGTTCAGTATAGTACACAGCACAGGAGAGTTCAGTTCAGTACACAGCACAGGAGAGTTCAGTACAGTAAACAGCACAGCACAGGAGAGTTCAGTACAGTACACAGCACAGGAGAGTTCAGTACAGTACAGGAGAGTTCAGTACAGTACACAGCACAGGAGAGTTCAGTACAGTACACAGCACAGGAGAGTTCAGTACAGTACACAGCACAGGAGAGTTCAGTACAGTACACAGCACAGGAGAGTTCAGTTCAGTACACAGCACAGTAGAGTTCAGTACAGTACACAGCACAGGAGAGTTCAGTACAGTACACAGCACAGGAGAGTTCAGTTCAGTACACAGTAAAGCACAGGAGAGTTCAGTACAGTACACAGCACAGGAGAGTTCAGTACAGTACACAGTACAGCACAGGAGAGTTCAGTACAGTATAGGATAGTTCAGTACAGTACACAGTAAAGCACAGGAGAGTTCAGTACAGTACACAGCACATCACAGGAGAGTTCAGTACAGTACACAGTACAGCACAGGAGAGCTAAGTACAGTACAAAGCACAGGATAGTTCAGTACAGTACACAGCACAGGAGAGTTCAGTACAGCACAGGAGAGTTCAGTACAGTACACAGCACAGGAGAGTTCAGTACAGTACACAGCACAGGAGAGTTCAGTACAGTACACAGCACAGGAGAGTTTAGTACAGTACACAGCACAGAACAGTTCAGATCAGTACACAGCACAGCAGAGTTCAGTTCAGTACAGTACACAGCACAGCAGAGTTCAGTTCAGTACACAGCACAGCAGAGTTCAGTTCAGTATAGTACACAGTACAGAAGAGTTCAGTACATTACACAGCACAGGAGAGTTCAGTACAGCACAGCAGAGTTCAGTACAGTATAGGAGAGTTCAGTACAGTACACAGCACAGGAGAGTTCAGTACAGTATAGGAGAGTTCAGTACAGTAAACAGCACAGGAGAGTTCAGTACAGTAAACAGCACAGGAGAGTTCAGTACAGCACAGGAGAGTTCAGTACAGTACAGGAGAGTTCAGTACAGTATAGGAGAGTTCAGTACAGTACAGGAGAGTTCAGTACAGTACACAGTACAGCACAGGAGAGTTCAGTACAGTACACAGTACAGCAAGGAGAGTTCAGTACAGTACACAGCACAGCACAGGAGAGTTCAGTACAGTACACAGCACAGGAGAGTTCAGTACAGTACACAGCACAGCAGAGTTCAGTTCAGTACACAGCACAGCAGAGTTCAGTTCATTACAGTACACAGCACAGCAGAGTTCAGTACAGTACATAGCACAGCAGAGTTCAGTTCATTACACAGCACAGCAGAGTTCAATTCAGTACACAGCACAGCAGAGTTCAGTTCAGTACACAGCACAGCAGAGTTCAGTTCAGTACAGTACACAGCACAGCAGAGTTCAGTTCAGTACACAGCACAGCAGAGTTCAGTTCAGTACACAGCACAGCAGAGTTCAGTTCAGTACAGTACACAACACAGAAGAGTTCAGTATAGTACACAGCACAGCAGAGTTCAGTTCAGTACACAGCACAGCAGAGTTCAGTTCAGTACAGTACACAGCACAGCAGAGTTCAGTTCAGTACAGTACACAGCACAGCAGAGTTCAGTACAGTACAGGATAGTTCAGTTCAGTACAGTAAACAGCACAGGAGAGTTCAGTACAGCACAGGAGAGTTCAGTACAGTACAGTACAGGAGAGTTCAGTACAGTATAGGAGAGTTCAGTACAGTTCATGAGAGTTCAGTACATTACACAGTACAGCACAGGAGAGTTCAGTACAGTACACAGTACAGCACAGGAGAGTTCAGTACAGTACACAGTACAGCACAGGAGAGTTCAGTACAGTACACAGTACAGCACAGGAGTGTTCAGTACAGTACACAGCACAGCACAGGAGAGTTCAGTACAGTACACAGCACAGGAGAGTTCAGTACAGTACACAGCACAGGAGAGTTCAGTACAGTACACAGCACAGGAGAGTTCAGTACAGTACACAGCACAGGAGAGTTCAGTACAGTACACAGCACAGGAGAGTTCAGTACAGTACACAGCACAGCACAGCAGAGTTCAGTTCAGTACAGTACACAGCACAGAAGAGTTCAGTACAGTACACAGCAAAGGAGAGCTCAGTACAGTACACAGCACAGCAAGTTAATTACAGTACACAGCACAGCTGTTTCAGTACAGTACACAGCACAGCAGAGTTCAGTTCAGTACACAGCACAGCAGAGTTCAGTTTAGTACACAGCACAGCAGAGTTCAGTTCAGTACACAGCACAGCAGAGTTCAGTTCAGTACACAGCACAGCAGAGTTCAGTTCAGTACACAGCACAGCAGAGTTCAGTTCAGTACACAGCACAGCAGAGTTCAGTTCAGTACAGTACACAGCACAGCAGAGTTCAGTACAGTACACAGCAAAAGAGAGTTCAGTTCAGTACACAGCACAGCAGAGTTCAGTTCAGTACACAGCACAGAAGAGATCAGATCAGTACACAGCACAGCAGAGTTCAGTTCAGTACAGTACACAGCACAGCAGAGTTCAGTTCAGTACACAGCACAGCAGAGTTCAGTTCACTACACAGCACAGCAGAGTTCAGTTCAGTATAGTACACAGTACAGAAGAGTTCAGTACATTACACAGCACAGGAGAGTTCAGTACAGCACAGCAGAGTTCAGTACAGTATAGGAGAGTTCAGTACAGTACACAGCACAGGAGAGTTCAGTACAGTATAGGAGAGTTCAGTACAGTAAACAGCACAGGAGAGTTCAGTACAGCACAGGAGAGTTCAGTACAGTACAGGAGAGTTCAGTACAGTATAGGAGAGTTCAGTACAGTACAGGAGAGTTCAGTACAGTACACAGTACAGCACACAGTACAGCACAGGAGAGTTCAGTACAGTACACAGTACAGCAAGGAGAGTTCAGTACAGTACACAGCACAGCACAGGAGAGTTCAGTACAGTACACAGCACAGGAGAGTTCAGTACAGTACACAGCACAGGAGAGTTCAGTACATTACACAGCACAGGAGAGTTCAGTACAGTACACAGCACAGGAGAGTTCAGTTCAGTACACAGCACAGGAGAGTTCAGTACAGTAAACAGCACAGCACAGGAGAGTTCAGTACAGTACACAGCACAGGAGGTTTCAGTACAGTACAGGAGAGTTCAGTACAGTACACAGCACAGGAGAGTTCAGTACAGTACACAGCACAGGAGAGTTCAGTACAGTACACAGCACAGGAGAGTTCAGTACAGTATAGGAGAGTTCAGTACAGTAAACAGCACAGGAGAGTTCAGTATATCACAGGAGAGTTCAGTACAGTACAGGAGAGTTCAGTACAGTATAGGAGAGTTCAGTACAGTACAGGAGAGTTCAGTACAGTACACAGTACAGCACACAGTACAGCACAGGAGAGTTCAGTACAGTACACAGTACAGCAAGGAGAGTTCAGTACAGTACACAGCACAGCACAGGAGAGTTCAGTACAGTACACAGCACAGGAGAGTTCAGTACAGTACACAGCACAGGAGAGTTCAGTACAGTACACAGCACAGGAGAGTTCAGTACAGTACACAGCACAGGAGAGTTCAGTTCAGTACACAGCACAGGAGAGTTCAGTACAGTAAACAGCACAGCACAGGAGAGTTCAGTACAGTACACAGCACAGGAGGTTTCAGTACAGTACAGGAGAGTTCAGTACAGTACACAGCACAGGAGAGTTCAGTATAGTACACAGCACAGGAGAGTTCAGTACAGTACACAGCACAGGAGAGTTCAGTACAGTACACAGCACAGGAGAGTTCAGTTCAGTACACAGCACAGCAGAGTTCAGTTCAGTACAGTACACAGCACAGCAGAGTTCAGTACAGTACACAGCAAAAGAGAGTTCAGTTCAGTACACAGCACAGCAGAGTTCAGTTCAGTACACAGCACAGAAGAGTTCAGATCAGTACACAGCACAGCAGAGTTCAGTTCAGTACAGTACACAGCACAGCAGAGTTCAGTTCAGTACACAGCACAGCAGAGTTCAGTTCAGTACACAGCACAGCAGAGTTCAGTTCAGTATAGTACACAGTACAGAAGAGTTCAGTACATTACACAGCACAGGAGAGTTCAGTACAGCACAGCAGAGTTCAGTACAGTATAGGAGAGTTCAGTACAGTACACAGCACAGGAGAGTTCAGTACAGTATAGGAGAGTTCAGTACAGTAAACAGCACAGGAGAGTTCAGTACAGCACAGGAGAGTTCAGTACAGTACAGGAGAGTTCAGTACAGTATAGGAGAGTTCAGTACAGTACAGGAGAGTTCAGTACAGTACACAGTACAGCACAGGAGAGTTCAGTACAGTACACAGTACAGCAAGGAGAGTTCAGTACAGTACACAGCACAGCACAGGAGAGTTCAGTACAGTACACAGCACAGGAGAGTTCAGTACAGTACACAGCACAGGAGAGTTCAGTACAGTACACAGCACAGGAGAGTTCAGTATAGTACACAGCACAGGAGAGTTCAGTTCAGTACACAGCACAGGAGAGTTCAGTACAGTAAACAGCACAGCACAGGAGAGTTCAGTACAGTACACAGCACAGGAGAGTTCAGTACAGTACAGGAGAGTTCAGTACAGTACACAGCACAGGAGAGTTCAGTACAGTACACAGCACAGGAGAGTTCAGTACAGTACACAGCACAGGAGAGTTCAGTACAGTACACAGCACAGGAGAGTTCAGTTCAGTACACAGCACAGTAGAGTTCAGTACAGTACACAGCACAGGAGAGTTCAGTACAGTACACAGCACAGGAGAGTTCAGTTCAGTACACAGTAAAGCACAGGAGAGTTCAGTACAGTACACAGCACAGGAGAGTTCAGTACAGTACACAGTACAGCACAGGAGAGTTCAGTACAGTATAGGATAGTTCAGTACAGTACACAGTAAAGCACAGGAGAGTTCAGTACAGTACACAGCACATCACAGGAGAGTTCAGTACAGTACACAGTACAGCACAGGAGAGCTAAGTACAGTACAAAGCACAGGATAGTTCAGTACAGTACACAGCACAGGAGAGTTCAGTACAGCACAGGAGAGTTCAGTACAGTACACAGCACAGGAGAGTTCAGTACAGTACACAGCACAGGAGAGTTCAGTACAGTACACAGCACAGGAGAGTTTAGTACAGTACACAGCACAGCAGAGTTCAGTACAGTACACAGCACAGCAGGGTTCAGTACTGTACACAGCACAGCAAGTTCATTACAGTACACAGCACAGCAGAGTTCAGTATAGTACACAGCACAGCAGGGTTCAGTAGAGTACAATACACAGCACAGGAGAGTTCAGTACAGTACACAGCACAGGAGAGTTCAGTACAGTACACAGCACAGGAGAGTTCAGTACAGTACACAGCACAGGAGATTTCAGTACAGTACACAGCACAGGAGAGTTCAGTACAGTACACAGCACAGGAGAGTTCAGTACAGTACACAGCACAGCACAGGAGAGTTCAGTACAGTACACAGCACAGGAGAGTTCAGTACAGTACACAGCACAGCACAGCAGAGTTCAGTTCAGTACAGTACACAGCACAGAAGAGTTCAGTACAGTACACAGCAAAGGAGAGCTCAGTACAGTACAAAGCACAGCAGAGTTCAGTACAATACACAGCAAAGCAAGTTAATTACAGTACACAGCACAGCTGTTTCAGTACAGTACACAGCACAGCAGAGTTCAGTTCAGTACACAGCACAGAACAGTTCAGATCAGTACACAGCACAGCAGAGTTCAGTTCAGTACAGTACACAGCACAGCAGAGTTCAGTTCAGTACACAGCACAGCAGAGTTCAGTTCAGTATAGTACACAGTACAGAAGAGTTCAGTACATTACACAGCACAGGAGAGTTCAGTACAGCACAGCAGAGTTCAGTACAGTATAGGAGAGTTCAGTACAGTACACAGCACAGGAGAGTTCAGTACAGTATAGGAGAGTTCAGTACAGTAAACAGCACAGGAGAGTTCAGTACAGCACAGGAGAGTTCAGTACAGTACAGGAGAGTTCAGTACAGTATAGGAGAGTTCAGTACAGTACAGGAGAGTTCAGTACAGTACACAGTACAGCACAGGAGAGTTCAGTACAGTACACAGTACAGCAAGGAGAGTTCAGTACAGTACACAGCACAGCACAGGAGAGTTCAGTACAGTGCACAGGAGAGTTCAGTACAGTACACAGCACAGCAGAGTTCAGTTCAGTACACAGCACAGCAGAGTTCAGTTCATTACAGTACACAGCACAGCAGAGTTCAGTACAGTACATAGCACAGCAGGGTTCAGTTCAGTACACAGCACAGCAGAGTTCAATTCAGTACACAGCACAGCAGAGTTCAGTTCAGTACACAGCACAGCAGAGTTCAGTTCAGTACAGTACACAGCACAGCAGAGTTCAGTTCAGTACACAGCACAGCAGAGTTCAGTTCAGTACACAGCACAGCAGAGTTCAGTTCAGTACAGTACACAGCACAGAAGAGTTCAGTACAGTACACAGCACAGCAGAGTTCAGTTCAGTACACAGCACAGCAGAGTTCAGTTCAGTACAGTACACAGCACAGCAGAGTTCAGTTCAGTACAGTACACAGCACAGCAGAGTTCAGCACAGCAGAGTTCAGTACAGTACAGGATAGTTCAGTTCAGTACAGTAAACAGCACAGGAGAGTTCAGTACAGCACAGGAGAGTTCAGTACAGTACAGTACAGGAGAGTTCAGTACAGTATAGGAGAGTTCAGTACAGTTCAGGAGAGTTCAGTACATTACACAGTACAGCACAGGAGAGTTCAGTACAGTACACAGTACAGCACAGGAGAGTTCAGTACAGTACACAGTACAGCACAGGAGAGTTCAGTACAGTACACAGTACAGCACAGGAGTGTTCAGTACAGTACACAGCACAGCACAGGAGAGTTCAGTACAGTACACAGCACAGGAGAGTTCAGTACAGTACACAGCACAGGAGAGTTCAGTACAGTACACAGCACAGGAGAGTTCAGTATAGTACACAGCACAGGAGAGTTCAGTTCAGTACACAGCACAGGAGAGTTCAGTACAGTACACAGCACAGGAGAGTTCAGTACAGTACACAGCACAGCACAGCAGAGTTCAGTTCAGTACAGTACACAGCACAGAAGAGTTCAGTACAGTACACAGCAAAGGAGAGCTCAGTACAGTACACAGCACAGCAGAGTTCAGTACAATACACAGCAAAGCAAGTTAATTACAGTACACAGCACAGCTGTTTCAGTACAGTACACAGCACATCAGAGTTCAGTTCAGTACACAGCACAGCAGAGTTCAGTTTAGTACACAGCACAGCAGAGTTCAGTTCAGTACACAGCACAGCAGAGTTCAGTTCAGTACACAGCACAGCAGAGTTCAGTTCAGTACACAGCACAGCAGAGTTCAGTTCAGTACACAGCACAGCAGAGTTCAGTTCAGTACAGTACACAGCACAGCAGAGTTCAGTACAGTACACAGCAAAAGAGAGTTCAGTTCAGTACACAGCACAGCAGAGTTCAGTTCAGTACACAGCACAGAAGAGATCAGATCAGTACACAGCACAGCAGAGTTCAGTTCAGTACAGTACACAGCACAGCAGAGTTCAGTTCAGTACACAGCACAGCAGAGTTCAGTTCACTACACAGCACAGCAGAGTTCAGTTCAGTATAGTACACAGTACAGAAGAGTTCAGTACATTACACAGCACAGGAGAGTTCAGTACAGCACAGCAGAGTTCAGTACAGTATAGGAGAGTTCAGTACAGTACACAGCACAGGAGAGTTCAGTACAGTATAGGAGAGTTCAGTACAGTAAACAGCACAGGAGAGTTCAGTACAGCACAGGAGAGTTCAGTACAGTACAGGAGAGTTCAGTACAGTATAGGAGAGTTCAGTACAGTACAGGAGAGTTCAGTACAGTACACAGTACAGCACACAGTACAGCACAGGAGAGTTCAGTACAGTACACAGTACAGCAAGGAGAGTTCAGTACAGTACACAGCACAGCACAGGAGAGTTCAGTACAGTACACAGCACAGGAGAGTTCAGTACAGTACACAGCACAGGAGAGTTCAGTACAGTACACAGCACAGGAGAGTTCAGTACAGTACACAGCACAGGAGAGTTCAGTTCAGTACACAGCACAGGAGAGTTCAGTACAGTAAACAGCACAGCACAGGAGAGTTCAGTACAGTACACAGCACAGGAGGTTTCAGTACAGTACAGGAGAGTTCAGTACAGTACACAGCACTGGAGAGTTCAGTACAGTACACAGCACAGGAGAGTTCAGTACAGTACACAGCACAGGAGAGTTCAGTACAGTATAGGAGAGTTCAGTACAGTAAACAGCACAGGAGAGTTCAGTACAGCACAGGAGAGTTCAGTACAGTACAGGAGAGTTCAGTACAGTATAGGAGAGTTCAGTACAGTACAGGAGAGTTCAGTACAGTACACAGTACAGCACACAGTACAGCACACAGTACAGCACAGGAGAGTTCAGTACAGTACACAGTACAGCAAGGAGAGTTCAGTACAGTACACAGCACAGCACAGGAGAGTTCAGTACAGTACACAGCACAGGAGAGTTCAGTACAGTACACAGCACAGGAGAGTTCAGTACAGTACACAGCACAGGAGAGTTCAGTACAGTACACAGCACAGGAGAGTTCAGTTCAGTACACAGCACAGGAGAGTTCAGTACAGTAAACAGCACAGCACATTAGAGTTCAGTACAGTACACAGCACAGGAGGTTTCAGTACAGTACAGGAGAGTTCAGTACAGTACACAGCACAGGAGAGTTCAGTACAGTACACAGCACAGGAGAGTTCAGTACATTACACAGCACAGGATAGTTCAGTACAGTACACAGCACAGGAGAGTTCAGTTCAGTACACAGCACAGCAGAGTTCAGTTCAGTACAGTACACAGCACAGCAGAGTTCAGTACAGTACACAGCAAAAGAGAGTTCAGTTCAGTACACAGCACAGCAGAGTTCAGTTCAGTACACAGCACAGAAGAGTTCAGATCAGTACACAGCACAGCAGAGTTCAGTTCAGTACAGTACACAGCACAGCAGAGTTCAGTTCAGTACACAGCACAGCAGAGTTCAGTTCAGTACACAGCACAGCAGAGTTCAGTTCATTATAGTACACAGTACAGAAGAGTTCAGTACATTACACAGCACAGGAGAGTTCAGTACAGCACAGCAGAGTTCAGTACAGTATAGGAGAGTTCAGTACAGTACACAGCACAGGAGAGTTCAGTACAGTATAGGAGAGTTCAGTACAGTAAACAGCACAGGAGAGTTCAGTACAGCACAGGAGAGTTCAGTACAGTACAGGAGAGTTCAGTACAGTATAGGAGAGTTCAGTACAGTACAGGAGAGTTCAGTACAGTACACAGTACAGCACAGGAGAGTTCAGTACAGTACACAGTACAGCAAGGAGAGTTCAGTACAGTACACAGCACAGCACAGGAGAGTTCAGTACAGTACACAGCACAGGAGAGTTCAGTACAGTACACAGCACAGGAGAGTTCAGTACAGTACACAGCACAGGAGAGTTCAGTATAGTACACAGCACAGGAGAGTTCAGTTCAGTACACAGCACAGGAGAGTTCAGTACAGTAAACAGCACAGCACAGGAGAGTTCAGTACAGTACACAGCACAGGAGAGTTCAGTACAGTACAGGAGAGTTCAGTACAGTACACAGCACAGGAGAGTTCAGTACAGTACACAGCACAGGAGAGTTCAGTACAGTACACAGCACAGGAGAGTTCAGTACAGTACACAGCACAGGAGAGTTCAGTTCAGTACACAGCACAGTAGAGTTCAGTACAGTACACAGCACAGGAGAGTTCAGTACAGTACACAGCACAGGAGAGTTCAGTTCAGTACACAGTAAAGTACAGGAGAGTTCAGTACAGTACACAGCACAGGAGAGTTCAGTACAGTACACAGTACAGCACAGGAGAGTTCAGTACAGTATAGGATAGTTCAGTACAGTACACAGTAAAGCACAGGAGAGTTCAGTACAGTACACAGCACATCACAGGAGAGTTCAGTACAGTACACAGTACAGCACAGGAGAGCTAAGTACAGTACAAAGCACAGGATAGTTCAGTACAGTACACAGCACAGGAGAGTTCAGTACAGCACAGGAGAGTTCAGTACAGTACACAGCACAGGAGAGTTCAGTACAGTACACAGCACAGGAGAGTTCAGTACAGTACACAGCACAGGAGAGTTTAGTACAGTACACAGCACAGCAGAGTTCAGTACAGTACACAGCACAGCAGGGTTCAGTACTGTACACAGCACAGCAAGTTCATTACAGTACACAGCACAGCAGAGTTCAGTATAGTACACAGCACAGCAGGGTTCAGTAGAGTACAATACACAGCACAGGAGAGTTCAGTACAGTACACAGCACAGGAGAGTTCAGTACAGTACACAGCACAGGAGAGTTCAGTACAGTACACAGAACAGGAGATTTCAGTACAGTACACAGCACAGGAGAGTTCAGTACAGTACACAGCACAGGAGAGTTCAGTACAGTACACAGCACAGCACAGGAGAGTTCAGTACAGTACACAGCACAGGAGAGTTCAGTACAGTACACAGCACAGCACAGCAGAGTTCAGTTCAGTACAGTACACAGCACAGAAGAGTTCAGTACAGTACACAGCAAAGGAGAGCTCAGTACAGTACACAGCACAGCAGAGTTCAGTACAATACACAGCACAGCAGAGTTCAGTTCAGTACACAGCACAGCAGAGTTCAGTTTAGTACACAGCACAGGAGAGTTCAGTACAGTACACAGCACAGGAGAGTTCAGTACAGTACACAGCACAGGAGAGTTCAGTACAGTACACAGCACAGGAGAGTTCAGTTCAGTACACAGCACAGCAGAGTTCAGTTCAGTACAGTACACAGCACAGCAGAGTTCAGTACAGTACACAGCAAAAGAGAGTTCAGTTCAGTACACAGCACAGCAGAGTTCAGTTCAGTACACAGCACAGAAGAGTTCAGATCAGTACACAGCACAGCAGAGTTCAGTTCAGTACACAGCACAGCAGAGTTCAGTTCAGTACACAGCACAGCAGAGTTCAGTTCAGTACACAGCACAGCAGAGTTCAGTTCAGTATAGTACACAGTACAGAAGAGTTCAGTACATTAAACAGCACAGGAGAGTTCAGTACAGCACAGCAGAGTTCAGTACAGTATAGGAGAGTTCAGTACAGTACAAAGCACAGGAGAGTTCAGTACAGTATAGGAGAGTTCAGTACAGTAAACAGCACAGGAGAGTTCCGTACAGCACAGGAGAGTTCAGTACAGTACAGGAGAGTTCAGTACAGTATAGGAGAGTTCAGTACAGTACAGGAGAGTTCAGTACAGTACACAGTACAGCACAGGAGAGTTCAGTACAGTACACAGTACAGCAAGGAGAGTTCAGTACAGTACACAGCACAGCACAGGAGAGTTCAGTACAGTACACAGCACAGGAGAGTTCAGTACAGTACACAGCACAGCAGAGTTCAGTTCAGTACACAGCACAGCAGAGTTCAGTTCATTACAGTACACAGCACAGCAGAGTTCAGTACAGTACATAGCACAGCAGGGTTCAGTTCAGTACACAGCACAGCAGAGTTCAATTCAGTACACAGCACAGCAGAGTTCAGTTCAGTACACAGCACAGCAGAGTTCAGTTCAGTACAGTACACAGCACAGCAGAGTTCAGTTCAGTACACAGCACAGCAGAGTTCAGTTCAGTACACAGCACAGCAGAGTTCAGTTCAGTACAGTACACAGCACAGAAGAGTTCAGTACAGTACACAGCACAGCAGAGTTCAGTTCAGTACACAGCACAGCAGAGTTCAGTTCAGTACAGTACACAGCACAGCAGAGTTCAGTTCAGTACAGTACACAGCACATCAGAGTTCAGTACAGTACACAGCACAGCAGAGTTCAGTTCAGTACACAGCACAGCAGAGTTCAGTACAGTACATAGCACAGCAGGGTTCAGTTCAGTACACAGCACAGCAGAGTTCAATTCAGTACACAGCACAGCAGAGTTCAGTTCAGTACACAGCACAGCAGAGTTCAGTTCAGTACAGTACACAGCACAGCAGAGTTCAGTTCAGTACACAGCACAGCAGAGTTCAGTTCAGTACACAGCACAGCAGAGTTCAGTTCAGTACAGTACACAGCACAGGAGAGTTCAGTACAGTACAGGAGAGTTCAGTACAGTACACAGCACAGGAGAGTTCAGTACAGTACACAGCACAGGAGAGTTCAGTACAGTACACAGCACAGGAGAGTTCAGTACAGTACACAGCACAGGAGAGTTCAGTTCAGTACACAGCACAGTAGAGTTCAGTACAGTACACAGCACAGGAGAGTTCAGTACAGTACACAGCACAGGAGAGTTCAGTTCAGTACACAGTAAAGCACAGGAGAGTTCAGTACAGTACACAGCACAGGAGAGTTCAGTACAGTACACAGTACAGCACAGGAGAGTTCAGTACAGTATAGGATAGTTCAGTACAGTACACAGTAAAGCACAGGAGAGTTCAGTACAGTACACAGCACATCACAGGAGAGTTCAGTACAGTACACAGTACAGCACAGGAGAGCTAAGTACAGTACAAAGCACAGGATAGTTCAGTACAGTACACAGCACAGGAGAGTTCAGTACAGCACAGGAGAGTTCAGTACAGTACACAGCACAGGAGAGTTCAGTACAGTACACAGCACAGAAGAGTTCAGTACAGTACACAGCACAGGAGAGTTTAGTACAGTACACAGCACAGCAGAGTTCAGTACAGTACACAGCACAGCAGGGTTCAGTACTGTACACAGCACAGCAAGTTCATTACAGTACACAGCACAGCAGAGTTCAGTATAGTACACAGCACAGCAGGGTTCAGTAGAGTACAATACACAGCACAGGAGAGTTCAGTACAGTACCCAGCACAGGAGAGTTCAGTACAGTACACAGCACAGGAGAGTTCAGTACAGTACACAGCACAGGAGATTTCAGTACAGTACACAGCACAGGAGAGTTCAGTACAGTACACAGCACAGGAGAGTTCAGTACAGTACACAGCACAGCACAGGAGAGTTCAGTACAGTACACAGCACAGGAGAGTTCAGTACAGTACACAGCACAGCACAGCAGAGTTCAGTTCAGTACAGTACACAGCACAGAAGAGTTCAGTACAGTACACAGCAAAGGAGAGCTCAGTACAGTACACAGCACAGCAGAGTTCAGTACAATACACAGCACAGCAGAGTTCAGTTCAGTACACAGCACAGCAGAGTTCAGTTTAGTACACAGCACAGGAGAGTTCAGTACAGTACACAGCACAGGAGAGTTCAGTACAGTACACAGCACAGGAGAGTTCAGTACAGTACACAGCACAGGAGAGTTCAGTTCAGTACACAGCACAGCAGAGTTCAGTTCAGTACAGTACACAGCACAGCAGAGTTCAGTACAGTACACAGCAAAAGAGAGTTCAGTTCAGTACACAGCACAGCAGAGTTCAGTTCAGTACACAGCACAGAAGAGTTCAGATCAGTACACAGCACAGCAGAGTTCAGTTCAGTACAGTACACAGCACAGCAGAGTTCAGTTCAGTACACAGCACAGCAGAGTTCAGTTCAGTACACAGCACAGCAGAGTTCAGTTCAGTATAGTACACAGTACAGAAGAGTTCAGTACATTAAACAGCACAGGAGAGTTCAGTACAGCACAGCAGAGTTCAGTACAGTATAGGAGAGTTCAGTACAGTACACAGCACAGGAGAGTTCAGTACAGTATAGGAGAGTTCAGTACAGTAAACAGCACAGGAGAGTTCAGTACAGCACAGGAGAGTTCAGTACAGTACAGGAGAGTTCAGTACAGTATAGGAGAGTTCAGTACAGTACAGGAGAGTTCAGTACAGTACAAAGTACAGCACAGGAGAGTTCAGTACAGTACACAGTACAGCAAGGAGAGTTCAGTACAGTACACAGCACAGCACAGGAGAGTTCAGTACAGTACACAGCACAGGAGAGTTCAGTACAGTACACAGCACAGCAGAGTTCAGTTCAGTACACAGCACAGCAGAGTTCAGTTCATTACAGTACACAGCACAGCAGAGTTCAGTACAGTACATAGCACAGCAGGGTTCAGTTCAGTACAGTACACAGCACAGCAGAGTTCAGTTCAGTACACAGCACAGCAGAGTTCAGTTCAGTACACAGCACAGCAGAGTTCAGTTCAGTACAGTACACAGCACAGCAGAGTTCAGTTCAGTACACAGCACAGCAGAGTTCAGTTCAGTACACAGCACAGCAGAGTTCAGTTCAGTACAGTACACAGCACAGAAGAGTTCAGTACAGTACACAGCACAGCAGAGTTCAGTTCAGTACACAGCACAGCAGAGTTCAGTTCAGTACAGTACACAGCACAGCAGAGTTCAGTTCAGTACAGTACACAGCACAGCAGAGTTCAGTACAGTACACAGCACAGCAGAGTTCAGTTCAGTACACAGCACAGCAGAGTTCAGTACAGTACATAGCACAGCAGGGTTCAGTTCAGTACACAGCACAGCAGAGTTCAATTCAGTACACAGCACAGCAGAGTTCAGTTCAGTACACAGCACAGCAGAGTTCAGTTCAGTACAGTACACAGCACAGCAGAGTTCAGTTCAGTACACAGCACAGCAGAGTTCAGTTCAGTACACAGCACAGCAGAGTTCAGTTCAGTACAGTACACAGCACAGCAGAGTTCAGTACAGTACAGGATAGTTCAGTTCAGTACAGTACACAGCACAGCAGAGTTCAGTACAGTACAGGATAGTTCAGTTCAGTACAGTAAACAGCACAGGAGAGTTCAGTACAGCACAGGAGAGTTCAGTACAGTACAGTACAGTACAGGAGAGTTCAGTACAGTATAGGAGAGTTCAGTACAGTTCAGGAGAGTTCAGTACATTACACAGTACAGCACAGGAGAGTTCAGTACAGTACACAGTACAGCACAGGAGAGTTCAGTACAGTACACAGTACAGCACAGGAGAGTTCAGTACAGTACACAGTACAGCACAGGAGTGTTCAGTACAGTACACAGCACAGCACAGGAGAGTTCAGTACAGTACACAGCACAGGAGAGTTCAGTACAGTACACAGCACAGGAGAGTTCAGTACAGTACACAGCACAGTAGAGTTCAGTTCAGTACACAGCACAGGAGAGTTCAGTACAGTACACATCACAGGAGAGTTCAGTACAGTACAGTACACAGCACAGCAGAGTTCAGTTCAGTACAGTACACAGCACAGAAGAGTTCAGTACAGTACACAGCAAAGGAGAGCTCAGTACAGTACACAGCACAGCAGAGTTCAGTACAATACACAGCAAAGCAAGTTAATTACAGTACACAGCACAGCTGTTTCAGTACAGTACACAGCACAGCAGAGTTCAGTTCAGTACACAGCACAGCAGAGTTCAGTTTAGTACACAGCACAGCAGAGTTCAGTTCAGTACACAGCACAGCAGAGTTCAGTTCAGTACACAGCACAGCAGAGTTCAGTTCAGTACACAGCACAGCAGAGTTCAGTTCAGTACACAGCACAGCAGAGTTCAGTTCAGTACAGTACACAGCACAGCAGAGTTCAGTACAGTACACAGCAAAAGAGAGTTCAGTTCAGT
Organism: Thymallus thymallus; assembly: GCA_023634145.1. Taxonomy (NCBI): domain Eukaryota; kingdom Metazoa; phylum Chordata; class Actinopteri; order Salmoniformes; family Salmonidae; genus Thymallus; species Thymallus thymallus. Next base: position 5,767,269 of record CM042399.1, on the reverse strand, counting down.
ACACAGCACAGCAGAGTTCAGTTCAGTACACAGCACAGAAGAGTTCAGATCAGTACACAGCACAGCAGAGTTCAGTTCAGTACAGTACACAGCACAGCAGAGTTCAGTTCAGTACACAGCACAGCAGAGTTCAGTTCAGTACACAGCACAGCAGAGTTCAGTTCAGTACACAGCACAGCAGAGTTCAATTCAGTACACAGCACAGCAGAGTTCAGTTCAGTACACAGCACAGCAGAGTTCAGTTCAGTACAGTACACAGCACAGCAGAGTTCAGTTCAGTACACAGCACAGCAGAGTTCAGTTCAGTACACAGCACAGCAGAGTTCAGTTCAGTACAGTACACAGCACAGAAGAGTTCAGTAAAGTACACAGCACAGCAGAGTTCAGTTCAGTACACAGCACAGCAGAGTTCAGTTCAGTACAGTACACAGCACAGCAGAGTTCAGTACAGTACAGGATAGTTCAGTTCAGTACAGTAAACAGCACAGGAGAGTTCAGTACAGCACAGGAGAGTTCAGTACAGTACAGTACAGGAGAGTTCAGTACAGTATAGGAGAGTTCAGTACAGTTCAGGAGAGTTCAGTACATTACACAGTACAGCACAGGAGAGTTCAGTACAGTACACAGTACAGCACAGGAGAGTTCAGTACAGTACACAGTACAGCACAGGAGAGTTCAGTACAGTACACAGTACAGCACAGGAGAGTTCAGTACAGTACACAGTACAGCACAGGAGTGTTCAGTACAGTACACAGCACAGCACAGGAGAGTTCAGTACAGTACACAGCACAGGAGAGTACAGTACAGTACACAGCACAGGAGAGTTCAGTACAGTACACAGCACAGGAGAGTTCAGTACAGTACACAGCACAGGAGAGTTCAGTTCAGTACACAGCACAGGAGAGTTCAGTACAGTACACAGCACAGGAGAGTTCAGTACAGTACACAGCACAGCACAGCAGAGTTCAGTTCAGTACAGTACACAGCACAGAAGAGTTCAGTACAGTACACAGCAAAGGAGAGCTCAGTACAGTACACAGCACAGCAGAGTTCAGTACAATACACAGCAAAGCAAGTTAATTACAGTACACAGCACAGCTGTTTCAGTACAGTACACAGCACAGCAGAGTTCAGTTCAGTACACAGCACAGCAGAGTTCAGTTTAGTACACAGCACAGCAGAGTTCAGTTCAGTACACAGCACAGCAGAGTTCAGTTCAGTACACAGCACAGCAGAGTTCAGTTCAGTACACAGCACAGCAGAGTTCAGTTCAGTACACAGCACAGCAGAGTTCAGTTCAGTACAGTACACAGCACAGCAGAGTTCAGTACAGTACACAGCAAAAGAGAGTTCAGTTCAGTACACAGCACAGCAGAGTTCAGTTCAGTACACAGCACAGCAGAGTTCAGTTCAGTACACAGCACAGCAGAGTTCAGTTCAGTATAGTACACAGTACAGAAGAGTTCAGTACATTACACAGCACAGGAGAGTTCAGTACAGCACAGCAGAGTTCAGTACAGTATAGGAGAGTTCAGTACAGTACACAGCACAGGAGAGTTCAGTACAGTATAGGAGAGTTCAGTACAGTAAACAGCACAGGAGAGTTCAGTACAGCACAGGAGAGTTCAGTACAGTACAGGAGAGTTCAGTACAGTATAGGAGAGTTCAGTACAGTACAGGAGAGTTCAGTACAGTACACAGTACAGCACACAGTACAGCACAGGAGAGTTCAGTACAGTACACAGTACAGCAAGGAGAGTTCAGTACAGTACACAGCACAGCACAGGAGAGTTCAGTACAGTACACAGCACAGGAGAGTTCAGTACAGTACACAGCACAGGAGAGTTCAGTACAGTACACAGCACAGGAGAGTTCAGTACAGTACACAGCACAGGAGAGTTCAGTTCAGTACACAGCAAAGGAGAGTTCAGTACAGTAAACAGCACAGCACAGGAGAGTTCAGTACAGTACACAGCACAGGAGAGTTCAGTACAGTACAGGAGAGTTCAGTACAGTACACAGCACAGGAGAGTTCAGTACAGTACACAGCACAGGAGAGTTCAGTACAGTACACAGCACAGGAGAGTTCAGTACAGTACACAGCACAGGAGAGTTCAGTTCAGTACACAGCACAGCAGAGTTCAGTTCAGTACACAGCACAGCAGAGTTCAGTTCAGTATAGTACACAGTACAGAAGAGTTCAGTACATTACACAGCACAGGAGAGTTCAGTACAGCACAGCAGAGTTCAGTACAGTATAGGAGAGTTCAGTACAGTACACAGCACAGGAGAGTTCAGTACAGTATAGGAGAGTTCAGTACAGTAAACAGCACAGGAGAGTTCAGTACAGCACAGGAGAGTTCAGTACAGTACAGGAGAGTTCAGTACAGTATAGGAGAGTTCAGTACAGTACAGGAGAGTTCAGTACAGTACACAGTACAGCACAGGAGAGTTCAGTACAGTACACAGTACAGCAAGGAGAGTTCAGTACAGTACACAGCACAGCACAGGAGAGTTCAGTACAGTACACAGCACAGGAGAGTTCAGTACAGTACACAGCACAGGAGAGTTCAGTACAGTACACAGCACAGGAGAGTTCAGTACAGTACACAGCACAGGAGAGTTCAGTTCAGTACACAGCACAGGAGAGTTCAGTACAGTAAACAGCACAGCACAGGAGAGTTCAGTACAGTACACAGCACAGGAGAGTTCAGTACAGTACAGGAGAGTTCAGTACAGTACACAGCACAGGAGAGTTCAGTACAGTACACAGCACAGGAGAGTTCAGTACAGTACACAGCACAGGAGAGTTCAGTACAGTACACAGCACAGGAGAGTTCAGTTCAGTACACAGCACAGTAGAGTTCAGTACAGTACACAGCACAGGAGAGTTCAGTACAGTACACAGCACAGGAGAGTTCAGTTCAGTACAAAGTAAAGCACAGGAGAGTTAAGTACAGTACACAGCACAGGAGAGTTCAGTACAGTACACAGTACAGCACAGGAGAGTTCAGTACAGTATAGGATAGTTCAGTACAGTACACAGTAAAGCACAGGAGAGTTCAGTACAGTACACAGCACAGCACAGGAGAGTTCAGTACAGTACACAGTACAGCACAGGAGAGCTAAGTACAGTACAAAGCACAGGATAGTTCAGTACAGTACACAGCACAGGAGAGTTCAGTACAGTATAGGAGAGTTCAGTACAGTACACAGCACAGGAGAGTTCAGTACAGTATAGGAGAGTTCAGTACAGTAAACAGCACAGGAGAGTTCAGTACAGCACAGGAGAGTTCAGTACAGTATAGGAGAGTTCAGTACAGTACACAGCACAGGAGAGTTCAGTACAGTATAGGAGAGTTCAGTACAGTAAACAGCACAGGAGAGTTCAGTACAGCACAGGAGAGTTCAGTACAGTACAGGAGAGTTCAGTACAGTACACAGCACAGGAGAGTTCAGTACAGTACAGTACAGTACACAGGAGAGTTCAGTACAGTACACAGCACAGGAGAGTTCAGTACAGTACACAGCACAGGAGAGTTCAGTACAGTACAGGAGAGTTCAGTACAGTACAGGAGAGTTCAGTACAGTACACAGCACAGGAGAGTTCAGTACAGTACAGGAGAGTTCAGTACAGTACAGGAGAGTTCAGTACAGTACACAGCACAGGAGAGTTCAGTACAGTACACAGTACAGCACAGGAGAGTTCAGTACAGTACAGGAGAGTTCAGTACAGTACAGGAGAGTTCAGTACAGTACACAGCACAGGAGAGTTCAGTACAGTACACAGCACAGGAGAGTTCAGTACAGTACAGGAGAGTGGAGTACAGTACAGGAGAGTTCAGTACAGAACAGGAGATTTCAGTACAGTACACAGCACAGGAGAGTTTAGTACAGTACAGGAGAGTTCAGTACAGTACAGGAGAGTTCAGTTCAGTACACAGCACAGCAGAGTTCAGTTCAGTACAGTACACAGCACAGCAGAGTTCAGTTCAGTACACAGCACAGCAGAGTTCAGTTCAGTACACAGCACAGCAGAGTTCAGTTCAGTACAGTACACAGCACAGAAGAGTTCAGTACAGTACACAGTACAGGAGAGTTCAGTACAGTACACAGCACAGGATAGTTCAGTACAGTACACAGCACAGGAGATTTCAGTACAGTACACAGCACAGGAGAGTTCAGTACAGTACACAGCACAGGAGAGTTCAGTACAGTACACAGCACAGCACAGGAGAGTTCAGTACAGTACACAGCACAGGAGAGTTCAGTACAGCACAGGAGAGTTCAGTACAGTACACAGCACAGGAGAGTTCAGTATATTATAGGAGAGTTCAGTACAGTACACAGCACAGGAGAGTTCAGTACAGTACACAGCACAGCAGAGTTCAGTACTGTACACAGCACAGCAAGTTCATTACAGTACACAGCACAGCAGAGTTCAGTACAGTACACAGCACAGCAGGGTTCAGTACTGTACACATCACAGCAAGTTCATTACAGTACACAGCACAGCAGAGTTCAGTATAGTACACAGCACAGCAGGGTTCAGTAGAGTACAATACACAGCACAGGAGAGTTCAGTACAGTACACAGCACAGGAGAGTTCAGTACAGTACACAGCACAGGAGATTTCATTAGAGAACAATACACAGCACAGGAGAGTTCAGTACAGTACACAGCAGAGGAGAGTTCAGTACAGTAAACAGCACAGGAGAGTTCAGTACAGTACACAGCACAGGAGAGTTCAGTACAGTACACAGCACAGCAGAGTTCAGTACTGTACACAGCACAGCAAGTTCATTACAGTACACAGCACAGCAGAGTTCAGTACAGTACATAGCACAGCAGGGTTCAGTTCAGTACACAGCACAGCAGAGTTCAATTCAGTACACAGCACAGCAGAGTTCAGTTCAGTACACAGCACAGCAAAGTTCAGTTCAGTACAGTACACAGCACAGCAGAGTTCAGTACATTACAAAGCACAGGATAGTTCAGTACAGTACTCAGCACAGGAGAGTTCAGTACAGTATAGGAGAGTTCAGTACAGTACACAGCACAGGAGAGTTCAGTACAGTACACAGCACAGGAGAGTTCAGTACAGTATTTGAGAGTTCAGTACAGTAAACAGCAAAGGAGAGTTCAGTACAGCAAAGGAGAGTTCAGTACAGTACAGGAGAGTTCAGTACAGTATAGGAGAGTTCAGTACAGTACAGGAGAGTTCAGTACAGCACAGGAGAGTTCAGTACAGCACAGGAGAGTTCAGTACAGTACACAGCACAGGAGAGTTCAGTACAGTACACAGCACAGGAGAGTTCAGTAGAGTACACAGCACAGGAGAGTTCAGTACAGTACACAGCACAGGAGAGTTCAGTACAGTACACAGCACAGGAGAGTTCAGTACAGTACACAGCACAGCAGGGTTCAGTACTGTACACAGCACAGCAAGTTCATTACAGTACACAGCACAGCAGAGTTCAGTATAGTACACTGCACAGTAGGGTTCAGTAGAGTACAATACACAGCACAGGAGAGTTCAGTACAGTACACAACACAGGAGAGTTCAGTACTGTAAACATCACAGCAAGTTCATTACAGTACACAGCACAGCAGAGTTCAGTATAGTACACAGCACAGCAGGGTTCAGTAGAGTACAATACACAGCACAGGAGAGTTCAGTACAGTACACAGCACAGAAGAGTTCAGTACAGTACACAGCACAGGAGAGTTCAGTACAGTACAGGAGAGTGGAGTACAGTACAGGAGAGTTCAGTACAGAACAGGAGATTTCAGTACAGTGCACAGCACAGGAGAGTTTAGTACAGTACAGGAGAGTTCAGTACAGTACAGGAGAGTTCAGTTCAGTACACAGCACAGCAGAGTTCAGTTCAGTACAGTACACAGCACAGCAGAGTTCAGTTCAGTACACAGCACAGCAGAGTTCAGTTCAGTACACAGCACAGCAGAGTTCAGTTCAGTACAGTACACAGCACAGAAGAGTTCAGTACAGTACACAGCACAGCACAGGAGAGTTCAGTACAGTACACAGTACAGGAGAGTTCAGTACAGTACACAGCACAGGATAGTTCAGTACAGTACACAGCACAGGAGATTTCAGTACAGTACACAGCACAGGAGAGTTCAGTACAGTACACAGCACAGGAGAGTTCAGTACAGTACACAGCACAGCACAGGAGAGTTCAGTACAGTACACAGCACAGGAGAGTTCAGTACAGCACAGGAGAGTTCAGTACAGTACACAGCACAGGAGAGTTCAGTATATTATAGGAGAGTTCAGTACAGTACACAGCACAGGAGAGTTCAGTACAGTACACAGCACAGCAGAGTTCAGTACTGTACACAGCACAGCAAGTTCATTACAGTACACAGCACAGCAGAGTTCAGTACAGTACACAGCACAGCAGGGTTCAGTACTGTACACATCACAGCAAGTTCATTACAGTACACAGCACAGCAGAGTTCAGTATAGTACACAGCACAGCAGGGTTCAGTAGAGTACAATACACAGCACAGGAGAGTTCAGTACAGTACACAGCACAGGAGAGTTCAGTACAGTACACAGCACAGGAGAGTTCATTAGAGAACAATACACAGCACAGGAGAGTTCAGTACAGTACACAGCACAGGAGAGTTCAATACAGTACACAGCACAGGAGAGTTCAGTACAGTACACAGCACAGGAGAGTTCAGTACAGTACACAGCACAGCAGAGTTCAGTACTGTACACAGCACAGCAAGTTCATTACAGTACACAGCACAGCAGAGTTCAGTACAGTACATAGCACAGCAGGGTTCAGTTCAGTACACAGCACAGCAGAGTTCAATTCAGTACACAGCACAGCAGAGTTCAGTTCAGTACACAGCACAGCAGAGTTCAGTTCAGTACAGTACACAGCACAGCAGAGTTCAGTACATTACAAAGCACAGGATAGTTCAGTACAGTACTCAGCACAGGAGAGTTCAGTACAGTATAGGAGAGTTCAGTACAGTACACAGCACAGGAGAGTTCAGTACAGTACACAGCACAGGAGAGTTCAGTACAGTATTTGAGAGTTCAGTACAGTAAACAGCAAAGGAGAGTTCAGTACAGCAAAGGAGAGTTCAGTACAGTACAGGAGAGTTCAGTACAGTATAGGAGAGTTCAGTACAGTACAGGAGAGTTCAGTACAGCACAGGAGAGTTCAGTACAGCACAGGAGAGTTCAGTACAGTACACAGCACAGGAGAGTTCAGTACAGTACACAGCACAGGAGAGTTCAGTAGAGTACACAGCACAGGAGAGTTCAGTACAGTACACAGCACAGGAGAGTTCAGTACAGTACACAGCACAGGAGAGTTCAGTACAGTACACAGCACAGCAGGGTTCAGTACTGTACACAGCACAGCAAGTTCATTACAGTACACAGCACAGCAGAGTTCAGTATAGTACACTGCACAGTAGGGTTCAGTAGAGTACAATACACAGCACAGGAGAGTTCAGTACAGTACACAGCACAGGAGAGTTCAGTACAGTACACAGCACAGGAGAGTTCAGTACTGTACACATCACAGCAAGTTCATTACAGTACACAGCACAGCAGAGTTCAGTATAGTACACAGCACAGCAGGGTTCAGTAGAGTACAATACACAGCACAGGAGAGTTCAGTACAGTACACAGCACAGAAGAGTTCAGTACAGTACACAGCACAGGAGAGTTCAGTACAGTACAGGAGAGTGGAGTACAGTACAGGAGAGTTCAGTACAGAACAGGAGATTTCAGTACAGTACACAGCTCAGGAGAGTTTAGTACAGTACAGGAGAGTTCAGTACAGTACAGGAGAGTTCAGTTCAGTACACAGCACAGCAGAGTTCAGTTCAGTACAGTACACAGCACAGCAGAGTTCAGTTCAGTACACAGCACAGCAGAGTTCAGTTCAGTACACAGCACAGCAGAGTTCAGTTCAGTACAGTACACAGCACAGAAGAGTTCAGTACAGTACACAGCACAGCACAGGAGAGTTCAGTACAGTACACAGTACAGGAGAGTTCAGTACAGTACACAGCACAGGATAGTTCAGTACAGTACACAGCACAGGAGATTTCAGTACAGTACACAGCACAGGAGAGTTCAGTACAGTACACAGCACAGGAGAGTTCAGTACAGTACACAGCACAGCACAGGAGAATTCAGTACAGTACACAGCACAGGAGAGTTCAGTACAGCACAGGAGAGTTCAGTACAGTACACAGCACAGGAGAGTTCAGTATATTATAGGAGAGTTCAGTACAGTACACAGCACAGGAGAGTTCAGTACAGTACACAGCACAGCAGAGTTCAGTACTGTACACAGCACAGCAAGTTCATTACAGTACACAGCACAGGAGAGTTCAGTACAGTACACAGAACAGCAGGGTTCAGTACTGTACACATCACAGCAAGTTCATTACAGTACACAGCACAGCAGAGTTCAGTATAGTACACAGCACAGCAGGGTTCAGTTGAGTACAATACACAGCACAGGAGAGTTCAGTACAGTACACAGCACAGGAGAGTTCAGTACAGTACACAGCACAGGAGAGTTCATTAGAGAACAATACACAGCACAGGAGAGTTCAGTACAGTACACAGCACAGGAGAGTTCAGTACAGTACACAGCACAGGAGAGTTCAGTACAGTACACAGCACAGGAGAGTTCAGTACAGTACACAGCACAGCAGAGTTCAGTACTGTACACAGCACAGCAAGTTCATTACAGTACACAGCACAGCAGAGTTCAGTACAGTACATAGCACAGCAGGGTTCAGTTCAGTACACAGCACAGCAGAGTTCAATTCAGTACACAGCACAGCAGAGTTCAGTTCAGTACACAGCACAGCAGAGTTCAGTTCAGTACAGTACACAGCACAGCAGAGTTCAGTACATTACAAAGCACAGGATAGTTCAGTACAGTACTCAGCACAGGAGAGTTCAGTACAGTATAGGAGAGTTCAGTACAGTACACAGCACAGGAGAGTTCAGTACAGTACACAGCACAGGAGAGTTCAGTACAGTATTTGAGAGTTCAGTACAGTAAACAGCAAAGGAGAGTTCAGTACAGCAAAGGAGAGTTCAGTACAGTACAGGAGAGTTCAGTACAGTATAGGAGAGTTCAGTACAGTACAGGAGAGTTCAGTACAGCACAGGAGAGTTCAGTACAGCACAGGAGAGTTCAGTACAGTACACAGCACAGGAGAGTTCAGTACAGTACACAGCACAGGAGAGTTCAGTAGAGTACACAGCACAGGAGAGTTCAGTACAGTACACAGCACAGGAGAGTTCAGTACAGTACACAGCACAGGAGAGTTCAGTACAGTACACAGCACAGCAGGGTTCAGTACTGTACACAGCACAGCAAGTTCATTACAGTACACAGCACAGCAGAGTTCAGTATAGTACACTGCACAGTAGGGTTCAGTAGAGTACAATACACAGCACAGGAGAGTTCAGTACAGTACACAGCACAGGAGAGTTCAGTACTGTACACATCACAGCAAGTTCATTACAGTACACAGCACAGCAGAGTTCAGTATAGTACACAGCACAGCAGGGTTCAGTAGAGTACAATACACAGCACAGGAGAGTTCAGTACAGTACACAGCACAGAAGAGTTCAGTACAGTACACAGCACAGGAGAGTTCAGTACAGTACAGGAGAGTGGAGTACAGTACAGGAGAGTTCAGTACAGAACAGGAGATTTCAGTACAGTACACAGCACAGGAGAGTTTAGTACAGTACAGGAGAGTTCAGTACAGCACAGGAGAGTTCAGTACAGTACACAGCACAGGAGAGTTCAGTACAGTACACAGCACAGGAGAGTTCAGTACAGTACACAGCACAGCAGAGTTCAGTACTGTACACAGCACAGCAAGTTCATTACAGTACACAGCACAGCAGAGTTCAGTACAGTACATAGCACAGCAGGGTTCAGTTCAGTACACAGCACAGCAGAGTTCAATTCAGTACACAGCACAGCAGAGTTCAGTTCAGTACACAGCACAGCAGAGTTCAGTTCAGTACAGTACACAGCACAGCAGAGTTCAGTACATTACAAAGCACAGGATAGTTCAGTACAGTACTCAGCACAGGAGAGTTCAGTACAGTATAGGAGAGTTCAGTACAGTACACAGCACAGGAGAGTTCAGTACAGTACACAGCACAGGAGAGTTCAGTACAGTATTTGAGAGTTCAGTACAGTAAACAGCAAAGGAGAGTTCAGTACAGCAAAGGAGAGTTCAGTACAGTACAGGAGAGTTCAGTACAGTATAGGAGAGTTCAGTACAGTACAGGAGAGTTCAGTACAGCACAGGAGAGTTCAGTACAGCACAGGAGAGTTCAGTACAGTACACAGCACAGGAGAGTTCAGTACAGTACACAGCACAGGAGAGTTCAGTAGAGTACACAGCACAGGAGAGTTCAGTACAGTACACAGCACAGGAGAGTTCAGTACAGTACACAGCACAGGAGAGTTCAGTACAGTACACAGCACAGCAGGGTTCAGTACTGTACACAGCACAGCAAGTTCATTACAGTACACAGCACAGCAGAGTTCAGTATAGTACACTGCACAGTAGGGTTCAGTAGAGTACAATACACAGCACAGGAGAGTTCAGTACAGTACACAGCACAGGAGAGTTCAGTACTGTACACATCACAGCAAGTTCATTACAGTACACAGCACAGCAGAGTTCAGTATAGTACACAGCACAGCAGGGTTCAGTAGAGTACAATACACAGCACAGGAGAGTTCAGTACAGTACACAGCACAGAAGAGTTCAGTACAGTACACAGCACAGGAGAGTTCAGTACAGTACAGGAGAGTGGAGTACAGTACAGGAGAGTTCAGTACAGAACAGGAGATTTCAGTACAGTACACAGCACAGGAGAGTTTAGTACAGTACAGGAGAGTTCAGTACAGTACAGGAGAGTTCAGTTCAGTACACAGCACAGCAGAGTTCAGTTCAGTTCAGTACACAGCACAGCAGAGTTCAGTTCAGTACAGTACACAGCACAGCAGAGTTCAGTTCAGTACACAGCACAGCAGAGTTCAGTTCAGTACACAGCACATCAGAGTTCAGTTCAGTACAGTACACAGCACAGAAGAGTTCAGTACAGTACACAGCACAGCACAGGAGAGTTCAGTACAGTACACAGCACAGGAGAGTTCAGTACAGTACACAGCACAGGAGAGTTCAGTACTGTACACATCACAGCAAGTTCATTACAGTACACAGCACAGCAGAGTTCAGTATAGTACACAGCACAGCAGGGTTCAGTAGAGTACAATACACAGCACAGGAGAGTTCAGTACAGTACACAGCACAGAAGAGTTCAGTACAGTACACAGCACAGGAGAGTTCAGTACAGTACAGGAGAGTGGAGTACAGTACAGGAGAGTTCAGTACAGAACAGGAGATTTCAGTACAGTACACAGCACAGGAGAGTTTAGTACAGTACAGGAGAGTTCAGTACAGTACAGGAGAGTTCAGTTCAGTACACAGCACAGCAGAGTTCAGTTCAGTACAGTACACAGCACAGCAGAGTTCAGTTCAGTACACAGCACAGCAGAGTTCAGTTCAGTACACAGCACAGCAGAGTTCAGTTCAGTACAGTACACAGCACAGAAGAGTTCAGTACAGTACACAGCACAGCACAGGAGAGTTCAGTACAGTACACAGTACAGGAGAGTTCAGTACAGTACACAGCACAGGATAGTTCAGTACAGTACACAGCACAGGAGATTTCAGTACAGTACACAGCACAGGAGAGTTCAGTACAGTACACAGCACAGGAGAGTTCAGTACAGTACACAGCACAGCACAGGAGAGTTCAGTACAGTACACAGCACAGGAGAGTTCAGTACAGCACAGGAGAGTTCAGTACAGTACACAGCACAGGAGAGTTCAGTATATTATAGGAGAGTTCAGTACAGTACACAGCACAGGAGAGTTCAGTACAGTACACAGCACAGCAGAGTTCAGTACTGTACACAGCACAGCAAGTTCATTACAGTACACAGCACAGCAGAGTTCAGTACAGTACACAGCACAGCAGGGTTCAGTACTGTACACATCACAGCAAGTTCATTACAGTACACAGCACAGCAGAGTTCAGTATAGTACACAGCACAGCAGGGTTCAGTAGAGTACAATACACAGCACAGGAGAGTTCAGTACAGTACACAGCACAGGAGAGTTCAGTACAGTACACAGCACAGGAGAGTTCATTAGAGAACAATACACAGCACAGGAGAGTTCAGTACAGTACACAGCACAGGAGAGTTCAGTACAGTACACAGCACAGCAGGGTTCAGTACTGTACACAGCACAGCAAGTTCATTACAGTACACAGCACAGCAGAGTTCAGTATAGTACACTGCACAGTAGGGTTCAGTAGAGTACAATACACAGCACAGGAGAGTTCAGTACAGTACACAGCACAGGAGAGTTCAGTACAGTACACAGCACAGGAGAGTTCAGTACTGTACACATCACAGCAAGTTCATTACAGTACACAGCACAGCAGAGTTCAGTATAGTACACAGCACAGCAGGGTTCAGTTCAGTACACAGCACAGCAGAGTTCAATTCAGTACACAGCACAGAAGAGTTCAGTACAGTACACAGCACAGGAGAGTTCAGTACAGTACAGGAGAGTGGAGTACAGTACAGGAGAGTTCAGTACAGAACAGGAGATTTCAGTACAGTACACAGCACAGGAGAGTTTAGTACAGTACAGGAGAGTTCAGTACAGTACAGGAGAGTTCAGTTCAGTACACAGCACAGCAGAGTTCAGTTCAGTACAGTACACAGCACAGCAGAGTTCAGTTCAGTACACAGCACAGCAGAGTTCAGTTCAGTACACAGCACAGCAGAGTTCAGTTCAGTACAGTACACAGCACAGAAGAGTTCAGTACAGTACACAGCACAGCACAGGAGAGTTCAGTACAGTACACAGTACAGGAGAGTTCAGTACAGTACACAGCACAGGATAGTTCAGTACAGTACACAGCACAGGAGATTTCAGTACAGTACACAGCACAGGAGAGTTCAGTACAGTACACAGCACAGGAGAGTTCAGTACAGTACACAGCACAGCACAGGAGAATTCAGTACAGTACACAGCACAGGAGAGTTCAGTACAGCACAGGAGAGTTCAGTACAGTACACAGCACAGGAGAGTTCAGTATATTATAGGAGAGTTCAGTACAGTACACAGCACAGGAGAGTTCAGTACAGTACACAGCACAGCAGAGTTCAGTACTGTACACAGCACAGCAAGTTCATTACAGTACACAGCACAGGAGAGTTCAGTACAGTACACAGAACAGCAGGGTTCAGTACTGTACACATCACAGCAAGTTCATTACAGTACACAGCACAGCAGAGTTCAGTATAGTACACAGCACAGCAGGGTTCAGTTGAGTACAATACACAGCACAGGAGAGTTCAGTACAGTACACAGCACAGGAGAGTTCAGTACAGTACACAGCACAGGAGAGTTCATTAGAGAACAATACACAGCACAGGAGAGTTCAGTACAGTACACAGCACAGGAGAGTTCAGTACAGTACACAGCACAGGAGAGTTCAGTACAGTACACAGCACAGGAGAGTTCAGTACAGTACACAGCACAGCAGAGTTCAGTACTGTACACAGCACAGCAAGTTCATTACAGTACACAGCACAGCAGAGTTCAGTACAGTACATAGCACAGCAGGGTTCAGTTCAGTACACAGCACAGCAGAGTTCAATTCAGTACACAGCACAGCAGAGTTCAGTTCAGTACACAGCACAGCAGAGTTCAGTTCAGTACAGTACACAGCACAGCAGAGTTCAGTACATTACAAAGCACAGGATAGTTCAGTACAGTACTCAGCACAGGAGAGTTCAGTACAGTATAGGAGAGTTCAGTACAGTACACAGCACAGGAGAGTTCAGTACAGTACACAGCACAGGAGAGTTCAGTACAGTATTTGAGAGTTCAGTACAGTAAACAGCAAAGGAGAGTTCAGTACAGCAAAGGAGAGTTCAGTACAGTACAGGAGAGTTCAGTACAGTATAGGAGAGTTCAGTACAGTACAGGAGAGTTCAGTACAGCACAGGAGAGTTCAGTACAGCACAGGAGAGTTCAGTACAGTACACAGCACAGGAGAGTTCAGTACAGTACACAGCACAGGAGAGTTCAGTAGAGTACACAGCACAGGAGAGTTCAGTACAGTACACAGCACAGGAGAGTTCAGTACAGTACACAGCACAGGAGAGTTCAGTACAGTACACAGCACAGCAGGGTTCAGTACTGTACACAGCACAGCAAGTTCATTACAGTACACAGCACAGCAGAGTTCAGTATAGTACACTGCACAGTAGGGTTCAGTAGAGTACAATACACAGCACAGGAGAGTTCAGTACAGTACACAGCACAGGAGAGTTCAGTACTGTACACATCACAGCAAGTTCATTACAGTACACAGCACAGCAGAGTTCAGTATAGTACACAGCACAGCAGGGTTCAGTAGAGTACAATACACAGCACAGGAGAGTTCAGTACAGTACACAGCACAGAAGAGTTCAGTACAGTACACAGCACAGGAGAGTTCAGTACAGTACAGGAGAGTGGAGTACAGTACAGGAGAGTTCAGTACAGAACAGGAGATTTCAGTACAGTACACAGCACAGGAGAGTTTAGTACAGTACAGGAGAGTTCAGTACAGTACAGGAGAGTTCAGTTCAGTACACAGCACAGCAGAGTTCAGTTCAGTTCAGTACACAGCACAGCAGAGTTCAGTTCAGTACAGTACACAGCACAGCAGAGTTCAGTTCAGTACACAGCACAGCAGAGTTCAGTTCAGTACACAGCACATCAGAGTTCAGTTCAGTACAGTACACAGCACAGAAGAGTTCAGTACAGTACACAGCACAGCACAGGAGAGTTCAGTACAGTACACAGCACAGGAGAGTTCAGTACAGTACACAGCACAGGAGAGTTCAGTACTGTACACATCACAGCAAGTTCATTACAGTACACAGCACAGCAGAGTTCAGTATAGTACACAGCACAGCAGGGTTCAGTAGAGTACAATACACAGCACAGGAGAGTTCAGTACAGTACACAGCACAGAAGAGTTCAGTACAGTACACAGCACAGGAGAGTTCAGTACAGTACAGGAGAGTGGAGTACAGTACAGGAGAGTTCAGTACAGAACAGGAGATTTCAGTACAGTACACAGCACAGGAGAGTTTAGTACAGTACAGGAGAGTTCAGTACAGTACAGGAGAGTTCAGTTCAGTACACAGCACAGCAGAGTTCAGTTCAGTACAGTACACAGCACAGCAGAGTTCAGTTCAGTACACAGCACAGCAGAGTTCAGTTCAGTACACAGCACAGCAGAGTTCAGTTCAGTACAGTACACAGCACAGAAGAGTTCAGTACAGTACACAGCACAGCACAGGAGAGTTCAGTACAGTACACAGTACAGGAGAGTTCAGTACAGTACACAGCACAGGATAGTTCAGTACAGTACACAGCACAGGAGATTTCAGTACAGTACACAGCACAGGAGAGTTCAGTACAGTACACAGCACAGGAGAGTTCAGTACAGTACACAGCACAGCACAGGAGAGTTCAGTACAGTACACAGCACAGGAGAGTTCAGTACAGCACAGGAGAGTTCAGTACAGTACACAGCACAGGAGAGTTCAGTATATTATAGGAGAGTTCAGTACAGTACACAGCACAGGAGAGTTCAGTACAGTACACAGCACAGCAGAGTTCAGTACTGTACACAGCACAGCAAGTTCATTACAGTACACAGCACAGCAGAGTTCAGTACAGTACACAGCACAGCAGGGTTCAGTACTGTACACATCACAGCAAGTTCATTACAGTACACAGCACAGCAGAGTTCAGTATAGTACACAGCACAGCAGGGTTCAGTAGAGTACAATACACAGCACAGGAGAGTTCAGTACAGTACACAGCACAGGAGAGTTCAGTACAGTACACAGCACAGGAGAGTTCATTAGAGAACAATACACAGCACAGGAGAGTTCAGTACAGTACACAGCACAGGAGAGTTCAGTACAGTACACAGCACAGGAGAGTTCAGTACAGTACACAGCACAGGAGAGTTCAGTACAGTACACAGCACAGCAGAGTTCAGTACTGTACACAGCACATCAAGTTCATTACAGTACACAGCACAGCAGAGTTCAGTACAGTACATAGCACAGCAGGGTTCAGTTCAGTACACAGCACAGCAGAGTTCAATTCAGTACACAGCACAGCAGAGTTCAGTTCAGTACACAGCACAGCAGAGTTCAGTTCAGTACAGTACACAGCACAGCAGAGTTCAGTACATTACAAAGCACAGGATAGTTCAGTACAGTACTCAGCACAGGAGAGTTCAGTACAGTATAGGAGAGTTCAGTACAGTACACAGCACAGGAGAGTTCAGTACAGTATTTGAGAGTTCAGTACAGTAAACAGCAAAGGAGAGTTCAGTACAGCAAAGGAGAGTTCAGTACTGTACAGGAGAGTTCAGTACAGTATAGGAGAGTTCAGTACAGTACAGGAGAGTTCAGTACAGCACAGGAGAGTTCAGTACAGCACAGGAGAGTTCAGTACAGTACACAGCACAGGAGAGTTCAGTACAGTACACAGCACAGGAGAGTTCAGTAGAGTACACAGCACAGGAGAGTTCAGTACAGTACACAGCACAGGAGAGTTCAGTACAGTACACAGCACAGGAGAGTTCAGTACAGTACACAGCACAGCAGGGTTCAGTACTGTACACAGCACAGCAAGTTCATTACAGTACACAGCACAGCAGAGTTCAGTATAGTACACTGCACAGTAGGGTTCAGTAGAGTACAATACACAGCACAGGAGAGTTCAGTACAGTACACAGCACAGGAGAGTTCAGTACTGTACACATCACAGCAAGTTCATTACAGTACACAGCACAGCAGAGTTCAGTATAGTACACAGCACAGCAGGGTTCAGTAGAGTACAATACACAGCACAGGAGAGTTAAGTACAGTACACAGCACAGGAGAGTTCAGTACAGTACACAGCACAGGAGAGTTCATTAGAGAACAATACACAGCACAGGAGAGTTCAGTACAGTACACAGCACAGGAGAGTTCAGTACAGTACACAGCACAGGAGAGTTCAGTACAGTACACAGCACAGGAGAGTTCAGTACAGTACACAGCACAGCAGAGTTCAGTACTGTACACAGCACAGCAAGTTCATTACAGTACACAGCACAGCAGAGTTCAGTACAGTACATAGCACAGCAGGGTTCAGTTCAGTACACAGCACAGCAGAGTTCAATTCAGTACACAGCACAGCAGAGTTCAGTTCAGTACACAGCACAGCAGAGTTCAGTTCAGTACAGTACACAGCACAGCAGAGTTCAGTACATTACAAAGCACAGGATAGTTCAGTACAGTACTCAGCACAGGAGAGTTCAGTACAGTATAGGAGAGTTCAGTACAGTACACAGCACAGGAGAGTTCAGTACAGTATTTGAGAGTTCAGTACAGTAAACAGCAAAGGAGAGTTCAGTACAGCAAAGGAGAGTTCAGTACAGTACAGGAGAGTTCAGTACAGTATAGGAGAGTTCAGTACAGTACAGGAGAGTTCAGTACAGCACAGGAGAGTTCAGTACAGCACAGGAGAGTTCAGTACAGTACACAGCACAGGAGAGTTCAGTACAGTACACAGCACAGGAGAGTTCAGTAGAGTACACAGCACAGGAGAGTTCAGTACAGTACACAGCACAGGAGAGTTCAGTACAGTACACAGCACAGGAGAGTTCAGTACAGTACACAGCACAGCAGGGTTCAGTACTGTACACAGCACAGCAAGTTCATTACAGTACACAGCACAGCAGAGTTCAGTATAGTACACTGCACAGTAGGGTTCAGTAGAGTACAATACACAGCACAGGAGAGTTCAGTACAGTACACAGCACAGGAGAGTTCAGTACAGTACACAGCACAGGAGAGTTCAGTACAGTACACAGCACAGGAGAGTTCAGTACAGTATAGGAGAGTTCAGTACAGCACAGGAGAGTTCAGTACAGTACACAGCACAGGAGAGTTCAGTACAGTACACAGCACAGGAGAGTTCAGTAGAGTACAATACACAGCACAGGAGAGTTCAGTACAGTACACAGCACAGGAGAGTTCAGTACAGTACACAGCACAGGAGAGTTCAGTACAGTACACAAAACAGGAGAGTTCAGTACAGTACACAGCACAGCAGAGTTCAGTACTGTACACAGCACAGCAAGTTCATTACAGTACACAGCACAGCAGAGTTCAGTACAGTACATAGCACAGCAGGGTTCAGTTCAGTACACAGCACAACAGAGTTCAATTCAGTACACAGCACAGCAGAGTTCAGTTCAGTACACAGCAGAGTTCAGTTCAGTACAGTACACAGCACAGCAGAGTTCAGTTCAGTACACAGCACAGCACAGCAGAGTTCAGTACAGTACAGGATAGTTCAGTACAGTACACAGTAAAGCACAGGAGAGTTCAGTACAGTACACAGCACAGGAGAGTTCAGTACAGTACACAGTACAGCACAGGAGAGTTCAGTACAGTATAGGATAGTTCAGTACAGTACACAGTAAAGCGCAGGAGAGTTCTGTACAGTACACAGCACAGCACAGGAGAGTTCAGTACAGTACACAGTACAATACAGGATAGTTCAGTACGGTACAAAGCACAGGATAGTTCAGTACAGTACACAGCACAGGAGAGTTCAGTACAGTATAGGAGAGTTCAGTACAGTACACAGCACAGGAGAGTTCAGTACAGTATAGGAGAGTTCAGTACAGTACACAGCACAGGAGAGTTCAGTACAGTATAGGAGAGTTCAGTACAGTACACATCACAGGAGAGTTCAGTACAGTATAGGAGATTTCAGTACAGTAAACAGCACCGGAGAGTTCAGTACAGCACAGGTGAGTTCAGTACAGTATAGGAGAGTTCAGTACAGTACACAGCACAGGAGAGTTCAGTACAGTATAGGAGAGTTCAGTACAGTAAACAGCACAGGAGAGTTCAGTACAGCACAGGAGAGTTCAGTACAGTACAGGAGAGTTCAGTACAGTATAGGAGAGTTCAGTATAGTACAGGAGAGTTCAGTACAGTATAGGAGAGTTCAGTACAGCACAGGAGAGTTCAGTAAAGTATAGGAGAGTTCAGTACAGTACACATCACAGGAGAGTTCAGTACAGTATAGGAGATTTCAGTACAGTAAACAGCACCGGAGAGTTCAGTACAGCACAGGTGAGTTCAGTACAGTATAGGAGAGTTCAGTACAGTACACAGCACAGGAGAGTTCAGTACAGTATAGGAGAGTTCAGTACAGTAAACAGCACAGGAGAGTTCAGTACAGCACAGGAGAGTTCAGTACAGTACAGGAGAGTTCAGTACAGTATAGGAGAGTTCAGTATAGTACAGGAGAGTTCAGTACAGTATAGGAGAGTTCAGTACAGCACAGGAGAGTTCAGTAAAGTACACAGTACAGCACAGGAGAGTTCAGTACAGTACACAGTACAGCACAGGAGAGTTCAGTTCAGTACACAGCACAGCAGAGTTCTGTTCAGTACACAGCACAGCAGAGTTCAGTTCAGTACACAGCACAGCAGAGTTCAGTTCAGTACAGTACACAGCACAGCAGAGTTCAGTTCAGTACACAGCACAGCAGAGTTCAGTTCAGTACAGTACACAGCACAGAAGAGTTCAGTACAGTACACAGCACAGCACAGGAGAGTTCAGTACAGTACACAGTACAGGAGAGTTCAGTACAGTACACAGCACAGGATAGTTCAGTACAGTACACAGCACAGGAGATTTCAGTACAGTACACAGCACAGGAGAGTTCAGTACAGTACACAGCACAGGATAGTTCAGTACAGTACACAGCACAGGAGAGTTCAGTACAGTACACAGCACAGCACAGGAGATTTCAGTACAGTACACAGCACAGGAGAGTTCAGTACAGCACAGGAGAGTTCAGTACAGTACACAGCACAACACAGGAGAGTTCAGTACAGTACACAGTACAGAATAGGAGAGTTCAGTACAGTACACAGCACAGGAGAGTTCAGTACAGTACACAGCACAGGAGAGTTCAGTATAGTATAGGAGAGTTCAGTACAGTACACAGCACAGGGGAGTTCAGTACAGAATATGAGAGTTCAGTACAGTAAACAGCACAGGAGAGTTCAGTACAGTATAGGAGAGTTCAATACAGTACACAGCACAGGAGAGTTCAGTACAGTATAGGAGAGTTCAGTACAGTAAACAGCACAGGAGAGTTCAGTACAGCACAGGAGAGTTCAGTACAGTACAGGAGAGTTCATTACAGTATAGGAGAGTTCAGTACAGCACAGGAGAGTTCAGTACAGTACACAGCACAGGAGAGTTCAGTACAGTACACAGCACAGGAGAGTTCAGTAGAGTACAATACACAGCACAGGAGAGTTCAGTACAGTACACAGCACAGGAGAGTTCAGTACAGTACACAGCACAGCAGAGTTCAGTACTGTACACAGCACAGCAAGTTCATTACAGTAGACAGCAGAGCAGAGTTCAATTCAGTACACAGCACAGCAGAGTTCAGTTCAGTACACAGCACAGCAGAGTTCAGTTCAGTACAGTACACAGCACAGCAGAGTTCAGTACAGTACACAGCACAGGAGAGTTCAGTTCAGTACACAGCACAGCAAAGTTCAGTTCAGTACACAGCACAGAATAGTTCAGTACACAGCACAGCAGGGTTCAGTTCTGTACAGTACACAGCACAGCAAAATTCAGTTCAGTACACAGCACAGAAGAGTTCAGTTCAGTACACAGCACAGCAGTGTTCAGTTCAGTACAGTACACAGCACTGCAGAGTTCAGTTCAGTACACAGCACAGCAGAGTTCAGTTCAGTACACAGCACAGCACAGCACAGGATAGTTCAGTACAGTACACAGCACAGGAGAGTTCAGTACAGTACACAGCACAGCAGAGTTCAGTACTGTACACAGCACAGCACAGGAGAGTTCAGTACAGTACACAGCAGAGGAGAGTTCAGTACAGCACAGGAGAGTTCAGTACAGTACACAGCACAGGAGAGTTCAGTATATTATAGGAGAGTTCAGTACACAGCACAGGAGAGTTCAGTACAGTACACAGCACAGCAGAATTCAGTACTGTACACAGCACAGCAAGTTCATTACAGTACACAGCACAGCAGAGTTCAGTACAGTACACAGCACAGCAGGGTTCAGTACTGTACACATCACAGCAAGTTCATTACAGTACACAGCACAGCAGAGTTCAGTATAGTACACAGCACAGCAGGGTTCAGTAGAGTACAATACACAGCACAGGAGAGTTCAGTACAGTACACAGCACAGGAGAGTTCAGTACAGTACACAGCACAGGAGAGTTCATTAGAGAACAATACACAGCACAGGAGAGTTCAGTACAGTACACAGCACAGGAGAGTTCAGTACAGTACACAGCACAGGAGAGTTCAGTACAGTACATAGCACAGGAGAGTTCAGTACAGTACACAGCACAGCAGAGTTCAGTACTGTACACAGCACAGCAAGTTCATTACAGTACACAGCACAGCAGAGTTCAGTACAGTACATAGCACAGCAGGGTTCAGTTCAGAACACAGCACAGCAGAGTTCAATTCAGTACACAGCACAGCAGAGTTCAGTTCAGTACACAGCACAGCAGAGTTCAGTTCAGTACAGTACACAGCACAGCAGAGTTCAGTACATTACAAAGCACGGGATAGTTCAGTACAGTACTCAGCACAGGAGAGTTCAGTACAGTATAGGAGAGTTCAGTACAGTACACAGCACAGGAGAGTTCAGTACAGTATTTGAGAGTTCAGTACAGTAAACAGCAAAGGAGAGTTCAGTACAGCAAAGGAGAGTTCAGTACAGTACAGGAGAGTTCAGTACAGTATAGGAGAGTTCAGTACAGTACAGGAGAGTTCAGTACAGCACAGGAGAGTTCAGTACAGCACAGGAGAGTTCAGTACAGTACACAGCACAGGAGAGTTCAGTACAGTACACAGCACAGGAGAGTTCAGTAGAGTACACAGCACAGGAGAGTTCAGTACAGTACACAGCACAGGAGAGTTCAGTACAGTACACAGCACAGGAGAGTTCAGTACAGTACACAGCACAGCAGGGTTCAGTACTGTACACAGCACAGCAAGTTCATTACAGTACACAGCACAGCAGAGTTCAGTATAGTACACAGCACAGTAGGGTTCAGTAGAGTACAATACACAGCACAGGAGAGTTCAGTACAGTACACAGCACAGGAGAGTTCAGTACAGTACACAGCACAGGAGAGTTCAGTACAGTACACAGCACAGGAGAGTTCAGTACAGTATAGGAGAGTTCAGTACAGCACAGGAGAGTTCAGTACAGTACACAGCACAGGAGAGTTCAGTACAGTACACAGCACAGGAGAGTTCAGTAGAGTACAATACACAGCACAGGAGAGTTCAGTACAGTACACAGCACAGGAGAGTTCAGTACAGTACACAGCACAGCAGAGTTCAGTTCAGTACACAGCACAGCAGAGTTCAGTTCAGTACAGTACACAGCACAGCAGAGTTCCGTTCAGTACACAGCACAGCATAGTTCAGTTCAGTACAGTAAACAGCACAGAAGAGTTCAGTTCAGTACACAGCACAGCCAAGCACAGTTCAGTACAGTACAGAGCACAGCAGAGTTCAGATCAGTACAGTACACAGCACAGCAGAGTTCAGTACAGTACAGGATAGTTCAGTACAGTACACAGTAAAGCACAGGAGAGTTCAGTACAGTACACAGCACAGGAGAGTTCAGTACAGTACACAGTACAGCACAGGAGAGTTCAGTACAGTATAGGATAGTTCAGTACAGCACACAGTAAAGCGCAGGAGAGTTCAGTACAGTACACAGCACAGCACAGGAGAGTTCAGTACAGTACACAGTACAATACAGGAGAGTTCAGTACGGTACAAAGCACAGGATAGTTCAGTACAGTACACAGCACAGGAGAGTTCAGTACAGTATAGGAGAGTTCAGTACAGTACACAGCACAGGAGAGTTCAGTACAGTATAGGAGAGTTCAGTACAGTAAACAGCAAAGGAGAGTTCAGTACAGCAAAGGAGAGTTCAGTACAGCACAGGTGAGTTCAGTACAGTATAGGAGAGTTCAGTACAGTACACAGCACAGGAGAGTTCAGTACAGTATAGGAGAGTTCAGTAAAGTAAACAGCACAGGAGAGTTCAGTACAGCACAGGAGAGTTCAGTACAGTACAGGAGAGTTCAGTACAGTATAGGAGAGTTCAGTATAGTACAGGAGAGTTCAGTACAGTATAGGAGAGTTCAGTACAGCACAGGAGAGTTCAGTAAAGTACACAGTACAGCACAGGAGAGTTCAGTACAGTACACAGTACAGCACTGGAGAGTTCAGTTCAGTACACAGCACAGCAGAGTTCTGTTCAGTACACAGCACAGCAGAGTTCAGTTCAGTACACAGCACAGCAGAGTTCAGTTCAGTACAGTACACAGCACAGCAGAGTTCAGTTCAGTACACAGCACAGCAGAGTTCAGTTCAGTACACAGCACAGCAGAGTTCAGTTCAGTACAGTACACAGCACAGAAGAGTTCAGTACAGTACACAGCACAGCACAGGAGAGTTCAGTACAGTACACAGTACAGGAGAGTTCAGTACAGTACACAGCACAGGATAGTTCAGTACAGTACACAGCACAGGAGATTTCAGTACAGTACACAGCACAGGAGAGTTCAGTACAGTACACAGCACAGGATAGTTCAGTACAGTACACAGCACATGAGAGTTCAGTACAGTACACAGCACAGCACAGGAGATTTCAGTACAGTACACAGCACAGGAGAGTTCAGTACAGCACAGGAGAGTTCAGTACAGTACACAGCACAGCACAGGAGAGTTCAGTACAGTACACAGTACAGAATAGGAGAGTTCAGTACAGTACACAGCACAGGAGAGTTCAGTACAGTACACAGCACAGGAGAGTTCAGTATAGTATAGGAGAGTTCAGTACAGTACACAGCACAGGGGAGTTCAGTACAGAATAGGAGAGTTCAGTACAGTAAACAGCACAGGAGAGTTCAGTACAGTATAGGAGAGTTCAATACAGTACACAGCACAGGAGAGTTCAGTACAGTATAGGAGAGTTCAGTACAGTAAACAGCACAGGAGAGTTCAGTACAGTAAACAGCAAAGGAGAGTTCAGTACAGCACAGGAGAGTTCAGTACAGTACAGGAGAGTTCATTACAGTATAGGAGAGTTCAGTACAGTACACAGCACAGCACAGGAGAGTTCAGTACAGTACACAGTACAGAATAGGAGAGTTCAGTACAGTACACAGCACAGGAGAGTTCAGTACAGTACACAGCACAGGAGAGTTCAGTATAGTATAGGAGAGTTCAGTACAGTACACAGCACAGGGGAGTTCAGTACAGAATAGGAGAGTTCAGTACAGTAAACAGCACAGGAGAGTTCAGTACAGTATAGGAGAGTTCAATACAGTACACAGCACAGGAGAGTTCAGTACAGTATAGGAGAGTTCAGTACAGTAAACAGCACAGGAGAGTTCAGTACAGTAAACAGCAAAGGAGAGTTCAGTACAGCACAGGAGAGTTCAGTACAGTACAGGAGAGTTCATTACAGTATAGGAGAGTTCAGTACAGCACAGGAAAGTTCAGTACAGTACACAGCACAGGAGAGTTCAGTACAGTACACAGCACAGGAGAGTTCAGTAGAGTACAATACTCAGCACAGGAGAGTTCAGTACAGTACACAGCACAGGAGAGTTCAGTACAGTACACAGCACAGCAGAGTTCAGTACTGTACACAGCACAGCAAGTTCATTACAGTACACAGCACAGCAGAGTTCAGTACAGTACACAGCACAGCAGGGTTCAGTTCAGTAGACAGCAGAGCAGAGTTCAATTCAGTACACAGCACAGCAGAGTTCAGTTCAGTACACAGCACAGCAGAGTTCAGTTCAGTACAGTACACAGCACAGCAGAGTTCAGTACAGTACACAGCACAGGAGAGTTCAGTTCAGTACACAGCACAGCAAAGTTCAGTTCAGTACACAGCACAGAATAGTTCAGTACACAGCACAGCAGGGTTCAGTTCTGTACAGTACACAGCACAGCAAAATTCAGTTCAGTACACAGCACAGAAGAGTTCAGTTCAGTACACAGCACAGCAGAGTTCAGTTCAGTACAGTACACAGCACTGCAGAGTTCAGTTCAGTACACAGCACAGCAGAGTTCAGTTCAGTACACAGCACAGCACAGGATAGTTCAGTACAGTACACAGCACAGGAGAGTTCAGTACAGTACACAGCACAGCAGAGTTCAGTACTGTACACAGCACAGCAAGTTCATTACAGTCCACAGCACAGCAGAGTTCAGTACAGTACACAGCACAGCAGGGTTCAGTTCAGTACACAGCACAGCAGAGTTCAATTCAGTACACAGCACAGCAGAGTTCAGTTCAGTACACAGCACAGCAGAGTTCAGTTCAGTACAGTACACAGCACAGCAGAGTTCAGTTCAGTACACAGCACAGCAGAGTTCAGTTCAGTACACAGCACAGCAGAGTTCAGTTCAGTACAGTACACAGCACAGAAGAGTTCAGTACAGTACACAGCACAGCAGAGTTCAGTTCAGTACACAGCACAGCAGAGTTCAGTTCAGTACACAGCATAGCAGAGTTCAGTTCAGTATAGTACACAGCACAGCAGAGTTCAGTTCAGTACAGTACACAGCACAGCAGAGTTCAGTACAGTACAGGATAGTTCAGCACAGTACACAGTAAAACACAGGAGAGTTCAGTACAGTACACAGCACAGCAGAGTTCAGATCAGTACAGTACACAGCACAGCAGAGTTCAGTACAGTACAGGATAGTTCAGTACAGTACACAGTAAAGCACAGGAGAGTTCAGTACAGTACACAGCACAGGAGAGTTCAGTACAGTACACAGTACAGCACAGGAGAGTTCAGTATAGTATAGGATAGTTCAGTACAGTACACAGTAAAGCGCAGGAGAGTTCAGTACAGTACACAGCACAGCACAGGAGAGTTCAGTACAGTACACAGTACAATACAGGAGAGTTCAGTACGGTACAAGGCACAGGATAGTTCAGTACAGTACACAGCACAGGAGAGTTCAGTACAGTATAGGAGAGTTCAGTACAGTACACAGCACAGGAGAGTTCAGTACAGTATAGGAGAGTTCAGTACAGTAAACAGCACCGGAGAGTTCAGTACAGCACAGGTGAGTTCAGTACAGTATAGGAGAGTTCAGTACAGTAAACAGCACAGGAGAGTTCAGTACAGCACAGGAGAGTTCAGTACAGTACAGGAGAGTTCAGTACAGTATAGGAGAGTTCAGTATAGTACAGGAGAGTTCAGTACAGTATAGGAGAGTTCAGTACAGCACAGGAGAGTTCAGTAAAGTACACAGTACAGCAAAGGAGAGTTCAGTACAGTACACAGTACAGCACAGGAGAGTTCAGTTCAGTACACAGCACAGCAGAGTTCTGTTCAGTACACAGCACAGCAGAGTTCAGTTCAGTACACAGCACAGCAGAGTTCAGTTCAGTACAGTACACAGCACAGCAGAGTTCAGTTCAGTACACAGCACAGCAGAGTTCAGTTCAGTACACAGCACAGCAGAGTTCAGTTCAGTACAATACACAGCACAGAAGAGTTCAGTACAGTACACAGCACAGCACAGGAGAGTTTAGTACAGTACACAGTACAGGAGAGTTCAGTACAGTACACAGCACAGGATAGTTCAGTACAGTACACAGCACAGGAGATTTCAGTACAGTACACAGCACAGGAGAGTTCAGTACAGTACACAGCACAGGATAGTTCAGTACAGAACACAGCACAGGAGAGTTCAGTACAGTACACAGCACAGCACAGGAGAGTTCAGTACAGCACAGGAGAGTTCAGTACAGCACAGGAGAGTTCAGTACAGCACAGGAGAGTTCAGTACAGTACACAGCACAGGAGAGTTCAGTACATTACAAAGCACAGGATAGTTCAGTACAGTACTCAGCACAGGAGAGTTCAGTACAGTATAGGAGAGTTCAGTACAGTACACAGCACAGGAGAGTTCAGTACAGTACACAGCACAGGAGAGTTCAGTACAGTATTTGAGAGTTCAGTACAGTAAACAGCAAAGGAGAGTTCAGTACAGCAAAGGAGAGTTCAGTACAGTACAGGAGAGTTCAGTACAGTATAGGAGAGTTCAGTACAGTACAGGAGAGTTCAGTACAGCACAGGAGAGTTCAGTACAGCACAGGAGAGTTCAGTACAGTACACAGCACAGGAGAGTTCAGTACAGTACACAGCACAGGAGAGTTCAGTAGAGTACACAGCACAGGAGAGTTCAGTACAGTACACAGCACAGGAGAGTTCAGTACAGTACACAGCACAGGAGAGTTCAGTACAGTACACAGCACAGCAGGGTTCAGTACTGTACACAGCACAGCAAGTTCATTACAGTACACAGCACAGCAGAGTTCAGTATAGTACACTGCACAGTAGGGTTCAGTAGAGTACAATACACAGCACAGGAGAGTTCAGTACAGTACACAGCACAGGAGAGTTCAGTACTGTACACATCACAGCAAGTTCATTACAGTACACAGCACAGCAGAGTTCAGTATAGTACACAGCACAGCAGGGTTCAGTAGAGTACAATACACAGCACAGGAGAGTTCAGTACAGTACACAGCACAGAAGAGTTCAGTACAGTACACAGCACAGGAGAGTTCAGTACAGTACAGGAGAGTGGAGTACAGTACAGGAGAGTTCAGTACAGAACAGGAGATTTCAGTACAGTACACAGCACAGGAGAGTTTAGTACAGTACAGGAGAGTTCAGTACAGTACAGGAGAGTTCAGTTCAGTACACAGCACAGCAGAGTTCAGTTCAGTTCAGTACACAGCACAGCAGAGTTCAGTTCAGTACAGTACACAGCACAGCAGAGTTCAGTTCAGTACACAGCACAGCAGAGTTCAGTTCAGTACACAGCACATCAGAGTTCAGTTCAGTACAGTACACAGCACAGAAGAGTTCAGTACAGTACACAGCACAGCACAGGAGAGTTCAGTACAGTACACAGCACAGGAGAGTTCAGTACAGTACACAGCACAGGAGAGTTCAGTACTGTACACATCACAGCAAGTTCATTACAGTACACAGCACAGCAGAGTTCAGTATAGTACACAGCACAGCAGGGTTCAGTAGAGTACAATACACAGCACAGGAGAGTTCAGTACAGTACACAGCACAGAAGAGTTCAGTACAGTACACAGCACAGGAGAGTTCAGTACAGTACAGGAGAGTGGAGTACAGTACAGGAGAGTTCAGTACAGAACAGGAGATTTCAGTACAGTACACAGCACAGGAGAGTTTAGTACAGTACAGGAGAGTTCAGTACAGTACAGGAGAGTTCAGTTCAGTACACAGCACAGCAGAGTTCAGTTCAGTACAGTACACAGCACAGCAGAGTTCAGTTCAGTACACAGCACAGCAGAGTTCAGTTCAGTACACAGCACAGCAGAGTTCAGTTCAGTACAGTACACAGCACAGAAGAGTTCAGTACAGTACACAGCACAGCACAGGAGAGTTCAGTACAGTACACAGTACAGGAGAGTTCAGTACAGTACACAGCACAGGATAGTTCAGTACAGTACACAGCACAGGAGATTTCAGTACAGTACACAGCACAGGAGAGTTCAGTACAGTACACAGCACAGGAGAGTTCAGTACAGTACACAGCACAGCACAGGAGAGTTCAGTACAGTACACAGCACAGGAGAGTTCAGTACAGCACAGGAGAGTTCAGTACAGTACACAGCACAGGAGAGTTCAGTATATTATAGGAGAGTTCAGTACAGTACACAGCACAGGAGAGTTCAGTACAGTACACAGCACAGCAGAGTTCAGTACTGTACACAGCACAGCAAGTTCATTACAGTACACAGCACAGCAGAGTTCAGTACAGTACACAGCACAGCAGGGTTCAGTACTGTACACATCACAGCAAGTTCATTACAGTACACAGCACAGCAGAGTTCAGTATAGTACACAGCACAGCAGGGTTCAGTAGAGTACAATACACAGCACAGGAGAGTTCAGTACAGTACACAGCACAGGAGAGTTCAGTACAGTACACAGCACAGGAGAGTTCATTAGAGAACAATACACAGCACAGGAGAGTTCAGTACAGTACACAGCACAGGAGAGTTCAGTACAGTACACAGCACAGGAGAGTTCAGTACAGTACACAGCACAGGAGAGTTCAGTACAGTACACAGCACAGCAGAGTTCAGTACTGTACACAGCACATCAAGTTCATTACAGTACACAGCACAGCAGAGTTCAGTACAGTACATAGCACAGCAGGGTTCAGTTCAGTACACAGCACAGCAGAGTTCAATTCAGTACACAGCACAGCAGAGTTCAGTTCAGTACACAGCACAGCAGAGTTCAGTTCAGTACAGTACACAGCACAGCAGAGTTCAGTACATTACAAAGCACAGGATAGTTCAGTACAGTACTCAGCACAGGAGAGTTCAGTACAGTATAGGAGAGTTCAGTACAGTACACAGCACAGGAGAGTTCAGTACAGTATTTGAGAGTTCAGTACAGTAAACAGCAAAGGAGAGTTCAGTACAGCAAAGGAGAGTTCAGTACTGTACAGGAGAGTTCAGTACAGTATAGGAGAGTTCAGTACAGTACAGGAGAGTTCAGTACAGCACAGGAGAGTTCAGTACAGCACAGGAGAGTTCAGTACAGTACACAGCACAGGAGAGTTCAGTACAGTACACAGCACAGGAGAGTTCAGTAGAGTACACAGCACAGGAGAGTTCAGTACAGTACACAGCACAGGAGAGTTCAGTACAGTACACAGCACAGGAGAGTTCAGTACAGTACACAGCACAGCAGGGTTCAGTACTGTACACAGCACAGCAAGTTCATTACAGTACACAGCACAGCAGAGTTCAGTATAGTACACTGCACAGTAGGGTTCAGTAGAGTACAATACACAGCACAGGAGAGTTCAGTACAGTACACAGCACAGGAGAGTTCAGTACTGTACACATCACAGCAAGTTCATTACAGTACACAGCACAGCAGAGTTCAGTATAGTACACAGCACAGCAGGGTTCAGTAGAGTACAATACACAGCACAGGAGAGTTAAGTACAGTACACAGCACAGGAGAGTTCAGTACAGTACACAGCACAGGAGAGTTCATTAGAGAACAATACACAGCACAGGAGAGTTCAGTACAGTACACAGCACAGGAGAGTTCAGTACAGTACACAGCACAGGAGAGTTCAGTACAGTACACAGCACAGGAGAGTTCAGTACAGTACACAGCACAGCAGAGTTCAGTACTGTACACAGCACAGCAAGTTCATTACAGTACACAGCACAGCAGAGTTCAGTACAGTACATAGCACAGCAGGGTTCAGTTCAGTACACAGCACAGCAGAGTTCAATTCAGTACACAGCACAGCAGAGTTCAGTTCAGTACACAGCACAGCAGAGTTCAGTTCAGTACAGTACACAGCACAGCAGAGTTCAGTACATTACAAAGCACAGGATAGTTCAGTACAGTACTCAGCACAGGAGAGTTCAGTACAGTATAGGAGAGTTCAGTACAGTACACAGCACAGGAGAGTTCAGTACAGTATTTGAGAGTTCAGTACAGTAAACAGCAAAGGAGAGTTCAGTACAGCAAAGGAGAGTTCAGTACAGTACAGGAGAGTTCAGTACAGTATAGGAGAGTTCAGTACAGTACAGGAGAGTTCAGTACAGCACAGGAGAGTTCAGTACAGCACAGGAGAGTTCAGTACAGTACACAGCACAGGAGAGTTCAGTACAGTACACAGCACAGGAGAGTTCAGTAGAGTACACAGCACAGGAGAGTTCAGTACAGTACACAGCACAGGAGAGTTCAGTACAGTACACAGCACAGGAGAGTTCAGTACAGTACACAGCACAGCAGGGTTCAGTACTGTACACAGCACAGCAAGTTCATTACAGTACACAGCACAGCAGAGTTCAGTATAGTACACTGCACAGTAGGGTTCAGTAGAGTACAATACACAGCACAGGAGAGTTCAGTACAGTACACAGCACAGGAGAGTTCAGTACAGTACACAGCACAGGAGAGTTCAGTACAGTACACAGCACAGGAGAGTTCAGTACAGTATAGGAGAGTTCAGTACAGCACAGGAGAGTTCAGTACAGTACACAGCACAGGAGAGTTCAGTACAGTACACAGCACAGGAGAGTTCAGTAGAGTACAATACACAGCACAGGAGAGTTCAGTACAGTACACAGCACAGGAGAGTTCAGTACAGTACACAGCACAGGAGAGTTCAGTACAGTACACAAAACAGGAGAGTTCAGTACAGTACACAGCACAGCAGAGTTCAGTACTGTACACAGCACAGCAAGTTCATTACAGTACACAGCACAGCAGAGTTCAGTACAGTACATAGCACAGCAGGGTTCAGTTCAGTACACAGCACAACAGAGTTCAATTCAGTACACAGCACAGCAGAGTTCAGTTCAGTACACAGCAGAGTTCAGTTCAGTACAGTACACAGCACAGCAGAGTTCAGTTCAGTACACAGCACAGCACAGCAGAGTTCAGTACAGTACAGGATAGTTCAGTACAGTACACAGTAAAGCACAGGAGAGTTCAGTACAGTACACAGCACAGGAGAGTTCAGTACAGTACACAGTACAGCACAGGAGAGTTCAGTACAGTATAGGATAGTTCAGTACAGTACACAGTAAAGCGCAGGAGAGTTCTGTACAGTACACAGCACAGCACAGGAGAGTTCAGTACAGTACACAGTACAATACAGGATAGTTCAGTACGGTACAAAGCACAGGATAGTTCAGTACAGTACACAGCACAGGAGAGTTCAGTACAGTATAGGAGAGTTCAGTACAGTACACAGCACAGGAGAGTTCAGTACAGTATAGGAGAGTTCAGTACAGTACACAGCACAGGAGAGTTCAGTACAGTATAGGAGAGTTCAGTACAGTACACATCACAGGAGAGTTCAGTACAGTATAGGAGATTTCAGTACAGTAAACAGCACCGGAGAGTTCAGTACAGCACAGGTGAGTTCAGTACAGTATAGGAGAGTTCAGTACAGTACACAGCACAGGAGAGTTCAGTACAGTATAGGAGAGTTCAGTACAGTAAACAGCACAGGAGAGTTCAGTACAGCACAGGAGAGTTCAGTACAGTACAGGAGAGTTCAGTACAGTATAGGAGAGTTCAGTATAGTACAGGAGAGTTCAGTACAGTATAGGAGAGTTCAGTACAGCACAGGAGAGTTCAGTAAAGTATAGGAGAGTTCAGTACAGTACACATCACAGGAGAGTTCAGTACAGTATAGGAGATTTCAGTACAGTAAACAGCACCGGAGAGTTCAGTACAGCACAGGTGAGTTCAGTACAGTATAGGAGAGTTCAGTACAGTACACAGCACAGGAGAGTTCAGTACAGTATAGGAGAGTTCAGTACAGTAAACAGCACAGGAGAGTTCAGTACAGCACAGGAGAGTTCAGTACAGTACAGGAGAGTTCAGTACAGTATAGGAGAGTTCAGTATAGTACAGGAGAGTTCAGTACAGTATAGGAGAGTTCAGTACAGCACAGGAGAGTTCAGTAAAGTACACAGTACAGCACAGGAGAGTTCAGTACAGTACACAGTACAGCACAGGAGAGTTCAGTTCAGTACACAGCACAGCAGAGTTCTGTTCAGTACACAGCACAGCAGAGTTCAGTTCAGTACACAGCACAGCAGAGTTCAGTTCAGTACAGTACACAGCACAGCAGAGTTCAGTTCAGTACACAGCACAGCAGAGTTCAGTTCAGTACAGTACACAGCACAGAAGAGTTCAGTACAGTACACAGCACAGCACAGGAGAGTTCAGTACAGTACACAGTACAGGAGAGTTCAGTACAGTACACAGCACAGGATAGTTCAGTACAGTACACAGCACAGGAGATTTCAGTACAGTACACAGCACAGGAGAGTTCAGTACAGTACACAGCACAGGATAGTTCAGTACAGTACACAGCACAGGAGAGTTCAGTACAGTACACAGCACAGCACAGGAGATTTCAGTACAGTACACAGCACAGGAGAGTTCAGTACAGCACAGGAGAGTTCAGTACAGTACACAGCACAACACAGGAGAGTTCAGTACAGTACACAGTACAGAATAGGAGAGTTCAGTACAGTACACAGCACAGGAGAGTTCAGTACAGTACACAGCACAGGAGAGTTCAGTATAGTATAGGAGAGTTCAGTACAGTACACAG
The DNA here is from genome assembly GCA_023634145.1 of Thymallus thymallus. Lineage (NCBI taxonomy): Eukaryota > Metazoa > Chordata > Actinopteri > Salmoniformes > Salmonidae > Thymallus > Thymallus thymallus. The sequence continues at coordinate 5,733,761 of CM042399.1, read as the reverse complement.
CACAGGGGAGTTCAGTACAGAATATGAGAGTTCAGTACAGTAAACAGCACAGGAGAGTTCAGTACAGTATAGGAGAGTTCAATACAGTACACAGCACAGGAGAGTTCAGTACAGTATAGGAGAGTTCAGTACAGTAAACAGCACAGGAGAGTTCAGTACAGCACAGGAGAGTTCAGTACAGTACAGGAGAGTTCATTACAGTATAGGAGAGTTCAGTACAGCACAGGAGAGTTCAGTACAGTACACAGCACAGGAGAGTTCAGTACAGTACACAGCACAGGAGAGTTCAGTAGAGTACAATACACAGCACAGGAGAGTTCAGTACAGTACACAGCACAGGAGAGTTCAGTACAGTACACAGCACAGCAGAGTTCAGTACTGTACACAGCACAGCAAGTTCATTACAGTAGACAGCAGAGCAGAGTTCAATTCAGTACACAGCACAGCAGAGTTCAGTTCAGTACACAGCACAGCAGAGTTCAGTTCAGTACAGTACACAGCACAGCAGAGTTCAGTACAGTACACAGCACAGGAGAGTTCAGTTCAGTACACAGCACAGCAAAGTTCAGTTCAGTACACAGCACAGAATAGTTCAGTACACAGCACAGCAGGGTTCAGTTCTGTACAGTACACAGCACAGCAAAATTCAGTTCAGTACACAGCACAGAAGAGTTCAGTTCAGTACACAGCACAGCAGTGTTCAGTTCAGTACAGTACACAGCACTGCAGAGTTCAGTTCAGTACACAGCACAGCAGAGTTCAGTTCAGTACACAGCACAGCACAGCACAGGATAGTTCAGTACAGTACACAGCACAGGAGAGTTCAGTACAGTACACAGCACAGCAGAGTTCAGTACTGTACACAGCACAGCACAGGAGAGTTCAGTACAGTACACAGCAGAGGAGAGTTCAGTACAGCACAGGAGAGTTCAGTACAGTACACAGCACAGGAGAGTTCAGTATATTATAGGAGAGTTCAGTACACAGCACAGGAGAGTTCAGTACAGTACACAGCACAGCAGAATTCAGTACTGTACACAGCACAGCAAGTTCATTACAGTACACAGCACAGCAGAGTTCAGTACAGTACACAGCACAGCAGGGTTCAGTACTGTACACATCACAGCAAGTTCATTACAGTACACAGCACAGCAGAGTTCAGTATAGTACACAGCACAGCAGGGTTCAGTAGAGTACAATACACAGCACAGGAGAGTTCAGTACAGTACACAGCACAGGAGAGTTCAGTACAGTACACAGCACAGGAGAGTTCATTAGAGAACAATACACAGCACAGGAGAGTTCAGTACAGTACACAGCACAGGAGAGTTCAGTACAGTACACAGCACAGGAGAGTTCAGTACAGTACATAGCACAGGAGAGTTCAGTACAGTACACAGCACAGCAGAGTTCAGTACTGTACACAGCACAGCAAGTTCATTACAGTACACAGCACAGCAGAGTTCAGTACAGTACATAGCACAGCAGGGTTCAGTTCAGAACACAGCACAGCAGAGTTCAATTCAGTACACAGCACAGCAGAGTTCAGTTCAGTACACAGCACAGCAGAGTTCAGTTCAGTACAGTACACAGCACAGCAGAGTTCAGTACATTACAAAGCACGGGATAGTTCAGTACAGTACTCAGCACAGGAGAGTTCAGTACAGTATAGGAGAGTTCAGTACAGTACACAGCACAGGAGAGTTCAGTACAGTATTTGAGAGTTCAGTACAGTAAACAGCAAAGGAGAGTTCAGTACAGCAAAGGAGAGTTCAGTACAGTACAGGAGAGTTCAGTACAGTATAGGAGAGTTCAGTACAGTACAGGAGAGTTCAGTACAGCACAGGAGAGTTCAGTACAGCACAGGAGAGTTCAGTACAGTACACAGCACAGGAGAGTTCAGTACAGTACACAGCACAGGAGAGTTCAGTAGAGTACACAGCACAGGAGAGTTCAGTACAGTACACAGCACAGGAGAGTTCAGTACAGTACACAGCACAGGAGAGTTCAGTACAGTACACAGCACAGCAGGGTTCAGTACTGTACACAGCACAGCAAGTTCATTACAGTACACAGCACAGCAGAGTTCAGTATAGTACACAGCACAGTAGGGTTCAGTAGAGTACAATACACAGCACAGGAGAGTTCAGTACAGTACACAGCACAGGAGAGTTCAGTACAGTACACAGCACAGGAGAGTTCAGTACAGTACACAGCACAGGAGAGTTCAGTACAGTATAGGAGAGTTCAGTACAGCACAGGAGAGTTCAGTACAGTACACAGCACAGGAGAGTTCAGTACAGTACACAGCACAGGAGAGTTCAGTAGAGTACAATACACAGCACAGGAGAGTTCAGTACAGTACACAGCACAGGAGAGTTCAGTACAGTACACAGCACAGCAGAGTTCAGTTCAGTACACAGCACAGCAGAGTTCAGTTCAGTACAGTACACAGCACAGCAGAGTTCCGTTCAGTACACAGCACAGCATAGTTCAGTTCAGTACAGTAAACAGCACAGAAGAGTTCAGTTCAGTACACAGCACAGCCAAGCACAGTTCAGTACAGTACAGAGCACAGCAGAGTTCAGATCAGTACAGTACACAGCACAGCAGAGTTCAGTACAGTACAGGATAGTTCAGTACAGTACACAGTAAAGCACAGGAGAGTTCAGTACAGTACACAGCACAGGAGAGTTCAGTACAGTACACAGTACAGCACAGGAGAGTTCAGTACAGTATAGGATAGTTCAGTACAGCACACAGTAAAGCGCAGGAGAGTTCAGTACAGTACACAGCACAGCACAGGAGAGTTCAGTACAGTACACAGTACAATACAGGAGAGTTCAGTACGGTACAAAGCACAGGATAGTTCAGTACAGTACACAGCACAGGAGAGTTCAGTACAGTATAGGAGAGTTCAGTACAGTACACAGCACAGGAGAGTTCAGTACAGTATAGGAGAGTTCAGTACAGTAAACAGCAAAGGAGAGTTCAGTACAGCAAAGGAGAGTTCAGTACAGCACAGGTGAGTTCAGTACAGTATAGGAGAGTTCAGTACAGTACACAGCACAGGAGAGTTCAGTACAGTATAGGAGAGTTCAGTAAAGTAAACAGCACAGGAGAGTTCAGTACAGCACAGGAGAGTTCAGTACAGTACAGGAGAGTTCAGTACAGTATAGGAGAGTTCAGTATAGTACAGGAGAGTTCAGTACAGTATAGGAGAGTTCAGTACAGCACAGGAGAGTTCAGTAAAGTACACAGTACAGCACAGGAGAGTTCAGTACAGTACACAGTACAGCACTGGAGAGTTCAGTTCAGTACACAGCACAGCAGAGTTCTGTTCAGTACACAGCACAGCAGAGTTCAGTTCAGTACACAGCACAGCAGAGTTCAGTTCAGTACAGTACACAGCACAGCAGAGTTCAGTTCAGTACACAGCACAGCAGAGTTCAGTTCAGTACACAGCACAGCAGAGTTCAGTTCAGTACAGTACACAGCACAGAAGAGTTCAGTACAGTACACAGCACAGCACAGGAGAGTTCAGTACAGTACACAGTACAGGAGAGTTCAGTACAGTACACAGCACAGGATAGTTCAGTACAGTACACAGCACAGGAGATTTCAGTACAGTACACAGCACAGGAGAGTTCAGTACAGTACACAGCACAGGATAGTTCAGTACAGTACACAGCACATGAGAGTTCAGTACAGTACACAGCACAGCACAGGAGATTTCAGTACAGTACACAGCACAGGAGAGTTCAGTACAGCACAGGAGAGTTCAGTACAGTACACAGCACAGCACAGGAGAGTTCAGTACAGTACACAGTACAGAATAGGAGAGTTCAGTACAGTACACAGCACAGGAGAGTTCAGTACAGTACACAGCACAGGAGAGTTCAGTATAGTATAGGAGAGTTCAGTACAGTACACAGCACAGGGGAGTTCAGTACAGAATAGGAGAGTTCAGTACAGTAAACAGCACAGGAGAGTTCAGTACAGTATAGGAGAGTTCAATACAGTACACAGCACAGGAGAGTTCAGTACAGTATAGGAGAGTTCAGTACAGTAAACAGCACAGGAGAGTTCAGTACAGTAAACAGCAAAGGAGAGTTCAGTACAGCACAGGAGAGTTCAGTACAGTACAGGAGAGTTCATTACAGTATAGGAGAGTTCAGTACAGTACACAGCACAGCACAGGAGAGTTCAGTACAGTACACAGTACAGAATAGGAGAGTTCAGTACAGTACACAGCACAGGAGAGTTCAGTACAGTACACAGCACAGGAGAGTTCAGTATAGTATAGGAGAGTTCAGTACAGTACACAGCACAGGGGAGTTCAGTACAGAATAGGAGAGTTCAGTACAGTAAACAGCACAGGAGAGTTCAGTACAGTATAGGAGAGTTCAATACAGTACACAGCACAGGAGAGTTCAGTACAGTATAGGAGAGTTCAGTACAGTAAACAGCACAGGAGAGTTCAGTACAGTAAACAGCAGGGGAGAGTTCAGTACAGCACAGGAGAGTTCAGTACAGTACAGGAGAGTTCATTACAGTATAGGAGAGTTCAGTACAGCACAGGAAAGTTCAGTACAGTACACAGCACAGGAGAGTTCAGTACAGTACACAGCACAGGAGAGTTCAGTAGAGTACAATACTCAGCACAGGAGAGTTCAGTACAGTACACAGCACAGGAGAGTTCAGTACAGTACACAGCACAGCAGAGTTCAGTACTGTACACAGCACAGCAAGTTCATTACAGTACACAGCACAGCAGAGTTCAGTACAGTACACAGCACAGCAGGGTTCAGTTCAGTAGACAGCAGAGCAGAGTTCAATTCAGTACACAGCACAGCAGAGTTCAGTTCAGTACACAGCACAGCAGAGTTCAGTTCAGTACAGTACACAGCACAGCAGAGTTCAGTACAGTACACAGCACAGGAGAGTTCAGTTCAGTACACAGCACAGCAAAGTTCAGTTCAGTACACAGCACAGAATAGTTCAGTACACAGCACAGCAGGGTTCAGTTCTGTACAGTACACAGCACAGCAAAATTCAGTTCAGTACACAGCACAGAAGAGTTCAGTTCAGTACACAGCACAGCAGAGTTCAGTTCAGTACAGTACACAGCACTGCAGAGTTCAGTTCAGTACACAGCACAGCAGAGTTCAGTTCAGTACACAGCACAGCACAGGATAGTTCAGTACAGTACACAGCACAGGAGAGTTCAGTACAGTACACAGCACAGCAGAGTTCAGTACTGTACACAGCACAGCAAGTTCATTACAGTCCACAGCACAGCAGAGTTCAGTACAGTACACAGCACAGCAGGGTTCAGTTCAGTACACAGCACAGCAGAGTTCAATTCAGTACACAGCACAGCAGAGTTCAGTTCAGTACACAGCACAGCAGAGTTCAGTTCAGTACAGTACACAGCACAGCAGAGTTCAGTTCAGTACACAGCACAGCAGAGTTCAGTTCAGTACACAGCACAGCAGAGTTCAGTTCAGTACAGTACACAGCACAGAAGAGTTCAGTACAGTACACAGCACAGCAGAGTTCAGTTCAGTACACAGCACAGCAGAGTTCAGTTCAGTACACAGCATAGCAGAGTTCAGTTCAGTATAGTACACAGCACAGCAGAGTTCAGTTCAGTACAGTACACAGCACAGCAGAGTTCAGTACAGTACAGGATAGTTCAGCACAGTACACAGTAAAACACAGGAGAGTTCAGTACAGTACACAGCACAGCAGAGTTCAGATCAGTACAGTACACAGCACAGCAGAGTTCAGTACAGTACAGGATAGTTCAGTACAGTACACAGTAAAGCACAGGAGAGTTCAGTACAGTACACAGCACAGGAGAGTTCAGTACAGTACACAGTACAGCACAGGAGAGTTCAGTATAGTATAGGATAGTTCAGTACAGTACACAGTAAAGCGCAGGAGAGTTCAGTACAGTACACAGCACAGCACAGGAGAGTTCAGTACAGTACACAGTACAATACAGGAGAGTTCAGTACGGTACAAGGCACAGGATAGTTCAGTACAGTACACAGCACAGGAGAGTTCAGTACAGTATAGGAGAGTTCAGTACAGTACACAGCACAGGAGAGTTCAGTACAGTATAGGAGAGTTCAGTACAGTAAACAGCACCGGAGAGTTCAGTACAGCACAGGTGAGTTCAGTACAGTATAGGAGAGTTCAGTACAGTAAACAGCACAGGAGAGTTCAGTACAGCACAGGAGAGTTCAGTACAGTACAGGAGAGTTCAGTACAGTATAGGAGAGTTCAGTATAGTACAGGAGAGTTCAGTACAGTATAGGAGAGTTCAGTACAGCACAGGAGAGTTCAGTAAAGTACACAGTACAGCAAAGGAGAGTTCAGTACAGTACACAGTACAGCACAGGAGAGTTCAGTTCAGTACACAGCACAGCAGAGTTCTGTTCAGTACACAGCACAGCAGAGTTCAGTTCAGTACACAGCACAGCAGAGTTCAGTTCAGTACAGTACACAGCACAGCAGAGTTCAGTTCAGTACACAGCACAGCAGAGTTCAGTTCAGTACACAGCACAGCAGAGTTCAGTTCAGTACAATACACAGCACAGAAGAGTTCAGTACAGTACACAGCACAGCACAGGAGAGTTTAGTACAGTACACAGTACAGGAGAGTTCAGTACAGTACACAGCACAGGATAGTTCAGTACAGTACACAGCACAGGAGATTTCAGTACAGTACACAGCACAGGAGAGTTCAGTACAGTACACAGCACAGGATAGTTCAGTACAGAACACAGCACAGGAGAGTTCAGTACAGTACACAGCACAGCACAGGAGAGTTCAGTACAGCACAGGAGAGTTCAGTACAGCACAGGAGAGTTCAGTACAGCACAGGAGAGTTCAGTACAGTACACAGCACAACACAGGAGAGTTCAGTACAGTACACAGTACAGAATAGGAGAGTTCAGTACAGTACACAGCAAAGGAGAGTTCAGTACAGTACACAGCACAGGAGAGTTCAGTATAGTATAGGAGAGTTCAGTACAGTACACAGCACAGGGGAGTTCAGTACAGAATAGGAGAGTTCAGTACAGTAAACAGCACAGGAGAGTTCAGTACAGTATAGGAGAGTTCAATACAGTACACAGCACAGGAGAGTTCAGTACAGTATAGGAGAGTTCAGTACAGTAAACAGCACAGGAGAGTTCAGTACAGTAAACAGCAAAGGAGAGTTCAGTACACAGCACAGGAGAGTTCAGTACAGTACAGGAGAGTTCATTACAGTATAGGAGAGTTCAGTACAGCACAGGAAAGTTCAGTACAGTACACAGCACAGGAGAGTTCAGTACAGTACACAGCACAGGAGAGTTCAGTAGAGTACAATACACAGCACAGGAGAGTTCAGTACAGTACACAGCACAGGAGAGTTCAGTACAGTACACAGCACAGCAGAGTTCAGTACTGTACACAGCACAGCAAGTTCATTACAGTACACAGCACAGCAGAGTTCAGTACAGTACACAGCACAGCAGGGTTCAGTTCAGTAGACAGCAGAGCAGAGTTCAATTCAGTACACAGCACAGCAGAGTTCAGTTCAGTACACAGCACAGCAGAGTTCAGTTCAGTACAGTACACAGCACAGCAGAGTTCAGTACAGTACACAGCACAGGAGAGTTCAGTTCAGTACACAGCACAGCAAAGTTCAGTTCAGTACACAGCACAGAATAGTTCAGTACACAGCACAGCAGGGTTCAGTTCTGTACAGTACACAGCACAGCAAAATTCAGTTCAGTACACAGCACAGAAGAGTTCAGTTCAGTACACAGCACAGCAGAGTTCAGTTCAGTACAGTACACAGCACTGCAGAGTTCAGTTCAGTACACAGCACAGCAGAGTTCAGTTCAGTACACAGCACAGCACAGGATAGTTCAGTACAGTACACAGCACAGGAGAGTTCAGTACAGTACACAGTACAGCACAGGAGAGTTCAGTACAGTATAGGATAGTTCAGTACAGTACACAGTAAAGCGCAGGAGAGTTCAGTACAGTACACAGCACAGCACAGGAGAGTTCAGTACAGTACACAGTACAATACAGGAGAGTTCAGTACGGTACAAAGCACAGGATAGTTCAGTACAGTACACAGCACAGGAGAGTTCAGTACAGTATAGGAGAGTTCAGTACAGTACACAGCACAGGAGAGTTCAGTACAGTATAGGAGAGTTCAGTACAGTAAACAGCACCGGAGAGTTCAGTACAGCACAGGTGAGTTCAGTACAGTATAGGAGAGTTCAGTACAGTACACAGCACAGAATAGTTCAGTACACAGCACAGCAGGGTTCAGTTCTGTACAGTACACAGCACAGCAAAATTCAGTTCAGTACACAGCACAGAAGAGTTCAGTTCAGTACACAGCACAGCAGAGTTCAGTTCAGTACAGTACACAGCACTGCAGAGTTCAGTTCAGTACACAGCACAGCAGAGTTCAGTTCAGTACACAGCACAGCACAGGATAGTTCAGTACAGTACACAGCACAGGAGAGTTCAGTACAGTACACAGCACAGGAGAGTTCAGTACAGTATAGGAGAGTTCAGTACAGCACAGGAGAGTTCAGTACAGTACACAGCACAGGAGAGTTCAGTACAGTACACAGCACAGGAGAGTTCAGTAGAGTACAATACACAGCACAGGAGAGTTCAGTACAGTACACAGCACAGGAGAGTTCAGTACAGTACACAGCACAGGAGAGTTCAGTACAGTACACAAAACAGGAGAGTTCAGTACAGTACACAGCACAGCAGAGTTCAGTACTGTACACAGCACAGCAAGTTCATTACAGTACACAGCACAGCAGAGTTCAGTACAGTACATAGCACAGCAGGGTTCAGTTCAGTACACAGCACAACAGAGTTCAATTCAGTACACAGCACAGCAGAGTTCAGTTCAGTACACAGCAGAGTTCAGTTCAGTACAGTACACAGCACAGCAGAGTTCAGTTCAGTACACAGCACAGCACAGCAGAGTTCAGTACAGTACAGGATAGTTCAGTACAGTACACAGTAAAGCACAGGAGAGTTCAGTACAGTACACAGCACAGGAGAGTTCAGTACAGTACACAGTACAGCACAGGAGAGTTCAGTACAGTATAGGATAGTTCAGTACAGTACACAGTAAAGCGCAGGAGAGTTCTGTACAGTACACAGCACAGCACAGGAGAGTTCAGTACAGTACACAGTACAATACAGGATAGTTCAGTACGGTACAAAGCACAGGATAGTTCAGTACAGTACACAGCACAGGAGAGTTCAGTACAGTATAGGAGAGTTCAGTACAGTACACAGCACAGGAGAGTTCAGTACAGTATAGGAGAGTTCAGTACAGTACACAGCACAGGAGAGTTCAGTACAGTATAGGAGAGTTCAGTACAGTACACATCACAGGAGAGTTCAGTACAGTATAGGAGATTTCAGTACAGTAAACAGCACCGGAGAGTTCAGTACAGCACAGGTGAGTTCAGTACAGTATAGGAGAGTTCAGTACAGTACACAGCACAGGAGAGTTCAGTACAGTATAGGAGAGTTCAGTACAGTAAACAGCACAGGAGAGTTCAGTACAGCACAGGAGAGTTCAGTACAGTACAGGAGAGTTCAGTACAGTATAGGAGAGTTCAGTATAGTACAGGAGAGTTCAGTACAGTATAGGAGAGTTCAGTACAGCACAGGAGAGTTCAGTAAAGTATAGGAGAGTTCAGTACAGTACACATCACAGGAGAGTTCAGTACAGTATAGGAGATTTCAGTACAGTAAACAGCACCGGAGAGTTCAGTACAGCACAGGTGAGTTCAGTACAGTATAGGAGAGTTCAGTACAGTACACAGCACAGGAGAGTTCAGTACAGTATAGGAGAGTTCAGTACAGTAAACAGCACAGGAGAGTTCAGTACAGCACAGGAGAGTTCAGTACAGTACAGGAGAGTTCAGTACAGTATAGGAGAGTTCAGTATAGTACAGGAGAGTTCAGTACAGTATAGGAGAGTTCAGTACAGCACAGGAGAGTTCAGTAAAGTACACAGTACAGCACAGGAGAGTTCAGTACAGTACACAGTACAGCACAGGAGAGTTCAGTTCAGTACACAGCACAGCAGAGTTCTGTTCAGTACACAGCACAGCAGAGTTCAGTTCAGTACACAGCACAGCAGAGTTCAGTTCAGTACAGTACACAGCACAGCAGAGTTCAGTTCAGTACACAGCACAGCAGAGTTCAGTTCAGTACAGTACACAGCACAGAAGAGTTCAGTACAGTACACAGCACAGCACAGGAGAGTTCAGTACAGTACACAGTACAGGAGAGTTCAGTACAGTACACAGCACAGGATAGTTCAGTACAGTACACAGCACAGGAGATTTCAGTACAGTACACAGCACAGGAGAGTTCAGTACAGTACACAGCACAGGATAGTTCAGTACAGTACACAGCACAGGAGAGTTCAGTACAGTACACAGCACAGCACAGGAGATTTCAGTACAGTACACAGCACAGGAGAGTTCAGTACAGCACAGGAGAGTTCAGTACAGTACACAGCACAACACAGGAGAGTTCAGTACAGTACACAGTACAGAATAGGAGAGTTCAGTACAGTACACAGCACAGGAGAGTTCAGTACAGTACACAGCACAGGAGAGTTCAGTATAGTATAGGAGAGTTCAGTACAGTACACAGCACAGGGGAGTTCAGTACAGAATATGAGAGTTCAGTACAGTAAACAGCACAGGAGAGTTCAGTACAGTATAGGAGAGTTCAATACAGTACACAGCACAGGAGAGTTCAGTACAGTATAGGAGAGTTCAGTACAGTAAACAGCACAGGAGAGTTCAGTACAGCACAGGAGAGTTCAGTACAGTACAGGAGAGTTCATTACAGTATAGGAGAGTTCAGTACAGCACAGGAGAGTTCAGTACAGTACACAGCACAGGAGAGTTCAGTACAGTACACAGCACAGGAGAGTTCAGTAGAGTACAATACACAGCACAGGAGAGTTCAGTACAGTACACAGCACAGGAGAGTTCAGTACAGTACACAGCACAGCAGAGTTCAGTACTGTACACAGCACAGCAAGTTCATTACAGTAGACAGCAGAGCAGAGTTCAATTCAGTACACAGCACAGCAGAGTTCAGTTCAGTACACAGCACAGCAGAGTTCAGTTCAGTACAGTACACAGCACAGCAGAGTTCAGTACAGTACACAGCACAGGAGAGTTCAGTTCAGTACACAGCACAGCAAAGTTCAGTTCAGTACACAGCACAGAATAGTTCAGTACACAGCACAGCAGGGTTCAGTTCTGTACAGTACACAGCACAGCAAAATTCAGTTCAGTACACAGCACAGAAGAGTTCAGTTCAGTACACAGCACAGCAGTGTTCAGTTCAGTACAGTACACAGCACTGCAGAGTTCAGTTCAGTACACAGCACAGCAGAGTTCAGTTCAGTACACAGCACAGCACAGCACAGGATAGTTCAGTACAGTACACAGCACAGGAGAGTTCAGTACAGTACACAGCACAGCAGAGTTCAGTACTGTACACAGCACAGCACAGGAGAGTTCAGTACAGTACACAGCAGAGGAGAGTTCAGTACAGCACAGGAGAGTTCAGTACAGTACACAGCACAGGAGAGTTCAGTATATTATAGGAGAGTTCAGTACACAGCACAGGAGAGTTCAGTACAGTACACAGCACAGCAGAATTCAGTACTGTACACAGCACAGCAAGTTCATTACAGTACACAGCACAGCAGAGTTCAGTACAGTACACAGCACAGCAGGGTTCAGTACTGTACACATCACAGCAAGTTCATTACAGTACACAGCACAGCAGAGTTCAGTATAGTACACAGCACAGCAGGGTTCAGTAGAGTACAATACACAGCACAGGAGAGTTCAGTACAGTACACAGCACAGGAGAGTTCAGTACAGTACACAGCACAGGAGAGTTCATTAGAGAACAATACACAGCACAGGAGAGTTCAGTACAGTACACAGCACAGGAGAGTTCAGTACAGTACACAGCACAGGAGAGTTCAGTACAGTACATAGCACAGGAGAGTTCAGTACAGTACACAGCACAGCAGAGTTCAGTACTGTACACAGCACAGCAAGTTCATTACAGTACACAGCACAGCAGAGTTCAGTACAGTACATAGCACAGCAGGGTTCAGTTCAGAACACAGCACAGCAGAGTTCAATTCAGTACACAGCACAGCAGAGTTCAGTTCAGTACACAGCACAGCAGAGTTCAGTTCAGTACAGTACACAGCACAGCAGAGTTCAGTACATTACAAAGCACGGGATAGTTCAGTACAGTACTCAGCACAGGAGAGTTCAGTACAGTATAGGAGAGTTCAGTACAGTACACAGCACAGGAGAGTTCAGTACAGTATTTGAGAGTTCAGTACAGTAAACAGCAAAGGAGAGTTCAGTACAGCAAAGGAGAGTTCAGTACAGTACAGGAGAGTTCAGTACAGTATAGGAGAGTTCAGTACAGTACAGGAGAGTTCAGTACAGCACAGGAGAGTTCAGTACAGCACAGGAGAGTTCAGTACAGTACACAGCACAGGAGAGTTCAGTACAGTACACAGCACAGGAGAGTTCAGTAGAGTACACAGCACAGGAGAGTTCAGTACAGTACACAGCACAGGAGAGTTCAGTACAGTACACAGCACAGGAGAGTTCAGTACAGTACACAGCACAGCAGGGTTCAGTACTGTACACAGCACAGCAAGTTCATTACAGTACACAGCACAGCAGAGTTCAGTATAGTACACAGCACAGTAGGGTTCAGTAGAGTACAATACACAGCACAGGAGAGTTCAGTACAGTACACAGCACAGGAGAGTTCAGTACAGTACACAGCACAGGAGAGTTCAGTACAGTACACAGCACAGGAGAGTTCAGTACAGTATAGGAGAGTTCAGTACAGCACAGGAGAGTTCAGTACAGTACACAGCACAGGAGAGTTCAGTACAGTACACAGCACAGGAGAGTTCAGTAGAGTACAATACACAGCACAGGAGAGTTCAGTACAGTACACAGCACAGGAGAGTTCAGTACAGTACACAGCACAGCAGAGTTCAGTTCAGTACACAGCACAGCAGAGTTCAGTTCAGTACAGTACACAGCACAGCAGAGTTCCGTTCAGTACACAGCACAGCATAGTTCAGTTCAGTACAGTAAACAGCACAGAAGAGTTCAGTTCAGTACACAGCACAGCCAAGCACAGTTCAGTACAGTACAGAGCACAGCAGAGTTCAGATCAGTACAGTACACAGCACAGCAGAGTTCAGTACAGTACAGGATAGTTCAGTACAGTACACAGTAAAGCACAGGAGAGTTCAGTACAGTACACAGCACAGGAGAGTTCAGTACAGTACACAGTACAGCACAGGAGAGTTCAGTACAGTATAGGATAGTTCAGTACAGCACACAGTAAAGCGCAGGAGAGTTCAGTACAGTACACAGCACAGCACAGGAGAGTTCAGTACAGTACACAGTACAATACAGGAGAGTTCAGTACGGTACAAAGCACAGGATAGTTCAGTACAGTACACAGCACAGGAGAGTTCAGTACAGTATAGGAGAGTTCAGTACAGTACACAGCACAGGAGAGTTCAGTACAGTATAGGAGAGTTCAGTACAGTAAACAGCAAAGGAGAGTTCAGTACAGCAAAGGAGAGTTCAGTACAGCACAGGTGAGTTCAGTACAGTATAGGAGAGTTCAGTACAGTACACAGCACAGGAGAGTTCAGTACAGTATAGGAGAGTTCAGTAAAGTAAACAGCACAGGAGAGTTCAGTACAGCACAGGAGAGTTCAGTACAGTACAGGAGAGTTCAGTACAGTATAGGAGAGTTCAGTATAGTACAGGAGAGTTCAGTACAGTATAGGAGAGTTCAGTACAGCACAGGAGAGTTCAGTAAAGTACACAGTACAGCACAGGAGAGTTCAGTACAGTACACAGTACAGCACTGGAGAGTTCAGTTCAGTACACAGCACAGCAGAGTTCTGTTCAGTACACAGCACAGCAGAGTTCAGTTCAGTACACAGCACAGCAGAGTTCAGTTCAGTACAGTACACAGCACAGCAGAGTTCAGTTCAGTACACAGCACAGCAGAGTTCAGTTCAGTACACAGCACAGCAGAGTTCAGTTCAGTACAGTACACAGCACAGAAGAGTTCAGTACAGTACACAGCACAGCACAGGAGAGTTCAGTACAGTACACAGTACAGGAGAGTTCAGTACAGTACACAGCACAGGATAGTTCAGTACAGTACACAGCACAGGAGATTTCAGTACAGTACACAGCACAGGAGAGTTCAGTACAGTACACAGCACAGGATAGTTCAGTACAGTACACAGCACATGAGAGTTCAGTACAGTACACAGCACAGCACAGGAGATTTCAGTACAGTACACAGCACAGGAGAGTTCAGTACAGCACAGGAGAGTTCAGTACAGTACACAGCACAGCACAGGAGAGTTCAGTACAGTACACAGTACAGAATAGGAGAGTTCAGTACAGTACACAGCACAGGAGAGTTCAGTACAGTACACAGCACAGGAGAGTTCAGTATAGTATAGGAGAGTTCAGTACAGTACACAGCACAGGGGAGTTCAGTACAGAATAGGAGAGTTCAGTACAGTAAACAGCACAGGAGAGTTCAGTACAGTATAGGAGAGTTCAATACAGTACACAGCACAGGAGAGTTCAGTACAGTATAGGAGAGTTCAGTACAGTAAACAGCACAGGAGAGTTCAGTACAGTAAACAGCAAAGGAGAGTTCAGTACAGCACAGGAGAGTTCAGTACAGTACAGGAGAGTTCATTACAGTATAGGAGAGTTCAGTACAGTACACAGCACAGCACAGGAGAGTTCAGTACAGTACACAGTACAGAATAGGAGAGTTCAGTACAGTACACAGCACAGGAGAGTTCAGTACAGTACACAGCACAGGAGAGTTCAGTATAGTATAGGAGAGTTCAGTACAGTACACAGCACAGGGGAGTTCAGTACAGAATAGGAGAGTTCAGTACAGTAAACAGCACAGGAGAGTTCAGTACAGTATAGGAGAGTTCAATACAGTACACAGCACAGGAGAGTTCAGTACAGTATAGGAGAGTTCAGTACAGTAAACAGCACAGGAGAGTTCAGTACAGTAAACAGCAAAGGAGAGTTCAGTACAGCACAGGAGAGTTCAGTACAGTACAGGAGAGTTCATTACAGTATAGGAGAGTTCAGTACAGCACAGGAAAGTTCAGTACAGTACACAGCACAGGAGAGTTCAGTACAGTACACAGCACAGGAGAGTTCAGTAGAGTACAATACTCAGCACAGGAGAGTTCAGTACAGTACACAGCACAGGAGAGTTCAGTACAGTACACAGCACAGCAGAGTTCAGTACTGTACACAGCACAGCAAGTTCATTACAGTACACAGCACAGCAGAGTTCAGTACAGTACACAGCACAGCAGGGTTCAGTTCAGTAGACAGCAGAGCAGAGTTCAATTCAGTACACAGCACAGCAGAGTTCAGTTCAGTACACAGCACAGCAGAGTTCAGTTCAGTACAGTACACAGCACAGCAGAGTTCAGTACAGTACACAGCACAGGAGAGTTCAGTTCAGTACACAGCACAGCAAAGTTCAGTTCAGTACACAGCACAGAATAGTTCAGTACACAGCACAGCAGGGTTCAGTTCTGTACAGTACACAGCACAGCAAAATTCAGTTCAGTACACAGCACAGAAGAGTTCAGTTCAGTACACAGCACAGCAGAGTTCAGTTCAGTACAGTACACAGCACTGCAGAGTTCAGTTCAGTACACAGCACAGCAGAGTTCAGTTCAGTACACAGCACAGCACAGGATAGTTCAGTACAGTACACAGCACAGGAGAGTTCAGTACAGTACACAGCACAGCAGAGTTCAGTACTGTACACAGCACAGCAAGTTCATTACAGTCCACAGCACAGCAGAGTTCAGTACAGTACACAGCACAGCAGGGTTCAGTTCAGTACACAGCACAGCAGAGTTCAATTCAGTACACAGCACAGCAGAGTTCAGTTCAGTACACAGCACAGCAGAGTTCAGTTCAGTACAGTACACAGCACAGCAGAGTTCAGTTCAGTACACAGCACAGCAGAGTTCAGTTCAGTACACAGCACAGCAGAGTTCAGTTCAGTACAGTACACAGCACAGAAGAGTTCAGTACAGTACACAGCACAGCAGAGTTCAGTTCAGTACACAGCACAGCAGAGTTCAGTTCAGTAAAAAGCATAGCAGAGTTCAGTTCAGTATAGTACACAGCACAGCAGAGTTCAGTTCAGTACAGTACACAGCACAGCAGAGTTCAGTACAGTACAGGATAGTTCAGCACAGTACACAGTAAAACACAGGAGAGTTCAGTACAGTACACAGCACAGCAGAGTTCAGATCAGTACAGTACACAGCACAGCAGAGTTCAGTACAGTACAGGATAGTTCAGTACAGTACACAGTAAAGCACAGGAGAGTTCAGTACAGTACACAGCACAGGAGAGTTCAGTACAGTACACAGTACAGCACAGGAGAGTTCAGTATAGTATAGGATAGTTCAGTACAGTACACAGTAAAGCGCAGGAGAGTTCAGTACAGTACACAGCACAGCACAGGAGAGTTCAGTACAGTACACAGTACAATACAGGAGAGTTCAGTACGGTACAAGGCACAGGATAGTTCAGTACAGTACACAGCACAGGAGAGTTCAGTACAGTATAGGAGAGTTCAGTACAGTACACAGCACAGGAGAGTTCAGTACAGTATAGGAGAGTTCAGTACAGTAAACAGCACCGGAGAGTTCAGTACAGCACAGGTGAGTTCAGTACAGTATAGGAGAGTTCAGTACAGTAAACAGCACAGGAGAGTTCAGTACAGCACAGGAGAGTTCAGTACAGTACAGGAGAGTTCAGTACAGTATAGGAGAGTTCAGTATAGTACAGGAGAGTTCAGTACAGTATAGGAGAGTTCAGTACAGCACAGGAGAGTTCAGTAAAGTACACAGTACAGCAAAGGAGAGTTCAGTACAGTACACAGTACAGCACAGGAGAGTTCAGTTCAGTACACAGCACAGCAGAGTTCTGTTCAGTACACAGCACAGCAGAGTTCAGTTCAGTACACAGCACAGCAGAGTTCAGTTCAGTACAGTACACAGCACAGCAGAGTTCAGTTCAGTACACAGCACAGCAGAGTTCAGTTCAGTACACAGCACAGCAGAGTTCAGTTCAGTACAATACACAGCACAGAAGAGTTCAGTACAGTACACAGCACAGCACAGGAGAGTTTAGTACAGTACACAGTACAGGAGAGTTCAGTACAGTACACAGCACAGGATAGTTCAGTACAGTACACAGCACAGGAGATTTCAGTACAGTACACAGCACAGGAGAGTTCAGTACAGTACACAGCACAGGATAGTTCAGTACAGAACACAGCACAGGAGAGTTCAGTACAGTACACAGCACAGCACAGGAGAGTTCAGTACAGCACAGGAGAGTTCAGTACAGCACAGGAGAGTTCAGTACAGCACAGGAGAGTTCAGTACAGTACACAGCACAACACAGGAGAGTTCAGTACAGTACACAGTACAGAATAGGAGAGTTCAGTACAGTACACAGCACAGGAGAGTTCAGTACAGTACACAGCACAGGAGAGTTCAGTATAGTATAGGAGAGTTCAGTACAGTACACAGCACAGGGGAGTTCAGTACAGAATAGGAGAGTTCAGTACAGTAAACAGCACAGGAGAGTTCAGTACAGTATAGGAGAGTTCAATACAGTACACAGCACAGGAGAGTTCAGTACAGTATAGGAGAGTTCAGTACAGTAAACAGCACAGGAGAGTTCAGTACAGTAAACAGCAAAGGAGAGTTCAGTACACAGCACAGGAGAGTTCAGTACAGTACAGGAGAGTTCATTACAGTATAGGAGAGTTCAGTACAGCACAGGAAAGTTCAGTACAGTACACAGCACAGGAGAGTTCAGTACAGTACACAGCACAGGAGAGTTCAGTAGAGTACAATACACAGCACAGGAGAGTTCAGTACAGTACACAGCACAGGAGAGTTCAGTACAGTACACAGCACAGCAGAGTTCAGTACTGTACACAGCACAGCAAGTTCATTACAGTACACAGCACAGCAGAGTTCAGTACAGTACACAGCACAGCAGGGTTCAGTTCAGTAGACAGCAGAGCAGAGTTCAATTCAGTACACAGCACAGCAGAGTTCAGTTCAGTACACAGCACAGCAGAGTTCAGTTCAGTACAGTACACAGCACAGCAGAGTTCAGTACAGTACACAGCACAGGAGAGTTCAGTTCAGTACACAGCACAGCAAAGTTCAGTTCAGTACACAGCACAGAATAGTTCAGTACACAGCACAGCAGGGTTCAGTTCTGTACAGTACACAGCACAGCAAAATTCAGTTCAGTACACAGCACAGAAGAGTTCAGTTCAGTACACAGCACAGCAGAGTTCAGTTCAGTACAGTACACAGCACTGCAGAGTTCAGTTCAGTACACAGCACAGCAGAGTTCAGTTCAGTACACAGCACAGCACAGGATAGTTCAGTACAGTACACAGCACAGGAGAGTTCAGTACAGTACACAGCACAGCAGAGTTCAGTACTGTACACAGCACAGCAAGTTCATTACAGTCCACAGCACAGCAGAGTTCAGTACAGTACACAGCACAGCAGGGTTCAGTTCAGTACACAGCACAGCAGAGTTCAATTCAGTACACAGCACAGCAGAGTTCAGTTCAGTACACAGCACAGCAGAGTTCAGTTCAGTACAGTACACAGCACAGCAGAGATCAGTTCAGTACACAGCACAGAAGAGTTCAGTTCAGTACACAGCACAGCAGAGTTCAGTTCAGTACAGTACACAGCACAGAAGAGTTCAGTACAGTACACAGCACAGCAGAGTTCAGTTCAGTACACAGCACAGCAGAGTTCAGTTCAGTACACAGCATAGCAGAGTTCAGTTCAGTATAGTACACAGCACAGCAGAGTTCAGTTCAGTACAGTACACAGCACAGCAGAGTTCAGTACAGTACAGGATAGTTCAGCACAGTACACAGTAAAGCACAGGAGAGTTCAGTACAGTACACAGCACAGCAGAGTTCAGATCAGTACAGTACACAGCACAGCAGAGTTCAGTACAGTACAGGATAGTTCAGTACAGTACACAGTAAAGCACAGGAGAGTTCAGTACAGTACACAGCACAGGAGAGTTCAGTACAGTACACAGTACAGCACAGGAGAGTTCAGTACAGTATAGGATAGTTCAGTACAGTACACAGTAAAGCGCAGGAGAGTTCAGTACAGTACACAGCACAGCACAGGAGAGTTCAGTACAGTACACAGTACAATACAGGAGAGTTCAGTACGGTACAAAGCACAGGATAGTTCAGTACAGTACACAGCACAGGAGAGTTCAGTACAGTATAGGAGAGTTCAGTACAGTACACAGCACAGGAGAGTTCAGTACAGTATAGGAGAGTTCAGTACAGTAAACAGCACCGGAGAGTTCAGTACAGCACAGGTGAGTTCAGTACAGTATAGGAGAGTTCAGTACAGTACACAGCACAGAATAGTTCAGTACACAGCACAGCAGGGTTCAGTTCTGTACAGTACACAGCACAGCAAAATTCAGTTCAGTACACAGCACAGAAGAGTTCAGTTCAGTACACAGCACAGCAGAGTTCAGTTCAGTACAGTACACAGCACTGCAGAGTTCAGTTCAGTACACAGCACAGCAGAGTTCAGTTCAGTACACAGCACAGCACAGGATAGTTCAGTACAGTACACAGCACAGGAGAGTTCAGTACAGTACACAGCACAGCAGAGTTCAGTACTGTACACAGCACAGCAAGTTCATTACAGTCCACAGCACAGCAGAGTTCAGTACAGTACACAGCACAGCAGGGTTCAGTTCAGTACACAGCACAGCAGAGTTCAATTCAGTACACAGCACAGCAGAGTTCAGTTCAGTACACAGCACAGCAGAGTTCAGTTCAGTACAGTACACAGCACAGCAGAGTTCAGTTCAGTACACAGCACAGCAGAGTTCAGTTCAGTACACAGCACAGCAGAGTTCAGTTCAGTACAGTACACAGCACAGAAGAGTTCAGTACAGTACACAGCACAGCAGAGTTCAGTTCAATACACAGCACAGCAGAGTTCAGTTCAGTACACAGCATAGCAGAGTTCAGTTCAGTATAGTACACAGCACAGCAGAGTTCAGTTCAGTACAGTACACAGCACAGCAGAGTTCAGTACAGTACAGGATAGTTCAGCACAGTACACAGTAAAGCACAGGAGAGTTCAGTACAGTACACAGCACAGCAGAGTTCAGATCAGTACAGTACACAGCACAGCAGAGTTCAGTACAGTACAGGATAGTTCAGTACAGTACACAGTAAAGCACAGGAGAGTTCAGTACAGTACACAGCACAGGAGAGTTCAGTACAGTACACAGTACAGCACAGGAGAGTTCAGTACAGTATAGGATAGTTCAGTACAGTACACAGTAAAGCGCAGGAGAGTTCAGTACAGTACACAGCACAGCACAGGAGAGTTCAGTACAGTACACAGTACAATACAGGAGAGTTCAGTACGGTACAAAGCACAGGATAGTTCAGTACAGTACACAGCACAGGAGAGTTCAGTACAGTATAGGAGAGTTCAGTACAGTACACAGCACAGGAGAGTTCAGTACAGTATAGGAGAGTTCAGTACAGTAAACAGCACCGGAGAGTTCAGTACAGCACAGGTGAGTTCAGTACAGTATAGGAGAGTTCAGTACAGTACACAGCACAGGAGAGTTCAGTACAGTATAGGAGAGTTCAGTACAGTAAACAGCACAGGAGAGTTCAGTACAGCACAGGAGAGTTCAGTACAGTACAGGAGAGTTCAGTACAGTATAGGAGAGTTCAGTATAGTACAGGAGAGTTCAGTACAGTATAGGAGAGTTCAGTACAGCACAGGAGAGTTCAGTAAAGTACACAGTACAGCACAGGAGAGTTCAGTACAGTACACAGTACAGCACAGGAGAGTTCAGTTCAGTACACAGCACAGCAGAGTTCTGTTCAGTACACAGCACAGCAGAGTTCAGTTCAGTACACAGCACAGCAGAGTTCAGTTCAGTACACAGCACAGCAGAGTTCAGTTCAGTACACAGCACAGCAGAGTTCAGTTCAGTACAATACACAGCACAGAAGAGTTCAGTACAGTACACAGCACAGCAGAGGAGAGTTCAGTACAGTACACAGTACAGGAGAGTTCAGTACAGTACACAGCACAGGATAGTTCAGTACAGTACACAGCACAGGAGAGTTCAGTTCAGTACACAGCACAGCAAAGTTCAGTTCAGTACACAGCACAGAATAGTTCAGTACACAGCACAGCAGGGTTCAGTTCTGTACAGTACACAGCACAGCAAAATTCAGTTCAGTACACAGCACAGAAGAGTTCAGTTCAGTACACAGCACAGCAGAGTTCAGTTCAGTACAGTACACAGCACTGCAGAGTTCAGTTCAGTACACAGCACAGCAGAGTTCAGTTCAGTACACAGCACAGCACAGGATAGTTCAGTAAAGTACACAGCACAGCAAAATTCAGTTCAGTACACAGCACAGAAGAGTTCAGTTCAGTACACAGCACAGCAGAGTTCAGTTCAGTACAGTACACAGCACAGAAGAGTTCAGTACAGTACACAGCACAGCAGAGTTCAGTTCAGTACACAGCACAGCAGAGTTCAGTTCAGTACACAGCATAGCAGAGTTCAGTTCAGTATAGTACACAGCACAGCAGAGTTCAGTTCAGTACAGTACACAGCACAGCAGAGTTCAGTACAGTACAGGATAGTTCAGCACAGTACACAGTAAAGCACAGGAGAGTTCAGTACAGTACACAGCACAGCAGAGTTCAGATCAGTACAGTACACAGCACAGCAGAGTTCAGTACAGTACAGGATAGTTCAGTACAGTACACAGTAAAGCACAGGAGAGTTCAGTACAGTACACAGCACAGGAGAGTTCAGTACAGTACACAGTACAGCACAGGAGAGTTCAGTACAGTATAGGATAGTTCAGTACAGTACACAGTAAAGCGCAGGAGAGTTCAGTACAGTACACAGTACAATACAGGAAGTTCAGTACGGTACAAAGCACAGGATAGTTCAGTACAGTACACAGCACAGGAGAGTTCAGTACAGTATAGGAGAGTTCAGTACAGTACACAGCACAGGAGAGTTCAGTACAGTATAGGAGAGTTCAGTACAGTAAACAGCACCGGAGAGTTCAGTACAGCACAGGTGAGTTCAGTACAGTATAGGAGAGTTCAGTACAGTACACAGCACAGAATAGTTCAGTACACAGCACAGCAGGGTTCAGTTCTGTACAGTACACAGCACAGCAAAATTCAGTTCAGTACACAGCACAGAAGAGTTCAGTTCAGTACACAGCACAGCAGAGTTCAGTTCAGTACAGTACACAGCACTGCAGAGTTCAGTTCAGTACACAGCACAGCAGAGTTCAGTTCAGTACACAGCACAGCACAGGATAGTTCAGTACAGTACACAGCACAGGAGAGTTCAGTACAGTACACAGCACAGCAGAGTTCAGTACTGTACACAGCACAGCAAGTTCATTACAGTCCACAGCACAGCAGAGTTCAGTACAGTACACAGCACAGCAGGGTTCAGTTCAGTACACAGCACAGCAGAGTTCAATTCAGTACACAGCACAGCAGAGTTCAGTTCAGTACACAGCACAGCAGAGTTCAGTTCAGTACAGTACACAGCACAGCAGAGTTCAGTTCAGTACACAGCACAGCAGAGTTCAGTTCAGTACACAGCACAGCAGAGTTCAGTTCAGTACAGTACACAGCACAGAAGAGTTCAGTACAGTACACAGCACAGCAGAGTTCAGTTCAGTACACAGCACAGCAGAGTTCAGTTCAGTACACAGCATAGCAGAGTTCAGTTCAGTATAGTACACAGCACAGCAGAGTTCAGTTCAGTACAGTACACAGCACAGCAGAGTTCAGTACAGTACAGGATAGTTCAGCACAGTACACAGTAAAGCACAGGAGAGTTCAGTACAGTACACAGCACAGCAGAGTTCAGATCAGTACAGTACACAGCACAGCAGAGTTCAGTACAGTACAGGATAGTTCAGTACAGTACACAGTAAAGCACAGGAGAGTTCAGTACAGTACACAGCACAGGAGAGTTCAGTACAGTACACAGTACAGCACAGGAGAGTTCAGTACAGTATAGGATAGTTCAGTACAGTACACAGTAAAGCGCAGGAGAGTTCAGTACAGTACACAGCACAGCACAGGAGAGTTCAGTACAGTACACAGTACAATACAGGAGAGTTCAGTACGGTACAAAGCACACGATAGTTCAGTACAGTACACAGCACAGGAGAGTTCAGTACAGTATAGGAGAGTTCAGTACAGTAAACAGCAACGGAGAGTTCAGTACAGCACAGGTGAGTTCAGTACAGTATAGGAGAGTTCAGTACAGTACACAGCACAGGAGAGTTCAGTACAGTATAGGAGAGTTCAGTACAGTAAACAGCACAGGAGAGTTCAGTACAGCACAGGAGAGTTCAGTACAGTACAGGAGAGTTCAGTACAGTATAGGAGAGTTCAGTATAGTACAGGAGAGTTCAGTACAGTATAGGAGAGTTCAGTACAGCACAGGAGAGTTCAGTAAAGTACACAGTACAGCACAGGAGAGTTCAGTACAGTACACAGTACAGCACAGGAGAGTTCAGTTCAGTACACAGCACAGCAGAGTTCTGTTCAGTACACAGCACAGAAGAGTTCAGTTCAGTACACAGCACAGCAGAGTTCAGTTCAGTACACAGCACAGCAGAGTTCAGTTCAGTACACAGCACAGCAGAGTTCAGTTCAGTACAATACACAGCACAGAAGAGTTCAGTACAGTACACAGCACAGCAGAGGAGAGTTCAGTACAGTACACAGTACAGGAGAGTTCAGTACAGTACACAGCACAGGATAGTTCAGTACAGTACACAGCACAGGAGATTTCAGTACAGTACACAGCACAGGAGAGTTCAGTACAGTACACAGCACAGGATAGTTCAGTACAGAACACAGCACATGAGAGTTCAGTACAGTACACAGCACAGCACAGGAGATTTCAGTACAGTACACAGCACAGGAGAGTTCATTACAGCACAGGAGAGTTCAGTACAGTACACAGCACAACACAGGAGAGTTCAGTACAGTACACAGTACAGAATAGGAGAGTTCAGTACAGTACACAGCACAGGAGAGTTCAGTACAGTACACAGCACAGGAGAGTTCAGTATAGTATAGGAGAGTTCAGTACAGTACACAGCACAGGGGAGTTCAGTACAGAATAGGAGAGTTCAGTACAGTAAACAGCACAGGATAGTTCAGTACAGTATAGGAGAGTTCAATACAGTACACAGCACAGGAGAGTTCAGTACAGTATAGGAGAGTTCAGTACAGTAAACAGCACAGGAGAGTTCAGTACAGTAAACAGCAAAGGAGAGTTCAGTACACAGCACAGGAGAGTTCAGTACAGTACAGGAGAGTTCATTACAGTATAGGAGAGTTCAGTACAGCACAGGAAAGTTCAGTACAGTACACAGCACAGGAGAGTTCAGTACAGTACACAGCACAGGAGAGTTCAGTAGAGTACAATACACAGCACAGGAGAGTTCAGTACAGTACACAGCACAGGAGAGTTCAGTACAGTACACAGCACAGCAGAGTTCAGTACTGTACGCAGCACAGCAAGTTCATTACAGTACACAGCACAGCAGAGTTCAGTACAGTACACAGCACAGCAGGGTTCAGTTCAGTAGACAGCAGAGCAGAGTTCAATTCAGTACACAGCACAGCAGAGTTCAGTTCAGTACACAGCACAGCAGAGTTCAGTTCAGTACAGTACACAGCACAGCAGAGTTCAGTACAGTACACAGCACAGGAGAGTTCAGTTCAGTACACAGCACAGCAAAGTTCAGTTCAGTACACAGCACAGAATAGTTCAGTACACAGCACAGCAGGGTTCAGTTCTGTACAGTACACAGCACAGCAAAATTCAGTTCAGTACACAGCACAGAAGAGTTCAGTTCAGTACACAGCACAGCAGAGTTCAGTTCAGTACAGTACACAGCACTGCAGAGTTCAGTTCAGTACACAGCACAGCAGAGTTCAGTTCAGTACACAGCACAGCACAGGATAGTTCAGTACAGTACACAGCACAGGAGAGTTCAGTACAGTACACAGCACAGCAGAGTTCAGTACTGTACACAGCACAGCAAGTTCATTACAGTCCACAGCACAGCAGAGTTCAGTACAGTACACAGCACAGCAGGGTTCAGTTCAGTACACAGCACAGCAGAGTTCAATTCAGTACACAGCACAGCAGAGTTCTGTTCAGTACACAGCACAGCAGAGTTCAGTTCAGTACACAGCACAGCAGAGTTCAGTTCAGTACACAGCACAGCAGAGTTCAGTTCAGTACACAGCACAGCAGAGTTCAGTTCAGTACAATACACAGCACAGAAGAGTTCAGTACAGTACACAGCACAGCACAGGAGAGTTCAGTACAGTACACAGTACAGGAGAGTTCAGTACAGTACACAGCACAGGATAGTTCAGTACAGTACACAGCACAGGAGATTTCAGTACAGTACACAGCACAGGAGAGTTCAGTACAGTACACAGCACAGGATAGTTCAGTACAGAACACAGCACAGGAGAGTTCAGTACAGTACACAGCACAGCACAGGAGATTTCAGTACAGTACACAGCACAGGAGAGTTCAGTACAGCACAGGAGAGTTCAGTACAGCACAGGAGAGTTCAGTACAGTACACAGCACAACACAGGAGAGTTCAGTACAGTACACAGTACAGAATAGGAGAGTTCAGTACAGTACACAGCACAGGAGAGTTCAGTACAGTACACAGCACAGGAGAGTTCAGTATAGTATAGGAGAGTTCAGTTCAGTACACAGCACAGCAGAGTTCAGTTCAGTACAGTACACAGCACTGCAGAGTTCAGTTCAGTACACAGCACAGCAGAGTTCAGTTCAGTACACAGCACAGCACAGGATAGTTCAGTACAGTACACAGCACAGGAGAGTTCAGTACAGTACACAGCACAGCAGAGTTCAGTACTGTACACAGCACAGCAAGTTCATTACAGTCCACAGCACAGCAGAGTTCAGTACAGTACACAGCACAGCAGGGTTCAGTTCAGTACACAGCACAGCAGAGTTCAATTCAGTACACAGCACAGCAGAGTTCTGTTCAGTACACAGCACAGCAGAGTTCAGTTCAGTACACAGCACAGCAGAGTTCAGTTCAGTACACAGCACAGCAGAGTTCAGTTCAGTACACAGCACAGCAGAGTTCAGTTCAGTACAATACACAGCACAGAAGAGTTCAGTACAGTACACAGCACAGCACAGGAGAGTTCAGTACAGTACACAGTACAGGAGAGTTCAGTACAGTACACAGCACAGGATAGTTCAGTACAGTACACAGCACAGGAGATTTCAGTACAGTACACAGCACAGGAGAGTTCAGTACAGTACACAGCACAGGATAGTTCAGTACAGAACACAGCACAGGAGAGTTCAGTACAGTACACAGCACAGCACAGGAGATTTCAGTACAGTACACAGCACAGGAGAGTTCAGTACAGCACAGGAGAGTTCAGTACAGCACAGGAGAGTTCAGTACAGTACACAGCACAACACAGGAGAGTTCAGTACAGTACACAGTACAGAATAGGAGAGTTCAGTACAGTACACAGCACAGGAGAGTTCAGTACAGTACACAGCACAGGAGAGTTCAGTATAGTATAGGAGAGTTCAGTACAGTACACAGCACAGGGGAGTTCAGTACAGAATAGGAGAGTTCAGTACAGTAAACAGCACAGGAGAGTTCAGTACAGTATAGGAGAGTTCAATACAGTACACAGCACAGGAGAGTTCAGTACAGTATAGGAGAGTTCAGTACAGTAAACAGCACAGGAGAGTTCAGTACAGTACACAGCACAGGAGAGTTCAGTACAGTATAGGAGAGTTCAGTACAGTACACAGCACAGCACAGGAGAGTTCAGTACAGTATAGGAGAGTTCAGTACAGTAAACAGCACAGGAGAGTTCAGTACAGTATAGGAGAGTTCAGTACAGTAAACAGCACAGGAGAGTTCAGTACAGCAAAGGAGAGTTCAGTACAGTATAGGAGAGTTCAGTACAGTACACAGCACTGGAGAGTTCAGTACAGTATAGGAGAGTTCAGTACAGTCAACAGCACAGGAGAGTTCAGTACAGCAGAGGAGAGTTCAGTAGAGCACAGGAGAGTTCCGTACAGTATAGGAGAGTTCAGTACAGTACAGGAGAGTTCAGTACAGTATAGGAGAGTTCAGTACAGCACAGCAGAGTTCAGTACAGTAAACAGTATAGCACAGGAGAGTTCAGAACAGTACACAGTACAGCACAGGAGAGTTCAGTTCAGTACACAGCACAGCACAGCAGAGTTCAGTTCAGTTCAGTACACAGCACAGCAGAGTTCAGTTCAGTACACAGCACAGCAGAATTCAGTTCAGTACAGTACACAGCACAGCAGAGTTCAGTTCAGTACACAGCACAGCAGAGTTCAGTTCAGTACACAGCACAGCAGAGTTCAGTTCAGTACAGTACACAGCACAGAAGAGTTCAGTACAGTACACAGCACAGCACAGGAGAGTTCAGTACAGTACACAGCACAGGAGAGTTCAGTACAGTACAGCACAGCAGAGTTCAGTACAGTATAGGAGAGTTCAGTACAGTACACAGCACAGGAGAGTTCAGTACAGTATAGGAGAGTTCAGTACAGTAAACAGCACAGGAGAGTACAGTACAGCACAGGAGAGTTCAGTACAGTACAGGACAGTTCAGTACAGTATAGGAGAATTCAGTACAGTACAGGAGAGTTCAGTACAGTATAGGAGAATTCAGTACAGCACAGGAGAGTTCAGTACAGTACACAGCACAGCACAGGAGAGTTCAGTACAGTACACAGCAGAGGAGAGTTCAGTAGAGTACAATACACAGCACAGGAGAGTTCAGTACAGTACACAGTACAGCAGAGTTCAGTACAGTACACAGCACAGGACAGTTCAGTACAGTACACATCACAGGAGAGTTCAGTACAGTACACAGCACAGCAGAGTTCAGTACTGTACACAGCACAGCAAGTTCATTACAGTACACAGCACAGCAGAGTTCAGTACAGTACACAGCACAGGAGAGTTCAGTTCAGTACACAGCACAGCAGAGTTCAGTTCAGTACACAGCACAGAATAGTTCAGTTCAGTACGCAGCACAGCAGAGTTCAGTTCAGTACAGTACACAGCACAGCAAAATTCAGTTCAGTACACAGCACAGAAGAGTTCAGTTCAGTACACAGCACAGCAGAGTTCAGTTCAGTACAGTACACAGCACAGCAGAGTTCAGTTCAGTACACAGCACAGCAGAGTTCAGTTCAGTACACAGCACAGCACAGCAGAGTTCAGTTCAGTACAGTACACAGCACAGAAGCGTTCAGTACAGTACACAGCACAGGAGAGCTCAGTACAGTACACAGCACAGCAGAGTTCAGTACAATACACAGCACATTAAGTTCATTACAGTACACAGCACATCTGTTTCAGTACAGTACACAGCACAGCAGAGTTCAGTTCAGTACACAGCACAGCAGAGTTCAGTTCAGTACACAGCACAGCAGAGTTCAGTTCAGTACACAGCACAGCAGAGTTCAGTTCAGTACACAGCACAGCAGAGTTCAGTTCAGTACACAGCACAGAACAGCAGAGTTCAGTTCAGTACAGTACACAGCACAGAAGAGTTCAGTACAGTACACAGCACAGCAGAGTTCAGTTCAGTACACAGCACAGCAGAGTTCAGTTCAGTACACAGCACAGCAGAGTTCAGTTCAGTACACAGTAAAGCACAGGAGAGTTCAGTACAGTACACAGCACAGGAGAGTTCAGTACAGTACACAGTACAGCACAGGAGAGTTCAGTACAGTATAGGATAGTTCAGTACAGTACACAGTAAAGCACAGGAGAGTTCAGTACAGTACACAGCACAGCACAGGAGAGTTCAGTACAGTACACAGTACAGCACAGGATAGTTCAGTACAGTACAAAACACAGGATAGTTCAGTACAGTACACAGCACAGGAGAGTTCAGTACAGTATAGGAGAGTTCAGTACAGTACACAGCACATGAGAGTTCAGTACAGTATATTAGAGTTCAGTACAGTAAACAGCACCGGAGAGTTCAGTACAGCACAGGTGAGTTCAGTACAGTATAGGAGAGTTCAGTACAGTACACAGCACAGGAGAGTTCAGTACAGTATAGGAGAGTTCAGTACAGTAAACAGCACAGGAGAGTTCAGTACAGCACAGGAGAGTTCAGTACAGTACAGGAGAGTTCAGTACAGTATAGGAGAGTTCAGTATAGTACAGGAGAGTTCAGTACAGTATAGGAGAGTTCAGTACAGCACAGGAGAGTTCAGTAAAGTACACAGTACAGCACAGGAGAGTTCAGTACAGTACACAGTACAGCACAGGAGAGTTCAGTTCAGTACACAGCACAGCAGAGTTCTGTTCAGTACACAGCACAGCAGAGTTCAGTTCAGTACACAGCACAGCAGAGTTCAGTTCAGTACACAGCACAGCAGAGTTCAGTTCAGTACACAGCACAGCAGAGTTCAGTTCAGTACACAGCACAGCAGAGTTCAGTTCAGTACAATACACAGCACAGAAGAGTTCAGTACAGTACACAGCACAGCACAGGAGAGTTCAGTACAGTACACAGTACAGGAGAGTTCAGTACAGTACACAGCACAGGATAGTTCAGTACAGTACACAGCACAGGAGATTTCAGTACAGTACACAGCACAGGAGAGTTCAGTACAGTACACAGCACAGGATAGTTCAGTACAGAACACAGCACATGAGAGTTCAGTACAGTACACAGCACAGCACAGGAGATTTCAGTACAGTACACAGCACAGGAGAGTTCAGTACAGCACAGGAGAGTTCAGTACAGTACACAGCACAACACAGGAGAGTTCAGTACAGTACACAGTACAGAATAGGAGAGTTCAGTACAGTACACAGCACAGGAGAGTTCAGTACAGTACACAGCACAGGAGAGTTCAGTATAGTATAGGAGAGTTCAGTACAGTACACAGCACAGGGGAGTTCAGTACAGAATAGGAGAGTTCAGTACAGTAAACAGCACAGGAGAGTTCAGTACAGTATAGGAGAGTTCAATACAGTACACAGCACAGGAGAGTTCAGTACAGTATAGGAGAGTTCAGTACAGTAAACAGCACAGGAGAGTTCAGTACAGTAAACAGCAAAGGAGAGTTCAGTACAGCACAGGAGAGTTCAGTACAGTACAGGAGAGTTCATTACAGTATAGGAGAGTTCAGTACAGCACAGGAAAGTTCAGTACAGTACACAGCACAGGAGAGTTCAGTACAGTACACAGCACAGGAGAGTTCAGTAGAGTACAATACACAGCACAGGAGAGTTCAGTACAGTACACAGCACAGGAGAGTTCAGTACAGTACACAGCACAGCAGAGTTCAGTACAGTACAGGATAGTTCAGTACAGTACACAGTAAAGCACAGGAGAGTTCAGTACAGTACACAGCACAGGAGAGTTCAGTACAGTACACAGCACAGCACAGGAGAGTTCAGTACAGTACACAGTACAATACAGGAGAGTTCAGTACGGTACAAAGCACAGGATAGTTCAGTACAGTACAAAGCACAGGAGAGTTCAGTACAGTATAGGAGAGTTCAGTACAGTACACAGCACAGGAGAGTTCAGTACAGTATAGGAGAGTTCAGTACAGTAAACAGCACCGGAGAGTTCAGTACAGCACAGGTGAGTTCAGTACAGTATAGGAGAGTTCAGTACAGTACACAGCACAGGAGAGTTCAGTACAGTATAGGAGAGTTCAGTACAGTAAACAGCACAGGAGAGTTCAGTACAGCACAGGAGAGTTCAGTACAGTACACAGTACAGCACAGGAGAGTTCAGTTCAGTACACAGCACAGCAGAGTTCTGTTCAGTACACAGCACAGCAGAGTTCAGTTCAGTACACAGCACAGCAGAGTTCAGTTCAGTACACAGCACAGCAGAGTTCAGTTCAGTACACAGCACAGCAGAGTTCAGTTCAGTACACAGCACAGCAGAGTTCAGTTTAGTACAATACACAGCACAGAAGAGTTCAGTACAGTACACAGCACAGCACAGGAGAGTTCAGTACAGTACACAGTACAGGAGAGTTCAGTACAGTACACAGCACAGGATAGTTCAGTACAGTACACAGCACAGGAGATTTCAGTACAGTACACAGCACAGGAGAGTTCAGTACAGTACACAGCACAGGATAGTTCAGTACAGAACACAGCACAGGAGAGTTCAGTACAGTACACAGCACAGCACAGGAGATTTCAGTACAGTACACAGCACAGGAGAGTTCAGTACAGCACAGGAGAGTTCAGTACAGCACAGGAGAGTTCAGTACAGTACACAGCACAACACAGGAGAGTTCAGTACAGTACACAGTACAGAATAGGAGAGTTCAGTACAGTACACAGCACAGGAGAGTTCAGTACAGTACACAGCACAGGAGAGTTCAGTATAGTATAGGAGAGTTCAGTACAGTACACAGCACAGGGGAGTTCAGTACAGAATAGGAGAGTTCAGTACAGCACAGGAGAGTTCAGTACAGTACAGGAGAGTTCAGTACAGTATAGGAGAGTTCAGTATAGTACAGGAGAGTTCAGTACAGTATAGGAGAGTTCAGTACAGCACAGGAGAGTTCAGTAAAGTACACAGTACAGCACAGGAGAGTTCAGTACAGTACACAGTACAGCACAGGAGAGTTCAGTTCAGTACACAGCACAGCAGAGTTCTGTTCAGTACACAGCACAGCAGAGTTCAGTTCAGTACACAGCACAGCAGAGTTCAGTTCAGTACACAGCACAGCAGAGTTCAGTACAGTACACAGCACAGGAGAGTTCAGTAGAGTACAATACACAGCACAGGAGAGTTCAGTACAGTACACAGCACAGGAGAGTTCAGTACAGTACACAGCACAGCAGAGTTCAGTACTGTACACAGCACAGCAAGTTCATTACAGTACACAGCACAGCAGAGTTCAGTACAGTACACAGCACAGCAGGGTTCAGTTCAGTAGACAGCAGAGCAGAGTTCAATTCAGTACACAGCACAGCAGAGTTCAGTTCAGTACACAGCAGAGCAGAGTTCAGTTCAGTACAGTACACAGCACAGCAGAGTTCAGTACAGTACACAGCACAGGAGAGTTCAGTTCAGTACACAGCACAGCAAAGTTCAGTTCAGTACACAGCACAGAATAGTTCAGTACACAGCACAGCAGGGTTCAGTTCTGTACAGTACACAGCACAGCAAAATTCAGTTCAGTACACAGCACAGAAGAGTTCAGTTCAGTACACAGCACAGCAGAGTTCAGTTCATTACAGTACACAGCACTGCAGAGTTCAGTTCAGTACACAGCACAGCAGAGTTCAGTTCAGTACACAGCACAGCACAGGATAGTTCAGTACAGTACACAGCACAGGAGAGTTCAGTACAGTACACAGCACAGCAGAGTTCAGTACTGTACACAGCACAGCAAGTTCATTACAGTCCACAGCACAGCAGAGTTCAGTACAGTACACAGCACAGCAGGGTTCAGTTCAGTACACAGCACAGCAGAGTTCAATTCAGTACACAGCACAGCAGAGTTCAGTTCAGTACACAGCACAGCAGAGTTCAGTTCAGTACAGTACACAGCACAGCAATGTTCAGTTCAGTACACAGCACAGCAGAGTTCAGTTCAGTACACAGCACAGCAGAGTTCAGTTCAGTACAGTACACAGCACAGAAGAGTTCAGTACAGTACACAGCACAGCAGAGTTCAGTTCAGTACACAGCACAGCAGAGTTCAGTTCAGTACACAGCATAGCAGAGTTCAGTTCAGTATAGTACACAGCACAGCAGAGTTCAGTTCAGTACAGTACACAGCACAGCAGAGTTCAGTACAGTACAGGATAGTTCAGCACAGTACACAGTAAAGCACAGGAGAGTTCAGTACAGTACACAGCACAGCAGAGTTCAGATCAGTACAGTACACAGCACAGCAGAGTTCAGTACAGTACAGGATAGTTCAGTACAGTACACAGTAAAGCACAGGAGAGTTCAGTACAGTACACAGCACAGGAGAGTTCAGTACAGTACACAGTACAGCACAGGAGAGTTCAGTACAGTATAGGATAGTTCAGTACAGTACACAGTAAAGCGCAGGAGAGTTCAGTACAGTACACAGCACAGCACAGGAGAGTTCAGTACAGTACACAGTACAATACAGGAGAGTTCAGTACGGTACAAAGCACAGGATAGTTCAGTACAGTACACAGCACAGGAGAGTTCAGTACAGTATAGGAGAGTTCAGTACAGTACACAGCACAGGAGAGTTCAGTACAGTATAGGAGAGTTCAGTACAGTAAACAGCACCGGAGAGTTCAGTACAGCACAGGTGAGTTCAGTACAGTATAGGAGAGTTCAGTACAGTACACAGCACAGGAGAGTTCAGTACAGTATAGGAGAGTTCAGTACAGTAAACAGCACAGGAGAGTTCAGTACAGCACAGGAGAGTTCAGTACAGTACACAGTACAGCACAGGAGAGTTCAGTTCAGTACACAGCACAGCAGAGTTCTGTTCAGTACACAGCACAGCAGAGTTCAGTTCAGTACACAGCACAGCAGAGTTCAGTTCAGTACACAGCACAGCAGAGTTCAGTTCAGTACACAGCACAGCAGAGTTCAGTTCAGTACACAGCACAGCAGAGTTCAGTTCAGTACAATACACAGCACCGAAGAGTTCAGTACAGTACACAGCACAGCACAGGAGAGTTCAGTACAGTACACAGTACAGGAGAGTTCAGTACAGTACACAGCACAGGATAGTTCAGTACAGTACACAGCACAGGAGATTTCAGTACAGTACACAGCACAGGAGAGTTCAGTACAGTACACAGCACAGGATAGTTCAGTACAGAACACAGCACAGGAGAGTTCAGTACAGTACACAGCACAGCACAGGAGATTTCAGTACAGTACACAGCACAGGAGAGTTCAGTACAGCACAGGAGAGTTCAGTACAGCACAGGAGAGTTCAGTACAGTACACAGCACAACACAGGAGAGTTCAGTACAGTACACAGTACAGAATAGGAGAGTTCAGTACAGTACACAGCACAGGAGAGTTCAGTACAGTACACAGCACAGGAGAGTTCAGTATAGTATAGGAGAGTTCAGTACAGTACACAGCACAGGGGAGTTCAGTACAGAATAGGAGAGTTCAGTACAGCACAGGAGAGTTCAGTACAGTACAGGAGAGTTAAGTACAGTATAGGAGAGTTCAGTATAGTACAGGAGAGTTCAGTACAGTATAGGAGAGTTCAGTACAGCACAGGAGAGTTCAGTAAAGTACACAGTACAGCACAGGAGAGTTCAGTACAGTACACAGTACAGCACAGGAGAGTTCAGTTCAGTACACAGCACAGCCGAGTTCTGTTCAGTACACAGCACAGCAGAGTTCAGTTCAGTACACAGCACAGCAGAGTTCAGTTCAGTACACAGCACAGCAGAGTTCAGTTCAGTACACAGCACAGCAGAGTTCAGTTCAGTACACAGCACAGCAGAGTTCAGTTCAGTACAATACACAGCACAGAAGAGTTCAGTACAGTACACAGCACAGCACAGGAGAGTTCAGTACAGTACACAGTACAGGAGAGTTCAGTACAGTACACAGCACAGGATAGTTCAGTACAGTACACAGCACAGGAGATTTCAGTACAGTACACAGCACAGGAGAGTTCAGTACAGTACACAGCACAGGATAGTTCAGTACAGAACACAGCACAGGAGAGTTCAGTACAGTACACAGCACAGCACAGGAGATTTCAGTACAGTACACAGCACAGGAGGGTTCAGTACAGCACAGGAGAGTTCAGTACAGCACAGGAGAGTTCAGTACAGTACACAGCACAACACAGGAGAGTTCAGTACAGTACACAGTACAGAATAGGAGAGTTCAGTACAGTACACAGCACAGGAGAGTTCAGTACAGTACACAGCACAGGAGAGTTCAGTATAGTATAGGAGAGTTCAGTACAGTACACAGCACAGGGGAGTTCAGTACAGAATAGGAGAGTTCAGTACAGTAAACAGCACAGGAGAGTTCAGTACAGTATAGGAGAGTTCAATACAGTACACAGCACAGGAGAGTTCAGTACAGTATAGGAGAGTTCAGTACAGTAAACAGCACAGGAGAGTTCAGTACAGTACACAGCACAGGAGAGTTCAGTACAGTATAGGAGAGTTCAGTACAGTACACAGCACAGCACAGGAGAGTTCAGTACAGTATAGGAGAGTTCAGTACAGTAAACAGCACAGGAGAGTTCAGTACAGTATAGGAGAGTTCAGTACAGTAAACAGCACAGGAGAGTTCAGTACAGCAAAGGAGAGTTCAGTACAGTATAGGAGAGTTCAGTACAGTACACAGCACTGGAGAGTTCAGTACAGTATAGGAGAGTTCAGTACAGTCAACAGAACAGGAGAGTTCAGTACAGCTGAGGAGAGTTCAGTAGAGCACAGGAGAGTTCCGTACAGTATAGGAGAGTTCAGTACAGTACAGGAGAGTTCAGTACAGTATAGGAGAGTTCAGTACAGCACAGCAGAGTTCAGTACAGTAAACAGTATAGCACAGGAGAGTTCAGAACAGTACACAGTACAGCACAGGAGAGTTCAGTTCAGTACACAGCACAGCACAGCAGAGTTCAGTTCAGTTCAGTACACAGCACAGCAGAGTTCAGTTCAGTACAGTACACAGCAGAATTCAGTTCAGTACAGTACACAGCACAGCAGAGTTCAGTTCAGTACACAGCACAGCAGAGTTCAGTTCAGTACACAGCACAGCAGAGTTCAGTTCAGTACAGTACACAGCACAGAAGAGTTCAGTACAGTACACAGCACAGCACAGGAGAGTTCAGTACAGTACACAGTACAGGAGAGTTCAGTACAGTACACAGCACAGGATAGTTCAGTACAGTACACAGCACAGGAGATTTCAGTACAGTACACAGCACAGGAGAGTTCAGTACAGTACACAGCACAGGAGAGTTCAGTACAGTACACAGCACAGCACAGGAGAGTTCAGTACAGTACACAGCACAGGAGAGTTCAGTACAGTACAGCACAGCAGAGTTCAGTACAGTATAGGAGAGTTCAGTACAGTACACAGCACAGGAGAGTTCAGTACAGTATAGGAGAGTTCAGTACAGTAAACAGCACAGGAGAGTACAGTACAGCACAGGAGAGTTCAGTACAGTACAGGACAGTTCAGTACAGTATAGGAGAATTCAGTACAGTACAGGAGAGTTCAGTACAGTATAGGAGAATTCAGTACAGCACAGGAGAGTTCAGTACAGTACACAGCACAGCACAGGAGAGTTCAGTACAGTACACAGCACAGGAGAGTTCAGTAGAGTACAATACACAGCACAGGAGAGTTCAGTACAGTACACAGTACAGCAGAGTTCAGTACAGTACACAGCACAGGACAGTTCAGTACAGTACACATCACAGGAGAGTTCAGTACAGTACACAGCACAGCAGAGTTCAGTACTGTACACAGCACATCAAGTTCATTACAGTACACAGCACAGCAGAGTTCAGTACAGTACACAGCACAGGAGAGTTCAGTTCAGTACACAGCACAGCAGAGTTCAGTTCAGTACACAGCACAGAATAGTTCAGTTCAGTACGCAGCACAGCAGAGTTCAGTTCAGTACAGTACACAGCACAGCAAAATTCAGTTCAGTACACAGCACAGAAGAGTTCAGTTCAGTTCAGTACACAGCACAGCAGAGTTCAGTTCAGTACAGTACACAGCAGAATTCAGTTCAGTACAGTACACAGCACAGCAGAGTTCAGTTCAGTACACAGCACAGCAGAGTTCAGTTCAGTACACAGCACAGCAGAGTTCAGTTCAGTACAGTACACAGCACAGAAGAGTTCAGTACAGTACACAGCACAGCACAGGAGAGTTCAGTACAGTACACAGTACAGGAGAGTTCAGTACAGTACACAGCACAGGATAGTTCAGTACAGTACACAGCACAGGAGATTTCAGTACAGTACACAGCACAGGAGAGTTCAGTACAGTACACAGCACAGGAGAGTTCAGTACAGTACACAGCACAGCACAGGAGAGTTCAGTACAGTACACAGCACAGGAGAGTTCAGTACAGTACAGCACAGCAGAGTTCAGTACAGTATAGGAGAGTTCAGTACAGTACACAGCACAGGAGAGTTCAGTACAGTATAGGAGAGTTCAGTACAGTAAACAGCACAGGAGAGTACAGTACAGCACAGGAGAGTTCAGTACAGTACAGGACAGTTCAGTACAGTATAGGAGAATTCAGTACAGTACAGGAGAGTTCAGTACAGTATAGGAGAATTCAGTACAGCACAGGAGAGTTCAGTACAGTACACAGCACAGCACAGGAGAGTTCAGTACAGTACACAGCACAGGAGAGTTCAGTAGAGTACAATACACAGCACAGGAGAGTTCAGTACAGTACACAGTACAGCAGAGTTCAGTACAGTACACAGCACAGGACAGTTCAGTACAGTACACATCACAGGAGAGTTCAGTACAGTACACAGCACAGCAGAGTTCAGTACTGTACACAGCACAGCAAGTTCATTACAGTACACAGCACAGCAGAGTTCAGTACAGTACACAGCACAGGAGAGTTCAGTTCAGTACACAGCACAGCAGAGTTCAGTTCAGTACACAGCACAGAATAGTTCAGTTCAGTACGCAGCACAGCAGAGTTCAGTTCAGTACAGTACACAGCACAGCAAAATTCAGTTCAGTACACAGCACAGAAGAGTTCAGTTCAGTACACAGCACAGCAGAGTTCAGTTCAGTACACAGCACAGCACAGCAGAGTTCAGTTCAGTACAGTACACAGCACAGAAGCGTTCAGTACAGTACACAGCACAGCACAGGAGATTTCAGTACAGTACACAGCACAGGAGGGTTCAGTACAGCACAGGAGAGTTCAGTACAGCACAGGAGAGTTCAGTACAGTACACAGCACAGGGGAGTTCAGTACAGAATAGGAGAGTTCAGTACAGTAAACAGCACAGGAGAGTTCAGTACAGTATAGGAGAGTTCAATACAGTACACAGCACAGGAGAGTTCAGTACAGTATAGGAGAGTTCAGTACAGTAAACAGCACAGGAGAGTTCAGTACAGTACACAGCACAGGAGAGTTCAGTACAGTATAGGAGAGTTCAGTACAGTACACAGCACAGCACAGGAGAGTTCAGTACAGTATAGGAGAGTTCAGTACAGTAAACAGCACAGGAGAGTTCAGTACAGTATAGGAGAGTTCAGTACAGTAAACAGCACAGGAGAGTTCAGTACAGCAAAGGAGAGTTCAGTACAGTATAGGAGAGTTCAGTACAGTACACAGCACTGGAGAGTTCAGTACAGTATAGGAGAGTTCAGTACAGTCAACAGAACAGGAGAGTTCAGTACAGCTGAGGAGAGTTCAGTAGAGCACAGGAGAGTTCCGTACAGTATAGGAGAGTTCAGTACAGTACAGGAGAGTTCAGTACAGTATAGGAGAGTTCAGTACAGCACAGCAGAGTTCAGTACAGTAAACAGTATAGCACAGGAGAGTTCAGAACAGTACACAGTACAGCACAGGAGAGTTCAGTTCAGTACACAGCACAGCACAGCAGAGTTCAGTTCAGTTCAGTACACAGCACAGCAGAGTTCAGTTCAGTACAGTACACAGCAGAATTCAGTTCAGTACAGTACACAGCACAGCAGAGTTCAGTTCAGTACACAGCACAGCAGAGTTCAGTTCAGTACACAGCACAGCAGAGTTCAGTTCAGTACAGTACACAGCACAGAAGAGTTCAGTACAGTACACAGCACAGCACAGGAGAGTTCAGTACAGTACACAGCACAGCAGAGTTCAGTTCAGTACACAGCACAGCAGAGTTCAGTTCAGTACAGTACACAGCACAGAAGAGTTCAGTACAGTACACAGCACAGCACAGGAGAGTTCAGTACAGTACACAGTACAGGAGAGTTCAGTACAGTACACAGCACAGGATAGTTCAGTACAGTACACAGCACAGCAGAGTTCAGTTCAGTACAGTACACAGCACAGAAGAGTTCAGTACAGTACACAGCACAGCACAGGAGAGTTCAGTACAGTACACAGTACAGGAGAGTTCAGTACAGTACACAGCACAGGATAGTTCAGTACAGTACACAGCACAGGAGATTTCAGTACTGTACACAGCACATCAAGTTCATTACAGTACACAGCACAGCAGAGTTCAGTACAGTACACAGCACAGGAGAGTTCAGTTCAGTACACAGCACAGCAGAGTTCAGTTCAGTACACAGCACAGAATAGTTCAGTTCAGTACGCAGCACAGCAGAGTTCAGTTCAGTACAGTACACAGCACAGCAAAATTCAGTTCAGTACACAGCACAGAAGAGTTCAGTTCAGTTCAGTACACAGCACAGCAGAGTTCAGTTCAGTACAGTACACAGCAGAATTCAGTTCAGTACAGTACACAGCACAGCAGAGTTCAGTTCAGTACACAGCACAGCAGAGTTCAGTTCAGTACACAGCACAGCAGAGTTCAGTTCAGTACAGTACACAGCACAGAAGAGTTCAGTACAGTACACAGCACAGCACAGGAGAGTTCAGTACAGTACACAGTACAGGAGAGTTCAGTACAGTACACAGCACAGGATAGTTCAGTACAGTACACAGCACAGGAGATTTCAGTACAGTACACAGCACAGGAGAGTTCAGTACAGTACACAGCACAGGAGAGTTCAGTACAGTACACAGCACAGCACAGGAGAGTTCAGTTCAGTACAGTACACAGCACAGAAGCGTTCAGTACAGTACACAGCACAGCACAGGAGATTTCAGTACAGTACACAGCACAGGAGGGTTCAGTTCAGTACACAGCACAGAAGAGTTCAGTTCAGTACACAGCACAGCAGAGTTCAGTTCAGTACACAGCACAGCACAGCAGAGTTCAGTTCAGTACAGTACACAGCACAGAAGCGTTCAGTACAGTACACAGCACAGCACAGGAGATTTCAGTACAGTACACAGCACAGGAGGGTTCAGTACAGCACAGGAGAGTTCAGTACAGCACAGGAGAGTTCAGTACAGTACACAGCACAACACAGGAGAGTTCAGTACAGTACACAGTACAGAATAGGAGAGTTCAGTACAGTACACAGCACAGGAGAGTTCAGTACAGTACACAGCACAGGAGAGTTCAGTATAGTATAGGAGAGTTCAGTACAGTACACAGCACAGGGGAGTTCAGTACAGAATAGGAGAGTTCAGTACAGTAAACAGCACAGGAGAGTTCAGTACAGTATAGGAGAGTTCAATACAGTACACAGCACAGGAGAGTTCAGTACAGTATAGGAGAGTTCAGTACAGTAAACAGCACAGGAGAGTTCAGTACAGTACACAGCACAGGAGAGTTCAGTACAGTATAGGAGAGTTCAGTACAGTACACAGCACAGCACAGGAGAGTTCAGTACAGTATAGGAGAGTTCAGTACAGTAAACAGCACAGGAGAGTTCAGTACAGTATAGGAGAGTTCAGTACAGTAAACAGCACAGGAGAGTTCAGTACAGCAAAGGAGAGTTCAGTACAGTATAGGAGAGTTCAGTACAGTACACAGCACTGGAGAGTTCAGTACAGTATAGGAGAGTTCAGTACAGTCAACAGAACAGGAGAGTTCAGTACAGCTGAGGAGAGTTCAGTAGAGCACAGGAGAGTTCCGTACAGTATAGGAGAGTTCAGTACAGTACAGGAGAGTTCAGTACAGTATAGGAGAGTTCAGTACAGCACAGCAGAGTTCAGTACAGTAAACAGTATAGCACAGGAGAGTTCAGAACAGTACACAGTACAGCACAGGAGAGTTCAGTTCAGTACACAGCACAGCACAGCAGAGTTCAGTTCAGTTCAGTACACAGCACAGCAGAGTTCAGTTCAGTACAGTACACAGCAGAATTCAGTTCAGTACAGTACACAGCACAGCAGAGTTCAGTTCAGTACACAGCACAGCAGAGTTCAGTTCAGTACACAGCACAGCAGAGTTCAGTTCAGTACAGTACACAGCACAGAAGAGTTCAGTACAGTACACAGCACAGCACAGGAGAGTTCAGTACAGTACACAGCACAGCAGAGTTCAGTTCAGTACACAGCACAGCAGAGTTCAGTTCAGTACAGTACACAGCACAGAAGAGTTCAGTACAGTACACAGCACAGCACAGGAGAGTTCAGTACAGTACACAGTACAGGAGAGTTCAGTACAGTACACAGCACAGGATAGTTCAGTACAGTACACAGCACAGCAGAGTTCAGTTCAGTACAGTACACAGCACAGAAGAGTTCAGTACAGTACACAGCACAGCACAGGAGAGTTCAGTACAGTACACAGTACAGGAGAGTTCAGTACAGTACACAGCACAGGATAGTTCAGTACAGTACACAGCACAGGAGATTTCAGTACTGTACACAGCACATCAAGTTCATTACAGTACACAGCACAGCAGAGTTCATTACAGTACACAGCACAGGAGAGTTCAGTTCAGTACACAGCACAGCAGAGTTCAGTTCAGTACACAGCACAGAATAGTTCAGTTCAGTACGCAGCACAGCAGAGTTCAGTTCAGTACAGTACACAGCACAGCAAAATTCAGTTCAGTACACAGCACAGAAGAGTTCAGTTCAGTTCAGTACACAGCACAGCAGAGTTCAGTTCAGTACAGTACACAGCAGAATTCAGTTCAGTACAGTACACAGCACAGCAGAGTTCAGTTCAGTACACAGCACAGCAGAGTTCAGTTCAGTACACAGCACAGCAGAGTTCAGTTCAGTACAGTACACAGCACAGAAGAGTTCAGTACAGTACACAGCACAGCACAGGAGAGTTCAGTACAGTACACAGTACAGGAGAGTTCAGTACAGTACACAGCACAGGATAGTTCAGTACAGTACACAGCACAGGAGATTTCAGTACAGTACACAGCACAGGAGAGTTCAGTACAGTACACAGCACAGGAGAGTTCAGTACAGTACACAGCACAGCACAGGAGAGTTCAGTACAGTACACAGCACAGGAGAGTTCAGTACAGTACAGCACAGCAGAGTTCAGTACAGTATAGGAGAGTTCAGTACAGTACACAGCACAGGAGAGTTCAGTACAGTATAGGAGAGTTCAGTACAGTAAACAGCACAGGAGAGTACAGTACAGCACAGGAGAGTTCAGTACAGTACAGGACAGTTCAGTACAGTATAGGAGAATTCAGTACAGTACAGGAGAGTTCAGTACAGTATAGGAGAATTCAGTACAGCACAGGAGAGTTCAGTACAGTACACAGCACAGCACAGGAGAGTTCAGTACAGTACACAGCACAGGAGAGTTCAGTAGAGTACAATACACAGCACAGGAGAGTTCAGTACAGTACACAGTACAGCAGAGTTCAGTACAGTACACAGCACAGGACAGTTCAGTACAGTACACATCACAGGAGAGTTCAGTACAGTACACAGCACAGCAGAGTTCAGTACTGTACACAGCACAGCAAGTTCATTACAGTACACAGCACAGCAGAGTTCAGTACAGTACACAGCACAGGAGAGTTCAGTTCAGTACACAGCACAGCAGAGTTCAGTTCAGTACACAGCACAGAATAGTTCAGTTCAGTACGCAGCACAGCAGAGTTCAGTTCAGTACAGTACACAGCACAGCAAAATTCAGTTCAGTACACAGCACAGAAGAGTTCAGTTCAGTACACAGCACAGCAGAGTTCAGTTCAGTACACAGCACAGCACAGCAGAGTTCAGTTCAGTACAGTACACAGCACAGAAGCGTTCAGTACAGTACACAGCACAGCACAGGAGATTTCAGTACAGTACACAGCACAGGAGGGTTCAGTACAGCACAGGAGAGTTCAGTACAGCACAGGAGAGTTCAGTACAGTACACAGCACAACACAGGAGAGTTCAGTACAGTACACAGTACAGAATAGGAGAGTTCAGTACAGTACACAGCACAGGAGAGTTCAGTACAGTACACAGCACAGGAGAGTTCAGTATAGTATAGGAGAGTTCAGTACAGTACACAGCACAGGGGAGTTCAGTACAGAATAGGAGAGTTCAGTACAGTAAACAGCACAGGAGAGTTCAGTACAGTATAGGAGAGTTCAATACAGTACACAGCACAGGAGAGTTCAGTACAGTATAGGAGAGTTCAGTACAGTAAACAGCACAGGAGAGTTCAGTACAGTACACAGCACAGGAGAGTTCAGTACAGTATAGGAGAGTTCAGTACAGTACACAGCACAGCACAGGAGAGTTCAGTACAGTATAGGAGAGTTCAGTACAGTAAACAGCACAGGAGAGTTCAGTACAGTATAGGAGAGTTCAGTACAGTAAACAGCACAGGAGAGTTCAGTACAGCAAAGGAGAGTTCAGTACAGTATAGGAGAGTTCAGTACAGTACACAGCACTGGAGAGTTCAGTACAGTATAGGAGAGTTCAGTACAGTCAACAGAACAGGAGAGTTCAGTACAGCTGAGGAGAGTTCAGTAGAGCACAGGAGAGTTCCGTACAGTATAGGAGAGTTCAGTACAGTACAGGAGAGTTC
This sequence comes from Thymallus thymallus, assembly GCA_023634145.1. Lineage (NCBI taxonomy): Eukaryota > Metazoa > Chordata > Actinopteri > Salmoniformes > Salmonidae > Thymallus > Thymallus thymallus. The sequence goes on along the minus strand of CM042399.1, from coordinate 5,689,782 downwards.
AGTACAGTATAGGAGAGTTCAGTACAGCACAGCAGAGTTCAGTACAGTAAACAGTATAGCACAGGAGAGTTCAGAACAGTACACAGTACAGCACAGGAGAGTTCAGTTCAGTACACAGCACAGCACAGCAGAGTTCAGTTCAGTTCAGTACACAGCACAGCAGAGTTCAGTTCAGTACAGTACACAGCAGAATTCAGTTCAGTACAGTACACAGCACAGCAGAGTTCAGTTCAGTACACAGCACAGCAGAGTTCAGTTCAGTACACAGCACAGCAGAGTTCAGTTCAGTACAGTACACAGCACAGAAGAGTTCAGTACAGTACACAGCACAGCACAGGAGAGTTCAGTACAGTACACAGTACAGGAGAGTTCAGTACAGTACACAGCACAGGATAGTTCAGTACAGTACACAGCACAGGAGATTTCAGTACAGTACACAGCACAGGAGAGTTCAGTACAGTACACAGCACAGGAGAGTTCAGTACAGTACACAGCACAGCACAGGAGAGTTCAGTACAGTACACAGCACAGGAGAGTTCAGTACAGTACAGCACAGCAGAGTTCAGTACAGTATAGGAGAGTTCAGTACAGTACACAGCACAGGAGAGTTCAGTACAGTATAGGAGAGTTCAGTACAGTAAACAGCACAGGAGAGTACAGTACAGCACAGGAGAGTTCAGTACAGTACAGGACAGTTCAGTACAGTATAGGAGAATTCAGTACAGTACAGGAGAGTTCAGTACAGTATAGGAGAATTCAGTACAGCACAGGAGAGTTCAGTACAGTACACAGCACAGCACAGGAGAGTTCAGTACAGTACACAGCACAGGAGAGTTCAGTAGAGTACAATACACAGCACAGGAGAGTTCAGTACAGTACACAGTACAGCAGAGTTCAGTACAGTACACAGCACAGGACAGTTCAGTACAGTACACATCACAGGAGAGTTCAGTACAGTACACAGCACAGCAGAGTTCAGTACTGTACACAGCACATCAAGTTCATTACAGTACACAGCACAGCAGAGTTCAGTACAGTACACAGCACAGGAGAGTTCAGTTCAGTACACAGCACAGCAGAGTTCAGTTCAGTACACAGCACAGAATAGTTCAGTTCAGTACGCAGCACAGCAGAGTTCAGTTCAGTACAGTACACAGCACAGCAAAATTCAGTTCAGTACACAGCACAGAAGAGTTCAGTTCAGTTCAGTACACAGCACAGCAGAGTTCAGTTCAGTACAGTACACAGCAGAATTCAGTTCAGTACAGTACACAGCACAGCAGAGTTCAGTTCAGTACACAGCACAGCAGAGTTCAGTTCAGTACACAGCACAGCAGAGTTCAGTTCAGTACAGTACACAGCACAGAAGAGTTCAGTACAGTACACAGCACAGCACAGGAGAGTTCAGTACAGTACACAGTACAGGAGAGTTCAGTACAGTACACAGCACAGGATAGTTCAGTACAGTACACAGCACAGGAGATTTCAGTACAGTACACAGCACAGGAGAGTTCAGTACAGTACACAGCACAGGAGAGTTCAGTACAGTACACAGCACAGCACAGGAGAGTTCAGTACAGTACACAGCACAGGAGAGTTCAGTACAGTACAGCACAGCAGAGTTCAGTACAGTATAGGAGAGTTCAGTACAGTACACAGCACAGGAGAGTTCAGTACAGTATAGGAGAGTTCAGTACAGTAAACAGCACAGGAGAGTACAGTACAGCACAGGAGAGTTCAGTACAGTACAGGACAGTTCAGTACAGTATAGGAGAATTCAGTACAGTACAGGAGAGTTCAGTACAGTATAGGAGAATTCAGTACAGCACAGGAGAGTTCAGTACAGTACACAGCACAGCACAGGAGAGTTCAGTACAGTACACAGCACAGGAGAGTTCAGTAGAGTACAATACACAGCACAGGAGAGTTCAGTACAGTACACAGTACAGCAGAGTTCAGTACAGTACACAGCACAGGACAGTTCAGTACAGTACACATCACAGGAGAGTTCAGTACAGTACACAGCACAGCAGAGTTCAGTACTGTACACAGCACAGCAAGTTCATTACAGTACACAGCACAGCAGAGTTCAGTACAGTACACAGCACAGGAGAGTTCAGTTCAGTACACAGCACAGCAGAGTTCAGTTCAGTACACAGCACAGAATAGTTCAGTTCAGTACGCAGCACAGCAGAGTTCAGTTCAGTACAGTACACAGCACAGCAAAATTCAGTTCAGTACACAGCACAGAAGAGTTCAGTTCAGTACACAGCACAGCAGAGTTCAGTTCAGTACACAGCACAGCACAGCAGAGTTCAGTTCAGTACAGTACACAGCACAGAAGCGTTCAGTACAGTACACAGCACAGGAGAGCTCAGTACAGTACACAGCACAGCAGAGTTCAGTACAATACACAGCACATTAAGTTCATTACAGTACACAGCACATCTGTTTCAGTACAGTACACAGCACAGCAGAGTTCAGTTCAGTACACAGCACAGCAGAGTTCAGTTCAGTACACAGCACAGCAGAGTTCAGTTCAGTACACAGCAAAGCAGAGTTCAGTTCAGTACACAGCACAGCAGAGTTCAGTTCAGTACACAGCACAGCAGAGTTCAGTTCAGTACAGTACACAGCACAGAAGAGTTCAGTACAGTACACAGCACAGCAGAGTTCAGTTCAGTACACAGCACAGCAGAGTTCAGTTCAGTACACAGCACAGCAGAGTTCAGTTCAGTACACAGTAAAGCACAGGAGAGTTCAGTACAGTACACAGCACAGGAGAGTTCAGTACAGTACACAGTACAGCACAGGAGAGTTCAGTACAGTATAGGATAGTTCAGTACAGTACACAGTAAAGCACAGGAGAGTTCAGTACAGTACACAGCACAGCACAGGAGAGTTCAGTACAGTACACAGTACAGCACAGGAGAGCTCAGTACAGTACAAAACACAGGATAGTTCAGTACAGTACACAGCACAGGAGAGTTCAGTACAGCACAGGAGAGTTCAGTACAGTATAGGAGAGTTCAGTACAGTAAACAGCACAGGAGAGTTCAGTACAGCACAGGAGAGTTCAGTACAGTATAGGAGAGTTCAGTACAGTACACAGCACAGGAGAGTTCAGTACAGTATAGGAGAGTTCAGTACAGTACACAGCACAGGAGAGTTCAGTACAGCACAGGATAGTTCAGTACAGTACAGGAGAGTTCAGTACAGTATAGGAGAGTTCAGTACTGTACTGGAGAGTTCAGTACAGTATAGGAGAGTTCAGTACAGCACAGGAGAGTTCAGTACAGTACACATTACAGCAAAGGAGAGTTCAGTACAGTACACAGTACAGCACAGGAGAGTTCAGTACAGTACACAGCACAGCACAGGAGAGTTCAGTACAGTACACAGCACAGGAGAGTTCAGTACAGTACACAGCACAGGAGAGTTCAGTACAGTACACAGCACAGGAGAGTTCAGTTCAGTACACAGCACAGGAGAGTTCAGTACAGTACACAGCACAGGAGAGTTCAGTACAGTACAGGAGAGTTCAGTACAGCACAGCAGAGTTCAGTACAGTAATCAGTATAGCACAGGAGAGTTCAGAACAGTACACAGTACAGCACAGGAGAGTTCAGTTCAGTACACAGCACAGCACAGCAGAGTTCAGTTCAGTACACAGCACAGCAGAGTTCAGTTCAGTACACAGCACAGCAGAATTCAGTTCAGTACAGTACACAGCACAGCAGAGTTCAGTTCAGTACACAGCACAGCAGAGTTCAGTTCAGTACACAGCACAGCAGAGTTCAGTTCAGTACAGTACACAGCACAGAAGAGTTCAGTACAGTACACAGCACAGCACAGGAGAGTTCAGTACAGTACACAGTACAGGAGAGTTCAGTACAGTACACAGCACAGGATAGTTCAGTACAGTACACAGCACAGGAGATTTCAGTACAGTACAGTACACAGCACAGCAGAGTTCAGTTCAGTACACAGCACAGCAGAGTTCAGTTCAGTACACAGCACAGCAGAGTTCAGTTCAGTACAGTACACAGCACAGAAGAGTTCAGTACAGTACACAGCACAGCACAGGAGAGTTCAGTACAGTACACAGTACAGGAGAGTTCAGTACAGTACACAGCACAGGATAGTTCAGTTCAGTACACAGCACAGCAGAGTTCAGTTCAGTACAGTACACAGCACAGCAGAGTTCAGTTCAGTACACAGCACAGCAGAGTTCAGTTCAGTACACAGCACAGCACAGCAGAGTTCAGTTCAGTACAGTACACAGCACAGAAGCGTTCAGTACAGTACACAGCACAGGAGAGCTCAGTACAGTACACAGCACAGCAGAGTTCAGTACAATACACAGCACATTAAGTTCATTACAGTACACAGCACATCTGTTTCAGTACAGTACACAGCACAGCAGAGTTCAGTTCAGTACACAGCACAGCAGAGTTCAGTTCAGTACACAGCACAGCAGAGTTCAGTTCAGTACACAGCACAGCAGAGTTCAGTTCAGTACACAGCACAGCAGAGTTCAGTTCAGTACACAGCACAGCACAGCAGACTTCAGTTCAGTACAGTACACAGCACAGCAGAGTTCAGTTCAGTACACAGCACAGCAGAGTTCAGTTCAGTACACAGCACAGCAGAGTTCAGTTCAGTACACAGTAAAGCACAGGAGAGTTCAGTACAGTACACAGCACAGGAGAGTTCAGTACAGTACACAGTACAGCACAGGAGAGTTCAGTACAGTACACAGCACAGGAGAGTTCAGTACAGTACACAGCACAGGAGAGTTCAGTACAGTACACAGCACAGGAGAGTTCAGTTCAGTACACAGCACAGGAGAGTTCAGTACAGTACACAGCACAGGAGAGTTCAGTACAGTACAGGAGAGTTCAGTACAGCACAGCAGAGTTCAGTACAGTAAACAGTATAGCACAGGAGAGTTCAGAACAGTACACAGTACAGCACAGGAGAGTTCAGTTCAGTACACAGCACAGCACAGCAGAGTTCAGTTCAGTACACAGCACAGCAGAGTTCAGTTCAGTACACAGCACAGCAGAATTCAGTTCAGTACAGTACACAGCACAGCAGAGTTCAGTTCAGTACACAGCACAGCAGAGTTCAGTTCAGTACAGTACACAGCACAGAAGAGTTCAGTACAGTACACAGCAAAGCAGAGTTCAGTTCAGTACACAGCACAGCAGAGTTCAGTTCAGTACACAGCACAGCAGAGTTCAGTTCAGTACACAGTAAAGCACAGGAGAGTTCAGTACAGTACACAGCACAGGAGAGTTCAGTACAGTACACAGTACAGCACAGGAGAGTTCAGTACAGTATAGGATAGTTCAGTACAGTACACAGTAAAGCACAGGAGAGTTCAGTACAGTACACAGCACAGCACAGGAGAGTTCAGTACAGTACACAGTACAGCACAGGAGAGCTCAGTACAGTACAAAACACAGGATAGTTCAGTACAGTACACAGCACAGGAGAGTTCAGTACAGCACAGGAGAGTTCAGTACAGTATAGGAGAGTTCAGTACAGTAAACAGCACAGGAGAGTTCAGTACAGCACAGGAGAGTTCAGTACAGTATAGGAGAGTTCAGTACAGTACACAGCACAGGAGAGTTCAGTACAGTATAGGAGAGTTCAGTACAGTACACAGCACAGGAGAGTTCAGTACAGCACAGGATAGTTCAGTACAGTACAGGAGAGTTCAGTACAGTATAGGAGAGTTCAGTACTGTACTGGAGAGTTCAGTACAGTATAGGAGAGTTCAGTACAGCACAGGAGAGTTCAGTACAGTACACATTACAGCAAAGGAGAGTTCAGTACAGTACACAGTACAGCACAGGAGAGTTCAGTACAGTACACAGCACAGCACAGGAGAGTTCAGTACAGTACACAGCACAGGAGAGTTCAGTACAGTACACAGCACAGGAGAGTTCAGTACAGTACACAGCACAGGAGAGTTCAGTTCAGTACACAGCACAGGAGAGTTCAGTACAGTACACAGCACAGGAGAGTTCAGTACAGTACAGGAGAGTTCAGTACAGCACAGCAGAGTTCAGTACAGTAAACAGTATAGCACAGGAGAGTTCAGAACAGTACACAGTACAGCACAGGAGAGTTCAGTTCAGTACACAGCACAGCACAGCAGAGTTCAGTTCAGTACACAGCACAGCAGAGTTCAGTTCAGTACACAGCACAGCAGAATTCAGTTCAGTACAGTACACAGCACAGCAGAGTTCAGTTCAGTACACAGCACAGCAGAGTTCAGTTCAGTACACAGCACAGCAGAGTTCAGTTCAGTACAGTACACAGCACAGAAGAGTTCAGTACAGTACACAGCACAGCACAGGAGAGTTCAGTACAGTACACAGTACAGGAGAGTTCAGTACAGTACACAGCACAGGATAGTTCAGTACAGTACACAGCACAGGAGATTTCAGTACAGTACAGTACACAGCACAGCAGAGTTCAGTTCAGTACACAGCACAGCAGAGTTCAGTTCAGTACACAGCACAGCAGAGTTCAGTTCAGTACAGTACACAGCACAGAAGAGTTCAGTACAGTACACAGCACAGCACAGGAGAGTTCAGTACAGTACACAGTACAGGAGAGTTCAGTACAGTACACAGCACAGGATAGTTCAGTTCAGTACACAGCACAGCAGAGTTCAGTTCAGTACAGTACACAGCACAGCAGAGTTCAGTTCAGTACACAGCACAGCAGAGTTCAGTTCAGTACACAGCACAGCACAGCAGAGTTCAGTTCAGTACAGTACACAGCACAGAAGCGTTCAGTACAGTACACAGCACAGGAGAGCTCAGTACAGTACACAGCACAGCAGAGTTCAGTACAATACACAGCACATTAAGTTCATTACAGTACACAGCACATCTGTTTCAGTACAGTACACAGCACAGCAGAGTTCAGTTCAGTACACAGCACAGCAGAGTTCAGTTCAGTACACAGCACAGCAGAGTTCAGTTCAGTACACAGCACAGCAGAGTTCAGTTCAGTACACAGCACAGCAGAGTTCAGTTCAGTACACAGCACAGCACAGCAGACTTCAGTTCAGTACAGTACACAGCACAGAAGAGTTCAGTACAGTACACAGCACAGCAGAGTTCAGTTCAGTACACAGCACAGCAGAGTTCAGTTCAGTACACAGCACAGCAGAGTTCAGTTCAGTACACAGTAAAGCACAGGAGAGTTCAGTACAGTACACAGCACAGGAGAGTTCAGTACAGTACACAGTACAGCACAGGAGAGTTCAGTACAGTATAGGATAGTTCAGTACAGTACACAGTAAAGCACAGGAGAGTTCAGTACAGTACACAGCACAGCACAGGAGAGTTCAGTACAGTACACAGTACAGCACAGGATAGTTCAGTACAGTACAAAACACAGGATAGTTCAGTACAGTACACAGCACAGGAGAGTTCAGTACAGCACAGGAGAGTTCAGTACAGTATAGGAGAGTTCAGTACAGTAAACAGCACAGGAGAGTTCAGTACAATACAGGAGAGTTCAGTACAGTATAGGAGAGTTCAGTACAGTACACAGCACAGGAGAGTTCAGTACAGTATAGGAGAGTTCAGTACAGTACACAGCACAGGAGAGTTCAGTACAGCACAGGATAGTTCAGTACAGTACAGGAGAGTTCAGTACAGTATAGGAGAGTTCAGTACTGTACTGGAGAGTTCAGTACAGTATAGGAGAGTTCAGTACAGCACAGGAGAGTTCAGTACAGTACACATTACAGCAAAGGAGAGTTCAGTACAGTACACAGTACAGCACAGGAGAGTTCAGTACACAGCACAGCAGAGTTCAGTTCAGTACACAGCACAGCAGAGTTCAGTTCAGTACAGTACACAGCACAGAAGAGTTCAGTACAGTACACAGCACAGCACAGGAGAGTTCAGTACAGTACACAGTACAGGAGAGTTCAGTACAGTACACAGCACAGGATAGTTCAGTACAGTACACAGCACAGGAGATTTCAGTACAGTACAGTACACAGCACAGCAGAGTTCAGTTCAGTACACAGCACAGCAGAGTTCAGTTCAGTACACAGCACAGCAGAGTTCAGTTCAGTACAGTACACAGCACAGAAGAGTTCAGTACAGTACACAGCACAGCACAGGAGAGTTCAGTACAGTACACAGTACAGGAGAGTTCAGTACAGTACACAGCACAGGATAGTTCAGTTCAGTACACAGCACAGCAGAGTTCAGTTCAGTACAGTACACAGCACAGCAGAGTTCAGTTCAGTACACAGCACAGCAGAGTTCAGTTCAGTACACAGCACAGCACAGCAGAGTTCAGTTCAGTACAGTACACAGCACAGAAGCGTTCAGTACAGTACACAGCACAGGAGAGCTCAGTACAGTACACAGCACAGCAGAGTTCAGTACAATACACAGCACATTAAGTTCATTACAGTACACAGCACATCTGTTTCAGTACAGTACACAGCACAGCAGAGTTCAGTTCAGTACACAGCACAGCAGAGTTCAGTTCAGTACACAGCACAGCAGAGTTCAGTTCAGTACACAGCACAGCAGAGTTCAGTTCAGTACACAGCACAGCAGAGTTCAGTTCAGTACACAGCACAGCACAGCAGACTTCAGTTCAGTACAGTACACAGCACAGAAGAGTTCAGTACAGTACACAGCACAGCAGAGTTCAGTTCAGTACACAGCACAGCAGAGTTCAGTTCAGTACACAGCACAGCAGAGTTCAGTTCAGTACACAGTAAAGCACAGGAGAGTTCAGTACAGTACACAGCACAGGAGAGTTCAGTACAGTACACAGTACAGCACAGGAGAGTTCAGTACAGTATAGGATAGTTCAGTACAGTACACAGTAAAGCACAGGAGAGTTCAGTACAGTACACAGCACAGCACAGGAGAGTTCAGTACAGTACACAGTACAGCACAGGATAGTTCAGTACAGTACAAAACACAGGATAGTTCAGTACAGTACACAGCACAGGAGAGTTCAGTACAGCACAGGAGAGTTCAGTACAGTATAGGAGAGTTCAGTACAGTAAACAGCACAGGAGAGTTCAGTACAATACAGGAGAGTTCAGTACAGTATAGGAGAGTTCAGTACAGTACACAGCACAGGAGAGTTCAGTACAGTATAGGAGAGTTCAGTACAGTACACAGCACAGGAGAGTTCAGTACAGCACAGGATAGTTCAGTACAGTACAGGAGAGTTCAGTACAGTATAGGAGAGTTCAGTACTGTACTGGAGAGTTCAGTACAGTATAGGAGAGTTCAGTACAGCACAGGAGAGTTCAGTACAGTACACATTACAGCAAAGGAGAGTTCAGTACAGTACACAGTACAGCACAGGAGAGTTCAGTACAGTACACAGCACAGCACAGGAGAGTTCAGTACAGTACACAGCACAGGAGAGTTCAGTACAGTACACAGCACAGGAGAGTTCAGTACAGTACACAGCACAGGAGAGTTCAGTTCAGTACACAGCACAGGAGAGTTCAGTACAGTACACAGCACAGGAGAGTTCAGTACAGTACAGGAGAGTTCAGTACAGCACAGCAGAGTTCAGTTCAGTACACAGCACAGCACAGCAGAGTTCAGTTCAGTACACAGCACAGCAGAGTTCAGTTCAGTACACAGCACAGCAGAATTCAGTTCAGTACAGTACACAGCACAGCAGAGTTCAGTTCAGTACACAGCACAGCAGAGTTCAGTTCAGTACACAGCACAGCAGAGTTCAGTTCAGTACAGTACACAGCACAGAAGAGTTCAGTACAGTACACAGCACAGCACAGGAGAGTTCAGTACAGTACACAGTACAGGAGAGTTCAGTACAGTACACAGCACAGGATAGTTCAGTACAGTACACAGCACAGGAGATTTCAGTACAGTACACAGCACAGGAGAGTTCAGTACAGTACACAGCACAGGAGAGTTCAGTACAGTACACAGCACAGCACAGGAGAGTTCAGTACAGTACACAGCACAGGAGAGTTTAGTACAGTACAGCACAGCAGAGTTCAGTACAGTATAGGAGAGTTCAGTACAGTACACAGCACAGGAGAGTTCAGTACAGTATAGGAGAGTTCAGTACAGTAAACAGCACAGGAGAGTACAGTACAGCACAGGAGAGTTCAGTACAGTACAGGACAGTTCAGTACAGTATAGGAGAATTCAGTACAGTACAGGAGAGTTCAGTACAGTATAGGAGAATTCAGTACAGCACAGGAGAGTTCAGTACAGTACACAGCACAGCACAGGAGAGTTCAGTACAGTACACAGCACTGGAGAGTTCAGTAGAGTACACAGCACAGGAGAGTTTAGTACAGTGCACAGCACAGGAGAGTTCAGTACAGTACACAGCACAGGAGAGTTCAGTACAGTACACAGCACAGTACAGGAGAGTTCAGTACAGTACAGCAGAGTTCAGTACAGTACACAGCACTCCACAGGAGAGTTCAGTACAGTACACAGCACATTAGAGTTCAGTACAGTACACAGCACAGCAGAGTTCAGTACAGTACACAGCACAGGAGAGTTCAGTACAGTACACATCACAGGAGAGTTCAGTACAGTACACAGCACAGCAGAGTTCAGTACTGTACACAGCACAGCAAGTTCATTACAGTACACAGCACAGCAGAGTTCAGTACAGTACACAGCACAGGAGAGTTCAGTTCAGTACACAGCACAGCAGAGTTCAGTTCAGTACACAGCACAGAATAGTTCAGTTCAGTACACAGCACAGCAGAGTTCAGTTCAGTACAGTACACAGCACAGCAAAACTCAGTTCAGTACACAGCACAGAAGAGTTCAGTTCAGTACACAGCACAGCAGAGTTCAGTTCAGTACACAGCACAGCAGAGTTCAGTTCAGTACACAGCACAGCACAGCAGAGTTCAGTTCAGTACAGTACACAGCACAGAAGCGTTCAGTACAGTACACAGCACAGGAGAGCTCAGTACAGTACACAGCACAGCAGAGTTCAGTTCAGTACACAGCACAGCAGAGTTCAGTTCAGTACACAGCACAGCAGAGTTCAGTTCAGTACACAGCACAGCAGAGTTCAGTTCAGTACACAGCACAGCACAGCAGAGTTCAGTTCAGTACAGTACACAGCACAGAAGAGTTCAGTACAGTACACAGCACAGCAGAGTTCAGTTCAGTACACAGCACAGCAGAGTTCAGTTCAGTACACAGCACAGCACAGCAGAGTTCAGTTCAGTACAGTACACAGCACAGAAGAGTTCAGTACAGTACACAGCACAGCAGAGTTCAGTTCAGTACACAGCACAGCAGAGTTCAGTTCAGTACACAGCACAGCAGAGTTCAGTTCAGTACACAGCACAGCACAGGAGAGTTCAGTACAGTACACAGTACAGGAGAGTTCAGTACAGTACACAGCACAGGATAGTTCAGTACAGTACACAGCACAGGAGATTTCAGTACAGTACAGTACACAGCACAGCAGAGTTCAGTTCAGTACACAGCACAGCAGAGTTCAGTTCAGTACACAGCACAGCAGAGTTCAGTTCAGTACAGTACACAGCACAGAAGAGTTCAGTACAGTACACAGCACAGCACAGGAGAGTTCAGTACAGTACACAGTACAGGAGAGTTCAGTACAGTACACAGCACAGGATAGTTCAGTTCAGTACACAGCACAGCAGAGTTCAGTTCAGTACAGTACACAGCACAGCAGAGTTCAGTTCAGTACACAGCACAGCAGAGTTCAGTTCAGTACACAGCACAGCACAGCAGAGTTCAGTTCAGTACAGTACACAGCACAGAAGCGTTCAGTACAGTACACAGCACAGGAGAGCTCAGTACAGTACACAGCACAGCAGAGTTCAGTACAATACACAGCACATTAAGTTCATTACAGTACACAGCACATCTGTTTCAGTACAGTACACAGCACAGCAGAGTTCAGTTCAGTACACAGCACAGCAGAGTTCAGTTCAGTACACAGCACAGCAGAGTTCAGTTCAGTACACAGCACAGCAGAGTTCAGTTCAGTACACAGCACAGCAGAGTTCAGTTCAGTACACAGCACAGCACAGCAGACTTCAGTTCAGTACAGTACACAGCACAGAAGAGTTCAGTACAGTACACAGCACAGCAGAGTTCAGTTCAGTACACAGCACAGCAGAGTTCAGTTCAGTACACAGCACAGCAGAGTTCAGTTCAGTACACAGTAAAGCACAGGAGAGTTCAGTACAGTACACAGCACAGGAGAGTTCAGTACAGTACACAGTACAGCACAGGAGAGTTCAGTACAGTATAGGATAGTTCAGTACAGTACACAGTAAAGCACAGGAGAGTTCAGTACAGTACACAGCACAGCACAGGAGAGTTCAGTACAGTACACAGTACAGCACAGGATAGTTCAGTACAGTACAAAACACAGGATAGTTCAGTACAGTACACAGCACAGGAGAGTTCAGTACAGCACAGGAGAGTTCAGTACAGTATAGGAGAGTTCAGTACAGTAAACAGCACAGGAGAGTTCAGTACAGCACAGGAGAGTTCAGTACAGTATAGGAGAGTTCAGTACAGTACACAGCACAGGAGAGTTCAGTACAGTATAGGAGAGTTCAGTACAGTACACAGCACAGGAGAGTTCAGTACAGCACAGGATAGTTCAGTACAGTACAGGAGAGTTCAGTACAGTATAGGAGAGTTCAGTACTGTACTGGAGAGTTCAGTACAGTATAGGAGAGTTCAGTACAGCACAGGAGAGTTCAGTACAGTACACATTACAGCAAAGGAGAGTTCAGTACAGTACACAGTACAGCACAGGAGAGTTCAGTACAGTACACAGCACAGCACAGGAGAGTTCAGTACAGTACACAGCACAGGAGAGTTCAGTACAGTACACAGCACAGGAGAGTTCAGTACAGTACACAGCACAGGAGAGTTCAGTTCAGTACACAGCACAGGAGAGTTCAGTACAGTACACAGCACAGGAGAGTTCAGTACAGTACAGGAGAGTTCAGTACAGCACAGCAGAGTTCAGTACAGTAAACAGTATAGCACAGGAGAGTTCAGAACAGTACACAGTACAGCACAGGAGAGTTCAGTTCAGTACACAGCACAGCACAGCAGAGTTCAGTTCAGTACACAGCACAGCAGAGTTCAGTTCAGTACACAGCACAGCAGAATTCAGTTCAGTACAGTACACAGCACAGCAGAGTTCAGTTCAGTACACAGCACAGCAGAGTTCAGTTCAGTACACAGCACAGCAGAGTTCAGTTCAGTACACAGCACAGCAGAGTTCAGTTCAGTACACAGTAAAGCACAGGAGAGTTCAGTACAGTACACAGCACAGGAGAGTTCAGTACAGTACACAGTACAGCACAGGAGAGTTCAGTACAGTATAGGATAGTTCAGTACAGTACACAGTAAAGCACAGGACAGTTCAGTACAGTACACAGCACAGCACAGGAGAGTTCAGTACAGTACACAGTACAGCACAGGATAGTTCAGTACAGTACAAAACACAGGATAGTTCAGTACAGTACACAGCACAGGAGAGTTCAGTACAGCACAGGAGAGTTCAGTACAGTATAGGAGAGTTCAGTACAGTAAACAGCACAGGAGAGTTCAGTACAGCACAGGAGAGTTCAGTACAGTATAGGAGAGTTCAGTACAGTACACAGCACAGGAGAGTTCAGTACAGTATAGGAGAGTTCAGTACAGTACACAGCACAGGAGAGTTCAGTACAGCACAGGATAGTTCAGTACAGTACAGGAGAGTTCAGTACAGTATAGGAGAGTTCAGTACTGTACTGGAGAGTTCAGTACAGTATAGGAGAGTTCAGTACAGCACAGGAGAGTTCAGTACAGTACACATTACAGCAAAGGAGAGTTCAGTACAGTACACAGTACAGCACAGGAGAGTTCAGTACAGTACACAGCACAGCACAGGAGAGTTCAGTACAGTACACAGCACAGGAGAGTTCAGTACAGTACACAGCACAGGAGAGTTCAGTACAGTACACAGCACAGGAGAGTTCAGTTCAGTACACAGCACAGGAGAGTTCAGTACAGTACACAGCACAGGAGAGTTCAGTACAGTACAGGAGAGTTCAGTACAGCACAGCAGAGTTCAGTACAGTAAACAGTATAGCACAGGAGAGTTCAGAACAGTACACAGTACAGCACAGGAGAGTTCAGTTCAGTACACAGCACAGCACAGCAGAGTTCAGTTCAGTACACAGCACAGCAGAGTTCAGTTCAGTACACAGCACAGCAGAATTCAGTTCAGTACAGTACACAGCACAGCAGAGTTCAGTTCAGTACACAGCACAGCAGAGTTCAGTTCAGTACAGTACACAGCACAGAAGAGTTCAGTACAGTACACAGCACAGCAGAGTTCAGTTCAGTACACAGCACAGCAGAGTTCAGTTCAGTACACAGCACAGCAGAGTTCAGTTCAGTACACAGTAAAGCACAGGAGAGTTCAGTACAGTACACAGCACAGGAGAGTTCAGTACAGTACACAGTACAGCACAGGAGAGTTCAGTACAGTATAGGATAGTTCAGTACAGTACACAGTAAAGCACAGGAGAGTTCAGTACAGTACACAGCACAGCACAGGAGAGTTCAGTACAGTACACAGTACAGCACAGGAGAGCTCAGTACAGTACAAAACACAGGATAGTTCAGTACAGTACACAGCACAGGAGAGTTCAGTACAGCACAGGAGAGTTCAGTACAGTATAGGAGAGTTCAGTACAGTAAACAGCACAGGAGAGTTCAGTACAGCACAGGAGAGTTCAGTACAGTATAGGAGAGTTCAGTACAGTACACAGCACAGGAGAGTTCAGTACAGTATAGGAGAGTTCAGTACAGTACACAGCACAGGAGAGTTCAGTACAGCACAGGATAGTTCAGTACAGTACAGGAGAGTTCAGTACAGTATAGGAGAGTTCAGTACTGTACTGGAGAGTTCAGTACAGTATAGGAGAGTTCAGTACAGCACAGGAGAGTTCAGTACAGTACACATTACAGCAAAGGAGAGTTCAGTACAGTACACAGTACAGCACATGAGAGTTCAGTACAGTACACAGCACAGCACAGGAGAGTTCAGTACAGTACACAGCACAGGAGAGTTCAGTACAGTACACAGCACAGGAGAGTTCAGTACAGTACACAGCACAGGAGAGTTCAGTTCAGTACACAGCACAGGAGAGTTCAGTACAGTACACAGCACAGGAGAGTTCAGTACAGTACAGGAGAGTTCAGTACAGCACAGCAGAGTTCAGTACAGTAAACAGTATAGCACAGGAGAGTTCAGAACAGTACACAGTACAGCACAGGAGAGTTCAGTTCAGTACACAGCACAGCACAGCAGAGTTCAGTTCAGTACACAGCACAGCAGAGTTCAGTTCAGTACACAGCACAGCAGAATTCAGTTCAGTACAGTACACAGCACAGCAGAGTTCAGTTCAGTACACAGCACAGCAGAGTTCAGTTCAGTACACAGCACAGCAGAGTTCAGTTCAGTACAGTACACAGCACAGAAGAGTTCAGTACAGTACACAGCACAGCACAGGAGAGTTCAGTACAGTACACAGTACAGGAGAGTTCAGTACAGTACACAGCACAGGATAGTTCAGTACAGTACACAGCACAGGAGATTTCAGTACAGTACAGTACACAGCACAGCAGAGTTCAGTTCAGTACACAGCACAGCAGAGTTCAGTTCAGTACACAGCACAGCAGAGTTCAGTTCAGTACAGTACACAGCACAGAAGAGTTCAGTACAGTACACAGCACAGCACAGGAGAGTTCAGTACAGTACACAGTACAGGAGAGTTCAGTACAGTACACAGCACAGGATAGTTCAGTTCAGTACACAGCACAGCAGAGTTCAGTTCAGTACAGTACACAGCACAGCAGAGTTCAGTTCAGTACACAGCACAGCAGAGTTCAGTTCAGTACACAGCACAGCACAGCAGAGTTCAGTTCAGTACAGTACACAGCACAGAAGCGTTCAGTACAGTACACAGCACAGGAGAGCTCAGTACAGTACACAGCACAGCAGAGTTCAGTACAATACACAGCACATTAAGTTCATTACAGTACACAGCACATCTGTTTCAGTACAGTACACAGCACAGCAGAGTTCAGTTCAGTACACAGCACAGCAGAGTTCAGTTCAGTACACAGCACAGCAGAGTTCAGTTCAGTACACAGCACAGCAGAGTTCAGTTCAGTACACAGCACAGCAGAGTTCAGTTCAGTACACAGCACAGCACAGCAGACTTCAGTTCAGTACAGTACACAGCACAGAAGAGTTCAGTACAGTACACAGCACAGCAGAGTTCAGTTCAGTACACAGCACAGCAGAGTTCAGTTCAGTACACAGCACAGCAGAGTTCAGTTCAGTACACAGTAAAGCACAGGAGAGTTCAGTACAGTACACAGCACAGGAGAGTTCAGTACAGTACACAGTACAGCACAGGAGAGTTCAGTACAGTATAGGATAGTTCAGTACAGTACACAGTAAAGCACAGGAGAGTTCAGTACAGTACACAGCACAGCACAGGAGAGTTCAGTACAGTACACAGTACAGCACAGGATAGTTCAGTACAGTACAAAACACAGGATAGTTCAGTACAGTACACAGCACAGGAGAGTTCAGTACAGCACAGGAGAGTTCAGTACAGTATAGGAGAGTTCAGTACAGTAAACAGCACAGGAGAGTTCAGTACAATACAGGAGAGTTCAGTACAGTATAGGAGAGTTCAGTACAGTACACAGCACAGGAGAGTTCAGTACAGTATAGGAGAGTTCAGTACAGTACACAGCACAGGAGACTTCAGTACAGCACAGGATAGTTCAGTACAGTACAGGAGAGTTCAGTACAGTATAGGAGAGTTCAGTACTGTACTGGAGAGTTCAGTACAGTATAGGAGAGTTCAGTACAGCACAGGAGAGTTCAGTACAGTACACATTACAGCAAAGGAGAGTTCAGTACAGTACACAGTACAGCACAGGAGAGTTCAGTACAGTACACAGCACAGCACAGGAGAGTTCAGTACAGTACACAGCACAGGAGAGTTCAGTACAGTACACAGCACAGGAGAGTTCAGTACAGTACACAGCACAGGAGAGTTCAGTTCAGTACACAGCACAGGAGAGTTCAGTACAGTACACAGCACAGGAGAGTTCAGTACAGTACAGGAGAGTTCAGTACAGCACAGCAGAGTTCAGTACAGTAAACAGTATAGCACAGGAGAGTTCAGAACAGTACACAGTACAGCACAGGAGAGTTCAGTTCAGTACACAGCACAGCACAGCAGAGTTCAGTTCAGTACACAGCACAGCAGAGTTCAGTTCAGTACACAGCACAGCAGAATTCAGTTCAGTACAGTACACAGCACAGCAGAGTTCAGTTCAGTACACAGCACAGCAGAGTTCAGTTCAGTACACAGCACAGCAGAGTTCAGTTCAGTACAGTACACAGCACAGAAGAGTTCAGTACAGTACACAGCACAGCACAGGAGAGTTCAGTACAGTACACAGTACAGGAGAGTTCAGTACAGTACACAGCACAGGATAGTTCAGTACAGTACACAGCACAGGAGATTTCAGTACAGTACACAGCACAGGAGAGTTCAGTACAGTACACAGCACAGGAGAGTTCAGTACAGTACACAGCACAGCACAGGAGAGTTCAGTACAGTACACAGCACAGGAGAGTTTAGTACAGTACAGCACAGCAGAGTTCAGTACAGTATAGGAGAGTTCAGTACAGTACACAGCACAGGAGAGTTCAGTACAGTATAGGAGAGTTCAGTACAGTAAACAGCACAGGAGAGTACAGTACAGCACAGGAGAGTTCAGTACAGTACAGGACAGTTCAGTACAGTATAGGAGAATTCAGTACAGTACAGGAGAGTTCAGTACAGTATAGGAGAATTCAGTACAGCACAGGAGAGTTCAGTACAGTACACAGCACAGCACAGGAGAGTTCAGTACAGTACACAGCACTGGAGAGTTCAGTAGAGTACACAGCACAGGAGAGTTTAGTACAGTGCACAGCACAGGAGAGTTCAGTACAGTACACAGCACAGGAGAGTTCAGTACAGTACACAGCACAGTACAGGAGAGTTCAGTACAGTACAGCAGAGTTCAGTACAGTACACAGCACTCCACAGGAGAGTTCAGTACAGTACACAGCACATTAGAGTTCAGTACAGTACACAGCACAGCAGAGTTCAGTACAGTACACAGCACAGGAGAGTTCAGTACAGTACACATCACAGGAGAGTTCAGTACAGTACACAGCACAGCAGAGTTCAGTACTGTACACAGCACAGCAAGTTCATTACAGTACACAGCACAGCAGAGTTCAGTACAGTACACAGCACAGGAGAGTTCAGTTCAGTACACAGCACAGCAGAGTTCAGTTCAGTACACAGCACAGAATAGTTCAGTTCAGTACACAGCACAGCAGAGTTCAGTTCAGTACAGTACACAGCACAGCAAAACTCAGTTCAGTACACAGCACAGAAGAGTTCAGTTCAGTACACAGCACAGCAGAGTTCAGTTCAGTACAGTACACAGCACAGCAGAGTTCAGTTCAGTACACAGCACAGCA
Organism: Thymallus thymallus; assembly: GCA_023634145.1. Lineage (NCBI taxonomy): Eukaryota > Metazoa > Chordata > Actinopteri > Salmoniformes > Salmonidae > Thymallus > Thymallus thymallus. The sequence continues at coordinate 5,671,143 of CM042399.1, read as the reverse complement.
GAGTTCAGTTCAGTACACAGCACAGCACAGCAGAGTTCAGTTCAGTACAGTACACAGCACAGAAGCGTTCAGTACAGTACACAGCACAGGAGAGCTCAGTACAGTACACAGCACAGCAGAGTTCAGTTCAGTACACAGCACAGCAGAGTTCAGTTCAGTACACAGCACAGCAGAGTTCAGTTCAGTACACAGCACAGCAGAGTTCAGTTCAGTACACAGCACAGCACAGCAGAGTTCAGTTCAGTACAGTACACAGCACAGAAGAGTTCAGTACAGTACACAGCACAGCAGAGTTCAGTTCAGTACACAGCACAGCAGAGTTCAGTTCAGTACACAGCACAGCACAGCAGAGTTCAGTTCAGTACAGTACACAGCACAGAAGAGTTCAGTACAGTACACAGCACAGCAGAGTTCAGTTCAGTACACAGCACAGCAGAGTTCAGTTCAGTACACAGCACAGCAGAGTTCAGTTCAGTACACAGCACAGCACAGGAGAGTTCAGTACAGTACACAGTACAGGAGAGTTCAGTACAGTACACAGCACAGGATAGTTCAGTACAGTACACAGCACAGGAGATTTCAGTACAGTACAGTACACAGCACAGCAGAGTTCAGTTCAGTACACAGCACAGCAGAGTTCAGTTCAGTACACAGCACAGCAGAGTTCAGTTCAGTACAGTACACAGCACAGAAGAGTTCAGTACAGTACACAGCACAGCACAGGAGAGTTCAGTACAGTACACAGTACAGGAGAGTTCAGTACAGTACACAGCACAGGATAGTTCAGTTCAGTACACAGCACAGCAGAGTTCAGTTCAGTACAGTACACAGCACAGCAGAGTTCAGTTCAGTACACAGCACAGCAGAGTTCAGTTCAGTACACAGCACAGCACAGCAGAGTTCAGTTCAGTACAGTACACAGCACAGAAGCGTTCAGTACAGTACACAGCACAGGAGAGCTCAGTACAGTACACAGCACAGCAGAGTTCAGTACAATACACAGCACATTAAGTTCATTACAGTACACAGCACATCTGTTTCAGTACAGTACACAGCACAGCAGAGTTCAGTTCAGTACACAGCACAGCAGAGTTCAGTTCAGTACACAGCACAGCAGAGTTCAGTTCAGTACACAGCACAGCAGAGTTCAGTTCAGTACACAGCACAGCAGAGTTCAGTTCAGTACACAGCACAGCACAGCAGACTTCAGTTCAGTACAGTACACAGCACAGAAGAGTTCAGTACAGTACACAGCACAGCAGAGTTCAGTTCAGTACACAGCACAGCAGAGTTCAGTTCAGTACACAGCACAGCAGAGTTCAGTTCAGTACACAGTAAAGCACAGGAGAGTTCAGTACAGTACACAGCACAGGAGAGTTCAGTACAGTACACAGTACAGCACAGGAGAGTTCAGTACAGTATAGGATAGTTCAGTACAGTACACAGTAAAGCACAGGAGAGTTCAGTACAGTACACAGCACAGCACAGGAGAGTTCAGTACAGTACACAGTACAGCACAGGATAGTTCAGTACAGTACAAAACACAGGATAGTTCAGTACAGTACACAGCACAGGAGAGTTCAGTACAGCACAGGAGAGTTCAGTACAGTATAGGAGAGTTCAGTACAGTAAACAGCACAGGAGAGTTCAGTACAGCACAGGAGAGTTCAGTACAGTATAGGAGAGTTCAGTACAGTACACAGCACAGGAGAGTTCAGTACAGTATAGGAGAGTTCAGTACAGTACACAGCACAGGAGAGTTCAGTACAGCACAGGATAGTTCAGTACAGTACAGGAGAGTTCAGTACAGTATAGGAGAGTTCAGTACTGTACTGGAGAGTTCAGTACAGTATAGGAGAGTTCAGTACAGCACAGGAGAGTTCAGTACAGTACACATTACAGCAAAGGAGAGTTCAGTACAGTACACAGTACAGCACAGGAGAGTTCAGTACAGTACACAGCACAGCACAGGAGAGTTCAGTACAGTACACAGCACAGGAGAGTTCAGTACAGTACACAGCACAGGAGAGTTCAGTACAGTACACAGCACAGGAGAGTTCAGTTCAGTACACAGCACAGGAGAGTTCAGTACAGTACACAGCACAGGAGAGTTCAGTACAGTACAGGAGAGTTCAGTACAGCACAGCAGAGTTCAGTACAGTAAACAGTATAGCACAGGAGAGTTCAGAACAGTACACAGTACAGCACAGGAGAGTTCAGTTCAGTACACAGCACAGCACAGCAGAGTTCAGTTCAGTACACAGCACAGCAGAGTTCAGTTCAGTACACAGCACAGCAGAATTCAGTTCAGTACAGTACACAGCACAGCAGAGTTCAGTTCAGTACACAGCACAGCAGAGTTCAGTTCAGTACACAGCACAGCAGAGTTCAGTTCAGTACAGTACACAGCACAGAAGAGTTCAGTACAGTACACAGCACAGCACAGGAGAGTTCAGTACAGTACACAGCACAGGAGAGTTCAGTACAGTACACAGCACAGGAGATTTCAGTACAGTACACAGCACAGGAGAGTTCAGTACAGTACACAGCACAGGAGAGTTCAGTACAGTACACAGCACAGCACAGGAGAGTTCAGTACAGTACACAGCACAGGAGAGTTCAGTACAGTACAGCACAGCAGAGTTCAGTACAGTATAGGAGAGTTCAGTACAGTACACAGCACAGGAGAGTTCAGTACAGTATAGGAGAGTTCAGTACAGTAAACAGCACAGGAGAGTACAGTACAGCACAGGAGAGTTCAGTACAGTACAGGACAGTTCAGTACAGTATAGGAGAATTCAGTACAGTACAGGAGAGTTCAGTACAGTATAGGAGAATTCAGTACAGCACAGGAGAGTTCAGTACAGTACACAGCACAGCACAGGAGAGTTCAGTACAGTACACAGCACTGGAGAGTTCAGTAGAGTACACAGCACAGGAGAGTTTAGTACAGTGCACAGCACAGGAGAGTTCAGTACAGTACACAGCACAGGAGAGTTCAGTACAGTACACAGCACAGTACAGGAGAGTTCAGTACAGTACAGCAGAGTTCGGTACAGTACACAGCACTCCACAGGAGAGTTCAGTACAGTACACAGCACATTAGAGTTCAGTACAGTACACAGCACAGCAGAGTTCAGTACAGTACACAGCACAGGAGAGTTCAGTACAGTACACATCACAGGAGAGTTCAGTACAGTACACAGCACAGCAGAGTTCAGTACTGTACACAGCACAGCAAGTTCATTACAGTACACAGCACAGCAGAGTTCAGTACAGTACACAGCACAGGAGAGTTCAGTTCAGTACACAGCACAGCAGAGTTCAGTTCAGTACACAGCACAGAATAGTTCAGTTCAGTACACAGCACAGCAGAGTTCAGTTCAGTACAGTACACAGCACAGCAAAACTCAGTTCAGTACACAGCACAGAAGAGTTCAGTTCAGTACACAGCACAGCAGAGTTCAGTTCAGTACAGTACACAGCACAGCAGAGTTCAGTTCAGTACACAGCACAGCAGAGTTCAGTTCAGTACACAGCACAGCACAGCAGAGTTCAGTTCAGTACAGTACACAGCACAGAAGCGTTCAGTACAGTACACAGCACAGGAGAGCTCAGTACAGTACACAGCACAGCAGAGTTCAGTTCAGTACACAGCACAGCAGAGTTCAGTTCAGTACACAGCACAGCAGAGTTCAGTTCAGTACACAGCACAGCAGAGTTCAGTTCAGTACACAGCACAGCACAGCAGAGTTCAGTTCAGTACAGTACACAGCACAGAAGAGTTCAGTACAGTACACAGCACAGCAGAGTTCAGTTCAGTACACAGCACAGCAGAGTTCAGTTCAGTACACAGCACAGCACAGCAGAGTTCAGTTCAGTACAGTACACAGCACAGAAGAGTTCAGTACAGTACACAGCACAGCAGAGTTCAGTTCAGTACACAGCACAGCAGAGTTCAGTTCAGTACACAGCACAGCAGAGTTCAGTTCAGTACACAGTAAAGCACAGGAGAGTTCAGTACAGTACACAGCACAGGAGAGTTCAGTACAGTACACAGTACAGCACAGGAGAGTTCAGTACAGTATAGGATAGTTCAGTACAGTACACAGTAAAGCACAGGAGAGTTCAGTACAGTACACAGCACAGCACAGGAGAGTTCAGTACAGTACACAGTACAGCACAGGAGAGCTCAGTACAGTACAAAACACAGGATAGTTCAGTACAGTACACAGCACAGGAGAGTTCAGTACAGCACAGGAGAGTTCAGTACAGTATAGGAGAGTTCAGTACAGTAAACAGCACAGGAGAGTTCAGTACAGCACAGGAGAGTTCAGTACAGTATAGGAGAGTTCAGTACAGTACACAGCACAGGAGAGTTCAGTACAGTATAGGAGAGTTCAGTACAGTACACAGCACAGGAGAGTTCAGTACAGCACAGGATAGTTCAGTACAGTACAGGAGAGTTCAGTACTGTACTGGAGAGTTCAGTACAGTATAGGAGAGTTCAGTACAGCACAGGAGAGTTCAGTACAGTACACAGCACAGGAGAGTTCAGTTCAGTACACAGCACAGGAGAGTTCAGTACAGTACACAGCACAGGAGAGTTCAGTACAGTACAGGAGAGTTCAGTACAGCACAGCAGAGTTCAGTACAGTAAACAGTATAGCACAGGAGAGTTCAGAACAGTACACAGTACAGCACAGGAGAGTTCAGTTCAGTACACAGCACAGCACAGCAGAGTTCAGTTCAGTACACAGCACAGCAGAGTTCAGTTCAGTACACAGCACAGCAGAATTCAGTTCAGTACAGTACACAGCACAGCAGAGTTCAGTTCAGTACACAGCACAGCAGAGTTCAGTTCAGTACAGTACACAGCACAGAAGAGTTCAGTACAGTACACAGCACAGCACAGGAGAGTTCAGTACAGTACACAGTACAGGAGAGTTCAGTACAGTACACAGCACAGGATAGTTCAGTACAGTACACAGCACAGGAGATTTCAGTACAGTACAGTACACAGCACAGCAGAGTTCAGTTCAGTACACAGCACAGCAGAGTTCAGTTCAGTACACAGCACAGCAGAGTTCAGTTCAGTACAGTACACAGCACAGAAGAGTTCAGTACAGTACACAGCACAGCACAGGAGAGTTCAGTACAGTACACAGTACAGGAGAGTTCAGTACAGTACACAGCACAGGATAGTTCAGTTCAGTACACAGCACAGCAGAGTTCAGTTCAGTACAGTACACAGCACAGCAGAGTTCAGTTCAGTACACAGCACAGCAGAGTTCAGTTCAGTACACAGCACAGCACAGCAGAGTTCAGTTCAGTACAGTACACAGCACAGAAGCGTTCAGTACAGTACACAGCACAGGAGAGCTCAGTACAGTACACAGCACAGCAGAGTTCAGTACAATACACAGCACATTAAGTTCATTACAGTACACAGCACATCTGTTTCAGTACAGTACACAGCACAGCAGAGTTCAGTTCAGTACACAGCACAGCAGAGTTCAGTTCAGTACACAGCACAGCAGAGTTCAGTTCAGTACACAGCACAGCAGAGTTCAGTTCAGTACACAGCACAGCAGAGTTCAGTTCAGTACACAGCACAGCACAGCAGACTTCAGTTCAGTACAGTACACAGCACAGAAGAGTTCAGTACAGTACACAGCACAGCAGAGTTCAGTTCAGTACACAGCACAGCAGAGTTCAGTTCAGTACACAGCACAGCAGAGTTCAGTTCAGTACACAGTAAAGCACAGGAGAGTTCAGTACAGTACACAGCACAGGAGAGTTCAGTACAGTACACAGTACAGCACAGGAGAGTTCAGTACAGTATAGGATAGTTCAGTACAGTACACAGTAAAGCACAGGAGAGTTCAGTACAGTACACAGCACAGCACAGGAGAGTTCAGTACAGTACACAGTACAGCACAGGATAGTTCAGTACAGTACAAAACACAGGATAGTTCAGTACAGTACACAGCACAGGAGAGTTCAGTACAGCACAGGAGAGTTCAGTACAGTATAGGAGAGTTCAGTACAGTAAACAGCACAGGAGAGTTCAGTACAGCACAGGAGAGTTCAGTACAGTATAGGAGAGTTCAGTACAGTACACAGCACAGGAGAGTTCAGTACAGTATAGGAGAGTTCAGTACAGTACACAGCACAGGAGAGTTCAGTACAGCACAGGATAGTTCAGTACAGTACAGGAGAGTTCAGTACAGTATAGGAGAGTTCAGTACTGTACTGGAGAGTTCAGTACAGTATAGGAGAGTTCAGTACAGCACAGGAGAGTTCAGTACAGTACACATTACAGCAAAGGAGAGTTCAGTACAGTACACAGTACAGCACAGGAGAGTTCAGTACAGTACACAGCACAGGAGAGTTCAGTACAGTATAGGAGAGTTCAGTACAGTACACAGCACAGGAGAGTTCAGTACAGTACAGGAGAGTTCAGTACAGCACAGCAGAGTTCAGTACAGTAAACAGTATAGCACAGGAGAGTTCAGAACAGTACACAGTACAGCACAGGAGAGTTCAGTTCAGTACACAGCACAGCACAGCAGAGTTCAGTTCAGTACACAGCACAGCAGAGTTCAGTTCAGTACACAGCACAGCAGAATTCAGTTCAGTACAGTACACAGCACAGCAGAGTTCAGTTCAGTACACAGCACAGCAGAGTTCAGTTCAGTACACAGCACAGCAGAGTTCAGTTCAGTACAGTACACAGCACAGAAGAGTTCAGTACAGTACACAGCACAGCACAGGAGAGTTCAGTACAGTACACAGTACAGGAGAGTTCAGTACAGTACACAGCACAGGATAGTTCAGTACAGTACACAGCACAGGAGATTTCAGTACAGTACACAGCACAGGAGAGTTCAGTACAGTACACAGCACAGGAGAGTTCAGTACAGTACACAGCACAGCACAGGAGAGTTCAGTACAGTACACAGCACAGGAGAGTTCAGTACAGTACAGCACAGCAGAGTTCAGTACAGTATAGGAGAGTTCAGTACAGTACACAGCACAGGAGAGTTCAGTACAGTATAGGAGAGTTCAGTACAGTAAACAGCACAGGAGAGTACAGTACAGCACAGGAGAGTTCAGTACAGTACAGGACAGTTCAGTACAGTATAGGAGAATTCAGTACAGTACAGGAGAGTTCAGTACAGTATAGGAGAATTCAGTACAGCACAGGAGAGTTCAGTACAGTACACAGCACAGCACAGGAGAGTTCAGTACAGTACACAGCACTGGAGAGTTCAGTAGAGTACACAGCACAGGAGAGTTTAGTACAGTGCACAGCACAGGAGAGTTCAGTACAGTACACAGCACAGGAGAGTTCAGTACAGTACACAGCACAGTACAGGAGAGTTCAGTACAGTACAGCAGAGTTCAGTACAGTACACAGCACTCCACAGGAGAGTTCAGTACAGTACACAGCACATTAGAGTTCAGTACAGTACACAGCACAGCAGAGTTCAGTTCAGTACACAGCACAGCAGAGTTCAGTTCAGTACACAGTAAAGCACAGGAGAGTTCAGTACAGTACACAGCACAGGAGAGTTCAGTACAGTACACAGTACAGCACAGGAGAGTTCAGTACAGTATAGGATAGTTCAGTACAGTACACAGTAAAGCACAGGAGAGTTCAGTACAGTACACAGCACAGCACAGGAGAGTTCAGTACAGTACACAGTACAGCACAGGAGAGCTCAGTACAGTACAAAACACAGGATAGTTCAGTACAGTACACAGCACAGGAGAGTTCAGTACAGCACAGGAGAGTTCAGTACAGTATAGGAGAGTTCAGTACAGTAAACAGCACAGGAGAGTTCAGTACAGCACAGGAGAGTTCAGTACAGTATAGGAGAGTTCAGTACAGTACACAGCACAGGAGAGTTCAGTACAGTATAGGAGAGTTCAGTACAGTACACAGCACAGGAGAGTTCAGTACAGCACAGGATAGTTCAGTACAGTACAGGAGAGTTCAGTACTGTACTGGAGAGTTCAGTACAGTATAGGAGAGTTCAGTACAGCACAGGAGAGTTCAGTACACAGCACAGCACAGGAGAGTTCAGTACAGTACACAGCACAGGAGAGTTCAGTACAGTACAGCACAGCAGAGTTCAGTACAGTATAGGAGAGTTCAGTACAGCACAGCAGAGTTCAGTACAGTATAGGAGAGTTCAGTACAGTAAACAGCACAGGAGAGTACAGTACAGCACAGGAGAGTTCAGTACAGTACAGGACAGTTCAGTACAGTATAGGAGAATTCAGTACAGTACAGGAGAGTTCAGTACAGTATAGGAGAATTCAGTACAGCACAGGAGAGTTCAGTACAGTACACAGCACAGCACAGGAGAGTTCAGTACAGTACACAGCACTGGAGAGTTCAGTAGAGTACACAGCACAGGAGAGTTTAGTACAGTGCACAGCACAGGAGAGTTCAGTACAGTACACAGCACAGGAGAGTTCAGTACAGTACACAGCACAGTACAGGAGAGTTCAGTACAGTACAGCAGAGTTCAGTACAGTACACAGCACTCCACAGGAGAGTTCAGTACAGTACACAGCACATTAGAGTTCAGTACAGTACACAGCACAGCAGAGTTCAGTTCAGTACACAGCACAGCAGAGTTCAGTTCAGTACACAGTAAAGCACAGGAGAGTTCAGTACAGTACACAGCACAGGAGAGTTCAGTACAGTACACAGTACAGCACAGGAGAGTTCAGTACAGTATAGGATAGTTCAGTACAGTACACAGTAAAGCACAGGAGAGTTCAGTACAGTACACAGCACAGCACAGGAGAGTTCAGTACAGTACACAGTACAGCACAGGAGAGCTCAGTACAGTACAAAACACAGGATAGTTCAGTACAGTACACAGCACAGGAGAGTTCAGTACAGCACAGGAGAGTTCAGTACAGTATAGGAGAGTTCAGTACAGTAAACAGCACAGGAGAGTTCAGTACAGCACAGGAGAGTTCAGTACAGTATAGGAGAGTTCAGTACAGTACACAGCACAGGAGAGTTCAGTACAGTATAGGAGAGTTCAGTACAGTACACAGCACAGGAGAGTTCAGTACAGCACAGGATAGTTCAGTACAGTACAGGAGAGTTCAGTACTGTACTGGAGAGTTCAGTACAGTATAGGAGAGTTCAGTACAGCACAGGAGAGTTCAGTACAGTACACAGCACAGGAGAGTTCAGTTCAGTACACAGCACAGGAGAGTTCAGTACAGTACACAGCACAGGAGAGTTCAGTACAGTACAGGAGAGTTCAGTACAGCACAGCAGAGTTCAGTACAGTAAACAGTATAGCACAGGAGAGTTCAGAACAGTACACAGTACAGCACAGGAGAGTTCAGTTCAGTACACAGCACAGCACAGCAGAGTTCAGTTCAGTACACAGCACAGCAGAGTTCAGTTCAGTACACAGCACAGCAGAATTCAGTTCAGTACAGTACACAGCACAGCAGAGTTCAGTTCAGTACACAGCACAGCAGAGTTCAGTTCAGTACAGTACACAGCACAGAAGAGTTCAGTACAGTACACAGCACAGCACAGGAGAGTTCAGTACAGTACACAGTACAGGAGAGTTCAGTACAGTACACAGCACAGGATAGTTCAGTACAGTACACAGCACAGGAGATTTCAGTACAGTACAGTACACAGCACAGCAGATTTCAGTTCAGTACACAGCACAGCAGAGTTCAGTTCAGTACACAGCACAGCAGAGTTCAGTTCAGTACAGTACACAGCACAGAAGAGTTCAGTACAGTACACAGCACAGCACAGGAGAGTTCAGTACAGTACACAGTACAGGAGAGTTCAGTACAGTACACAGCACAGGATAGTTCAGTTCAGTACACAGCACAGCAGAGTTCAGTTCAGTACAGTACACAGCACAGCAGAGTTCAGTTCAGTACACAGCACAGCAGAGTTCAGTTCAGTACACAGCACAGCACAGCAGAGTTCAGTTCAGTACAGTACACAGCACAGAAGCGTTCAGTACAGTACACAGCACAGGAGAGCTCAGTACAGTACACAGCACAGCAGAGTTCAGTACAATACACAGCACATTAAGTTCATTACAGTACACAGCACATCTGTTTCAGTACAGTACACAGCACAGCAGAGTTCAGTTCAGTACACAGCACAGCAGAGTTCAGTTCAGTACACAGCACAGCAGAGTTCAGTTCAGTACACAGCACAGCAGAGTTCAGTTCAGTACACAGCACAGCAGAGTTCAGTTCAGTACACAGCACAGCACAGCAGACTTCAGTTCAGTACAGTACACAGCACAGAAGAGTTCAGTACAGTACACAGCACAGCAGAGTTCAGTTCAGTACACAGCACAGCAGAGTTCAGTTCAGTACACAGCACAGCAGAGTTCAGTTCAGTACACAGTAAAGCACAGGAGAGTTCAGTACAGTACACAGCACAGGAGAGTTCAGTACAGTACACAGTACAGCACAGGAGAGTTCAGTACAGTATAGGATAGTTCAGTACAGTACACAGTAAAGCACAGGAGAGTTCAGTACAGTACACAGCACAGCACAGGAGAGTTCAGTACAGTACACAGTACAGCACAGGATAGTTCAGTACAGTACAAAACACAGGATAGTTCAGTACAGTACACAGCACAGGAGAGTTCAGTACAGCACAGGAGAGTTCAGTACAGTATAGGAGAGTTCAGTACAGTAAACAGCACAGGAGAGTTCAGTACAGCACAGGAGAGTTCAGTACAGTATAGGAGAGTTCAGTACAGTACACAGCACAGGAGAGTTCAGTACAGTATAGGAGAGTTCAGTACAGTACACAGCACAGGAGAGTTCAGTACAGCACAGGATAGTTCAGTACAGTACAGGAGAGTTCAGTACAGTATAGGAGAGTTCAGTACTGTACTGGAGAGTTCAGTACAGTATAGGAGAGTTCAGTACAGCACAGGAGAGTTCAGTACAGTACACATTACAGCAAAGGAGAGTTCAGTACAGTACACAGTACAGCACAGGAGAGTTCAGTACAGTACACAGCACAGCACAGGAGAGTTCAGTACAGTACACAGCACAGGAGAGTTCAGTACAGTACACAGCACAGGAGAGTTCAGTACAGTACACAGCACAGGAGAGTTCAGTTCAGTACACAGCACAGGAGAGTTCAGTACAGTACACAGCACAGGAGAGTTCAGTACAGTACAGGAGAGTTCAGTACAGCACAGCAGAGTTCAGTACAGTAAACAGTATAGCACAGGAGAGTTCAGAACAGTACACAGTACAGCACAGGAGAGTTCAGTTCAGTACACAGCACAGCACAGCAGAGTTCAGTTCAGTACACAGCACAGCAGAGTTCAGTTCAGTACACAGCACAGCAGAATTCAGTTCAGTACAGTACACAGCACAGCAGAGTTCAGTTCAGTACACAGCACAGCAGAGTTCAGTTCAGTACACAGCACAGCAGAGTTCAGTTCAGTACAGTACACAGCACAGAAGAGTTCAGTACAGTACACAGCACAGCACAGGAGAGTTCAGTACAGTACACAGTACAGGAGAGTTCAGTACAGTACACAGCACAGGATAGTTCAGTACAGTACACAGCACAGGAGATTTCAGTACAGTACACAGCACAGGAGAGTTCAGTACAGTACACAGCACAGGAGAGTTCAGTACAGTACACAGCACAGCACAGGAGAGTTCAGTACAGTACACAGCACAGGAGAGTTCAGTACAGTACAGCACAGCAGAGTTCAGTACAGTATAGGAGAGTTCAGTACAGTACACAGCACAGGAGAGTTCAGTACAGTATAGGAGAGTTCAGTACAGTAAACAGCACAGGAGAGTACAGTACAGCACAGGAGAGTTCAGTACAGTACAGGACAGTTCAGTACAGTATAGGAGAATTCAGTACAGTACAGGAGAGTTCAGTACAGTATAGGAGAATTCAGTACAGCACAGGAGAGTTCAGTACAGTACACAGCACAGCACAGGAGAGTTCAGTACAGTACACAGCACTGGAGAGTTCAGTAGAGTACACAGCACAGGAGAGTTTAGTACAGTGCACAGCACAGGAGAGTTCAGTACAGTACACAGCACAGGAGAGTTCAGTACAGTACACAGCACAGTACAGGAGAGTTCAGTACAGTACAGCAGAGTTCAGTACAGTACACAGCACTCCACAGGAGAGTTCAGTACAGTACACAGCACATTAGAGTTCAGTACAGTACACAGCACAGCAGAGTTCAGTACAGTACACAGCACAGGAGAGTTCAGTACAGTACACATCACAGGAGAGTTCAGTACAGTACACAGCACAGCAGAGTTCAGTACTGTACACAGCACAGCAAGTTCATTACAGCACACAGCACAGCAGAGTTCAGTACAGTACACAGCACAGGAGAGTTCAGTTCAGTACACAGCACAGCAGAGTTCAGTTCAGTACACAGCACAGAATAGTTCAGTTCAGTACACAGCACAGCAGAGTTCAGTTCAGTACAGTACACAGCACAGCAAATCTCAGTTCAGTACACAGCACAGAAGAGTTCAGTTCAGTACACAGCACAGCAGAGTTCAGTTCAGTACAGTACACAGCACAGCAGAGTTCAGTTCAGTACACAGCACAGCAGAGTTCAGTTCAGTACACAGCACAGCACAGCAGAGTTCAGTTCAGTACAGTACACAGCACAGAAGCGTTCAGTACAGTACACAGCACAGGAGAGCTCAGTACAGTACACAGCACAGCAGAGTTCAGTTCAGTACACAGCACAGCAGAGTTCAGTTCAGTACACAGCACAGCAGAGTTCAGTTCAGTACACAGCACAGCAGAGTTCAGTTCAGTACACAGCACAGCACAGCAGAGTTCAGTTCAGTACAGTACACAGCACAGAAGAGTTCAGTACAGTACACAGCACAGCAGAGTTCAGTTCAGTACACAGCACAGCAGAGTTCAGTTCAGTACACAGCACAGCAGAGTTCAGTTCAGTACACAGTAAAGCACAGGAGAGTTCAGTACAGTACACAGCACAGGAGAGTTCAGTACAGTACACAGTACAGCACAGGAGAGTTCAGTACAGTATAGGATAGTTCAGTACAGTACACAGTAAAGCACAGGAGAGTTCAGTACAGTACACAGCACAGCACAGGAGAGTTCAGTACAGTACACAGTACAGCACAGGAGAGCTCAGTACAGTACAAAACACAGGATAGTTCAGTACAGTACACAGCACAGGAGAGTTCAGTACAGCACAGGAGAGTTCAGTACAGTATAGGAGAGTTCAGTACAGTACACAGCACAGGAGAGTTCAGTACAGCACAGGAGAGTTCAGTACAGTATAGGAGAGTTCAGTACAGTACACAGCACAGGAGAGTTCAGTACAGTATAGGAGAGTTCAGTACAGTACACAGCACAGGAGAGTTCAGTACAGCACAGGATAGTTCAGTACAGTACAGGAGAGTTCAGTACAGTATAGGAGAGTTCAGTACTGTACTGGAGAGTTCAGTACAGTATAGGAGAGTTCAGTACAGCACAGGAGAGTTCAGTACAGTACACATTACAGCAAAGGAGAGTTCAGTACAGTACACAGTACAGCACAGGAGAGTTCAGTACAGTACACAGCACAGCACAGGAGAGTTCAGTACAGTACACAGCACAGGAGAGTTCAGTACAGTACACAGCACAGGAGAGTTCAGTACAGTACACAGCACAGGAGAGTTCAGTTCAGTACACAGCACAGGAGAGTTCAGTACAGTACACAGCACAGGAGAGTTCAGTACAGTACAGGAGAGTTCAGCACAGCACAGCAGAGTTCAGTACAGTAAACAGTATAGCACAGGAGAGTTCAGAACAGTACACAGTACAGCACAGGAGAGTTCAGTTCAGTACACAGCACAGCACAGCAGAGTTCAGTTCAGTACACAGCACAGCAGAGTTCAGTTCAGTACACAGCACAGCAGAATTCAGTTCAGTACAGTACACAGCACAGCAGAGTTCAGTTCAGTACACAGCACAGCAGAGTTCAGTTCAGTACACAGCACAGCAGAGTTCAGTTCAGTACAGTACACAGCAAAGAAGAGTTCAGTACAGTACACAGCACAGCACAGGAGAGTTCAGTACAGTACACAGTACAGGAGAGTTCAGTACAGTACACAGCACAGCACAGGAGAGTTCAGTACAGTACACAGCACAGGAGAGTTCAGTACAGTACACAGCACAGGAGAGTTCAGTACAGTACACAGCACAGGAGAGTTCAGTTCAGTACACAGCACAGGAGAGTTCAGTACAGTACACAGCACAGGAGAGTTCAGTACAGTACAGGAGAGTTCAGTACAGCACAGCAGAGTTCAGTACAGTAAACAGTATAGCACAGGAGAGTTCAGAACAGTACACAGTACAGCACAGGAGAGTTCAGTTCAGTACACAGCACAGCACAGCAGAGTTCAGTTCAGTACACATCACAGCAGAGTTCAGTTCAGTACACAGCACAGCAGAATTCAGTTCAGTACAGTACACAGCACAGCAGAGTTCAGTTCAGTACACAGCACAGCAGAGTTCAGTACAGTACACAGCACAGCACAGGAGAGTTCAGTACAGTACACAGTACAGGAGAGTTCAGTACAGTACACAGCACAGGATAGTTCAGTACAGTACACAGCACAGGAGATTTCAGTACAGTACAGTACACAGCACAGCAGAGTTCAGTTCAGTACACAGCACAGCAGAGTTCAGTTCAGTACACAGCACAGCAGAGTTCAGTTCAGTACAGTACACAGCACAGAAGAGTTCAGTACAGTACACAGCACAGCACAGGAGAGTTCAGTACAGTACACAGTACAGGAGAGTTCAGTACAGTACACAGCACAGGATAGTTCAGTTCAGTACACAGCACAGCAGAGTTCAGTTCAGTACAGTACACAGCACAGCAGAGTTCAGTTCAGTACACAGCACAGCAGAGTTCAGTTCAGTACACAGCACAGCACAGCAGAGTTCAGTTCAGTACAGTACACAGCACAGAAGCGTTCAGTACAGTACACAGCACAGGAGAGCTCAGTACAGTACACAGCACAGCAGAGTTCAGTACAATACACAGCACATTAAGTTCATTACAGTACACAGCACATCTGTTTCAGTACAGTACACAGCACAGGATAGTTCAGTTCAGTACACAGCACAGCAGAGTTCAGTTCAGTACACAGCACAGCAGAGTTCAGTTCAGTACACAGCACAGCAGAGTTCAGTTCAGTACACAGCACAGCAGAGTTCAGTTCAGTACACAGCACAGCACAGCAGACTTCAGTTCAGTACAGTACACAGCACAGAAGAGTTCAGTACAGTACACAGCACAGCAGAGTTCAGTTCAGTACACAGCACAGCAGAGTTCAGTTCAGTACACAGCACAGCAGAGTTCAGTTCAGTACACAGTAAAGCACAGGAGAGTTCAGTACAGTACACAGCACAGGAGAGTTCAGTACAGTACACAGTACAGCACAGGAGAGTTCAGTACAGTATAGGATAGTTCAGTACAGTACACAGTAAAGCACAGGAGAGTTCAGTACAGTACACAGCACAGCACAGGAGAGTTCAGTACAGTACACAGTACAGCACAGGATAGTTCAGTACAGTACAAAACACAGGATAGTTCAGTACAGTACACAGCACAGGAGAGTTCAGTACAGCACAGGAGAGTTCAGTACAGTATAGGAGAGTTCAGTACAGTACACAGCACAGGAGAGTTCAGTACAGTATAGGAGAGTTCAGTACAGTACACAGCACAGGAGAGTTCAGTACAGCACAGGATAGTTCAGTACAGTACAGGAGAGTTCAGTACAGTATAGGAGAGTTCAGTACTGTACTGGAGAGTTCAGTACAGTATAGGAGAGTTCAGTACAGCACAGGAGAGTTCAGTACAGTACACATTACAGCAAAGGAGAGTTCAGTACAGTACACAGTACAGCACAGGAGAGTTCAGTACAGTACACAGCACAGCACAGGAGAGTTCAGTACAGTACACAGCACAGGAGAGTTCAGTACAGTACACAGCACAGGAGAGTTCAGTACAGTACACAGCACAGGAGAGTTCAGTTCAGTACACAGCACAGGAGAGTTCAGTACAGTACACAGCACAGGAGAGTTCAGTACAGTACAGGAGAGTTCAGTACAGCACAGCAGAGTTCAGTACAGTAAACAGTATAGCACAGGAGAGTTCAGAACAGTACACAGTACAGCACAGGAGAGTTCAGTTCAGTACACAGCACAGCACAGCAGAGTTCAGTTCAGTACACAGCACAGCAGAGTTCAGTTCAGTACACAGCACAGCAGAATTCAGTTCAGTACAGTACACAGCACAGCAGAGTTCAGTTCAGTACACAGCACAGCAGAGTTCAGTTCAGTACACAGCACAGCAGAGTTCAGTTCAGTACAGTACACAGCACAGAAGAGTTCAGTACAGTACACAGCACAGCACAGGAGAGTTCAGTACAGTACACAGTACAGGAGAGTTCAGTACAGTACACAGCACAGGATAGTTCAGTACAGTACACAGCACAGGAGATTTCAGTACAGTACACAGCACAGGAGAGTTCAGTACAGTACACAGCACAGGAGAGTTCAGTACAGTACACAGCACAGCACAGGAGAGTTCAGTACAGTACACAGCACAGGAGAGTTCAGTACAGTACAGCACAGCAGAGTTCAGTACAGTATAGGAGAGTTCAGTACAGTACACAGCACAGGAGAGTTCAGTACAGTATAGGAGAGTTCAGTACAGTAAACAGCACAGGAGAGTACAGTACAGCACAGGAGAGTTCAGTACAGTACAGGACAGTTCAGTACAGTATAGGAGAATTCAGTACAGTACAGGAGAGTTCAGTACAGTATAGGAGAATTCAGTACAGCACAGGAGAGTTCAGTACAGTACACAGCACAGCACAGGAGAGTTCAGTACAGTACACAGCACTGGAGAGTTCAGTAGAGTACACAGCACAGGAGAGTTTAGTACAGTGCACAGCACAGGAGAGTTCAGTACACTACACAGCACAGGAGAGTTCAGTACAGTACACAGCACAGTACAGGAGAGTTCAGTACAGTACATCAGAGTTCAGTACAGTATACAGCACTCCACAGGAGAGTTCAGTACAGTACACAGCACATTAGAGTTCAGTACAGTACACAGAACAGCAGAGTTCAGTACAGTACACAGCACAGGAGAGTTCAGTACAGTACACATCACAGGAGAGTTCAGTACAGTACACAGCACAGCAGAGTTCAGTACTGTACACAGCACAGCAAGTTCATTACAGTACACAGCACAGCAGAGTTCAGTACAGTACACAGCACAGGAGAGTTCAGTTCAGTACACAGCACAGCAGAGTTCAGTTCAGTACACAGCACAGAATAGTTCAGTTCAGTACACAGCACAGCAGAGTTCAGTTCAGTACAGTACACAGCACAGCAAAACTCAGTTCAGTACACAGCACAGAAGAGTTCAGTTCAGTACACAGCACAGCAGAGTTCAGTTCAGTACAGTACACAGCACAGCAGAGTTCAGTTCAGTACACAGCACAGCAGAGTTCAGTACAGTACACAGCACAGCACAGGAGAGTTCAGTACAGTACACAGTACAGGAGAGTTCAGTACAGTACACAGCACAGGATAGTTCAGTACAGTACACAGCACAGGAGATTTCAGTACAGTACACAGCACAGGAGAGTTCAGTACAGTACACAGCACAGGAGAGTTCAGTACAGTACACAGCACAGCACAGGAGAGTTCAGTACAGTACACAGCACAGGAGAGTTCAGTACAGTACAGCACAGCAGAGTTCAGTACAGTATAGGAGAGTTCAGTACAGTACACAGCACAGGAGAGTTCAGTACAGTAAACAGCACAGGAGAGTACAGTACAGCACAGGAGAGTTCAGTACAGTACAGGAGAGTTCAGTACAGTATAGGAGAGTTCAGTACTGTACTGGAGAGTTCAGTACAGTATAGGAGAGTTCAGTACAGCACAGGAGAGTTCAGTACAGTACACAGCACAGCACAGGAGAGTTCAGTACAGTACACAGCACAGCACAGGAGAGTTCAGTACAGTACACAGTACAGCACAGGAGAGCTCAGTACAGTACAAAACACAGGATAGTTCAGTACAGTACACAGCACAGGAGAGTTCAGTACAGCACAGGAGAGTTCAGTACAGTATAGGAGAGTTCAGTACAGTAAACAGCACAGGAGAGTTCAGTACAGCACAGGAGAGTTCAGTACAGTATAGGAGAGTTCAGTACAGTACACAGCACAGGAGAGTTCAGTACAGTATAGGAGAGTTCAGTACAGTACACAGCACAGGAGAGTTCAGTACAGCACAGGATAGTTCAGTACAGTACAGGAGAGTTCAGTACAGTATAGGAGAGTTCAGTACTGTACTGGAGAGTTCAGTACAGTATAGGAGAGTTCAGTACAGCACAGGAGAGTTCAGTACAGTACACATTACAGCAAAGGAGAGTTCAGTACAGTACACAGTACAGCACAGGAGAGTTCAGTACAGTACACAGCACAGCACAGGAGAGTTCAGTACAGTACACAGCACAGGAGAGTTCAGTACAGTACACAGCACAGGAGAGTTCAGTACAGTACACAGCACAGGAGAGTTCAGTTCAGTACACAGCACAGGAGAGTTCAGTACAGTACACAGCACAGGAGAGTTCAGTACAGTACAGGAGAGTTCAGTACAGCACAGCAGAGTTCAGTACAGTAAACAGTATAGCACAGGAGAGTTCAGAACAGTACACAGTACAGCACAGGAGAGTTCAGTTCAGTACACAGCACAGCACAGCAGAGTTCAGTTCAGTACACAGCACAGCAGAGTTCAGTTCAGTACACAGCACAGCAGAATTCAGTTCAGTACAGTACACAGCACAGCAGAGTTCAGTTCAGTACACAGCACAGCAGAGTTCAGTACAGTACACAGCACAGCACAGGAGAGTTCAGTACAGTACACAGTACAGGAGAGTTCAGTACAGTACACAGCACAGGATAGTTTAGTACAGTACACAGCACAGGAGATTTCAGTACAGTACAGTACACAGCACAGCAGAGTTCAGTTCAGTACACAGCACAGCAGAGTTCAGTTCAGTACACAGCACAGCAGAGTTCAGTTCAGTACAGTACACAGCACAGAAGAGTTCAGTACAGTACACAGCACAGCACAGGAGAGTTCAGTACAGTACACAGTACAGGAGAGTTCAGTACAGTACACAGCACAGGATAGTTCAGTTCAGTACACAGCACAGCAGAGTTCAGTTCAGTACAGTACACAGCACAGCAGAGTTCAGTTCAGTACACAGCACAGCAGAGTTCAGTTCAGTACACAGCACAGCACAGCAGAGTTCAGTTCAGTACAGTACACAGCACAGAAGCGTTCAGTACAGTACACAGCACAGGAGAGCTCAGTACAGTACACAGCACAGCAGAGTTCAGTACAATACACAGCACATTAAGTTCATTACAGTACACAGCACATCTGTTTCAGTACAGTACACAGCACAGGATAGTTCAGTACAGTATAGGATAGTTCAGTACAGTACACAGTAAAGCACAGGAGAGTTCAGTACAGTACACAGCACAGCACAGGAGAGTTCAGTACAGTACACAGTACAGCACAGGATAGTTCAGTACAGTACAAAACACAGGATAGTTCAGTACAGTACACAGCACAGGAGAGTTCAGTACAGCACAGGAGAGTTCAGTACAGTATAGGAGAGTTCAGTACAGTACACAGCACAGGAGAGTTCAGTACAGTATAGGAGAGTTCAGTACAGTACACAGCACAGGAGAGTTCAGTACAGCACAGGATAGTTCAGTACAGTACAGGAGAGTTCAGTACAGTATAGGAGAGTTCAGTACTGTACTGGAGAGTTCAGTACAGTATAGGAGAGTTCAGTACAGCACAGGAGAGTTCAGTACAGTACACATTACAGCAAAGGAGAGTTCAGTACAGTACACAGTACAGCACAGGAGAGTTCAGTACAGTACACAGCACAGCACAGGAGAGTTCAGTACAGTACACAGCACAGGAGAGTTCAGTACAGTACACAGCACAGGAGAGTTCAGTACAGTACACAGCACAGGAGAGTTCAGTTCAGTACACAGCACAGGAGAGTTCAGTACAGTACACAGCACAGGAGAGTTCAGTACAGTACAGGAGAGTTCAGTACAGCACAGCAGAGTTCAGTACAGTAAACAGTATAGCACAGGAGAGTTCAGAACAGTACACAGTACAGCACAGGAGAGTTCAGTTCAGTACACAGCACAGCACAGCAGAGTTCAGTTCAGTACACAGCACAGCAGAGTTCAGTTCAGTACACAGCACAGCAGAATTCAGTTCAGTACAGTACACAGCACAGCAGAGTTCAGTTCAGTACACAGCACAGCAGAGTTCAGTTCAGTACACAGCACAGCAGAGTTCAGTTCAGTACAGTACACAGCACAGAAGAGTTCAGTACAGTACACAGCACAGCACAGGAGAGTTCAGTACAGTACACAGTACAGGAGAGTTCAGTACAGTACACAGCACAGGATAGTTCAGTACAGTACACAGCACAGGAGATTTCAGTACAGTACACAGCACAGGAGAGTTCAGTACAGTACACAGCACAGGAGAGTTCAGTACAGTACACAGCACAGCACAGGAGAGTTCAGTACAGTACACAGCACAGGAGAGTTCAGTACAGTACAGCACAGCAGAGTTCAGTACAGTATAGGAGAGTTCAGTACAGTACACAGCACAGGAGAGTTCAGTACAGTATAGGAGAGTTCAGTACAGTAAACAGCACAGGAGAGTACAGTACAGCACAGGAGAGTTCAGTACAGTACAGGACAGTTCAGTACAGTATAGGAGAATTCAGTACAGTACAGGAGAGTTCAGTACAGTATAGGAGAATTCAGTACAGCACAGGAGAGTTCAGTACAGTACACAGCACAGCACAGGAGAGTTCAGTACAGTACACAGCACTGGAGAGTTCAGTAGAGTACACAGCACAGGAGAGTTTAGTACAGTGCACAGCACAGGAGAGTTCAGTACACTACACAGCACAGGAGAGTTCAGTACAGTACACAGCACAGTACAGGAGAGTTCAGTACAGTACATCAGAGTTCAGTACAGTATACAGCACTCCACAGGAGAGTTCAGTACAGTACACAGCACATTAGAGTTCAGTACAGTACACAGAACAGCAGAGTTCAGTACAGTACACAGCACAGGAGAGTTCAGTACAGTACACATCACAGGAGAGTTCAGTACAGTACACAGCACAGCAGAGTTCAGTACTGTACACAGCACAGCAAGTTCATTACAGTACACAGCACAGCAGAGTTCAGTACAGTACACAGCACAGGAGAGTTCAGTTCAGTACACAGCACAGCAGAGTTCAGTTCAGTACACAGCACAGAATAGTTCAGTTCAGTACACAGCACAGCAGAGTTCAGTTCAGTACAGTACACAGCACAGCAAAACTCAGTTCAGTACACAGCACAGAAGAGTTCAGTTCAGTACACAGCACAGCAGAGTTCAGTTCAGTACAGTACACAGCACAGCAGAGTTCAGTTCAGTACACAGCACAGCAGAGTTCAGTACAGTACACAGCACAGCACAGGAGAGTTCAGTACAGTACACAGTACAGGAGAGTTCAGTACAGTACACAGCACAGGATAGTTCAGTACAGTACACAGCACAGGAGATTTCAGTACAGTACACAGCACAGGAGAGTTCAGTACAGTACACAGCACAGGAGAGTTCAGTACAGTACACAGCACAGCACAGGAGAGTTCAGTACAGTACACAGCACAGGAGAGTTCAGTACAGTACAGCACAGCAGAGTTCAGTACAGTATAGGAGAGTTCAGTACAGTACACAGCACAGGAGAGTTCAGTACAGTAAACAGCACAGGAGAGTACAGTACAGCACAGGAGAGTTCAGTACAGTACAGGAGAGTTCAGTACAGTATAGGAGAGTTCAGTACTGTACTGGAGAGTTCAGTACAGTATAGGAGAGTTCAGTACAGCACAGGAGAGTTCAGTACAGTACACAGCACAGCACAGGAGAGTTCAGTACAGTACACAGCACAGCACAGGAGAGTTCAGTACAGTACACAGTACAGCACAGGAGAGCTCAGTACAGTACAAAACACAGGATAGTTCAGTACAGTACACAGCACAGGAGAGTTCAGTACAGCACAGGAGAGTTCAGTACAGTATAGGAGAGTTCAGTACAGTAAACAGCACAGGAGAGTTCAGTACAGCACAGGAGAGTTCAGTACAGTATAGGAGAGTTCAGTACAGTACACAGCACAGGAGAGTTCAGTACAGTATAGGAGAGTTCAGTACAGTACACAGCACAGGAGAGTTCAGTACAGCACAGGATAGTTCAGTACAGTACAGGAGAGTTCAGTACAGTATAGGAGAGTTCAGTACTGTACTGGAGAGTTCAGTACAGTATAGGAGAGTTCAGTACAGCACAGGAGAGTTCAGTACAGTACACATTACAGCAAAGGAGAGTTCAGTACAGTACACAGTACAGCACAGGAGAGTTCAGTACAGTACACAGCACAGCACAGGAGAGTTCAGTACAGTACACAGCACAGGAGAGTTCAGTACAGTACACAGCACAGGAGAGTTCAGTACAGTACACAGCACAGGAGAGTTCAGTTCAGTACACAGCACAGGAGAGTTCAGTACAGTACACAGCACAGGAGAGTTCAGTACAGTACAGGAGAGTTCAGTACAGCACAGCAGAGTTCAGTACAGTAAACAGTATAGCACAGGAGAGTTCAGAACAGTACACAGTACAGCACAGGAGAGTTCAGTTCAGTACACAGCACTGCACAGCAGAGTTCAGTTCAGTACACAGCACAGCAGAGTTCAGTTCAGTACACAGCACAGCAGAATTCAGTTCAGTACAGTACACAGCACAGCAGAGTTCAGTTCAGTACACAGCACAGCAGAGTTCAGTACAGTACACAGCACAGCACAGGAGAGTTCAGTACAGTACACAGTACAGGAGAGTTCAGTACAGTACACAGCACAGGATAGTTTAGTACAGTACACAGCACAGGAGATTTCAGTACAGTACAGTACACAGCACAGCAGAGTTCAGTTCAGTACACAGCACAGCAGAGTTCAGTTCAGTACACAGCACAGCAGAGTTCAGTTCAGTACAGTACACAGCACAGAAGAGTTCAGTACAGTACACAGCACAGCACAGGAGAGTTCAGTACAGTACACAGTACAGGAGAGTTCAGTACAGTACACAGCACAGGATAGTTCAGTTCAGTACACAGCACAGCAGAGTTCAGTTCAGTACAGTACACAGCACAGCAGAGTTCAGTTCAGTACACAGCACAGCAGAGTTCAGTTCAGTACACAGCACAGCACAGCAGAGTTCAGTTCAGTACAGTACACAGCACAGAAGCGTTCAGTACAGTACACAGCACAGGAGAGCTCAGTACAGTACACAGCACAGCAGAGTTCAGTACAATACACAGCACATTAAGTTCATTACAGTACACAGCACATCTGTTTCAGTACAGTACACAGCACAGGATAGTTCAGTTCAGTACACAGCACAGCAGAGTTCAGTTCAGTACACAGCACAGCAGAGTTCAGTTCAGTACACAGCACAGCACAGCAGACTTCAGTTCAGTACAGTACACAGCACAGAAGAGTTCAGTACAGTACACAGCACAGCAGAGTTCAGTTCAGTACACAGCACAGCAGAGTTCAGTTCAGTACACAGCACAGCAGAGTTCAGTTCAGTACACAGTAAAGCACAGGAGAGTTCAGTACAGTACACAGCACAGGAGAGTTCAGTACAGTACACAGTACAGCACAGGAGAGTTCAGTACAGTATAGGATAGTTCAGTACAGTACACAGTAAAGCACAGGAGAGTTCAGTACAGTACACAGCACAGCACAGGAGAGTTCAGTACAGTACACAGTACAGCACAGGATAGTTCAGTACAGTACAAAACACAGGATAGTTCAGTACAGTACACAGCACAGGAGAGTTCAGTACAGCACAGGAGAGTTCAGTACAGTATAGGAGAGTTCAGTACAGTACACAGCACAGGAGAGTTCAGTACAGTATAGGAGAGTTCAGTACAGTACACAGCACAGGAGAGTTCAGTACAGCACAGGATAGTTCAGTACAGTACAGGAGAGTTCAGTACAGTATAGGAGAGTTCAGTACTGTACTGGAGAGTTCAGTACAGTATAGGAGAGTTCAGTACAGCACAGGAGAGTTCAGTACAGTACACATTACAGCAAAGGAGAGTTCAGTACAGTACACAGTACAGCACAGGAGAGTTCAGTACAGTACACAGCACAGCACAGGAGAGTTCAGTACAGTACACAGCACAGGAGAGTTCAGTACAGTACACAGCACAGGAGAGTTCAGTACAGTACACAGCACAGGAGAGTTCAGTTCAGTACACAGCACAGGAGAGTTCAGTACAGTACACAGCACAGGAGAGTTCAGTACAGTACAGGAGAGTTCAGTACAGCACAGCAGAGTTCAGTACAGTAAACAGTATAGCACAGGAGAGTTCAGAACAGTACACAGTACAGCACAGGAGAGTTCAGTTCAGTACACAGCACAGCACAGCAGAGTTCAGTTCAGTACACAGCACAGCAGAGTTCAGTTCAGTACACAGCACAGCAGAATTCAGTTCAGTACAGTACACAGCACAGCAGAGTTCAGTTCAGTACACAGCACAGCAGAGTTCAGTTCAGTACACAGCACAGCAGAGTTCAGTTCAGTACAGTACACAGCACAGAAGAGTTCAGTACAGTACACAGCACAGCACAGGAGAGTTCAGTACAGTACACAGTACAGGAGAGTTCAGTACAGTACACAGCACAGGATAGTTCAGTACAGTACACAGCACAGGAGATTTCAGTACAGTACACAGCACAGGAGAGTTCAGTACAGTACACAGCACAGGAGAGTTCAGTACAGTACACAGCACAGCACAGGAGAGTTCAGTACAGTACACAGCACAGGAGAGTTCAGTACAGTACAGCACAGCAGAGTTCAGTACAGTATAGGAGAGTTCAGTACAGTACACAGCACAGGAGAGTTCAGTACAGTATAGGAGAGTTCAGTACAGTAAACAGCACAGGAGAGTACAGTACAGCACAGGAGAGTTCAGTACAGTACAGGACAGTTCAGTACAGTATAGGAGAATTCAGTACAGTACAGGAGAGTTCAGTACAGTATAGGAGAATTCAGTACAGCACAGGAGAGTTCAGTACAGTACACAGCACAGCACAGGAGAGTTCAGTACAGTACACAGCACTGGAGAGTTCAGTAGAGTACACAGCACAGGAGAGTTTAGTACAGTGCACAGCACAGGAGAGTTCAGTACAGTACACAGCACAGGAGAGTTCAGTACAGTACACAGCACAGTACAGGAGAGTTCAGTACAGTACAGCAGAGTTCAGTACAGTATACAGCACTCCACAGGAGAGTTCAGTACAGTACACAGCACATTAGAGTTCAGTACAGTACACAGCACAGCAGAGTTCAGTACAGTACACAGCACAGGAGAGTTCAGTACAGTACACATCACAGGAGAGTTCAGTACAGTACACAGCACAGCAGAGTTCAGTACTGTACACAGCACAGCAAGTTCATTACAGTACACAGCACAGCAGAGTTCAGTACAGTACACAGCACAGGAGAGTTCAGTTCAGTACACAGCACAGCAGAGTTCAGTTCAGTACACAGCACAGAATAGTTCAGTTCAGTACACAGCACAGCAGAGTTCAGTTCAGTACAGTACACAGCACAGCAAAACTCAGTTCAGTACACAGCACAGAAGAGTTCAGTTCAGTACACAGCACAGCAGAGTTCAGTTCAGTACAGTACACAGCACAGCAGAGTTCAGTTCAGTACACAGCACAGCAGAGTTCAGTTCAGTACACAGCACAGCACAGCAGAGTTCAGTTCAGTACAGTACACAGCACAGAAGCGTTCAGTACAGTACACAGCACAGGAGAGCTCAGTACAGTACACAGCACAGCAGAGTTCAGTTCAGTACACAGCACAGCAGAGTTCAGTTCAGTACACAGCACAGCAGAGTTCAGTTCAGTACACAGCACAGCAGAGTTCAGTTCAGTACACAGCACAGCAGAGTTCAGTTCAGTACACAGCACAGCACAGCAGAGTTCAGTTCAGTACAGTACACAGCACAGAAGAGTTCAGTACAGTACAAAGCACAGCAGAGTTCAGTTCAGTACACAGCACAGCAGAGTTCAGTTCAGTACACAGCACAGCAGAGTTCAGTTCAGTACACAGTAAAGCACAGGAGAGTTCAGTACAGTACACAGCACAGGAGAGTTCAGTACAGTACACAGTACAGCACAGGAGAGTTCAGTACAGTATAGGATAGTTCAGTACAGTACACAGTAAAGCACAGGAGAGTTCAGTACAGTACACAGCACAGCACAGGAGAGTTCAGTACAGTACACAGTACAGCACAGGAGAGCTCAGTACAGTACAAAACACAGGATAGTTCAGTACAGTACACAGCACAGGAGAGTTCAGTACAGCACAGGAGAGTTCAGTACAGTATAGGAGAGTTCAGTACAGTAAACAGCACAGGAGAGTTCAGTACAGCACAGGAGAGTTCAGTACAGTATAGGAGAGTTCAGTACAGTACACAGCACAGGAGAGTTCAGTACAGTATAGGAGAGTTCAGTACAGTACACAGCACAGGAGAGTTCAGTACAGCACAGGATAGTTCAGTACAGTACAGGAGAGTTCAGTACAGTATAGGAGAGTTCAGTACTGTACTGGAGAGTTCAGTACAGTATAGGAGAGTTCAGTACAGCACAGGAGAGTTCAGTACAGTAAACATTACAGCAAAGGAGAGTTCAGTACAGTACACAGTACAGCACAGGAGAGTTCAGTACAGTACACAGCACAGCACAGGAGAGTTCAGTACAGTACACAGCACAGGAGAGTTCAGTACAGTACACAGCACAGGAGAGTTCAGTACAGTACACAGCACAGCACAGGAGAGTTCAGTACAGTACACAGCACAGGAGAGTTCAGTACAGTACACAGCACAGGAGAGTTCAGTACAGTACACAGCACAGGAGAGTTCAGTTCAGTACACAGCACAGGAGAGTTCAGTACAGTACACAGCACAGGAGAGTTCAGTACAGTAAAGGAGAGTTCAGTACAGCACAGCAGAGTTCAGTACAGTAAACAGTATAGCACAGGAGAGTTCAGAACAGTACACAGTACAGCACAGGAGAGTTCAGTTCAGTACACAGCACAGCACAGCAGAGTTCAGTTCAGTACACAGCACAGCAGAGTTCAGTTCAGTACACAGCACAGCAGAATTCAGTTCAGTACAGTACACAGCACAGCAGAGTTCAGTTCAGTACACAGCACAGCAGAGTTCAGTTCAGTACACAGCACAGCAGAGTTCAGTTCAGTACACAGCACAGCAGAGTTCAGTTCAGTACAGTACACAGCACAGAAGAGTTCAGTACAGTACACAGCACAGCACAGGAGAGTTCAGTACAGTACACAGTACAGGAGAGTTCAGTACAGTACACAGCACAGGATAGTTCAGTACAGTACACAGCACAGGAGATTTCAGTACAGTACACAGCACAGGAGAGTTCAGTACAGTACACAGCACAGGAGAGTTCAGTACAGTACACACACAGCACAGGAGAGTTCAGTACAGTACACAGCACAGGAGAGTTCAGTACAGTACAGCACAGCAGAGTTCAGTACAGTATAGGAGAGTTCAGTACAGTACACAGCACAGGAGAGTTCAGTACAGTATAGGAGAGTTCAGTACAGTAAACAGCACAGGAGAGTACAGTACAGCACAGGAGAGTTCAGTACAGTACAGGACAGTTCAGTACAGTATAGGAGAATTCAGTACAGTACAGGAGAGTTCAGTACAGTATAGGAGAATTCAGTACAGCACAGGAGAGTTCAGTACAGTACACAGCACAGCACAGGAGAGTTCAGTACAGTACACAGCACTGGAGAGTTCAGTAGAGTACACAGCACAGGAGAGTTTAGTACAGTGCACAGCACAGGAGAGTTCAGTACAGTACACAGCACAGGAGAGTTCAGTACAGTACAGCAGAGTTCAGTACAGTACACAGCACTCCACAGGAGAGTTCAGTACAGTACACAGCACATTAGAGTTCAGTACAGTACACAGCACAGCAGAGTTCAGTACAGTACACAGCACAGGAGAGTTCAGTACAGTACACATCACAGGAGAGTTCAGTACAGTACACAGCACAGCAGAGTTCAGTACTGTACACAGCACAGCAAGTTCATTACAGTACACAGCACAGCAGAGTTCAGTACAGTACACAGCACAGGAGAGTTCAGTTCAGTACACAGCACAGCAGAGTTCAGTTCAGTACACAGCACAGAATAGTTCAGTTCAGTACACAGCACAGCAGAGTTCAGTTCAGTACAGTACACAGCACAGCAAAACTCAGTTCAGTACACAGCACAGAAGAGTTCAGTTCAGTACACAGCACAGCAGAGTTCAGTTCAGTACAGTACACAGCACAGCAGAGTTCAGTTCAGTACACAGCACAGCAGAGTTCAGTTCAGTACACAGCACAGCACAGCAGAGTTCAGTTCAGTACAGTACACAGCACAGAAGCGTTCAGTACAGTACACAGCACAGGAGAGCTCAGTACAGTACACAGCACAGCAGAGTTCAGTTCAGTACACAGCACAGCAGAGTTCAGTTCAGTACACAGCACAGCAGAGTTCAGTTCAGTACACAGCACAGCAGAGTTCAGTTCAGTACACAGCACAGCAGAGTTCAGTTCAGTACACAGCACAGCACAGCAGAGTTCAGTTCAGTACAGTACACAGCACAGAAGAGTTCAGTACAGTACACAGCACAGCAGAGTTCAGTTCAGTACACAGCACAGCAGAGTTCAGTTCAGTACACAGCACAGCAGAGTTCAGTTCAGTACACAGTAAAGCACAGGAGAGTTCAGTACAGTACACAGCACAGGAGAGTTCAGTACAGTACACAGTACAGCACAGGAGAGTTCAGTACAGTATAGGATAGTTCAGTACAGTACACAGTAAAGCACAGGAGAGTTCAGTACAGTACACAGCACAGCACAGGAGAGTTCAGTACAGTACACAGTACAGCACAGGAGAGCTCAGTACAGTACAAAACACAGGATAGTTCAGTACAGTACACAGCACAGGAGAGTTCAGTACAGCACAGGAGAGTTCAGTACAGTATAGGAGAGTTCAGTACAGTAAACAGCACAGGAGAGTTCAGTACAGCACAGGAGAGTTCAGTACAGTATAGGAGAGTTCAGTACAGTACACAGCACAGGAGAGTTCAGTACAGTATAGGAGAGTTCAGTACAGTACACAGCACAGGAGAGTTCAGTACAGCACAGGATAGTTCAGTACAGTACAGGAGAGTTCAGTACAGTATAGGAGAGTTCAGTACTGTACTGGAGAGTTCAGTACAGTATAGGAGAGTTCAGTACAGCACAGGAGAGTTCAGTACAGTACACATTACAGCAAAGGAGAGTTCAGTACAGTACACAGTACAGCACAGGAGAGTTCAGTACAGTACACAGCACAGCACAGGAGAGTTCAGTACAGTACACAGCACAGGAGAGTTCAGTACAGTACACAGCACAGGAGAGTTCAGTACAGTACACAGCACAGGAGAGTTCAGTTCAGTACACAGCACAGGAGAGTTCAGTACAGTACACAGAACAGGAGAGTTCAGTACAGTACAGGAGAGTTCAGTACAGCACAGCAGAGTTCAGTACAGTACACAGTATAGCACAGGAGAGTTCAGAACAGTACACAGTACAGCACAGGAGAGTTCAGTTCAGTACACAGCACAGCACAGCAGAGTTCAGTTCAGTACACAGCACAGCAGAGTTCAGTTCAGTACACAGCACAGCAGAATTCAGTTCAGTACAGTACACAGCACAGCAGAGTTCAGTTCAGTACACAGCACAGCAGAGTTCAGTTCAGTACACAGCACAGCAGAGTTCAGTTCAGTACAGTACACAGCACAGAAGAGTTCAGTACAGTACACAGCACAGCACAGGAGAGTTCAGTACAGTACACAGTACAGGAGAGTTCAGTACAGTACACAGCACAGGATAGTTCAGTACAGTACACAGCACAGGAGATTTCAGTACAGTACACAGCACAGGAGAGTTCAGTACAGTACACAGCACAGGAGAGTTCAGTACAGTACACAGCACAGCACAGGAGAGTTCAGTACAGTACACAGCACAGGAGAGTTCAGTACAGTACAGCACAGCAGAGTTCAGTACAGTATAGGAGAGTTCAGTACAGTACACAGCACAGGAGAGTTCAGTACAGTATAGGAGAGTTCAGTACAGTAAACAGCACAGGAGAGTACAGTACAGCACAGGAGAGTTCAGTACAGTACAGGACAGTTCAGTACAGTATAGGAGAATTCAGTACAGTACAGGAGAGTTCAGTACAGTATAGGAGAATTCAGTACAGCACAGGAGAGTTCAGTACAGTACACAGCACAGCACAGGAGAGTTCAGTACAGTACACAGCACTGGAGAGTTCAGTATAGTACACAGCACAGGAGAGTTTAGTACAGTGCACAGCACAGGAGAGTTCAGTACAGTACACAGCACAGGAGAGTTCAGTACAGTACACAGCACAGTACAGGAGAGTTCAGTACAGTACAGCAGAGTTCAGTACAGTACACAGCACTCCACAGGAGAGTTCAGTACAGTACACAGCACATTAGAGTTCAGTACAGTACACAGCACAGCAGAGTTCAGTACAGTACACAGCACAGGAGAGTTCAGTACAGTACACATCACAGGAGAGTTCAGTACAGTACACAGCACAGCAGAGTTCAGTACTGTACACAGCACAGCAAGTTCATTACAGTACACAGAACAGCAGAGTTCAGTACAGTACACAGCACAGGAGAGTTCAGTTCAGTACACAGCACAGCAGAGTTCAGTTCAGTACACAGCACAGAATAGTTCAGTTCAGTACACAGCACAGCAGAGTTCAGTTCAGTACAGTACACAGCACAGCAAAACTCAGTTCAGTACACAACACAGAAGAGTTCAGTTCAGTACACAGCACAGCAGAGTTCAGTTCAGTACAGTACACAGCACAGCAGAGTTCAGTTCAGTACACAGCACAGCAGAGTTCAGTTCAGTACACAGCACAGCACAGCAGAGTTCAGTTCAGTACAGTACACAGCACAGAAGCGTTCAGTACAGTACACAGCACAGGAGAGCTCAGTACAGTACACAGCACAGCAGAGTTCAGTTCAGTACACAGCACAGCAGAGTTCAGTTCAGTACACAGCACAGCAGAGTTCAGTTCAGTACACAGCACAGCAGAGTTCAGTTCAGTACACAGCACAGCACAGCAGAGTTCAGTTCAGTACAGTACACAGCACAGAAGAGTTCAGTACAGTACACAGCACAGCAGAGTTCAGTTCAGTACACAGCACAGCAGAGTTCAGTTCAGTACACAGCACAGCAGAGTTCAGTTCAGTACACAGTAAAGCACAGGAGAGTTCAGTACAGTACACAGCACAGGAGAGTTCAGTACAGTACACAGTACAGCACAGGAGAGTTCAGTACAGTATAGGATAGTTCAGTACAGTACACAGTAAAGCACAGGAGAGTTCAGTACAGTACACAGCACAGCACAGGAGAGTTCAGTACAGTACACAGTACAGCACAGGAGAGCTCAGTACAGTACAAAACACAGGATAGTTCAGTACAGTACACAGCACAGGAGAGTTCAGTACAGCACAGGAGAGTTCAGTACAGTATAGGAGAGTTCAGTACAGTAAACAGCACAGGAGAGTTCAGTACAGCACAGGAGAGTTCAGTACAGTATAGGAGAGTTCAGTACAGTACACAGCACAGGAGAGTTCAGTACAGTATAGGAGAGTTCAGTACAGTACACAGCACAGGAGAGTTCAGTACAGCACAGGATAGTTCAGTACAGTACAGGAGAGTTCAGTACAGTATAGGAGAGTTCAGTACTGTACTGGAGAGTTCAGTACAGTATAGGAGAGTTCAGTACAGCACAGGAGAGTTCAGTACAGTACACATTACAGCAAAGGAGAGTTCAGTACAGTACACAGTACAGCACAGGAGAGTTCAGTACAGTACACAGCACAGCACAGGAGAGTTCAGTACAGTACACAGCACAGGAGAGTTCAGTACAGTACACAGCACAGCAAAACTCAGTTCAGTACACAGCACAGAAGAGTTCAGTTCAGTACACAGCACAGCAGAGTTCAGTTCAGTACAGTACACAGCACAGCAGAGTTCAGTTCAGTACACAGCACAGCAGAGTTCAGTTCAGTACACAGCACAGCACAGCAGAGTTCAGTTCAGTACAGTACACAGCACAGAAGCGTTCAGTACAGTACACAGCACAGGAGAGCTCAGTACAGTACACAGCACAGCAGAGTTCAGTTCAGTACACAGCACAGCAGAGTTCAGTTCAGTACACAGCACAGCAGAGTTCAGTTCAGTACACAGCACAGCAGAGTTCAGTTCAGTACACAGCACAGCAGAGTTCAGTTCAGTACACAGCACAGCACAGCAGAGTTCAGTTCAGTACAGTACACAGCACAGAAGAGTTCAGTACAGTACACAGCACAGCAGAGTTCAGTTCAGTACACAGCACAGCAGAGTTCAGTTCAGTACACAGCACAGCAGAGTTCAGTTCAGTACACAGTAAAGCACAGGAGAGTTCAGTACAGTACACAGCACAGGAGAGTTCAGTACAGTACACAGTACAGCACAGGAGAGTTCAGTACAGTATAGGATAGTTCAGTACAGTACACAGTAAAGCACAGGAGAGTTCAGTACAGTACACAGCACAGCACAGGAGAGTTCAGTACAGTACACAGTACAGCACAGGAGAGCTCAGTACAGTACAAAACACAGGATAGTTCAGTACAGTACACAGCACAGGAGAGTTCAGTACAGCACAGGAGAGTTCAGTACAGTATAGGAGAGTTCAGTACAGTAAACAGCACAGGAGAGTTCAGTACAGCACAGGAGAGTTCAGTACAGTATAGGAGAGTTCAGTAGAGTACACAGCACAGGAGAGTTCAGTACAGCACAGGAGAGTTCAGTACAGCACAGGATAGTTCAGTACAGTACAGGAGAGTTCAGTACAGTATAGGAGAGTTCAGTACTGTACTGGAGAGTTCAGTACAGTATAGGAGAGTTCAGTACAGCACAGGAGAGTTCAGTACAGTACACATTACAGCAAAGGAGAGTTCAGTACAGTACACAGTACAGCACAGGAGAGTTCAGTACAGTACACAGCACAGCACAGGAGAGTTCAGTACAGTACACAGCACAGGAGAGTTCAGTACAGTACACAGCACAGGAGAGTTCAGTACAGTACACAGCACAGGAGAGTTCAGTTCAGTACACAGCACAGGAGAGTTCAGTACAGTACACAGCACAGGAGAGTTCAGTACAGTACACAGCACAGGAGAGTTCAGTTCAGTACACAGCACAGGAGAGTTCAGTACAGTACACAGAACAGGAGAGTTCAGTACAGTACAGGAGAGTTCAGTACAGCACAGCAGAGTTCAGTACAGTAAACAGTATAGCACAGGAGAGTTCAGAACAGTACACAGTACAGCACAGGAGAGTTCAGTTCAGTACACAGCACAGCACAGCAGAGTTCAGTTCAGTACACAGCACAGCAGAGTTCAGTTCAGTACACAGCACAGCAGAATTCAGTTCAGTACAGTACACAGCACAGCAGAGTTCAGTTCAGTACACAGCACAGCAGAGTTCAGTTCAGTACACAGCACAGCAGAGTTCAGTTCAGTACAGTACACAGCACAGAAGAGTTCAGTACAGTACACAGCACAGCACAGGAGAGTTCAGTACAGTA
This sequence comes from Thymallus thymallus, assembly GCA_023634145.1. NCBI lineage: Eukaryota > Metazoa > Chordata > Actinopteri > Salmoniformes > Salmonidae > Thymallus > Thymallus thymallus. The sequence continues at coordinate 5,637,155 of CM042399.1, read as the reverse complement.
CACAGTACAGGAGAGTTCAGTACAGTACACAGCACAGGATAGTTCAGTACAGTACACAGCACAGGAGATTTCAGTACAGTACACAGCACAGGAGAGTTCAGTACAGTACACAGCACAGGAGAGTTCAGTACAGTACACAGCACAGCACAGGAGAGTTCAGTACAGTACACAGCACAGGAGAGTTCAGTACAGTACAGCACAGCAGAGTTCAGTACAGTATAGGAGAGTTCAGTACAGTACACAGCACAGGAGAGTTCAGTACAGTATAGGAGAGTTCAGTACAGTAAACAGCACAGGAGAGTACAGTACAGCACAGGAGAGTTCAGTACAGTACAGGACAGTTCAGTACAGTATAGGAGAATTCAGTACAGTACAGGAGAGTTCAGTACAGTATAGGAGAATTCAGTACAGCACAGGAGAGTTCAGTACAGTACACAGCACAGCACAGGAGAGTTCAGTACAGTACACAGCACTGGAGAGTTCAGTATAGTACACAGCACAGGAGAGTTTAGTACAGTGCACAGCACAGGAGAGTTCAGTACAGTACACAGCACAGGAGAGTTCAGTACAGTACACAGCACAGTACAGGAGAGTTCAGTACAGTACAGCAGAGTTCAGTACAGTACACAGCACTCCACAGGAGAGTTCAGTACAGTACACAGCACATTAGAGTTCAGTACAGTACACAGCACAGCAGAGTTCAGTACAGTACACAGCACAGGAGAGTTCAGTACAGTACACATCACAGGAGAGTTCAGTACAGTACACAGCACAGCAGAGTTCAGTACTGTACACAGCACAGCAAGTTCATTACAGTACACAGAACAGCAGAGTTCAGTACAGTACACAGCACAGGAGAGTTCAGTTCAGTACACAGCACAGCAGAGTTCAGTTCAGTACACAGCACAGAATAGTTCAGTTCAGTACACAGCACAGCAGAGTTCAGTTCAGTACAGTACACAGCACAGCAAAACTCAGTTCAGTACACAGCACAGAAGAGTTCAGTTCAGTACACAGCACAGCAGAGTTCAGTTCAGTACAGTACACAGCACAGCAGAGTTCAGTTCAGTACACAGCACAGCAGAGTTCAGTTCAGTACACAGCACAGCACAGCAGAGTTCAGTTCAGTACAGTACACAGCACAGAAGCGTTCAGTACAGTACACAGCACAGGAGAGCTCAGTACAGTACACAGCACAGCAGAGTTCAGTTCAGTACACAGCACAGCAGAGTTCAGTTCAGTACACAGCACAGCAGAGTTCAGTTCAGTACACAGCACAGCAGAGTTCAGTTCAGTACACAGCACAGCACAGCAGAGTTCAGTTCAGTACAGTACACAGCACAGAAGAGTTCAGTACAGTACACAGCACAGCAGAGTTCAGTTCAGTACACAGCACAGCAGAGTTCAGTTCAGTACACAGCACAGCAGAGTTCAGTTCAGTACACAGTAAAGCACAGGAGAGTTCAGTACAGTACACAGCACAGGAGAGTTCAGTACAGTACACAGTACAGCACAGGAGAGTTCAGTACAGTATAGGATAGTTCAGTACAGTACACAGTAAAGCACATGAGAGTTCAGTACAGTACACAGCACAGCACAGGAGAGTTCAGTACAGTACACAGTACAGCACAGGAGAGCTCAGTACAGTACAAAACACAGGATAGTTCAGTACAGTACACAGCACAGGAGAGTTCAGTACAGCACAGGAGAGTTCAGTACAGTATAGGAGAGTTCAGTACAGTAAACAGCACAGGAGAGTTCAGTACAGCACAGGAGAGTTCAGTACAGTATAGGAGAGTTCAGTACAGTACACAGCACAGGAGAGTTCAGTACAGTATAGGAGAGTTCAGTACAGTACACAGCACAGGAGAGTTCAGTACAGCACAGGATAGTTCAGTACAGTACAGGAGAGTTCAGTACAGTATAGGAGAGTTCAGTACTGTACTGGAGAGTTCAGTACAGTATAGGAGAGTTCAGTACAGCACAGGAGAGTTCAGTACAGTACACATTACAGCAAAGGAGAGTTCAGTACAGTACACAGTACAGCACAGGAGAGTTCAGTACAGTACACAGCACAGCACAGGAGAGTTCAGTACAGTACACAGCACAGGAGAGTTCAGTACAGTACACAGCACAGGATAGTTCAGTACAGTACACAGCACAGGAGAGTTCAGTTCAGTACACAGCACAGGAGAGTTCAGTACAGTACACAGCACAGGAGAGTTCAGTACAGTACAGGAGAGTTCAGTACAGCACAGCAGAGTTCAGTACAGTAAACAGTATAGCACAGGAGAGTTCAGAACAGTACACAGTACAGCACAGGAGAGTTCAGTTCAGTACACAGCACAGCACAGCAGAGTTCAGTTCAGTACACAGCACAGCAGAGTTCAGTTCAGTACACAGCACAGCAGAATTCAGTTCAGTACAGTACAGTACACAGCACAGCAGAGTTCAGTACACAGCACAGCAGAGTTCAGTTCAGTACACAGCACAGCAGAGTTCAGTTCAGTACAGTACACAGCACAGAAGAGTTCAGTACAGTACACAGCACAGCACAGGAGAGTTCAGTACAGTACACAGTACAGGAGAGTTCAGTACAGTACACAGCACAGGATAGTTCAGTACAGTACACAGCACAGGAGATTTCAGTACAGTACACAGCACAGGAGAGTTCAGTACAGTACACAGCACAGGAGAGTTCAGTACAGTACACAGCACAGCACAGGAGAGTTCAGTACAGTACACAGCACAGGAGAGTTCAGTACAGTACAGCACAGCAGAGTTCAGTACAGTATAGGAGAGTTCAGTACAGTACACAGCACAGGAGAGTTCAGTACAGTATAGGAGAGTTCAGTACAGTAAACAGCACAGGAGAGTACAGTACAGCACAGGAGAGTTCAGTACAGTACAGGACAGTTCAGTACAGTATAGGAGAATTCAGTACAGTACAGGAGAGTTCAGTACAGTATAGGAGAATTCAGTACAGCACAGGAGAGTTCAGTACAGTACACAGCACAGCACAGGAGAGTTCAGTACAGTACACAGCACTGGAGAGTTCAGTAGAGTACACAGCACAGGAGAGTTTAGTACAGTGCACAGCACAGGAGAGTTCAGTACAGTACACAGCACAGGAGAGTTCAGTACAGTACACAGCACAGTACAGGAGAGTTCAGTACAGTACAGCAGAGTTCAGTACAGTACACAGCACTCCACAGGAGAGTTCAGTACAGTACACAGCACATTAGAGTTCAGTACAGTACACAGCACAGCAGAGTTCAGTACAGTACACAGCACAGGAGAGTTCAGTACAGTACACATCACAGGAGAGTTCAGTACAGTACACAGCACAGCAGAGTTCAGTACTGTACACAGCACAGCAAGTTCATTACAGTACACAGCACAGCAGAGTTCAGTACAGTACACAGCACAGGAGAGTTCAGTTCAGTACACAGCACAGCAGAGTTCAGTTCAGTACACAGCACAGAATAGTTCAGTTCAGTACACAGCACAGCAGAGTTCAGTTCAGTACAGTACACAGCACAGCAAAACTCAGTTCAGTACACAGCACAGAAGAGTTCAGTTCAGTACACAGCACAGCAGAGTTCAGTTCAGTACAGTACACAGCACAGCAGAGTTCAGTTCAGTACACAGCACAGCAGAGTTCAGTTCAGTACACAGCACAGCACAGCAGAGTTCAGTTCAGTACAGTACACAGCACAGAAGCGTTCAGTACAGTACACAGCACAGGAGAGCTCAGTACAGTACACAGCACAGCAGAGTTCAGTTCAGTACACAGCACAGCAGAGTTCAGTTCAGTACACAGCACAGCAGAGTTCAGTTCAGTACACAGCACAGCAGAGTTCAGTTCAGTACACAGCACAGCACAGCAGAGTTCAGTTCAGTACAGTACACAGCACAGAAGAGTTCAGTACAGTACACAGCACAGCAGAGTTCAGTTCAGTACACAGCACAGCAGAGTTCAGTTCAGTACACAGCACAGCAGAGTTCAGTTCAGTACACAGTAAAGCACAGGAGAGTTCAGTACAGTACACAGCACAGGAGAGTTCAGTACAGTACACAGTACAGCACAGGAGAGTTCAGTACAGTATAGGATAGTTCAGTACAGTACACAGTAAAGCACATGAGAGTTCAGTACAGTACACAGCACAGCACAGGAGAGTTCAGTACAGTACACAGTACAGCACAGGAGAGCTCAGTACAGTACAAAACACAGGATAGTTCAGTACAGTACACAGCACAGGAGAGTTCAGTACAGCACAGGAGAGTTCAGTACAGTATAGGAGAGTTCAGTACAGTAAACAGCACAGGAGAGTTCAGTACAGCACAGGAGAGTTCAGTACAGTATAGGAGAGTTCAGTACAGTACACAGCACAGGAGAGTTCAGTACAGTATAGGAGAGTTCAGTACAGTACACAGCACAGGAGAGTTCAGTACAGCACAGGATAGTTCAGTACAGTACAGGAGAGTTCAGTACAGTATAGGAGAGTTCAGTACTGTACTGGAGAGTTCAGTACAGTATAGGAGAGTTCAGTACAGCACAGGAGAGTTCAGTACAGTACACATTACAGCAAAGGAGAGTTCAGTACAGTACACAGTACAGCACAGGAGAGTTCAGTACAGTACACAGCACAGCAGAGTTCAGTTCAGTACACAGTAAAGCACAGGAGAGTTCAGTACAGTACACAGCACAGGAGAGTTCAGTACAGTACACAGTACAGCACAGGAGAGTTCAGTACAGTATAGGATAGTTCAGTACAGTACACAGTAAAGCACATGAGAGTTCAGTACAGTACACAGCACAGCACAGGAGAGTTCAGTACAGTACACAGTACAGCACAGGAGAGCTCAGTACAGTACAAAACACAGGATAGTTCAGTACAGTACACAGCACAGGAGAGTTCAGTACAGCACAGGAGAGTTCAGTACAGTATAGGAGAGTTCAGTACAGTAAACAGCACAGGAGAGTTCAGTACAGCACAGGAGAGTTCAGTACAGTATAGGAGAGTTCAGTACAGTACACAGCACAGGAGAGTTCAGTACAGTATAGGAGAGTTCAGTACAGTACACAGCACAGGAGAGTTCAGTACAGCACAGGATAGTTCAGTACAGTACAGGAGAGTTCAGTACAGTATAGGAGAGTTCAGTACTGTACTGGAGAGTTCAGTACAGTATAGGAGAGTTCAGTACAGCACAGGAGAGTTCAGTACAGTACACATTACAGCAAAGGAGAGTTCAGTACAGTACACAGTACAGCACAGGAGAGTTCAGTACAGTACACAGCACAGCACAGGAGAGTTCAGTACAGTACACAGCACAGGAGAGTTCAGTACAGTACACAGCACAGGATAGTTCAGTACAGTACACAGCACAGGAGAGTTCAGTTCAGTACACAGCACAGGAGAGTTCAGTACAGTACACAGCACAGGAGAGTTCAGTACAGTACAGGAGAGTTCAGTACAGCACAGCAGAGTTCAGTACAGTAAACAGTATAGCACAGGAGAGTTCAGAACAGTACACAGTACAGCACAGGAGAGTTCAGTTCAGTACACAGCACAGCACAGCAGAGTTCAGTTCAGTACACAGCACAGCAGAGTTCAGTTCAGTACACAGCACAGCAGAATTCAGTTCAGTACAGTACACAGCACAGCAGAGTTCAGTTCAGTACACAGCACAGCAGAGTTCAGTTCAGTACACAGCACAGCAGAGTTCAGTTCAGTACAGTACACAGCACAGAAGAGTTCAGTACAGTACACAGCACAGCACAGGAGAGTTCAGTACAGTACACAGTACAGGAGAGTTCAGTACAGTACACAGCACAGGATAGTTCAGTACAGTACACAGCACAGGAGATTTCAGTACAGTACACAGCACAGGAGAGTTCAGTACAGTACACAGCACAGGAGAGTTCAGTACAGTACACAGCACAGCACAGGAGAGTTCAGTACAGTACACAGCACAGGAGAGTTCAGTACAGTACAGCACAGCAGAGTTCAGTACAGTATAGGAGAGTTCAGTACAGTACACAGCACAGGAGAGTTCAGTACAGTATAGGAGAGTTCAGTACAGTAAACAGCACAGGAGAGTACAGTACAGCACAGGAGAGTTCAGTACAGTACAGGACAGTTCAGTACAGTATAGGAGAATTCAGTACAGTACAGGAGAGTTCAGTACAGTATAGGAGAATTCAGTACAGCACAGGAGAGTTCAGTACAGTACACAGCACAGCACAGGAGAGTTCAGTACAGTACACAGCACTGGAGAGTTCAGTAGAGTACACAGCACAGGAGAGTTTAGTACAGTGCACAGCACAGGAGAGTTCAGTACAGTACACAGCACAGGAGAGTTCAGTACAGTACACAGCACAGTACAGGAGAGTTCAGTACAGTACAGCAGAGTTCAGTACAGTACACAGCACTCCACAGGAGAGTTCAGTACAGTACACAGCACATTAGAGTTCAGTACAGTACACAGCACAGCAGAGTTCAGTACAGTACACAGCACAGGAGAGTTCAGTACAGTACACATCACAGGAGAGTTCAGTACAGTACACAGCACAGCAGAGTTCAGTACTGTACACAGCACAGCAAGTTCATTACAGTACACAGCACAGCAGAGTTCAGTACAGTACACAGCACAGGAGAGTTCAGTTCAGTACACAGCACAGCAGAGTTCAGTTCAGTACACAGCACAGAATAGTTCAGTTCAGTACACAGCACAGCAGAGTTCAGTTCAGTACAGTACACAGCACAGCAAAACTCAGTTCAGTACACAGCACAGAAGAGTTCAGTTCAGTACACAGCACAGCAGAGTTCAGTTCAGTACAGTACACAGCACAGCAGAGTTCAGTTCAGTACACAGCACAGCAGAGTTCAGTTCAGTACACAGCACAGCACAGCAGAGTCCAGTTCAGTACAGTACACAGCACAGAAGCGTTCAGTACAGTACACAGCACAGGAGAGCTCAGTACAGTACACAGCACAGCAGAGTTCAGTTCAGTACACAGCACAGCAGAGTTCAGTTCAGTACACAGCACAGCAGAGTTCAGTTCAGTACACAGCACAGCAGAGTTCAGTTCAGTACACAGCACAGCAGAGTTCAGTTCAGTACACAGCACAGCACAGCAGAGTTCAGTTCAGTACAGTACACAGCACAGAAGAGTTCAGTACAGTACACAGCACAGCAGAGTTCAGTTCAGTACACAGCACAGCAGAGTTCAGTTCAGTACACAGCACAGCAGAGTTCAGTTCAGTACACAGTAAAGCACAGGAGAGTTCAGTACAGTATAGGATAGTTCAGTACAGTACACAGTAAAGCACAGGAGAGTTCAGTACAGTACACAGCACAGGAGAGTATAGTACAGTACACAGTACAGCACAGGAGAGTTCAGTACAGTATAGGATAGTTCAGTACAGTACACAGTAAAGCACAGGAGAGTTCAGTACAGTACACAGCACAGCACAGGAGAGTTCAGTACAGTACACAGTACAGCACAGGAGAGCTCAGTACAGTACAAAACACAGGATAGTTCAGTACAGTACACAGCACAGGAGAGTTCAGTACAGCACAGGAGAGTTCAGTACAGTATAGGAGAGTTCAGTACAGTAAACAGCACAGGAGAGTTCAGTACAGCACAGGAGAGTTCAGTACAGTATAGGAGAGTTCAGTACAGTACACAGCACAGGAGAGTTCAGTACAGTATAGGAGAGTTCAGTACAGTACACAGCACAGGAGAGTTCAGTACAGCACAGGATAGTTCAGTACAGTACAGGAGAGTTCAGTACAGTATAGGAGAGTTCAGTACTGTACTGGAGAGTTCAGTACAGTATAGGAGAGTTCAGTACAGCACAGGAGAGTTCAGTACAGTACACATTACAGCAAAGGAGAGTTCAGTACAGTACACAGTACAGCACAGGAGAGTTCAGTACAGTACACAGCACAGCACAGGAGAGTTCAGTACAGTACACAGCACAGGAGAGTTCAGTACAGTACACAGCACAGGAGAGTTCAGTACAGTACACAGCACAGGAGAGTTCAGTTCAGTACACAGCACAGGAGAGTTCAGTACAGTACACAGCACAGGAGAGTTCAGTACAGTACAGGAGAGTTCAGTACAGCACAGCAGAGTTCAGTACAGTAAACAGTATAGCACAGGAGAGTTCAGAACAGTACACAGTACAGCACAGGAGAGTTCAGTTCAGTACACAGCACAGCACAGCAGAGTTCAGTTCAGTACACAGCACAGCAGAGTTCAGTTCAGTACACAGCACAGCAGAATTCAGTTCAGTACAGTACACAGCACAGCAGAGTTCAGTTCAGTACACAGCACAGCAGAGTTCAGTTCAGTACACAGCACAGCAGAGTTCAGTTCAGTACAGTACACAGCACAGAAGAGTTCAGTACAGTACACAGCACAGCACAGGAGAGTTCAGTACAGTACACAGTACAGGAGAGTTCAGTACAGTACACAGCACAGGATAGTTCAGTACAGTACACAGCACAGGAGATTTCAGTACAGTACACAGCACAGGAGAGTTCAGTACAGTACACAGCACAGGAGAGTTCAGTACAGTACACAGCACAGCACAGGAGAGTTCAGTACAGTACACAGCACAGGAGAGTTCAGTACAGTACAGCACAGCAGAGTTCAGTACAGTATAGGAGAGTTCAGTACAGTACACAGCACAGGAGAGTTCAGTACAGTACACAGCACAGGAGAGTTCAGTACAGTATAGGAGAGTTCAGTACAGTACACAGCACAGGAGAGTTCAGTACAGCACAGGATAGTTCAGTACAGTACAGGAGAGTTCAGTACAGTATAGGAGAGTTCAGTACTGTACTGGAGAGTTCAGTACAGTATAGGAGAGTTCAGTACAGCACAGGAGAGTTCAGTACAGTACACATTACAGCAAAGGAGAGTTCAGTACAGTACACAGTACAGCACAGGAGAGTTCAGTACAGTACACAGCACAGCACAGGAGAGTTCAGTACAGTACACAGCACAGGAGAGTTCAGTACAGTACACAGCACAGGATAGTTCAGTACAGTACACAGCACAGGAGAGTTCAGTTCAGTACACAGCACAGGAGAGTTCAGTACAGTACACAGCACAGGAGAGTTCAGTACAGTACAGGAGAGTTCAGTACAGCACAGCAGAGTTCAGTACAGTAAACAGTATAGCACAGGAGAGTTCAGAACAGTACACAGTACAGCACAGGAGAGTTCAGTTCAGTACACAGCACAGCACAGCAGAGTTCAGTTCAGTACACAGCACAGCAGAGTTCAGTTCAGTACACAGCACAGCAGAATTCAGTTCAGTACAGTACACAGCACAGCAGAGTTCAGTTCAGTACACAGCACAGCAGAGTTCAGTTCAGTACACAGCACAGCAGAGTTCAGTTCAGTACAGTACACAGCACAGAAGAGTTCAGTACAGTACACAGCACAGCACAGGAGAGTTCAGTACAGTACACAGTACAGGAGAGTTCAGTACAGTACACAGCACAGGATAGTTCAGTACAGTACACAGCACAGGAGATTTCAGTACAGTACACAGCACAGGAGAGTTCAGTACAGTACACAGCACAGGAGAGTTCAGTACAGTACACAGCACAGCACAGGAGAGTTCAGTACAGTACACAGCACAGGAGAGTTCAGTACAGTACAGCACAGCAGAGTTCAGTACAGTATAGGAGAGTTCAGTACAGTACACAGCACAGGAGAGTTCAGTACAGTATAGGAGAGTTCAGTACAGTAAACAGCACAGGAGAGTACAGTACAGCACAGGAGAGTTCAGTACAGTACAGGACAGTTCAGTACAGTATAGGAGAATTCAGTACAGTACAGGAGAGTTCAGTACAGTATAGGAGAATTCAGTACAGCACAGGAGAGTTCAGTACAGTACACAGCACAGCACAGGAGAGTTCAGTACAGTACACAGCACTGGAGAGTTCAGTAGAGTACACAGCACAGGAGAGTTTAGTACAGTGCACAGCACAGGAGAGTTCAGTACAGTACACAGCACAGGAGAGTTCAGTACAGTACACAGCACAGTACAGGAGAGTTCAGTACAGTACAGCAGAGTTCAGTACAGTACACAGCACTCCACAGGAGAGTTCAGTACAGTACACAGCACATTAGAGTTCAGTACAGTACACAGCACAGCAGAGTTCATTACAGTACACAGCACAGGAGAGTTCAGTACAGTACACATCACAGGAGAGTTCAGTACAGTACACAGCACAGCAGAGTTCAGTACTGTACACAGCACAGCAAGTTCATTACAGTACACAGCACAGCAGAGTTCAGTACAGTACACAGCACAGGAGAGTTCAGTTCAGTACACAGCACAGCAGAGTTCAGTTCAGTACACAGCACAGAATAGTTCAGTTCAGTACACAGCACAGCAGAGTTCAGTTCAGTACAGTACACAGCACAGCAAAACTCAGTTCAGTACACAGCACAGAAGAGTTCAGTTCAGTACACAGCACAGCAGAGTTCAGTTCAGTACAGTACACAGCACAGCAGAGTTCAGTTCAGTACACAGCACAGCAGAGTTCAGTTCAGTACACAGCACAGCACAGCAGAGTCCAGTTCAGTACAGTACACAGCACAGAAGCGTTCAGTACAGTACACAGCACAGGAGAGCTCAGTACAGTACACAGCACAGCAGAGTTCAGTTCAGTACACAGCACAGCAGAGTTCAGTTCAGTACACAGCACAGCAGAGTTCAGTTCAGTACACAGCACAGCAGAGTTCAGTTCAGTACACAGCACAGCAGAGTTCAGTTCAGTACACAGCACAGCACAGCAGAGTTCAGTTCAGTACAGTACACAGCACAGAAGAGTTCAGTACAGTACACAGCACAGCAGAGTTCAGTTCAGTACACAGCACAGCAGAGTTCAGTTCAGTACACAGCACAGCAGAGTTCAGTTCAGTACACAGTAAAGCACAGGAGAGTTCAGTACAGTATAGGATAGTTCAGTACAGTACACAGTAAAGCACAGGAGAGTTCAGTACAGTACACAGCACAGGAGAGTATAGTACAGTACACAGTACAGCACAGGAGAGTTCAGTACAGTATAGGATAGTTCAGTACAGTACACAGTAAAGCACAGGAGAGTTCAGTACAGTACACAGCACAGCACAGGAGAGTTCAGTACAGTACACAGTACAGCACAGGAGAGCTCAGTACAGTACAAAACACAGGATAGTTCAGTACAGTACACAGCACAGGAGAGTTCAGTACAGCACAGGAGAGTTCAGTACAGTATAGGAGAGTTCAGTACAGTAAACAGCACAGGAGAGTTCAGTACAGCACAGGAGAGTTCAGTACAGTATAGGAGAGTTCAGTACAGTACACAGCACAGGAGAGTTCAGTACAGTATAGGAGAGTTCAGTACAGTACACAGCACAGGAGAGTTCAGTACAGCACAGGATAGTTCAGTACAGTACAGGAGAGTTCAGTACAGTATAGGAGAGTTCAGTACTGTACTGGAGAGTTCAGTACAGTATAGGAGAGTTCAGTACAGCACAGGAGAGTTCAGTACAGTACACATTACAGCAAAGGAGAGTTCAGTACAGTACACAGTACAGCACAGGAGAGTTCAGTACAGTACACAGCACAGCACAGGAGAGTTCAGTACAGTACACAGCACAGGAGAGTTCAGTACAGTACACAGCACAGGAGAGTTCAGTACAGTACACAGCACAGGAGAGTTCAGTTCAGTACACAGCACAGGAGAGTTCAGTACAGTACACAGCACAGGAGAGTTCAGTACAGTACAGGAGAGTTCAGTACAGCACAGCAGAGTTCAGTACAGTAAACAGTATAGCACAGGAGAGTTCAGAACAGTACACAGTACAGCACAGGAGAGTTCAGTTCAGTACACAGCACAGCACAGCAGAGTTCAGTTCAGTACACAGCACAGCAGAGTTCAGTTCAGTACACAGCACAGCAGAATTCAGTTCAGTACAGTACACAGCACAGCAGAGTTCAGTTCAGTACACAGCACAGCAGAGTTCAGTTCAGTACACAGCACAGCAGAGTTCAGTTCAGTACAGTACACAGCACAGAAGAGTTCAGTACAGTACACAGCACAGCACAGGAGAGTTCAGTACAGTACACAGTACAGGAGAGTTCAGTACAGTACACAGCACAGGATAGTTCAGTACAGTACACAGCACAGGAGATTTCAGTACAGTACACAGCACAGGAGAGTTCAGTACAGTACACACCACAGGAGAGTTCAGTACAGTACACAGCACAGCACAGGAGAGTTCAGTACAGTACACAGCACAGGAGAGTTCAGTACAGTACAGCACAGCAGAGTTCAGTACAGTATAGGAGAGTTCAGTACAGTACACAGCACAGGAGAGTTCAGTACAGTATAGGAGAGTTCAGTACAGTAAACAGCACAGGAGAGTACAGTACAGCACAGGAGAGTTCAGTACAGTACAGGAGAGTTCAGTACAGTATAGGAGAGTTCAGTACTGTACTGGAGAGTTCAGTACAGTATAGGAGAGTTCAGTACAGCACAGGAGAGTTCAGTACAGTACACATTACAGCAAAGGAGAGTTCAGTACAGTACACAGTACAGCACAGGAGAGTTCAGTACAGTACACAGCACAGCACAGGAGAGTTCAGTACAGTACACAGCACAGGAGAGTTCAGTACAGTACACAGCACAGGAGAGTTCAGTTCAGTACACAGCACAGGAGAGTTCAGTACAGTACACAGCACAGGAGAGTTCAGTACAGTACACATTACAGCAAAGGAGAGTTCAGTACAGTACACAGTACAGCACAGGAGAGTTCAGTACAGTACACAGCACAGCACAGGAGAGTTCAGTACAGTACACAGCACAGGAGAGTTCAGTACAGTACACAGCACAGGAGAGTTCAGTACAGTACACAGCACAGGAGAGTTCAGTTCAGTACACAGCACAGGAGAGTTCAGTACAGTACACAGCACAGGAGAGTTCAGTACAGTACAGGAGAGTTCAGTACAGCACAGCAGAGTTCAGTACAGTAAACAGTATAGCACAGGAGAGTTCAGAACAGTACACAGTACAGCACAGGAGAGTTCAGTTCAGTACACAGCACAGCACAGCAGAGTTCAGTTCAGTACACAGCACAGCAGAGTTCAGTTCAGTACACAGCACAGCAGAATTCAGTTCAGTACAGTACACAGCACAGCAGAGTTCAGTTCAGTACACAGCACAGCAGAGTTCAGTTCAGTACACAGCACAGCAGAGTTCAGTTCAGTACAGTACACAGCACAGAAGAGTTCAGTACAGTACACAGCACAGCACAGGAGAGTTCAGTACAGTACACAGTACAGGAGAGTTCAGTACAGTACACAGCACAGGATAGTTCAGTACAGTACACAGCACAGGAGATTTCAGTACAGTACACAGCACAGGAGAGTTCAGTACAGTACACAGCACAGGAGAGTTCAGTACAGTACACAGCACAGCACAGGAGAGTTCAGTACAGTACACAGCACAGGAGAGTTCAGTACAGTACAGCACAGCAGAGTTCAGTACAGTATAGGAGAGTTCAGTACAGTACACAGCACAGGAGAGTTCAGTACAGTATAGGAGAGTTCAGTACAGTAAACAGCACAGGAGAGTACAGTACAGCACAGGAGAGTTCAGTACAGTACAGGACAGTTCAGTACAGTATAGGAGAATTCAGTACAGTACAGGAGAGTTCAGTACAGTATAGGAGAATTCAGTACAGCACAGGAGAGTTCAGTACAGTACACAGCACAGCACAGGAGAGTTCAGTACAGTACACAGCACTGGAGAGTTCAGTAGAGTACACAGCACAGGAGAGTTTAGTACAGTGCACAGCACAGGAGAGTTCAGTACAGTACACAGCACAGGAGAGTTCAGTACAGTACACAGCACAGTACAGGAGAGTTCAGTACAGTACAGCAGAGTTCAGTACAGTACACAGCACTCCACAGGAGAGTTCAGTACAGTACACAGCACATTAGAGTTCAGTACAGTACACAGCACAGCAGAGTTCAGTACAGTACACAGCACAGGAGAGTTCAGTACAGTACACATCACAGGAGAGTTCAGTACAGTACACAGCACAGCAGAGTTCAGTACTGTACACAGCACAGCAAGTTCATTACAGTACACAGCACAGCAGAGTTCAGTACAGTACACAGCACAGGAGAGTTCAGTTCAGTACACAGCACAGCAGAGTTCAGTTCAGTACACAGCACAGAATAGTTCAGTTCAGTACACAGCACAGCAGAGTTCAGTTCAGTACAGTACACAGCACAGCAAAACTCAGTTCAGTACACAGCACAGAAGAGTTCAGTTCAGTACACAGCACAGCAGAGTTCAGTTCAGTACAGTACACAGCACAGCAGAGTTCAGTTCAGTACACAGCACAGCAGAGTTCAGTTCAGTACACAGCACAGCACAGCAGAGTCCAGTTCAGTACAGTACACAGCACAGAAGCGTTCAGTACAGTACACAGCACAGGAGAGCTCAGTACAGTACACAGCACAGCAGAGTTCAGTTCAGTACACAGCACAGCAGAGTTCAGTTCAGTACACAGCACAGCAGAGTTCAGTTCAGTACACAGCACAGCAGAGTTCAGTTCAGTACACAGCACAGCAGAGTTCAGTTCAGTACACAGCACAGCACAGCAGAGTTCAGTTCAGTACAGTACACAGCACAGAAGAGTTCAGTACAGTACACAGCACAGCAGAGTTCAGTTCAGTACACAGCACAGCAGAGTTCAGTTCAGTACACAGCACAGCAGAGTTCAGTTCAGTACACAGTAAAGCACAGGAGAGTTCAGTACAGTATAGGATAGTTCAGTACAGTACACAGTAAAGCACAGGAGAGTTCAGTACAGTACACAGCACAGGAGAGTATAGTACAGTACACAGTACAGCACAGGAGAGTTCAGTACAGTATAGGATAGTTCAGTACAGTACACAGTAAAGCACAGGAGAGTTCAGTACAGTACACAGCACAGCACAGGAGAGTTCAGTACAGTACACAGTACAGCACAGGAGAGCTCAGTACAGTACAAAACACAGGATAGTTCAGTACAGTACACAGCACAGGAGAGTTCAGTACAGCACAGGAGAGTTCAGTACAGTATAGGAGAGTTCAGTACAGTAAACAGCACAGGAGAGTTCAGTACAGCACAGGAGAGTTCAGTACAGTATAGGAGAGTTCAGTACAGTACACAGCACAGGAGAGTTCAGTACAGTATAGGAGAGTTCAGTACAGTACACAGCACAGGAGAGTTCAGTACAGCACAGGATAGTTCAGTACAGTACAGGAGAGTTCAGTACAGTATAGGAGAGTTCAGTACTGTACTGGAGAGTTCAGTACAGTATAGGAGAGTTCAGTACAGCACAGGAGAGTTCAGTACAGTACACATTACAGCAAAGGAGAGTTCAGTACAGTACACAGTACAGCACAGGAGAGTTCAGTACAGTACACAGCACAGCACAGGAGAGTTCAGTACAGTACACAGCACAGGAGAGTTCAGTACAGTACACAGCACAGGAGAGTTCAGTACAGTACACAGCACAGGAGAGTTCAGTTCAGTACACAGCACAGGAGAGTTCAGTACAGTACACAGCACAGGAGAGTTCAGTACAGTACAGGAGAGTTCAGTACAGCACAGCAGAGTTCAGTACAGTAAACAGTATAGCACAGGAGAGTTCAGAACAGTACACAGTACAGCACAGGAGAGTTCAGTTCAGTACACAGCACAGCACAGCAGAGTTCAGTTCAGTACACAGCACAGCAGAGTTCAGTTCAGTACACAGCACAGCAGAATTCAGTTCAGTACAGTACACAGCACAGCAGAGTTCAGTTCAGTACACAGCACAGCAGAGTTCAGTTCAGTACACAGCACAGCAGAGTTCAGTTCAGTACAGTACACAGCACAGAAGAGTTCAGTACAGTACACAGCACAGCACAGGAGAGTTCAGTACAGTACACAGTACAGGAGAGTTCAGTACAGTACACAGCACAGGATAGTTCAGTACAGTACACAGCACAGGAGATTTCAGTACAGTACACAGCACAGGAGAGTTCAGTACAGTACACAGCACAGGAGAGTTCAGTACAGTACACAGCACAGCACAGGAGAGTTCAGTACAGTACACAGCACAGGAGAGTTCAGTACAGTACAGCACAGCAGAGTTCAGTACAGTATAGGAGAGTTCAGTACAGTACACAGCACAGGAGAGTTCAGTACAGTATAGGAGAGTTCAGTACAGTAAACAGCACAGGAGAGTACAGTACAGCACAGGAGAGTTCAGTACAGTACAGGAGAGTTCAGTACAGTATAGGAGAGTTCAGTACTGTACTGGAGAGTTCAGTACAGTATAGGAGAGTTCAGTACAGCACAGGAGAGTTCAGTACAGTACACATTACAGCAAAGGAGAGTTCAGTACAGTACACAGTACAGCACAGGAGAGTTCAGTACAGTACACAGCACAGCACAGGAGAGTTCAGTACAGTACACAGCACAGGAGAGTTCAGTACAGTACACAGCACAGGAGAGTTCAGTACAGTACACAGCACAGGAGAGTTCAGTTCAGTACACAGCACAGGAGAGTTCAGTACAGTACACAGCACAGGAGAGTTCAGTACAGTACACATTACAGCAAAGGAGAGTTCAGTACAGTACACAGTACAGCACAGGAGAGTTCAGTACAGTACACAGCACAGCACAGGAGAGTTCAGTACAGTACACAGCACAGGAGAGTTCAGTACAGTACACAGCACAGGAGAGTTCAGTACAGTACACAGCACAGGAGAGTTCAGTTCAGTACACAGCACAGGAGAGTTCAGTACAGTACACAGCACAGGAGAGTTCAGTACAGTACAGGAGAGTTCAGTACAGCACAGCAGAGTTCAGTACAGTAAACAGTATAGCACAGGAGAGTTCAGAACAGTACACAGTACAGCACAGGAGAGTTCAGTTCAGTACACAGCACAGCACAGCAGAGTTCAGTTCAGTACACAGCACAGCAGAGTTCAGTTCAGTACACAGCACAGCAGAATTCAGTTCAGTACAGTACACAGCACAGCAGAGTTCAGTTCAGTACACAGCACAGCAGAGTTCAGTTCAGTACACAGCACAGCAGAGTTCAGTTCAGTACAGTACACAGCACAGAAGAGTTCAGTACAGTACACAGCACAGCACAGGAGAGTTCAGTACAGTACACAGTACAGGAGAGTTCAGTACAGTACACAGCACAGGATAGTTCAGTACAGTACACAGCACAGGAGATTTCAGTACAGTACACAGCACAGGAGAGTTCAGTACAGTACACAGCACAGGAGAGTTCAGTACAGTACACAGCACAGCACAGGAGAGTTCAGTACAGTACACAGCACAGGAGAGTTCAGTACAGTACAGCACAGCAGAGTTCAGTACAGTATAGGAGAGTTCAGTACAGTACACAGCACAGGAGAGTTCAGTACAGTATAGGAGAGTTCAGTACAGTAAACAGCACAGGAGAGTACAGTACAGCACAGGAGAGTTCAGTACAGTACAGGAGAGTTCAGTACAGTATAGGAGAGTTCAGTACTGTACTGGAGAGTTCAGTACAGTATAGGAGAGTTCAGTACAGCACAGGAGAGTTCAGTACAGTACACATTACAGCAAAGGAGAGTTCAGTACAGTACACAGTACAGCACAGGAGAGTTCAGTACAGTACACAGCACAGCACAGGAGAGTTCAGTACAGTACACAACACAGGAGAGTTCAGTACAGTACACAGCACAGGAGAGTTCAGTACAGTACACAGCACAGGAGAGTTCAGTTCAGTACACAGCACAGGAGAGTTCAGTACAGTACACAGCACAGGAGAGTTCAGTACAGTACAGGAGAGTTCAGTACAGCACAGCAGAGTTCAGTACAGTAAACAGTATAGCACAGGAGAGTTCAGAACAGTACACAGTACAGCACAGGAGAGTTCAGTTCAGTACACAGCACAGCACAGCAGAGTTCAGTTCAGTACACAGCACAGCAGAGTTCAGTTCAGTACACAGCACAGCAGAATTCAGTTCAGTACAGTACACAGCACAGCAGAGTTCAGTTCAGTACACAGCACAGCAGAGTTCAGTTCAGTACACAGCACAGCAGAGTTCAGTTCAGTACACAGCACAGCAGAGTTCAGTTCAGTACAGTACACAGCACAGAAGAGTTCAGTACAGTACACAGCACAGCACAGGAGAGTTCAGTACAGTACACAGCACAGGATAGTTCAGTACAGTACACAGCACAGGAGATTTCAGTACAGTACACAGCACAGGAGAGTTCAGTACAGTACACAGTACAGCACAGGAGAGTTCAGTACAGTACACAGTACAGGAGAGTTCAGTACAGTACACAGCACAGGATAGTTCAGTACAGTACACAGCACAGGAGATTTCAGTACAGTACACAGCACAGGAGAGTTCAGTACAGTACACAGCACAGGAGAGTTCAGTACAGTACACAGCACAGCACAGGAGAGTTCAGTACAGTACACAGCACAGGAGAGTTCAGTACAGTACAGCACAGCAGAGTTCAGTACAGTATAGGAGAGTTCAGTACAGTACACAGCACAGGAGAGTTCAGTACAGTATAGGAGAGTTCAGTACAGTAAACAGCACAGGAGAGTACAGTACAGCACAGGAGAGTTCAGTACAGTACAGGACAGTTCAGTACAGTATAGGAGAATTCAGTACAGTACAGGAGAGTTCAGTACAGTATAGGAGAATTCAGTACAGCACAGGAGAGTTCAGTACAGTACACAGCACAGCACAGGAGAGTTCAGTACAGTACACAGCACAGGAGAGTTCAGTAGAGTACAATACACAGCACAGGAGAGTTCAGTACAGTACACAGCACTGGAGAGTTCAGTAGAGTACACAGCACAGGAGAGTTTAGTACAGTGCACAGCACAGGAGAGTTCAGCACAGGAGAGTTCAGTACAGTACACAGCACAGTACAGGAGAGTTCAGTACAGTACAGCAGAGTTCAGTACAGTACACAGCACTCCACAGGAGAGTTCAGTACAGTACACAGCACATTAGAGTTCAGTACAGTACACAGCACAGCAGAGTTCAGTACAGTACACAGCACAGGAGAGTTCAGTACAGTACACATCACAGGAGAGTTCAGTACAGTACACAGCACAGTAGAGTTCAGTACTGTACACAGCACAGCAGAGTTCAGTTCAGTACACAGCACAGCAGAGTTCAGTTCAGTACAGTACACAGCACAGAAGAGTTCAGTACAGTACACAGCACAGCACAGGAGAGTTCAGTACAGTACACAGTACAGGAGAGTTCAGTACAGTACACAGCACAGGATAGTTCAGTACAGTACACAGCACAGGAGATTTCAGTACAGTACACAGCACAGGAGAGTTCAGTACAGTACACAGCACAGGAGAGTTCAGTACAGTACACAGCACAGCACAGGAGAGTTCAGTACAGTACACAGCACAGGAGAGTTCAGTACAGTACAGCACAGCAGAGTTCAGTACAGTATAGGAGAGTTCAGTACAGTACACAGCACAGGAGAGTTCAGTACAGTATAGGAGAGTTCAGTACAGTAAACAGCACAGGAGAGTACAGTACAGCACAGGAGAGTTCAGTACAGTACAGGAGAGTTCAGTACAGTATAGGAGAGTTCAGTACTGTACTGGAGAGTTCAGTACAGTATAGGAGAGTTCAGTACAGCACAGGAGAGTTCAGTACAGTACACATTACAGCAAAGGAGAGTTCAGTACAGTACACAGTACAGCACAGGAGAGTTCAGTACAGTACACAGCACAGCACAGGAGAGTTCAGTACAGTACACAGCACAGGAGAGTTCAGTACAGTACACAGCACAGGAGAGTTCAGTACAGTACACAGCACAGGAGAGTTCAGATCAGTACACAGCACAGGAGAGTTCAGTACAGTACACAGCACAGGAGAGTTCAGTACAGTACACATTACAGCAAAGGAGAGTTCAGTACAGTACACAGTACAGCACAGGAGAGTTCAGTACAGTACACAGCACAGCACAGGAGAGTTCAGTACAGTACACAGCACAGGAGAGTTCAGTACAGTACACAGCACAGGAGAGTTCAGTACAGTACACAGCACAGGAGAGTTCAGTTCAGTACACAGCACAGGAGAGTTCAGTACAGTACACAGCACAGGAGAGTTCAGTACAGTACAGGAGAGTTCAGTACAGCACAGCAGAGTTCAGTACAGTAAACAGTATAGCACAGGAGAGTTCAGAACAGTACACAGTACAGCACAGGAGAGTTCAGTTCAGTACACAGCACAGCACAGCAGAGTTCAGTTCAGTACACAGCACAGCAGAGTTCAGTTCAGTACACAGCACAGCAGAATTCAGTTCAGTACAGTACACAGCACAGCAGAGTTCAGTTCAGTACACAGCACAGCAGAGTTCAGTTCAGTACACAGCACAGCAGAGTTCAGTTCAGTACACAGCACAGCAGAGTTCAGTTCAGTACAGTACACAGCACAGAAGAGTTCAGTACAGTACACAGCACAGCACAGGAGAGTTCAGTACAGTACACAGCACAGGATAGTTCAGTACAGTACACAGCACAGGAGATTTCAGTACAGTACACAGCACAGGAGAGTTCAGTACAGTACACAGTACAGCACAGGAGAGTTCAGTACAGTACACAGTACAGGAGAGTTCAGTACAGTACACAGCACAGGATAGTTCAGTACAGTACACAGCACAGGAGATTTCAGTACAGTACACAGCACAGGAGAGTTCAGTACAGTACACAGCACAGGAGAGTTCAGTACAGTACACAGCACAGCACAGGAGAGTTCAGTACAGTACACAGCACAGGAGAGTTCAGTACAGTACAGCACAGCAGAGTTCAGTACAGTATAGGAGAGTTCAGTACAGTACACAGCACAGGAGAGTTCAGTACAGTATAGGAGAGTTCAGTACAGTAAACAGCACAGGAGAGTACAGTACAGCACAGGAGAGTTCAGTACAGTACAGGACAGTTCAGTACAGTATAGTAGAATTCAGTACAGTACAGGAGAGTTCAGTACAGTATAGGAGAATTCAGTACAGCACAGGAGAGTTCAGTACAGTACACAGCACAGCACAGGAGAGTTCAGTACAGTACACAGCACAGGAGAGTTCAGTAGAGTACAATACACAGCACAGGAGAGTTCAGTACAGTACACAGCACTGGAGAGTTCAGTAGAGTACACAGCACAGGAGAGTTTAGTACAGTGCACAGCACAGGAGAGTTCAGTACAGTACACAGCACAGGAGAGTTCAGTACAGTACACAGCACAGTACAGGAGAGTTCAGTACAGTACAGCAGAGTTCAGTACAGTACACAGCACTCCACAGGAGAGTTCAGTACAGTACACAGCACATTAGAGTTCAGTACAGTACACAGCACAGCAGAGTTCAGTACAGTACACAGCACAGGAGAGTTCAGTACAGTACACATCACAGGAGAGTTCAGTACAGTACACAGCACAGCAGAGTTCAGTACTGTACACAGCACAGCAAGTTCATTACAGTACACAGCACAGCAGAGTTCAGTACAGTACACAGCACAGGAGAGTTCAGTTCAGTACACAGCACAGCAGAGTTCAGTTCAGTACACAGCACAGAATAGTTCAGTTCAGTACACAGCACAGCAGAGTTCAGTTCAGTACAGTATACAGCACAGCAAAACTCAGTTCAGTACACAGCACAGAAGAGTTCAGTTCAGTACACAGCACAGCAGAGTTCAGTTCAGTACAGTACACAGCACAGCAGAGTTCAGTTCAGTACACAGCACAGCAGAGTTCAGTTCAGTACACAGCACAGCACAGCAGAGTTCAGTTCAGTACAGTACACAGCACAGAAGCGTTCAGTACAGTACACAGCACAGGAGAGCTCAGTACAGTACACAGCACTGCAGAGTTCAGTACAATACACAGCACATTAAGTTCATTACAGTACACAGCACATCTGTTTCAGTGCAGTACACAGCACAGCAGAGTTCAGTTCAGTACACAGCACAGCAGAGTTCAGTTCAGTACACAGCACAGCAGAGTTCAGTTCAGTACACAGCACAGCAGAGTTCAGTTCAGTACACAGCACAGCAGAGTTCAGTTCAGTACACAGCACAGCACAGCAGAGTTCAGTTCAGTACAGTACACAGCACAGAAGAGTTCAGTACAGTACACAGCACAGCAGAGTTCAGTTCAGTACACAGCACAGCAGAGTTCAGTTCAGTACACAGCACAGCAGAGTTCAGTTCAGTACACAGTAAAGCACAGGAGAGTTCAGTACAGTACACAGCACAGGAGAGTTCAGTACAGTACACAGTACAGCACAGGAGAGTTCAGTACAGTACACAGCACAGGAGAGTTCAGTACAGTACACAGTACAGCACAGGAGAGTTCAGTACAGTATAGGATAGTTCAGTACAGTACACAGTAAAGCACAGGAGAGTTCAGTACAGTACACAGCACAGCACAGGAGAGTTCAGTACAGTACACAGTACAGCACAGGAGAGCTCAGTACAGTACAAAACACAGGATAGTTCAGTACAGTACACAGCACAGGAGAGTTCAGTACAGCACAGGAGAGTTCAGTACAGTATAGGAGAGTTCAGTACAGTAAACGGCACAGGAGAGTTCAGTATAGCACAGGAGAGTTCAGTACAGTATAGGAGAGTTCAGTACAGTACACAGCACAGGAGAGTTCAGTACAGTATAGGAGAGTTCAGTACAGTACACAGCACAGGAGAGTTCAGTACAGCACAGGATAGTTCAGTACAGTACAGGAGAGTTCAGTACAGTATAGGAGAGTTCAGTACTGTACTGGAGAGTTCAGTACAGTATAGGAGAGTTCAGTACAGCACAGGAGAGTTCAGTACAGTACACATTACAGCAAAGGAGAGTTCAGTACAGTACACAGTACAGCACAGGAGAGTTCAGTACAGTACACAGCACAGCACAGGAAAGTTCAGTACAGTACACAGCACAGGAGAGTTCAGTACAGTACACAGCACAGGAGAGTTCAGTACAGTACACAGCACAGGAGAGTTCAGTTCAGTACACAGCACAGGAGAGTTCAGTACAGTACACAGCACAGGAGAGTTCAGTACAGTACAGGAGAGTTCAGTACAGTACACAGCACAGTAGAGTTCAGTACAGTACAGGAGAGTTCAGTACACAGCACAGGAGAGTTCAGTACAGTACACAGTACAGCACAGGAGAGTTCAGTTCAGTACAGGAGAGTTCAGTACAATACAGTACAGTTCAGTACAGTACACAGCACAGGAGAGTTCAGTACAGTATAGGAGAATTCAGTACAGCACAGGAGAGTTCAGTACAGTACACAGCACAGCACAGGAGAGTTCAGTACAGTACACAGCACAGGAGAGTTCAGTAGAGTACAATACACAGCACAGGAGAGTTCAGTACAGTGCACAGCACTGGAGAGTTCAGTAGAGTACACAGCACAGCACAGGAGAGTTTAGTACAGTACAGCAGAGTTCAGTACAGTACACAGCACAGCACAGGAGAGTTCAGTACAGTACACAGCACATTAGAGTTCAGTACAGTACACAGCACAGCAGAGTTCAGTACAGTACACAGCACAGCAGAGTTCAGTACAGTACACAGCACAGGAGAGTTCAGTACAGTACACATCACAGGAGTTCAGTACAGTACACAGCACAGCAGAGTTCAGTACTGTACACAGCACAGCAAGTTCATTACAGTACACAGCACAGCAGAGTTCAGTACAGTACACAGCACAGGAGAGTTCAGTTCAGTACACAGCACAGCAGAGTTCAGTTCAGTACACAGCACAGAATAGTTCAGTTCAGTACACAGCACAGCAGAGTTCAGTTCAGTACAGTACACAGCACAGCAAAATTCAGTTCAGTACACAGCACAGAAGAGTTCAGTTCAGTACACAGCACAGCAGAGTTCAGTTCAGTACAGTACACAGCACAGCAGAGTTCAGTTCAGTACACAGCACAGCAGAGTTCAGTTCAGTACACAGCACAGCACAGCAGAGTTCAGTTCAGTACAGTACACAGCACAGAAGAGTTCAGTACAGTACACAGCACAGGAGAGCTCAGTACAGTACACAGCACAGCAGAGTTCAGTACAATACACAGCACATTAAGTTCATTACAGTACACAGCACATCTGTTTCAGTACAGTACACAGCACAGCAGAGTTCAGTTCAGTACACAGCACAGCAGAGTTCAGTTTAGTACACAGCACAGCAGAGTTCTGTTCAGTACACAGCACAGCAGAGTTCAGTTCAGTACACAGCACAGCAGAGTTCAGTTCAGTACACAGCACAGCAGAGTTCAGTTCAGTACACAGCACAGCAGAGTTCAGTTCAGTACACAGCACAGCACAGCAGAGTTCAGTTTAGTACACAGCACAGCAGAGTTCTGTTCAGTACACAGCACAGCAGAGTTCAGTTCAGTACACAGCACAGCAGAGTTCAGTTCAGTACACAGCACAGCAGAGTTCAGTTCAGTACACAGCACAGCACAGCAGAGTTCAGTTTAGTACACAGCACAGCAGAGTTCTGTTCAGTACACAGCACAGCAGAGTTCAGTTCAGTACACAGCACAGCAGAGTTCAGTTCAGTACACAGCACAGCAGAGTTCAGTACAGTACACAGCACAGGAGAGTTCAGTACAGTACAGGAGAGTTCAGTACAGCACAGCAGAGTTCAGTACAGTAAACAGTATAGCACAGGAGAGTTCAGAACAGTACACAGTACAGCACAGGAGAGTTCAGTTCAGTACACAGCACAGCACAGCAGAGTTCAGTTCAGTACACAGCACAGCAGAGTTCAGTTCAGTACACAGCACAGCAGAATTCAGTTCAGTACAGTACACAGCACAGCAGAGTTCAGTTCAGTACACAGCACAGCAGAGTTCAGTTCAGTACACAGCACAGCAGAGTTCAGTTCAGTACAGTACACAGCACAGAAGAGTTCAGTACAGTACACAGCACAGCACAGGAGAGTTCAGTACAGTACACAGTACAGGAGAGTTCAGTACAGTACACAGCACAGGATAGTTCAGTACAGTACACAGCACAGGAGATTTCAGTACAGTACACAGCACAGGAGAGTTCAGTACAGTACACAGCACAGGAGAGTTCAGTACAGTACACAGCACAGCACAGGAGAGTTCAGTACAGTACACAGCACAGGAGAGTTCAGTAGAGTACAGCACAGCAGAGTTCAGTACAGTATAGGAGAGTTCAGTACAGTACACAGCACAGGAGAGTTCAGTACAGTATAGGAGAGTTCAGTACAGTAAACAGCACAGGAGAGTACAGTACAGCACAGGAGAGTTCAGTACAGTACAGGACAGTTCAGTACAGTATAGGAGAATTCAGTACAGTACAGGAGAGTTCAGTACAGTATAGGATAATTCAGTACAGCACAGGAGAGTTCAGTACAGTACACAGCACAGCACAGGAGAGTTCAGTACAGTACACAGCACAGCAGAGTTCAGTACAGTACACAGCACAGGAGAGTTCAGTACAGTACACATCACAGGAGTTCAGTACAGTACACAGCACAGCAGAGTTCAGTACTGTACACAGCACAGCAAGTTCATTACAGTACACAGCACAGCAGAGTTCAGTACAGTACACAGCACAGGAGAGTTCAGTTCAGTACACAGCACAGCAGAGTTCAGTTCAGTACACAGCACAGAATAGTTCAGTTCAGTACACAGCACAGCAGAGTTCAGTTCAGTACAGTACACAGCACAGCAAAATTCAGTTCAGTACACAGCACAGAAGAGTTCAGTTCAGTACACAGCACAGCAGAGTTCAGTTCAGTACAGTACACAGCACAGCAGAGTTCAGTTCAGTACACAGCACAGCAGAGTTCAGTTCAGTACACAGCACAGCACAGCAGAGTTCAGTTCAGTACAGTACACAGCACAGAAGAGTTCTGTACAGTACACAGCACAGGAGAGCTCAGTACAGTACACAGCACAGCAGAGTTCAGTACAATACACAGCACATTAAGTTCATTACAGTACACAGCACATCTGTTTCAGTACAGTACACAGCACAGCAGAGTTCAGTTCAGTACACAGCACAGCAGAGTTCAGTTTAGTACACAGCACAGCAGAGTTCTGTTCAGTACACAGCACAGCAGAGTTCAGTTCAGTACACAGCACAGCAGAGTTCAGTTCAGTACACAGCACAGCAGAGTTCAGTTCAGTACACAGCACAGCAGAGTTCAGTTCAGTACACAGCACAGCACAGCAGAGTTCAGTTTAGTACACAGCACAGCAGAGTTCTGTTCAGTACACAGCACAGCAGAGTTCAGTTCAGTACACAGCACAGCAGAGTTCAGTTCAGTACACAGCACAGCAGAGTTCAGTTCAGTACACAGCACAGCACAGCAGAGTTCAGTTTAGTACACAGCACAGCAGAGTTCTGTTCAGTACACAGCACAGCAGAGTTCAGTTCAGTACACAGCACAGCAGAGTTCAGTTCAGTACACAGCACAGCAGAGTTCAGTACAGTACACAGCACAGGAGAGTTCAGTACAGTACAGGAGAGTTCAGTACAGCACAGCAGAGTTCAGTACAGTAAACAGTATAGCACAGGAGAGTTCAGAACAGTACACAGTACAGCACAGGAGAGTTCAGTTCAGTACACAGCACAGCACAGCAGAGTTCAGTTCAGTACACAGCACAGCAGAGTTCAGTTCAGTACACAGCACAGCAGAATTCAGTTCAGTACAGTACACAGCACAGCAGAGTTCAGTTCAGTACACAGCACAGCAGAGTTCAGTTCAGTACACAGCACATCAGAGTTCAGTTCAGTACAGTACACAGCACAGAAGAGTTCAGTACAGTACACAGCACAGCACAGGAGAGTTCAGTACAGTACACAGTACAGGAGAGTTCAGTACAGTACACAGCACAGGATAGTTCAGTACAGTACACAGCACAGGAGATTTCAGTACAGTACACAGCACAGGAGAGTTCAGTACAGTACACAGCACAGGAGAGTTCAGTACAGTACACAGCACAGCACAGGAGAGTTCAGTACAGTACACAGCACAGGAGAGTTCAGTACAGTACAGCACAGCAGAGTTCAGTACAGTATAGGAGAGTTCAGTACAGTACACAGCACAGGAGAGTTCAGTACAGTATAGGAGAGTTCAGTACAGTAAACAGCACAGGAGAGTACAGTACAGCACAGGAGAGTTCAGTACAGTACAGGAGAGTTCAGTACAGTATAGGAGAGTTCAGTACTGTACTGGAGAGTTCAGTACAGTATAGGAGAGTTCAGTACAGCACAGGAGAGTTCAGTACAGTACACATTACAGCAAAGGAGAGTTCAGTACAGTACACAGTACAGCACAGGAGAGTTCAGTACAGTACACAGCACAGCACAGGAGAGTTCAGTACAGTACACAGCACAGGAGAGTTCAGTACAGTACACAGCACAGGAGAGTTCAGTACAGTACACAGCACAGGAGAGTTCAGTTCAGTACACAGCACAGGAGAGTTCAGTACAGTACACAGCACAGGAGAGTTCAGTACAGTACAGGAGAGTTCAGTACAGCACAGCAGAGTTCAGTACAGTAAACAGTATAGCACAGGAGAGTTCAGAACAGTACACAGTACAGCACAGGAGAGTTCAGTTCAGTACACAGCACAGCACAGCAGAGTTCAGTTCAGTACACAGCACAGCAGAGTTCAGTTCAGTACACAGCACAGCAGAATTCAGTCCAGTACAGTACACAGCACAGCAGAGTTCAGTTCAGTACACAGCACAGCAGAGTTCAGTTCAGTACACAGCACAGCAGAGTTCAGTTCAGTACAGTACACAGCACAGAAGAGTTCAGTACAGTACACAGCACAGCACAGGAGAGTTCAGTACAGTACACAGTACAGGAGAGTTCAGTACAGTACACAGCACAGGATAGTTCAGTACAGTACACAGCACAGGAGATTTCAGTACAGTACACAGCACAGGAGAGTTCAGTACAGTACACAGCACAGGAGAGTTCAGTACAGTACACAGCACAGCACAGGAGAGTTCAGTACAGTACACAGCACAGGAGAGTTCAGTACAGTACAGCACAGCAGAGTTCAGTACAGTATAGGAGAGTTCAGTACAGTACACAGCACAGGAGAGTTCAGTACAGTATAGGAGAGTTCAGTACAGTAAACAGCACAGGAGAGTACAGTACAGCACAGGAGAGTTCAGTACAGTACAGGACAGTTCAGTACAGTATAGGAGAATTCAGTACAGTACAGGAGAGTTCAGTACAGTATAGGATAATTCAGTACAGCACAGGAGAGTTCAGTACAGTACACAGCACAGCACAGGAGAGTTCAGTACAGTACACAGCACAGGAGAGTTCAGTAGAGTACAATACACAGCACAGGAGAGTTCAGTACAGTACACAGCACTGGAGAGTTCAGTAGAGTACACAGCACAGGAGAGTTTAGTACAGTGCACAGCACAGGAGAGTTCAGTACAGTACACAGCACAGGAGAGTTCAGTACAGTACACAGCACAGTACAGGAGAGTTCAGTACAGTACAGCAGAGTTCAGTACAGTACACAGCACTCCACAGGAGAGTTCAGTACAGTACACAGCACATTAGAGTTCAGTACAGTACACAGCACAGCAGAGTTCAGTACAGTACACAGCACAGGAGAGTTCAGAACAGTACACATCACAGGAGAGTTCAGTACAGTACACAGCACAGCAGAGTTCAGTACTGTACACAGCACAGCAAGTTCATTACAGTACACAGCACAGCAGAGTTCAGTACAGTACACAGCACAGGAGAGTTCAGTTCAGTACACAGCACAGCAGAGTTCAGTTCAGTACACAGCACAGAATAGTTCAGTTCAGTACACAGCACAGCAGAGTTCAGTTCAGTACAGTACACAGCACAGCAAAACTCAGTTCAGTACACAGCACAGAAGAGTTCAGTTCAGTACACAGCACAGCAGAGTTCAGTTCAGTACAGTACACAGCACAGCAGAGTTCAGTTCAGTACACAGCACAGCAGAGTTCAGTTCAGTACACAGCACAGCACAGCAGAGTTCAGTTCAGTACAGTACACAGCACAGAAGCGTTCAGTACAGTACACAGCACAGGAGAGCTCAGTACAGTACACAGCACAGCAGAGTTCAGTACAATACACAGCACATTAAGTTCATTACAGTACACAGCACATCTGTTTCAGTGCAGTACACAGCACAGCAGAGTTCAGTTCAGTACACAGCACAGCAGAGTTCAGTTCAGTACACAGCACAGCAGAGTTCAGTTCAGTACACAGCACAGCAGAGTTCAGTTCAGTACACAGCACAGCAGAGTTCAGTTCAGTACACAGCACAGCACAGCAGAGTTCAGTTCAGTACAGTACACAGCACAGAAGAGTTCAGTACAGTACACAGCACAGCAGAGTTCAGTTCAGTACACAGCACAGCAGAGTTCAGTTCAGTACACAGCACAGCAGAGTTCAGTTCAGTACACAGTAAAGCACAGGAGAGTTCAGTACAGTACACAGCACAGGAGAGTTCAGTACAGTACACAGTACAGCACAGGAGAGTTCAGTACAGTATAGGATAGTTCAGTACAGTACACAGTAAAGCACAGGAGAGTTCAGTACAGTACACAGCACAGCACAGGAGAGTTCAGTACAGTACACAGTACAGCACAGGAGAGCTCAGTACAGTACAAAACACAGGATAGTTCAGTACAGTACACAGCACAGGAGAGTTCAGTACAGCACAGGAGAGTTCAGTACAGTATAGGAGAGTTCAGTACCGTAAACGGCACAGGAGAGTTCAGTATAGCACAGGAGAGTTCAGTACAGTATAGGAGAGTTCAGTACAGTATACAGCACAGGAGAGTTCAGTACAGTATGGGAGAGTTCAGTACAGTACACAGCACAGGAGAGTTCAGTACAGCACAGGATAGTTCAGTACAGTACAGGAGAGTTCAGTACAGTATAGGAGAGTTCAGTACTGTACTGGAGAGTTCAGTACAGTATAGGAGAGTTCAGTACAGCACAGGAGAGTTCAGTACAGTACACATTACAGCAAAGGAGAGTTCAGTACAGTACACAGTACAGCACAGGAGAGTTCAGTACAGTACACAGCACAGCACAGGAAAGTTCAGTACAGTACACAGCACAGGAGAGTTCAGTACAGTACACAGCACAGGAGAGTTCAGTACAGTACACAGCACAGGAGAGTTCAGTTCAGTACACAGCACAGGAGAGTTCAGTACAGTACACAGCACAGGAGAGTTCAGTACAGTACAGGAGAGTTCAGTACAGTACACAGCACAGTAGAGTTCAGTACAGTACAGGAGAGTTCAGTACACAGCACAGGAGAGTTCAGTACAGTACACAGTACAGCACAGGAGAGTTCAGTTCAGTACAGGAGAGTTCAGTACAATACAGTACAGTTCAGTACAGTACACAGCACAGGAGAGTTCAGTACAGTATAGGAGAATTCAGTACAGCACAGGAGAGTTCAGTACAGTACACAGCACAGCACAGGAGAGTTCAGTACAGTACACAGCACAGGAGAGTTCAGTAGAGTACAATACACAGCACAGGAGAGTTCAGTACAGTGCACAGCACTGGAGAGTTCAGTAGAGTACACAGCACAGCACAGGAGAGTTTAGTACAGTACAGCAGAGTTCAGTACAGTACACAGCACAGCACAGGAGAGTTCAGTACAGTACACAGCACATTAGAGTTCAGTACAGTACACAGCACAGCAGAGTTCAGTACAGTACACAGCACAGCAGAGTTCAGTACAGTACACAGCACAGGAGAGTTCAGTACAGTACACATCACAGGAGTTCAGTACAGTACACAGCACAGCAGAGTTCAGTACTGTACACAGCACAGCAAGTTCATTACAGTACACAGCACAGCAGAGTTCAGTACAGTACACAGCACAGGAGAGTTCAGTACAGTATAGGAGAGTTCAGTACAGTAAACAGCACAGGAGAGTACAGTACAGCACAGCAGAGTTCAGTACAGTATAGGAGAGTTCAGTACAGTACACAGCACAGGAGAGTTCAGTACAGTATAGGAGAGTTCAGTACAGTAAACAGCACAGGAGAGTACAGTACAGCACAGGAGAGTTCAGTACAGTACAGGACAGTTCAGTACAGTATAGGAGAATTCAGTACAGTACAGGAGAGTTCAGTACAGTATAGGATAATTCAGTACAGCACAGGAGAGTTCAGTACAGTACACAGCACAGCACAGGAGAGTTCAGTACAGTACACAGCACAGGAGAGTTCAGTAGAGTACAATACACAGCACAGGAGAGTTCAGTACAGTACACAGCACTGGAGAGTTCAGTAGAGTACACAGCACAGGAGAGTTTAGTACAGTGCACAGCACAGGAGAGTTCAGTACAGTACACAGCACAGGAGAGTTCAGTACAGTACACAGCACAGTACAGGAGAGTTCAGTACAGTACAGCAGAGTTCAGTACAGTACACAGCACTCCACAGGAGAGTTCAGTACAGTACACAGCACATTAGAGTTCAGTACAGTACACAGCACAGCAGAGTTCAGTACAGTACACAGCACAGGAGAGTTCAGAACAGTACACATCACAGGAGAGTTCAGTACAGTACACAGCACAGCAGAGTTCAGTACTGTACACAGCACAGCAAGTTCATTACAGTACACAGCACAGCAGAGTTCAGTACAGTACACAGCACAGGAGAGTTCAGTTCAGTACACAGCACAGCAGAGTTCAGTTCAGTACACAGCACAGAATAGTTCAGTTCAGTACACAGCACAGCAGAGTTCAGTTCAGTACAGTACACAGCACAGCAAAACTCAGTTCAGTACACAGCACAGAAGAGTTCAGTTCAGTACACAGCACAGCAGAGTTCAGTTCAGTACAGTACACAGCACAGCAGAGTTCAGTTCAGTACACAGCACAGCAGAGTTCAGTTCAGTACACAGCACAGCACAGCAGAGTTCAGTTCAGTACAGTACACAGCACAGAAGCGTTCAGTACAGTACACAGCACAGGAGAGCTCAGTACAGTACACAGCACAGCAGAGTTCAGTACAATACACAGCACATTAAGTTCATTACAGTACACAGCACATCTGTTTCAGTGCAGTACACAGCACAGCAGAGTTCAGTTCAGTACACAGCACAGCAGAGTTCAGTTCAGTACACAGCACAGCAGAGTTCAGTTCAGTACACAGCACAGCAGAGTTCAGTTCAGTACACAGCACAGCAGAGTTCAGTTCAGTACACAGCACAGCACAGCAGAGTTCAGTTCAGTACAGTACACAGCACAGAAGAGTTCAGTACAGTACACAGCACAGCAGAGTTCAGTTCAGTACACAGCACAGCAGAGTTCAGTTCAGTACACAGCACAGCAGAGTTCAGTTCAGTACACAGTAAAGCACAGGAGAGTTCAGTACAGTACACAGCACAGGAGAGTTCAGTACAGTACACAGTACAGCACAGGAGAGTTCAGTACAGTATAGGATAGTTCAGTACAGTACACAGTAAAGCACAGGAGAGTTCAGTACAGTACACAGCACAGCACAGGAGAGTTCAGTACAGTACACAGTACAGCACAGGAGAGCTCAGTACAGTACAAAACACAGGATAGTTCAGTACAGTACACAGCACAGGAGAGTTCAGTACAGCACAGGAGAGTTCAGTACAGTATAGGAGAGTTCAGTACCGTAAACGGCACAGGAGAGTTCAGTATAGCACAGGAGAGTTCAGTACAGTATAGGAGAGTTCAGTACAGTATACAGCACAGGAGAGTTCAGTACAGTATGGGAGAGTTCAGTACAGTACACAGCACAGGAGAGTT
Source organism: Thymallus thymallus (assembly GCA_023634145.1). Taxonomy (NCBI): domain Eukaryota; kingdom Metazoa; phylum Chordata; class Actinopteri; order Salmoniformes; family Salmonidae; genus Thymallus; species Thymallus thymallus. The sequence goes on along the minus strand of CM042399.1, from coordinate 5,604,235 downwards.
CAGTACAGCACAGGATAGTTCAGTACAGTACAGGAGAGTTCAGTACAGTATAGGAGAGTTCAGTACTGTACTGGAGAGTTCAGTACAGTATAGGAGAGTTCAGTACAGCACAGGAGAGTTCAGTACAGTACACATTACAGCAAAGGAGAGTTCAGTACAGTACACAGTACAGCACAGGAGAGTTCAGTACAGTACACAGCACAGCACAGGAAAGTTCAGTACAGTACACAGCACAGGAGAGTTCAGTACAGTACACAGCACAGGAGAGTTCAGTACAGTACACAGCACAGGAGAGTTCAGTTCAGTACACAGCACAGGAGAGTTCAGTACAGTACACAGCACAGGAGAGTTCAGTACAGTACAGGAGAGTTCAGTACAGTACACAGCACAGTAGAGTTCAGTACAGTACAGGAGAGTTCAGTACACAGCACAGGAGAGTTCAGTACAGTACACAGTACAGCACAGGAGAGTTCAGTTCAGTACAGGAGAGTTCAGTACAATACAGTACAGTTCAGTACAGTACACAGCACAGGAGAGTTCAGTACAGTATAGGAGAATTCAGTACAGCACAGGAGAGTTCAGTACAGTACACAGCACAGCACAGGAGAGTTCAGTACAGTACACAGCACAGGAGAGTTCAGTAGAGTACAATACACAGCACAGGAGAGTTCAGTACAGTGCACAGCACTGGAGAGTTCAGTAGAGTACACAGCACAGCACAGGAGAGTTTAGTACAGTACAGCAGAGTTCAGTACAGTACACAGCACAGCACAGGAGAGTTCAGTACAGTACACAGCACATTAGAGTTCAGTACAGTACACAGCACAGCAGAGTTCAGTACAGTACACAGCACAGCAGAGTTCAGTACAGTACACAGCACAGGAGAGTTCAGTACAGTACACATCACAGGAGTTCAGTACAGTACACAGCACAGCAGAGTTCAGTACTGTACACAGCACAGCAAGTTCATTACAGTACACAGCACAGCAGAGTTCAGTACAGTACACAGCACAGGAGAGTTCAGTTCAGTACACAGCACAGCAGAGTTCAGTTCAGTACACAGCACAGAATAGTTCAGTTCAGTACACAGCACAGCAGAGTTCAGTTCAGTACAGTACACAGCACAGCAAAATTCAGTTCAGTACACAGCACAGAAGAGTTCAGTTCAGTACACAGCACAGCAGAGTTCAGTTCAGTACAGTACACAGCACAGCAGAGTTCAGTTCAGTACACAGCACAGCAGAGTTCAGTTCAGTACACAGCACAGCACAGCAGAGTTCAGTTCAGTACAGTACACAGCACAGAAGAGTTCAGTACAGTACACAGCACAGGAGAGCTCAGTACAGTACACAGCACAGCAGAGTTCAGTACAATACACAGCACATTAAGTTCATTACAGTACACAGCACAGCAGAGTTCAGTTTAGTACACAGCACAGCAGAGTTCTGTTCAGTACACAGCACAGCAGAGTTCAGTTCAGTACACAGCACAGCAGAGTTCAGTTCAGTACACAGCACAGCAGAGTTCAGTTCAGTACACAGCACAGCAGAGTTCAGTTCAGTACACAGCACAGCACAGCAGAGTTCAGTTTAGTACACAGCACAGCAGAGTTCTGTTCAGTACACAGCACAGCAGAGTTCAGTTCAGTACACAGCACAGCAGAGTTCAGTTCAGTACACAGCACAGCAGAGTTCAGTTCAGTACACAGCACAGCACAGCAGAGTTCAGTTTAGTACACAGCACAGCAGAGTTCTGTTCAGTACACAGCACAGCAGAGTTCAGTTCAGTACACAGCACAGCAGAGTTCAGTTCAGTACACAGCACAGCAGAGTTCAGTACAGTACACAGCACAGGAGAGTTCAGTACAGTACAGGAGAGTTCAGTACAGCACAGCAGAGTTCAGTACAGTAAACAGTATAGCACAGGAGAGTTCAGAACAGTACACAGTACAGCACAGGAGAGTTCAGTTCAGTACACAGCACAGCACAGCAGAGTTCAGTTCAGTACACAGCACAGCAGAGTTCAGTTCAGTACACAGCACAGCAGAATTCAGTTCAGTACAGTACACAGCACAGCAGAGTTCAGTTCAGTACACAGCACAGCAGAGTTCAGTTCAGTACACAGCACAGCAGAGTTCAGTTCAGTACAGTACACAGCACAGAAGAGTTCAGTACAGTACACAGCACAGCACAGGAGAGTTCAGTACAGTACACAGTACAGGAGAGTTCAGTACAGTACACAGCACAGGATAGTTCAGTACAGTACACAGCACAGGAGATTTCAGTACAGTACACAGCACAGGAGAGTTCAGTACAGTACACAGCACAGGAGAGTTCAGTACAGTACACAGCACAGCACAGGAGAGTTCAGTACAGTACACAGCACAGGAGAGTTCAGTACAGTACAGCACAGCAGAGTTCAGTACAGTATAGGAGAGTTCAGTACAGTACACAGCACAGGAGAGTTCAGTACAGTATAGGAGAGTTCAGTACAGTAAACAGCACAGGAGAGTACAGTACAGCACAGGAGAGTTCAGTACAGTACAGGAGAGTTCAGTACAGTATAGGAGAGTTCAGTACTGTACTGGAGAGTTCAGTACAGTATAGGAGAGTTCAGTACAGCACAGGAGAGTTCAGTACAGTACACATTACAGCAAAGGAGAGTTCAGTACAGTACACAGTACAGCACAGGAGAGTTCAGTACAGTACACAGCACAGCACAGGATAGTTCAGTACAGTACACAGCACAGGAGAGTTCAGTACAGTACACAGCACAGGAGAGTTCAGTACAGTACACAGCACAGGAGAGTTCAGTTCAGTACACAGCACAGGAGAGTTCAGTACAGTACACAGCACAGGAGAGTTCAGTACAGTACAGGAGAGTTCAGTACAGCACAGCAGAGTTCAGTACAGTAAACAGTATAGCACAGGAGAGTTCAGAACAGTACACAGTACAGCACAGGAGAGTTCAGTTCAGTACACAGCACAGCACAGCAGAGTTCAGTTCAGTACACAGCACAGCAGAGTTCAGTTCAGTACACAGCACAGCAGAATTCAGTTCAGTACAGTACACAGCACAGCAGAGTTCAGTTCAGTACACAGCACAGCAGAGTTCAGTTCAGTACACAGCACAGCAGAGTTCAGTTCAGTACAGTACACAGCACAGAAGAGTTCAGTACAGTACACAGCACAGCACAGGAGAGTTCAGTACAGTACACAGTACAGGAGAGTTCAGTACAGTACACAGCACAGGATAGTTCAGTACAGTACACAGCACAGGAGATTTCAGTACAGTACACAGCACAGGAGAGTTCAGTACAGTACACAGCACAGGAGAGTTCAGTACAGTACACAGCACAGCACAGGAGAGTTCAGTACAGTACACAGCACAGGAGAGTTCAGTACAGTACAGCACAGCAGAGTTCAGTACAGTATAGGAGAGTTCAGTACAGTACACAGCACAGGAGAGTTCAGTACAGTATAGGAGAGTTCAGTACAGTAAACAGCACAGGAGAGTACAGTACAGCACAGGAGAGTTCAGTACAGTACAGGACAGTTCAGTACAGTATAGGAGAATTCAGTACAGTACAGGAGAGATCAGTACAGTATAGGAGAATTCAGTACAGCACAGGAGAGTTCAGTACAGTACACAGCACAGCACAGGAGAGTTCAGTACAGTACACAGCACAGGAGAGTTCAGTAGAGTACAATACACAGCACAGGAGAGTTCAGTACAGTACACAGCACTGGAGAGTTCAGTAGAGTACACAGCACAGGAGAGTTTAGTACAGTGCACAGCACAGGAGAGTTCAGTACAGTACACAGCACAGGAGAGTTCAGTACAGTACACAGCACAGTACAGGAGAGTTCAGTACAGTACAGCAGAGTTCAGTACAGTACACAGCACTCCACAGGAGAGTTCAGTACAGTACACAGCACATTAGAGTTCAGTACAGTACACAGCACAGCAGAGTTCAGTACAGTACACAGCACAGGAGAGTTCAGTACAGTACACATCACAGGAGAGTTCAGTACAGTACACAGCACAGCAGAGTTCAGTACTGTACACAGCACAGCAAGTTCATTACAGTACACAGCACAGCAGAGTTCAGTACAGTACACAGCACAGGAGAGTTCAGTTCAGTACACAGCACAGCAGAGTTCAGTTCAGTACACAGCACAGAATAGTTCAGTTCAGTACACAGCGCAGCAGAGTTCAGTTCAGTACAGTACACAGCACAGCAAAACTCAGTTCAGTACACAGCACAGAAGAGTTCAGTTCAGTACACAGCACAGCAGAGTTCAGTTCAGTACAGTACACAGCACAGCAGAGTTCAGTTCAGTACACAGCACAGCAGAGTTCAGTTCAGTACACAGCACAGCACAGCAGAGTTCAGTTCAGTACAGTACACAGCACAGGAGAGTTCAGTACAGTACACAGTACAGCACAGGAGAGTTCAGTACAGTATAGGATAGTTCAGTACAGTACACAGTAAAGCACAGGAGAGTTCAGTACAGTACACAGCACAGCACAGGAGAGTTCAGTACAGTACACAGTACAGCACAGGAGAGCTCAGTACAGTACAAAACACAGGATAGTTCAGTACAGTACACAGCACAGGAGAGTTCAGTACAGTACACAGCACAGGAGAGTTCAGTACAGTACACAGCACAGGAGAGTTCAGTACAGTATAGGAGAGTTCAGTACAGTACACAGCACAGGAGAGTTCAGTACAGCACAGGATAGTTCAGTACAGTACAGGAGAGTTCAGTACAGTATAGGAGAGTTCAGTACTGTACTGGAGAGTTCAGTACAGTATAGGAGAGTTCAGTACAGCACAGGAGAGTTCAGTACAGTACACATTACAGCAAAGGAGAGTTCAGTACAGTACACAGTACAGCACAGGAGAGTTCAGTACAGTACACAGCACAGGAGAGTTCAGTACAGTACACAGCACAGGAGAGTTCAGTACAGTACACAGCACAGGAGAGTTCAGTACAGTACACAGCACAGGAGAGTTCAGTTCAGTACACAGCAAAGGAGAGTTCAGTACAGTACACAGCACAGGAGAGTTCAGTACAGTACAGGAGAGTTCAGTACAGTACACAGCACAGTAGAGTTCAGTACAGTACAGGAGAGTTCAGTACACAGCACAGGAGAGTTCAGTACAGTACACAGTACAGCACAGGAGAGTTCAGTTCAGTACAGGAGAGTTCAGTACAATACAGTACAGTTCAGTACAGTACACAGCACAGGAGAGTTCAGTACAGTATAGGAGAATTCAGTACAGCACAGGAGAGTTCAGTACAGTACACAGCACAGCACAGGAGAGTTCAGTAGAGTACAATACACAGCACAGGAGAGTTCAGTACAGTGCACAGCACTGGAGAGTTCAGTAGAGTACACAGCACAGCACAGGAGAGTTTAGTACAGTACAGCAGAGTTCAGTACAGTACACAGCACAGCACAGGAGAGTTCAGTACAGTACACAGCACATTAGAGTTCAGTACAGTACACAGCACAGCAGAGTTCAGTACAGTACACAGCACAGCAGAGTTCAGTACAGTACACAGCACAGGAGAGTTCAGTACAGTACACATCACAGGAGTTCAGTACAGTACACAGCACAGCAGAGTTCAGTACTGTACACAGCACAGCAAGTTCATTACAGTACACAGCACAGCAGAGTTCAGTACAGTACACAGCACAGGAGAGTTCAGTACAGTACACAGCACAGTACAGGAGAGTTCAGTACAGTACAGCAGAGTTCAGTACAGTACACAGCACTCCACAGGAGAGTTAAGTACAGTACACAGCACATTAGAGTTCAGTACAGTACACAGCACAGCAGAGTTCAGTACAGTACACAGCACAGGAGAGTTCAGTACAGTACACAGCACAGTACAGGAGAGTTCAGTACAGTACAGCAGAGTTCAGTACAGTACACAGCACTCCACAGGAGAGTTCAGTACAGTACACAGCACATTAGAGTTCAGTACAGTACACAGCACAGCAGAGTTCAGTACAGTACACAGCACAGGAGAGTTCAGTACAGTACACATCACAGGAGAGTTCAGTACAGTACACAGCACAGCAGAGTTCAGTACTGTACACAGCACAGCAAGTTCATTACAGTACACAGCACAGCAGAGTTCAGTACAGTACACAGCACAGGAGAGTTCAGTTCAGTACACAGCACAGCAGAGTTCAGTTCAGTACACAGCACAGAATAGTTCAGTTCAGTACACAGCACAGCAGAGTTCAGTTCAGTACAGTACACAGCACAGCAAAACTCAGTTCAGTACACAGCACAGAAGAGTTCAGTTCAGTACACAGCACAGCAGAGTTCAGTTCAGTACAGTACACAGCACAGCAGAGTTCAGTTCAGTACACAGCACAGCAGAGTTCAGTTCAGTACACAGCACAGCACAGCAGAGTTCAGTTCAGTACAGTACACAGCACAGAAGCGTTCAGTACAGTACACAGCACAGGAGAGCTCAGTACAGTACACAGCACAGCAGAGTTCAGTACAATACACAGCACATTAAGTTCATTACAGTACACAGCACATCTGTTTCAGTACAGTACACAGCACAGCAGAGTTCAGTTCAGTACACAGCACAGCAGAGTTCAGTTCAGTACACAGCACAGCAGAGTTCAGTTCAGTACACAGCACAGCAGAGTTCAGTTCAGTACACAGCACAGCAGAGTTCAGTTCAGTACACAGCACAGCACAGCAGAGTTCAGTTCAGTACAGTACACAGCACAGAAGAGTTCAGTACAGTACACAGCACAGCAGAGTTCAGTTCAGTACACAGCACAGCAGAGTTCAGTTCAGTACACAGCACAGCAGAGTTCAGTTCAGTACACAGTAAAGCACAGGAGAGTTCAGTACAGTACACAGCACAGGAGAGTTCAGTACAGTACACAGTACAGCACAGGAGAGTTCAGTACAGTATAGGATAGTTCAGTACAGTACACAGTAAAGCACAGGAGAGTTCAGTACAGTACACAGCACAGCACAGGAGAGTTCAGTACAGTACACAGTACAGCACAGGAGAGCTCAGTACAGTACAAAACACAGGATAGTTCAGTACAGTACACAGCACAGGAGAGTTCAGTACAGCACAGGAGAGTTCAGTACAGTATAGGAGAGTTCAGTACAGTAAACGGCACAGGAGAGTTCAGTACAGCACAGGAGAGTTCAGTACAGTATAGGAGAGTTCAGTACAGTACACAGCACAGGAGAGTTCAGTACAGTATAGGAGAGATCAGTACAGTACACAGCACAGGAGAGTTCAGTACAGCACAGGATAGTTCAGTACAGTACAGGAGAGTTCAGTACAGTATAGGAGAGTTCAGTACTGTACTGGAGAGTTCAGTACAGTATAGGAGAGTTCAGTACAGCACAGGAGAGTTCAGTACAGTACACATTACAGCAAAGGAGAGTTCAGTACAGTACACAGTACAGCACAGGAGAGTTCAGTACAGTACACAGCACAGCACAGGAAAGTTCAGTACAGTACACAGCACAGGAGATTTCAGTACAGTACACAGCACAGGAGAGTTCAGTACAGTACACAGCACAGGAGAGTTCAGTTCAGTACACAGCAAAGGAGAGTTCAGTACAGTACACAGCACAGGAGAGTTCAGTACAGTACAGGAGAGTTCAGTACAGTACACAGCACAGGAGAGTTCAGTACAGTACAGGAGAGTTCAGTACACAGCACAGGAGAGTTCAGTACAGTACACAGTACATCACAGGAGAGTTCAGTTCAGTACAGGAGAGTTCAGTACAATACAGTACAGTTCAGTACAGTACACAGCACAGGAGAGTTCAGTACAGTATAGGAGAATTCAGTACAGCACAGGAGAGTTCAGTACAGTACACAGCACAGCACAGGAGAGTTCAGTAGAGTACAATACACAGCACAGGAGAGTTCAGTACAGTGCACAGCACTGGAGAGTTCAGTAGAGTACACAGCACAGCACAGGAGAGTTTAGTACAGTACAGCAGAGTTCAGTACAGTACACAGCACAGCACAGGAGAGTTCAGTACAGTACACAGCACATTAGAGTTCAGTACAGTACACAGCACAGCAGAGTTCAGTACAGTACACAGCACAGCAGAGTTCAGTACAGTACACAGCACAGGAGAGTTCAGTACAGTACACATCACAGGAGTTCAGTACAGTACACAGCACAGCAGAGTTCAGTACTGTACACAGCACAGCAAGTTCATTACAGTACACAGCACAGCAGAGTTCAGTACAGTACACAGCACAGGAGAGTTCAGTTCAGTACACAGCACAGCAGAGTTCAGTTCAGTACACAGCACAGAATAGTTCAGTTCAGTACACAGCACAGCAGAGTTCAGTTCAGTACAGTACACAGCACAGCAAAATTCAGTTCAGTACACAGCACAGAAGAGTTCAGTTCAGTACACAGCACAGCAGAGTTCAGTTCAGTACAGTACACAGCACAGCAGAGTTCAGTTCAGTACACAGCACAGCAGAGTTCAGTTCAGTACACAGCACAGCACAGCAGAGTTCAGTTCAGTACAGTACACAGCACAGAAGAGTTCAGTACAGTACACAGCACAGGAGAGCTCAGTACAGTACACAGCACAGCAGAGTTCAGTACAATACACAGCACATTAAGTTCATTACAGTACACAGCACATCTGTTTCAGTACAGTACACAGCACAGCAGAGTTCAGTTCAGTACACAGCACAGCAGAGTTCAGTTTAGTACACAGCACAGCAGAGTTCTGTTCAGTACACAGCACAGCAGAGTTCAGTTCAGTACACAGCACAGCAGAGTTCAGTTCAGTACACAGCACAGCAGAGTTCAGTTCAGTACACAGCACAGCAGAGTTCAGTTCAGTACACAGCACAGCACAGCAGAGTTCAGTTCAGTACAGTACACAGCACAGAAGAGTTCAGTACAGTACACAGAACAGCAGAGTTCAGTTCAGTACACAGCACAGCAGAGTTCAGTTCAGTACACAGCACAGCAGAGTTCAGTTCAGTACACAGTAAAGCACAGGAGAGTTCAGTACAGTACACAGCACAGGAGAGTTCAGTACAGTACACAGTACAGCACAGGAGAGTTCAGTACAGTATAGGATAGTTCAGTACAGTACACAGTAAAGCACAGGAGAGTTCAGTACAGTACACAGCACAGCACAGGAGAGTTCAGTACAGTACACAGTACAGCACAGGAGAGCTCAGTACAGTACAAAACACAGGATAGTTCAGTACAGTACACAGCACAGGAGAGTTCAGTACACAGCACAGGAGAGTTCAGTACAGTATAGGAGAGTTCAGTACAGTACACAGCACAGCAGAGTTCAGTACTGTACACAGCACAGCAAGTTCATTACAGTACACAGCACAGCAGAGTTCAGTACAGTACACAGCACAGGAGAGTTCAGTTCAGTACACAGCACAGCAGAGTTCAGTTCAGTACACAGCACAGAATAGTTCAGTTCAGTACACAGCACAGCAGAGTTCAGTTCAGTACAGTACACAGCACAGCAAAATTCAGTTCAGTACACAGCACAGAAGAGTTCAGTACAGAACACAGCACAGGAGAGTTCAGTACAGCACAGGAGAGTTCAGTACAGTATAGGAGAGTTCAGTACAGTAAACAGCACAGGAGAGTTCAGTACAGCACAGGAGAGTTCAGTACAGTATAGGAGAGTTCAGTACAGTACACAGCACAGGAGAGTTCAGTACAGTATAGGAGAGTTCAGTACAGTACACAGCACAGGAGAGTTCAGTACAGCACAGGATAGTTCAGTACAGTACAGGAGAGTTCAGTACAGTATAGGAGAGTTCAGTACTGTACTGGAGAGTTCAGTACAGTATAGGAGAGTTCAGTACAGCACAGGAGAGTTCAGTACAGTACACATTACAGCAAAGGAGAGTTCAGTACAGTACACAGTACAGCACAGGAGAGTTCAGTACAGTACACAGCACAGCACAGGAGAGTTCAGTACAGTACACAGCACAGGAGAGTTCAGTACAGTACACAGCACAGGAGAGTTCAGTACAGTACACAGCACAGGAGAGTTCAGTACAGCACAGGAGAGTTCAGTACAGTATAGGAGAGTTCAGTACAGTAAACAGCACAGGAGAGTTCAGTACAGCACAGGCGAGTTCAGTACAGTATAGGAGAGTTCAGTACAGTACAAAGCACAGGAGAGTTCAGTACAGTATAGGAGAGTTCAGTACAGTACACAGCACAGGAGAGTTCAGTACAGCACAGGATAGTTCAGTACAGTACAGGAGAGTTCAGTACAGTATAGGAGAGTTCAGTACTGTACTGGAGAGTTCAGTACAGTACAGGAGAGTTCAGTACAGCACAGGAGAGTTCAGTACAGTACACATTACAGCAAAGGAGAGTTCAGTACAGTACACAGTACAGCACAGGAGAGTTCAGTACAGTACACAGCACAGCACAGGAGAGTTCAGTACAGTACACAGCACAGGAGAGTTCAGTACAGTACACAGCACAGGAGAGTTCAGTACAGTACACAGCACAGGAGAGTTCAGTTCAGTACACAGCACAGGAGAGTTCAGTACAGTACACAGCACAGGAGAGTTCAGTACAGTACAGGAGAGTTCAGTACAGTACACAGCACAGTAGAGTTCAGTACAGTACAGGAGAGTTCAGTACACAGCACAGGAGAGTTCAGTACAGTACACAGTACAGCACAGGAGAGTTCAGTTCAGTACAGGAGAGTTCAGTACAATACAGTACAGTTCAGTACAGTACACAGCACAGGAGAGTTCAGTACAGTATAGGAGAATTCAGTACAGCACAGGAGAGTTCAGTACAGTACACAGCAAAGCACAGGAGAGTTCAGTACAGTGCACAGCACTGGAGAGTTCAGTAGAGTACACAGCACAGCACAGGAGAGTTTAGTACAGTGCACAGCACAGGAGAGTTCAGTACAGTACACAGCACAGGAGAGTTCAGTACAGTACACAGCACAATACAGGAGAGTTCAGTACAGTACAGCAGAGTTCAGTACAGTACACAGCACAGCACAGGAGAGTTCAGTACAGTACAGAGCACATTAGAGTTCAGTACAGTACACAGCACAGCAGAGTTCAGTACAGTACACAGCACAGGAGAGTTCAGTACAGTACACATCACAGGAGTTCAGTACAGTACACAGCACAGCAGAGTTCAGTACTGTACACAGCACAGCAAGTTCATTACAGTACACAGCACAGCAGAGTTCAGTACAGTACACAGCACAGGAGAGTTCAGTTCAGTACACAGCACAGCAGAGTTCAGTTCAGTACACAGCACAGAATAGTTCAGTTCAGTACACAGCACAGCAGAGTTCAGTTCAGTACAGTACACAGCACAGCAAAATTCAGTTCAGTACACAGCACAGAAGAGTTCAGTTCAGTACACAGAACAGCAGAGTTCAGTTCAGTACAGTACACAGCACAGCAGAGTTCAGTTCAGTACACAGCACAGCAGAGTTCAGTTCAGTACACAGCACAGCACAGCAGAGTTCAGTTCAGTACAGTACACAGCACAGAAGAGTTCAGTACAGTACACAGCACAGGAGACCTCAGTACAGTACACAGCACAGCAGAGTTCAGTACAATACACAGCACATTAAGTTCATTACAGTACACAGCACATCTGTTTCAGTACAGTATACAGCACAGCAGAGTTCAGTTCAGTACACAGCACAGCAGAGTTCAGTTTAGTACACAGCACAGCAGAGTTCTGTTCAGTACACAGCACAGCAGAGTTCAGTTCAGTACACAGCACAGCAGAGTTCAGTTCAGTACACAGCACAGCAGAGTTCAGTTCAGTACACAGCACAGCAGAGTTCAGTTCAGTACACAGCACAGCACAGCAGAGTTCAGTTCAGTACAGTACACAGCACAGAAGAGTTCAGTACAGTACACAGAACAGCAGAGTTCAGTTCAGTACACAGCACAGCAGAGTTCAGTTCAGTACACAGCACAGCAGAGTTCAGTTCAGTACACAGTAAAGCACAGGAGAGTTCAGTACAGTACACAGCACAGGAGAGTTCAGTACAGTACACAGTACAGCACAGGAGAGTTCAGTACAGTATAGGATAGTTCAGTACAGTACACAGTAAAGCACAGGAGAGTTCAGTACAGTACACAGCACAGCACAGGAGAGTTCAGTACAGTACACAGTACAGCACAGGAGAGCTCAGTACAGTACAAAACACAGGATAGTTCAGTACAGTACACAGCACAGGAGAGTTCAGTACACAGCACAGGAGAGTTCAGTACAGTATAGGAGAGTTCAGTACGGTACACAGCACAGCAGAGTTCAGTACTGTACACAGCACAGCAAGTTCATTACAGTACACAGCACAGCAGAGTTCAGTACAGTACACAGCACAGGAGAGTTCAGTTCAGTACACAGCACAGCAGAGTTCAGTTCAGTACACAGCACAGAATAGTTCAGTTCAGTACACAGCACAGCAGAGTTCAGTTCAGTACAGTACACAGCACAGCAAAATTCAGTTCAGTACACAGCACAGAAGAGTTCAGTTCAGTACACAGCACAGCAGAGTTCAGTTCAGTACAGTACACAGCACAGCAGAGTTCAGTTCAGTACACAGCACAGCAGAGTTCAGTTCAGTACACAGCACAGCACAGCAGAGTTCAGTTCAGTACAGTACACAGCACAGAAGAGTTCAGTACAGTACACAGCACAGGAGAGCTCAGTACAGTACACAGCACAGCAGAGTTCAGTACAATACACAGCACATTAAGTTCATTACAGTACACAGCACATCTGTTTCAGTACAGTACACAGCACAGCAGAGTTCAGTTCAGTACACAGCACAGCAGAGTTCAGTTTAGTACACAGCACAGCAGAGTTCTGTTCAGTACACAGCACAGCAGAGTTCAGTTCAGTACACAGCACAGCAGAGTTCAGTTCAGTACACAGCACAGCAGAGTTCAGTTCAGTACACAGCACAGCAGAGTTCAGTTCAGTACACAGCACAGCACAGCAGAGTTCAGTTCAGTACAGTACACAGCACAGAAGAGTTCAGTACAGTACACAGAACAGCAGAGTTCAGTTCAGTACACAGCACAGCAGAGTTCAGTTCAGTACACAGCACAGCAGAGTTCAGTTCAGTACACAGTAAAGCACAGGAGAGTTCAGTACAGTACACAGCACAGGAGAGTTCAGTACAGTACACAGTACAGCACAGGAGAGTTCAGTACAGTATAGGATAGTTCAGTACAGTACACAGTAAAGCACAGGAGAGTTCAGTACAGTACACAGCACAGCACAGGAGAGTTCAGTACAGTACACAGTACAGCACAGGAGAGCTCAGTACAGTACAAAACACAGGATAGTTCAGTACAGTACACAGCACAGGAGAGTTCAGTACACAGCACAGGAGAGTTCAGTACAGTATAGGAGAGTTCAGTACAGTACACAGCACAGCAGAGTTCAGTACTGTACACAGCACAGCAAGTTCATTACAGTACACAGCACAGCAGAGTTCAGTACAGTACACAGCACAGGAGAGTTCAGTTCAGTACACAGCACAGCAGAGTTCAGTTCAGTACACAGCACAGAATAGTTCAGTTCAGTACACAGCACAGCAGAGTTCAGTTCAGTACAGTACAGTACACAGCACAGCAAAATTCAGTTCAGTACACAGCACAGAAGAGTTCAGTTCAGTACACAGCACAGCAGAGTTCAGTTCAGTACAGTACACAGCACAGCAGAGTTCAGTTCAGTACACAGCACAGCAGAGTTCAGTTCAGTACAGTACACAGCACAGAAGAGTTCAGTACATTACACAGCACAGGAGAGCTCAGTTCAGTACACAGCACAGCAGAGTTCAGTTCAGTACACAGCACAGCAGAGTTCAGTTCAGTACACAGTAAAGCACAGGAGAGTTCAGTACAGTACACAGCACAGGAGAGTTCAGTACAGTACACAGTACAGCACAGGAGAGTTCAGTACAGTATAGGATAGTTCAGTACAGTACACAGTAAAGCACAGGAGAGTTCAGTACAGTACACAGCACAGCACAGGAGAGTTCAGTACAGTACACAGTACAGCACAGGAGAGCTCAGTACAGTACAAAACACAGGATAGTTCAGTACAGTACACAGCACAGGAGAGTTCAGTACACAGCACAGGAGAGTTCAGTACAGTATAGGAGAGTTCAGTACGGTACACAGCACAGCAGAGTTCAGTACTGTACACAGCACAGCAAGTTCATTACAGTACACAGCACAGCAGAGTTCAGTACAGTACACAGCACAGGAGAGTTCAGTTCAGTACACAGCACAGCAGAGTTCAGTTCAGTACACAGCACAGAATAGTTCAGTTCAGTACACAGCACAGCAGAGTTCAGTTCAGTACAGTACACAGCACAGCAAAATTCAGTTCAGTACACAGCACAGAAGAGTTCAGTTCAGTACACAGCACAGCAGAGTTCAGTTCAGTACAGTACACAGCACAGCAGAGTTCAGTTCAGTACACAGCACAGCAGAGTTCAGTTCAGTACACAGCACAGCACAGCAGAGTTCAGTTCAGTACAGTACACAGCACAGAAGAGTTCAGTACAGTACACAGCACAGGAGAGCTCAGTACAGTACACAGCACAGCAGAGTTCAGTACAATACACAGCACATTAAGTTCATTACAGTACACAGCACATCTGTTTCAGTACAGTACACAGCAGAGGAGAGTTCAGTACAGTACACAGTACAGCACAGGAGAGTTCAGTTCAGTACAGGAGAGTTCAGTACAATACAGTACAGTTCAGTACAGTACACAGCACAGGAGAGTTCAGTACAGTATAGGAGAATTCAGTACAGCACAGGAGAGTTCAGTACAGTACACAGCAAAGCACAGGAGAGTTCAGTACAGTACACAGCACAGGAGAGTTCAGTAGAGTACAATACACAGCACAGGAGAGTTCAGTACAGTGCACAGCACTGGAGAGTTCAGTAGAGTACACAGCACAGCACAGGAGAGTTTAGTACAGTGCACAGCACAGGAGAGTTCAGTACAGTACACAGCACAGGAGAGTTCAGTACAGTACACAGCACAATACAGGAGAGTTCAGTACAGTACAGCAGAGTTCAGTACAGTACACAGCACAGCACAGGAGAGTTCAGTACAGTACAGAGCACATTAGAGTTCAGTACAGTACACAGCACAGCAGAGTTCAGTACAGTACACAGCACAGGAGAGTTCAGTACAGTACACATCACAGGAGTTCAGTACAGTACACAGCACAGCAGAGTTCAGTACTGTACACAGCACAGCAAGTTCATTACAGTACACAGCACAGCAGAGTTCAGTACAGTACACAGCACAGGAGAGTTCAGTTCAGTACACAGCACAGCAGAGTTCAGTTCAGTACACAGCACAGAATAGTTCAGTTCAGTACACAGCACAGCAGAGTTCAGTTCAGTACAGTACACAGCACAGCAAAATTCAGTTCAGTACACAGCACAGAAGAGTTCAGTTCAGTACACAGCACAGAAGAGTTCAGTTCAGTACAGTACACAGCACAGCAGAGTTCAGTTCAGTACACAGCACAGCAGAGTTCAGTTCAGTACACAGCACAGCACAGCAGAGTTCAGTTCAGTACAGTACACAGCACAGAAGAGTTCAGTACAGTACACAGCACAGGAGACCTCAGTACAGTACACAGCACAGCAGAGTTCAGTACAATACACAGCACATTAAGTTCATTACAGTACACAGCACATCTGTTTCAGTACAGTATACAGCACAGCAGAGTTCAGTTCAGTACACAGCACAGCAGAGTTCAGTTTAGTACACAGCACAGCAGAGTTCTGTTCAGTACACAGCACAGCAGAGTTCAGTTCAGTACACAGCACAGCAGAGTTCAGTTCAGTACACAGCACAGCAGAGTTCAGTTCAGTACACAGCACAGCAGAGTTCAGTTCAGTACACAGCACAGCACAGCAGAGTTCAGTTCAGTACAGTACACAGCACAGAAGAGTTCAGTACAGTACACAGAACAGCAGAGTTCAGTTCAGTACACAGCACAGCAGAGTTCAGTTCAGTACACAGCACAGCAGAGTTCAGTTCAGTACACAGTAAAGCACAGGAGAGTTCAGTACAGTACACAGCACAGGAGAGTTCAGTACAGTACACAGTACAGCACAGGAGAGTTCAGTACAGTATAGGATAGTTCAGTACAGTACACAGTAAAGCACAGGAGAGTTCAGTACAGTACACAGCACAGCACAGGAGAGTTCAGTACAGTACACAGTACAGCACAGGAGAGCTCAGTACAGTACAAAACACAGGATAGTTCAGTACAGTACACAGCACAGGAGAGTTCAGTACACAGCACAGGAGAGTTCAGTACAGTATAGGAGAGTTCAGTACGGTACACAGCACAGCAGAGTTCAGTACTGTACACAGCACAGCAAGTTCATTACAGTACACAGCACAGCAGAGTTCAGTACAGTACACAGCACAGGAGAGTTCAGTTCAGTACACAGCACAGCAGAGTTCAGTTCAGTACACAGCACAGAATAGTTCAGTTCAGTACACAGCACAGCAGAGTTCAGTTCAGTACAGTACAC
Organism: Thymallus thymallus; assembly: GCA_023634145.1. NCBI lineage: Eukaryota > Metazoa > Chordata > Actinopteri > Salmoniformes > Salmonidae > Thymallus > Thymallus thymallus. The sequence continues at coordinate 5,587,619 of CM042399.1, read as the reverse complement.
AGCACAGCAAAATTCAGTTCAGTACACAGCACAGAAGAGTTCAGTTCAGTACACAGCACAGCAGAGTTCAGTTCAGTACAGTACACAGCACAGCAGAGTTCAGTTCAGTACACAGCACAGCAGAGTTCAGTTCAGTACACAGCACAGCACAGCAGAGTTCAGTTCAGTACAGTACACAGCACAGAAGAGTTCAGTACAGTACACAGCACAGGAGAGCTCAGTACAGTACACAGCACAGCAGAGTTCAGTACAATACACAGCACATTAAGTTCATTACAGTACACAGCACATCTGTTTCAGTACAGTACACAGCACAGCAGAGTTCAGTTCAGTACACAGCACAGCAGAGTTCAGTTTAGTACACAGCACAGCAGAGTTCTGTTCAGTACACAGCACAGCAGAGTTCAGTTCAGTACACAGCACAGCAGAGTTCAGTTCAGTACACAGCACAGCAGAGTTCAGTTCAGTACACAGCACAGCAGAGTTCAGTTCAGTACACAGCACAGCACAGCAGAGTTCAGTTCAGTACAGTACACAGCACAGAAGAGTTCAGTACAGTACACAGAACAGCAGAGTTCAGTTCAGTACACAGCACAGCAGAGTTCAGTTCAGTACACAGCACAGCAGAGTTCAGTTCAGTACACAGTAAAGCACAGGAGAGTTCAGTACAGTACACAGCACAGGAGAGTTCAGTACAGTACACAGTACAGCACAGGAGAGTTCAGTACAGTATAGGATAGTTCAGTACAGTACACAGTAAAGCACAGGAGAGTTCAGTACAGTACACAGCACAGCACAGGAGAGTTCAGTACAGTACACAGTACAGCACAGGAGAGCTCAGTACAGTACAAAACACAGGATAGTTCAGTACAGTACACAGCACAGGAGAGTTCAGTACACAGCACAGGAGAGTTCAGTACAGTATAGGAGAGTTCAGTACAGTACACAGCACAGCAGAGTTCAGTACTGTACACAGCACAGCAAGTTCATTACAGTACACAGCACAGCAGAGTTCAGTACAGTACACAGCACAGGAGAGTTCAGTTCAGTACACAGCACAGCAGAGTTCAGTTCAGTACACAGCACAGAATAGTTCAGTTCAGTACACAGCACAGCAGAGTTCAGTTCAGTACAGTACAGTACACAGCACAGCAAAATTCAGTTCAGTACACAGCACAGAAGAGTTCAGTTCAGTACACAGCACAGCAGAGTTCAGTTCAGTACAGTACACAGCACAGCAGAGTTCAGTTCAGTACACAGCACAGCAGAGTTCAGTTCAGTACAGTACACAGCACAGAAGAGTTCAGTACATTACACAGCACAGGAGAGCTCAGTTCAGTACACAGCACAGCAGAGTTCAGTTCAGTACACAGCACAGCAGAGTTCAGTTCAGTACACAGTAAAGCACAGGAGAGTTCAGTACAGTACACAGCACAGGAGAGTTCAGTACAGTACACAGTACAGCACAGGAGAGTTCAGTACAGTATAGGATAGTTCAGTACAGTACACAGTAAAGCACAGGAGAGTTCAGTACAGTACACAGCACAGCACAGGAGAGTTCAGTACAGTACACAGTACAGCACAGGAGAGCTCAGTACAGTACAAAACACAGGATAGTTCAGTACAGTACACAGCACAGGAGAGTTCAGTACACAGCACAGGAGAGTTCAGTACAGTATAGGAGAGTTCAGTACGGTACACAGCACAGCAGAGTTCAGTACTGTACACAGCACAGCAAGTTCATTACAGTACACAGCACAGCAGAGTTCAGTACAGTACACAGCACAGGAGAGTTCAGTTCAGTACACAGCACAGCAGAGTTCAGTTCAGTACACAGCACAGAATAGTTCAGTTCAGTACACAGCACAGCAGAGTTCAGTTCAGTACAGTACACAGCACAGCAAAATTCAGTTCAGTACACAGCACAGAAGAGTTCAGTTCAGTACACAGCACAGCAGAGTTCAGTTCAGTACAGTACACAGCACAGCAGAGTTCAGTTCAGTACACAGCACAGCACAGCAGAGTTCAGTTCAGTACAGTACACAGCACAGAAGAGTTCAGTACAGTACACAGCACAGGAGAGCTCAGTACAGTACACAGCACAGCAGAGTTCAGTACAATACACAGCACATTAAGTTCATTACAGTACACAGCACATCTGTTTCAGTACAGTACACAGCAGAGGAGAGTTCAGTACAGTACACAGTACAGCACAGGAGAGTTCAGTTCAGTACAGGAGAGTTCAGTACAATACAGTACAGTTCAGTACAGTACACAGCACAGGAGAGTTCAGTACAGTATAGGAGAATTCAGTACAGCACAGGAGAGTTCAGTACAGTACACAGCAAAGCACAGGAGAGTTCAGTACAGTACACAGCACAGGAGAGTTCAGTAGAGTACAATACACAGCACAGGAGAGTTCAGTACAGTGCACAGCACTGGAGAGTTCAGTAGAGTACACAGCACAGCACAGGAGAGTTTAGTACAGTGCACAGCACAGGAGAGTTCAGTACAGTACACAGCACAGGAGAGTTCAGTACAGTACACAGCACAATACAGGAGAGTTCAGTACAGTACAGCAGAGTTCAGTACAGTACACAGCACAGCACAGGAGAGTTCAGTACAGTACAGAGCACATTAGAGTTCAGTACAGTACACAGCACAGCAGAGTTCAGTACAGTACACAGCACAGGAGAGTTCAGTACAGTACACATCACAGGAGTTCAGTACAGTACACAGCACAGCAGAGTTCAGTACTGTACACAGCACAGCAAGTTCATTACAGTACACAGCACAGCAGAGTTCAGTACAGTACACAGCACAGGAGAGTTCAGTTCAGTACACAGCACAGCAGAGTTCAGTTCAGTACACAGCACAGAATAGTTCAGTTCAGTACACAGCACAGCAGAGTTCAGTTCAGTACAGTACACAGCACAGCAAAATTCAGTTCAGTACACAGCACAGAAGAGTTCAGTTCAGTACACAGCACAGAAGAGTTCAGTTCAGTACAGTACACAGCACAGCAGAGTTCAGTTCAGTACACAGCACAGCAGAGTTCAGTTCAGTACACAGCACAGCACAGCAGAGTTCAGTTCAGTACAGTACACAGCACAGAAGAGTTCAGTACAGTACACAGCACAGGAGACCTCAGTACAGTACACAGCACAGCAGAGTTCAGTACAATACACAGCACATTAAGTTCATTACAGTACACAGCACATCTGTTTCAGTACAGTATACAGCACAGCAGAGTTCAGTTCAGTACACAGCACAGCAGAGTTCAGTTTAGTACACAGCACAGCAGAGTTCTGTTCAGTACACAGCACAGCAGAGTTCAGTTCAGTACACAGCACAGCAGAGTTCAGTTCAGTACACAGCACAGCAGAGTTCAGTTCAGTACACAGCACAGCAGAGTTCAGTTCAGTACACAGCACAGCACAGCAGAGTTCAGTTCAGTACAGTACACAGCACAGAAGAGTTCAGTACAGTACACAGAACAGCAGAGTTCAGTTCAGTACACAGCACAGCAGAGTTCAGTTCAGTACACAGCACAGCAGAGTTCAGTTCAGTACACAGTAAAGCACAGGAGAGTTCAGTACAGTACACAGCACAGGAGAGTTCAGTACAGTACACAGTACAGCACAGGAGAGTTCAGTACAGTATAGGATAGTTCAGTACAGTACACAGTAAAGCACAGGAGAGTTCAGTACAGTACACAGCACAGCACAGGAGAGTTCAGTACAGTACACAGTACAGCACAGGAGAGCTCAGTACAGTACAAAACACAGGATAGTTCAGTACAGTACACAGCACAGGAGAGTTCAGTACACAGCACAGGAGAGTTCAGTACAGTATAGGAGAGTTCAGTACGGTACACAGCACAGCAGAGTTCAGTACTGTACACAGCACAGCAAGTTCATTACAGTACACAGCACAGCAGAGTTCAGTACAGTACACAGCACAGGAGAGTTCAGTTCAGTACACAGCACAGCAGAGTTCAGTTCAGTACACAGCACAGAATAGTTCAGTTCAGTACACAGCACAGCAGAGTTCAGTTCAGTACAGTACACAGCACAGCAAAATTCAGTTCAGTACACAGCACAGAAGAGTTCAGTTCAGTACACAGCACAGCAGAGTTCAGTTCAGTACAGTACACAGCACAGCAGAGTTCAGTTCAGTACACAGCACAGCAGAGTTCAGTTCAGTACACAGCACAGCACAGCAGAGTTCAGTTCAGTACAGTACACAGCACAGAAGAGTTCAGTACAGTACACAGCACAGGAGAGCTCAGTACAGTACACAGCACAGCAGAGTTCAGTACAATACACAGCACATTAAGTTCATTACAGTACACAGCACATCTGTTTCAGTACAGTACACAGCACAGCAGAGTTCAGTTCAGTACACAGCACAGCAGAGTTCAGTTTAGTACACAGCACAGCAGAGTTCTGTTCAGTACACAGCACAGCAGAGTTCAGTTCAGTACACAGCACAGCAGAGTTCAGTTCAGTACACAGCACAGCAGAGTTCAGTTCAGTACACAGCACAGCAGAGTTCAGTTCAGTACACAGCACAGCACAGCAGAGTTCAGTTCAGTACAGTACACAGCACAGAAGAGTTCAGTACAGTACACAGAACAGCAGAGTTCAGTTCAGTACACAGCACAGCAGAGTTCAGTTCAGTACACAGCACAGCAGAGTTCAGTTCAGTACACAGTAAAGCACAGGAGAGTTCAGTACAGTACACAGCACAGGAGAGTTCAGTACAGTACACAGTACAGCACAGGAGAGTTCAGTACAGTATAGGATAGTTCAGTACAGTACACAGTAAAGCACAGGAGAGTTCAGTACAGTACACAGCACAGCACAGGAGAGTTCAGTACAGTACACAGTAAAGCACAGGAGAGCTCAGTACAGTACAAAACACAGGATAGTTCAGTACAGTACACAGCACAGGAGAGTTCAGTACACAGCACAGGAGAGTTCAGTACAGTATAGGAGAGTTCAGTACAGTACACAGCACAGCAGAGTTCAGTACTGTACACAGCACAGCAAGTTCATTACAGTACACAGCACAGCAGAGTTCAGTACAGTACACAGCACAGGAGAGTTCAGTTCAGTACACAGCACAGCAGAGTTCAGTTCAGTACACAGCACAGAATAGTTCAGTTCAGTACACAGCACAGCAGAGTTCAGTTCAGTACAGTACAGTACACAGCACAGCAAAATTCAGTTCAGTACACAGCACAGAAGAGTTCAGTTCAGTACACAGCACAGCAGAGTTCAGTTCAGTACAGTACACAGCACAGCAGAGTTCAGTTCAGTACACAGCACAGCAGAGTTCAGTTCAGTACAGTACACAGCACAGAAGAGTTCAGTACATTACACAGCACAGGAGAGCTCAGTTCAGTACACAGCACAGCAGAGTTCAGTTCAGTACACAGCACAGCAGAGTTCAGTTCAGTACACAGTAAAGCACAGGAGAGTTCAGTACAGTACACAGCACAGGAGAGTTCAGTACAGTACACAGTACAGCACAGGAGAGTTCAGTACAGTATAGGATAGTTCAGTACAGTACACAGTAAAGCACAGGAGAGTTCAGTACAGTACACAGCACAGCACAGGAGAGTTCAGTACAGTACACAGTACAGCACAGGAGAGCTCAGTACAGTACAAAACACAGGATAGTTCAGTACAGTACACAGCACAGGAGAGTTCAGTACACAGCACAGGAGAGTTCAGTACAGTATAGGAGAGTTCAGTACGGTACACAGCACAGCAGAGTTCAGTACTGTACACAGCACAGCAAGTTCATTACAGTACACAGCACAGCAGAGTTCAGTACAGTACACAGCACAGGAGAGTTCAGTTCAGTACACAGCACAGCAGAGTTCAGTTCAGTACACAGCACAGAATAGTTCAGTTCAGTACACAGCACAGCAGAGTTCAGTTCAGTACAGTACACAGCACAGCAAAATTCAGTTCAGTACACAGCACAGAAGAGTTCAGTTCAGTACACAGCACAGCAGAGTTCAGTTCAGTACAGTACACAGCACAGCAGAGTTCAGTTCAGTACACAGCACAGCAGAGTTCAGTTCAGTACACAGCACAGCACAGCAGAGTTCAGTTCAGTACAGTACACAGCACAGAAGAGTTCAGTACAGTACACAGCACAGGAGAGCTCAGTACAGTACACAGCACAGCAGAGTTCAGTACAATACACAGCACATTAAGTTCATTACAGTACACAGCACATCTGTTTCAGTACAGTACACAGCAGAGGAGAGTTCAGTACAGTACACAGTACAGCACAGGAGAGTTCAGTTCAGTACAGGAGAGTTCAGTACAATACAGTACAGTTCAGTACAGTACACAGCACAGGAGAGTTCAGTACAGTATAGGAGAATTCAGTACAGCACAGGAGAGTTCAGTACAGTACACAGCAAAGCACAGGAGAGTTCAGTACAGTACACAGCACAGGAGAGTTCAGTAGAGTACAATACACAGCACAGGAGAGTTCAGTACAGTGCACAGCACTGGAGAGTTCAGTAGAGTACACAGCACAGCACAGGAGAGTTTAGTACAGTGCACAGCACAGGAGAGTTCAGTACAGTACACAGCACAGGAGAGTTCAGTACAGTACACAGCACAATACAGGAGAGTTCAGTACAGTACAGCAGAGTTCAGTACAGTACACAGCACAGCACAGGAGAGTTCAGTACAGTAGAGAGCACATTAGAGTTCAGTACAGTACACAGCACAGCAGAGTTCAGTACAGTACACAGCACAGGAGAGTTCAGTACAGTACACATCACAGGAGTTCAGTACAGTACACAGCACAGCAGAGTTCAGTACTGTACACAGCACAGCAAGTTCATTACAGTACACAGCACAGCAGAGTTCAGTACAGTACACAGCACAGGAGAGTTCAGTTCAGTACACAGCACAGCAGAGTTCAGTTCAGTACACAGCACAGAATAGTTCAGTTCAGTACACAGCACAGCAGAGTTCAGTTCAGTACAGTACACAGCACAGCAAAATTCAGTTCAGTACACAGCACAGAAGAGTTCAGTTCAGTACACAGCACAGCAGAGTTCAGTTCAGTACAGTATACAGCACAGCAGAGTTCAGTTCAGTACACAGCACAGCAGAGTTCAGTTCAGTACACAGCACAGCACAGCAGAGTTCAGTTCAGTACAGTACACAGCACAGAAGAGTTCAGTACAGTACACAGCACAGGAGACCTCAGTACAGTACACAGCACAGCAGAGTTCAGTACAATACACAGCACATTAAGTTCATTACAGTACACAGCACATCTGTTTCAGTACAGTATACAGCACAGCAGAGTTCAGTTCAGTACACAGCACAGCAGAGTTCAGTTTAGTACACAGCACAGCAGAGTTCTGTTCAGTACACAGCACAGCAGAGTTCAGTTCAGTACACAGCACAGCAGAGTTCAGTTCAGTACACAGCACAGCAGAGTTCAGTTCAGTACACAGCACAGCAGAGTTCAGTTCAGTACACAGCACAGCACAGCAGAGTTCAGTTCAGTACAGTACACAGCACAGAAGAGTTCAGTACAGTACACAGAACAGCAGAGTTCAGTTCAGTACACAGCACAGCAGAGTTCAGTTCAGTACACAGCACAGCAGAGTTCAGTTCAGTACACAGTAAAGCACAGGAGAGTTCAGTACAGTACACAGCACAGGAGAGTTCAGTACAGTACACAGTACAGCACAGGAGAGTTCAGTACAGTATAGGATAGTTCAGTACAGTACACAGTAAAGCACAGGAGAGTTCAGTACAGTACACAGCACAGCACAGGAGAGTTCAGTACAGTACACAGTACAGCACAGGAGAGCTCAGTACAGTACAAAACACAGGATAGTTCAGTACAGTACACAGCACAGGAGAGTTCAGTACACAGCACAGGAGAGTTCAGTACAGTATAGGAGAGTTCAGTACGGTACACAGCACAGCAGAGTTCAGTACTGTACACAGCACAGCAAGTTCATTACAGTACACAGCACAGCAGAGTTCAGTACAGTACACAGCACAGGAGAGTTCAGTTCAGTACACAGCACAGCAGAGTTCAGTTCAGTACACAGCACAGAATAGTTCAGTTCAGTACACAGCACAGCAGAGTTCAGTTCAGTACAGTACACAGCACAGCAAAATTCAGTTCAGTACACAGCACAGAAGAGTTCAGTTCAGTACACAGCACAGCAGAGTTCAGTTCAGTACAGTACACAGCACAGCAGAGTTCAGTTCAGTACACAGCACAGCAGAGTTCAGTTCAGTACACAGCACAGCACAGCACAGCAGAGTTCAGTTCAGTACAGTACACAGCACAGAAGAGTTCAGTACAGTACACAGCACAGGAGAGCTCAGTACAGTACACAGCACAGCAGAGTTCAGTACAATACACAGCACATTAAGTTCATTACAGTACACAGCACATCTGTTTCAGTACAGTACACAGCACAGCAGAGTTCAGTTCAGTACACAGCACAGCAGAGTTCAGTTTAGTACACAGCACAGCAGAGTTCTGTTCAGTACACAGCACAGCAGAGTTCAGTTCAGTACACAGCACAGCAGAGTTCAGTTCAGTACACAGCACAGCAGAGTTCAGTTCAGTACACAGCACAGCAGAGTTCAGTTCAGTACACAGCACAGCACAGCAGAGTTCAGTTCAGTACAGTACACAGCACAGAAGAGTTCAGTACAGTACACAGAACAGCAGAGTTCAGTTCAGTACACAGCACAGCAGAGTTCAGTTCAGTACACAGCACAGCAGAGTTCAGTTCAGTACACAGTAAAGCACAGGAGAGTTCAGTACAGTACACAGCACAGGAGAGTTCAGTACAGTACACAGTACAGCACAGGAGAGTTCAGTACAGTATAGGATAGTTCAGTACAGTACACAGTAAAGCACAGGAGAGTTCAGTACAGTACACAGCACAGCACAGGAGAGTTCAGTACAGTACACAGTACAGCACAGGAGAGCTCAGTACAGTACAAAACACAGGATAGTTCAGTACAGTACACAGCACAGGAGAGTTCAGTACACAGCACAGGAGAGTTCAGTACAGTATAGGAGAGTTCAGTACAGTACACAGCACAGCAGAGTTCAGTACTGTACACAGCACAGCAAGTTCATTACAGTACACAGCACAGCAGAGTTCAGTACAGTACACAGCACAGGAGAGTTCAGTTCAGTACACAGCACAGCAGAGTTCAGTTCAGTACACAGCACAGAATAGTTCAGTTCAGTACACAGCACAGCAGAGTTCAGTTCAGTACAGTACAGTACACAGCACAGCAAAATTCAGTTCAGTACACAGCACAGAAGAGTTCAGTTCAGTACACAGCACAGCAGAGTTCAGTTCAGTACAGTACACAGCACAGCAGAGTTCAGTTCAGTACACAGCACAGCAGAGTTCAGTTCAGTACAGTACACAGCACAGAAGAGTTCAGTACATTACACAGCACAGGAGAGCTCAGTTCAGTACACAGCACAGCAGAGTTCAGTTCAGTACACAGCACAGCAGAGTTCAGTTCAGTACACAGTAAAGCACAGGAGTGTTCAGTACAGTACACAGCACAGGAGAGTTCAGTACAGTACACAGTACAGCACAGGAGAGTTCAGTACAGTATAGGATAGTTCAGTACAGTACACAGTAAAGCACAGGAGAGTTCAGTACAGTACACAGCACAGCACAGGAGAGTTCAGTACAGTACACAGTACAGCACAGGAGAGCTCAGTACAGTACAAAACACAGGATAGTTCAGTACAGTACACAGCACAGGAGAGTTCAGTACACAGCACAGGAGAGTTCAGTACAGTATAGGAGAGTTCAGTACGGTACACAGCACAGCAGAGTTCAGTACTGTACACAGCACAGCAAGTTCATTACAGTACACAGCACAGCAGAGTTCAGTACAGTACACAGCACAGGAGAGTTCAGTTCAGTACACAGCACAGCAGAGTTCAGTTCAGTACACAGCACAGAATAGTTCAGTTCAGTACACAGCACAGCAGAGTTCAGTTCAGTACAGTACACAGCACAGCAAAATTCAGTTCAGTACACAGCACAGAAGAGTTCAGTTCAGTACACAGCACAGCAGAGTTCAGTTCAGTACAGTACACAGCACAGCAGAGTTCAGTTCAGTACACAGCACAGCAGAGTTCAGTTCAGTACACAGCACAGCACAGCAGAGTTCAGTTCAGTACAGTACACAGCACAGAAGAGTTCAGTACAGTACACAGCACAGGAGAGCTCAGTACAGTACACAGCACAGCAGAGTTCAGTACAATACACAGCACATTAAGTTCATTACAGTACACAGCACATCTGTTTCAGTACAGTACACAGCACAGCAGAGTTCAGTTCAGTACACAGCACAGCAGAGTTCAGTTTAGTACACAGCACAGCAGAGTTCTGTTCAGTACACAGCACAGCAGAGTTCAGTTCAGTACACAGCTCAGCAGAGTTCAGTTCAGTACACAGCACAGCAGAGTTCAGTTCAGTACACAGCACAGCAGAGTTCAGTTCAGTACACAGCACAGCACAGCAGAGTTCAGTTCAGTACAGTACACAGCACAGAAGAGTTCAGTACAGTACACAGAACAGCAGAGTTCAGTTCAGTACACAGCACAGCAGAGTTCAGTTCAGTACACAGCACAGCAGAGTTCAGTTCAGTACACAGTAAAGCACAGGAGAGTTCAGTACAGTACACAGCACAGGAGAGTTCAGTACAGTACACAGTACAGCACAGGAGAGTTCAGTACAGTATAGGATAGTTCAGTACAGTACACAGTAAAGCACAGGAGAGTTCAGTACAGTACACAGCACAGCACAGGAGAGTTCAGTACAGTACACAGTACAGCACAGGAGAGCTCAGTACAGTACAAAACACAGGATAGTTCAGTACAGTACACAGCACAGGAGAGTTCAGTACACAGCACAGGAGAGTTCAGTACAGTATAGGAGAGTTCAGTACAGTACACAGCACAGCAGAGTTCAGTACTGTACACAGCACAGCAAGTTCATTACAGTACACAGCACAGCAGAGTTCAGTACAGTACACAGCACAGGAGAGTTCAGTTCAGTACACAGCACAGCAGAGTTCAGTTCAGTACACAGCACAGAATAGTTCAGTTCAGTACACAGCACAGCAGAGTTCAGTTCAGTACAGTACAGTACACAGCACAGCAAAATTCAGTTCAGTACACAGCACAGAAGAGTTCAGTTCAGTACACAGCACAGCAGAGTTCAGTTCAGTACAGTACACAGCACAGCAGAGTTCAGTTCAGTACACAGCACAGCAGAGTTCAGTTCAGTACAGTACACAGCACAGCAGAGTTCAGTTCAGTACACAGCACAGCAGAGTTCAGTTCAGTACAGTACACAGCACAGAAGAGTTCAGTACATTACACAGCACAGGAGAGCTCAGTACAGTACACAGCACAGCAGAGTTCAGTACAATACACAGCACATTAAGTTAATTACAGTACACAGCACATCTGTTTCAGTACAGTACACAGAACAGCAAAGTTCAGTTCAGTACACAGCACAGCAGAGTTCAGTTTAGTACACAGCACAGCAGAGTTCTGTTCAGTACACAGCACAGCAGAGTTCAGTTCAGTACACAGCACAGCAGAGTTCAGTTCAGTACACAGCACAGCAGAGTTCAGTTCAGTACACAGCACAGCAGAGTTCAGTTCAGTACACAGCACAGCACAGCACAGCAGAGTTCAGTTCAGTACAGTACACAGCACAGAAGAGTTCAGTACAGTACACAGAACAGCAGAGTTCAGTTCAGTACACAGCACAGCAGAGTTCAGTTCAGTACACAGCACAGCAGAGTTCAGTTCAGTACACAGTAAAGCACAGGAGAGTTCAGTACAGTACACAGCACAGGAGAGTTCAGTACAGTACACAGTACAGCACAGGAGAGTTCAGTACAGTATAGATTAGTTCAGTACAGTACACAGTAAAGCACAGGAGAGTTCAGTACAGTACACAGCACAGCACAGGAGAGTTCAGTACAGTACACAGTACAGCACAGGAGAGCTCAGTACAGTACAAAACACAGGATAGTTCAGTACAGTACACAGCACAGGAGAGTTCAGTACACAGCACAGGAGAGTTCAGTACAGTATAGGAGAGTTCAGTACAGTACACAGCACAGCAGAGTTCAGTACTGTATACAGCACAGCAAGTTCATTACAGTACACAGCACAGCAGAGTTCAGTACAGTACACAGCACAGGAGAGTTCAGTTCAGTACACAGCACAGCAGAGTTCAGTTCAGTACACAGCACAGAATAGTTCAGTTCAGTACACAGCACAGCAGAGTTCAGTTCAGTACAGTACAGTACACAGCACAGCAAAATTCAGTTCAGTACACAGCACAGAAGAGTTCAGTTCAGTACACAGCACAGCAGAGTTCAGTTCAGTACAGTACACAGCACAGCAGAGTTCAGTTCAGTACACAGCACAGCAGAGTTCAGTTCAGTACACAGCACAGCACAGCAGAGTTCAGTTCAGTTCAGTACAGTACACAGCACAGAAGAGTTCAGTACAGTACACAGCACAGGAGAGCTCAGTACAGTACACAGCACAGCAGAGTTCAGTACAATACACAGCACATTAAGTTCATTACAGTACACAGCACATCTGTTTCAGTACAGTACACAGCACAGCAGAGTTCAGTTCAGTACACAGCACAGCAGAGTTCAGTTTAGTACACAGCACAGCAGAGTTCTGTTCAGTACACAGCACAGCAGAGTTCAGTTCAGTACACAGCACAGCAGAGTTCAGTTCAGTACACAGCACAGCAGAGTTCAGTTCAGTACACAGCACAGCAGAGTTCAGTTCAGTACACAGCACAGCACAGCACAGCAGAGTTCAGTTCAGTACCGTACACAGCACAGAAGAGTTCAGTACAGTACACAGCACAGGAGAGTTCAGTACAGTACACAGTACAGCACAGGAGAGTTCAGTACAGTATAGGATAGTTCAGTACAGTACACAGTAAAGCACAGGAGAGTTCAGTACAGTACACAGCACAGCACAGGAGAGTTCAGTACAGTACACAGTACAGCACAGGAGAGCTCAGTACAGTACAAAACACAGGATAGTTCAGTACAGTACACAGCACAGGAGAGTTCAGTACAGCACAGGAGAGTTCAGTACAGTATAGGAGAGTTCAGTACAGTAAACAGCACAGGAGAGTTCAGTACAGCACAGGAGAGTTCATTACAGTATAGGAGAGTTCAGTACAGTACACAGCACAGGAGAGTTCAGTACAGTATAGGAGAGTTCAGTACAGTAAACAGCACAGGAGAGTTCAGTACAGCACAGGATAGTTCAGTACAGTACAGGAGAGTTCAGTACAGTATAGGAGAGTTCAGTACAGTACTGGAGAGTTCAGTACAGTATAGGAGAGTTCAGTACAGCACAGGAGAGTTCAGTACAGTACACATTACAGCAAAGGAGAGTTCAGTACAGTACACAGTACAGCACAGGAGAGTTCAGTACAGTACACAGCACAGCACAGGAGAGTTCAGTACAGTACACAGCACAGGAGAGTTCAGTACAGTACACAGCACAGGAGAGTTCAGTACAGTACACAGCACAGGAGAGTTCAGTTCAGTACACAGCACAGGAGAGTTCAGTACAGTACACAGCACAGGAGAGTTCAGTACAGTACAGGAGAGTTCAGTACAGTACACAGCACAGTAGAGTTCAGTACAGTACAGGAGAGTTCAGTACAGTACACAGCACAGGAGAGTTCAGTACAGTACACAGTACAGCACAGGAGAGTTCAGTTCAGTACAGGAGAGTTCAGTACAATACAGGACAGTTCAGTACAGTACACAGCACAGGAGAGTTCAGTACAGTACAGGAGAGTGGAGTACAGTACAGGAGAGTTCAGTACAGTACAGGAGATTTCAGTACAGTACACAGCACAGGAGAGTTCAGTACAGTACAGGAGAGTTCAGTACAGTACAGGAGTGTTCAGTACAGTACACAGCACAGGAGAGTTCAGTACAGTACACATTACAGCACAGGAGAGTTCAGTACAGTACACAGCACAGGATAGTTCAGTACAGTACAGGAGAGTTCAGTACAGGAGAGTTCAGTACAGTACACCACACAGGAGAGTTCAGTACAGTACACAGTACAGCACAGGAGAGTTCAGTACAGTACAGGAGAGTTCAGTACAGTACACAGCACAGGAGAGTTCAGTACAGTACAGGAGAGTTCAGTACAGTACACAGCACAGGAGAGTTCAGTACAGTACAAAGTACAGCACAGGAGAGTTCAGTACTTTACAGGAGAGTTCAGTACAGTACAGGAGAGTTCAGTACAGTACACAGCACAGGAGAGTTCAGTACAGTACAAAGTACAGCACAGGAGAGTTCAGTACTTTACAGGAGAGTTCAGTACAGTACAGGAGAGTTCAGTACAGTACAGGAGAGTGGAGTACAGTACAGGAGAGTTCAGTACAGTACAGGAGATTTCAGTACAGTACACAGCACAGGAGAGTTCAGTACAGTACAGGAGAGTTCAGTACAGTACAGGAGAGTTCAGTACAGTACACAGTACAGTACAGGAGAGTTCAGTACAGTACAGGAGTGTTCAGTACAGTACACAGCACAGGAGAGTTCAGTACAGTACACAGTACAGTACAGGAGAGTTCAGTACAGTACACAGTACAGGAGAGTTCAGTACAGTACAGGAGTGTTCAGTACAGTACACAGCACAGGAGAGTTCAGTACAGTACACAGTACAGTACAGGAGAGTTCAGTACAGTACACAGTACAGGAGAGTTCAGTACAGTACACAGCACAGGATAGTTCAGTACAGTACAGGAGAGTTCAGTACAGTACAGGAGAGTTCAGTACAGTACACAGCACAGGAGAGTTCAGTACAGTACACAGTACAGCAGAGTTCAGTACAGTACACAGCAGAGTTCAGTACAGTACACTGTAAAGAACACAATTTGAGTGCACTAATGTATTGTACTGTACTGTACTGAACTCTACTAAACTGTACTCTACTGTGCTGTACTTTGATGTCCAAACTTGTGAAATATAGACGTCTATGATTGGTTCAAATTTGGTCTGGTCCAGCCCAGACCAACCTGGTCCAGGTCTTGTTTTGGGGGAAGAGCTCATTAAAGTAATAATACCCCAATATCCAGGAGGATATTACATATTTCTACCTTTGTGTAAATATTTAGGATACATCATGAAGAGAATAACATTTCTGTGTAGTACAGATCAGAGACCCATGATTAAATTATGTTACCGCAATTCCACTTCACCTACTGTAGTTCAATAACCAACATAGATGTTTCTACGTCAATGTTTCATGTCATAGCTGACACCTCATTATTTCTGCAGACCTTGTTGAATCTTAATTCAGAGCTGTGAGAACCGACGCTGGAGATGAGAAGCAGGTCAGGGCCCAACGAGCCAGCTGAGGCACCCCGGTTCCATCGGCGGCGGTCGAAATTCTGTAACCAAACTTTGCTTCTTCACAGTTCTTCCAGTGAATGTGTTATTGTTAAATTGACAGTGTAAAAAAGAATCCTTGTGCATAAAGTTTGTTAAACTTTGAATTTAATGGTTTTTGTTTGGCATACATTTTAAGTGAAAAACAAGAGTCTCAGAGCAACTCTGTTACAGTAGAATTGCCCTGTAGCTTATCCAGAACCCACTACACAGAGGTGAGTTAATTTGTGACTGGAAATGTGATATTATATGCCGGGATTCAATCCGATCAGGCGTTGTCGACAATGCACATTTTAAAGTCAATGTTCCCATGTTCTCCGGTGAATGCTGCATCATAAACCAGCTCAATCTGATATTATTTAAATGTCGATTGTTCTACAAAGCGTCATCAGGTTGAATCCCAATCCCGGCAGAAATGCTAGAAGATGTGTTCATGAATGTATGACATGTATCTTGTCCAGCATCAACTACACAGATGTTAGGGGACTTTTAGGTGACTTGTGAAGAAGAACAGGCCACATGCATGAATACAATCATTTTTATTACAATTCTTTCACCACAAGCGTGGTTATCATATTGGAGATGTGGTCAGATATGTTAAGCTTCCCAGCGGGCACAGATATCAATTCAACGTCTATTCCACATTGAAATAACGTGGAAACAGCATTCATTGAACAATTGACCTACTTGGTAAGGAAGGGGAGGACATCATTTTATATACATAATACTGTATTGATAACTCCTACTTCTACCTCGTATTATTATCAAATCTATGCACTCTGTGTTAATTATGATTTTTAGCCTTTGACAGTATGTTCGTAAATATTTATTGTTCCATTTTGTACTTTTGTACATACAGTGGGGAGAACAAGTATTTGATACACTGCCGATTTTACAGGTTTTCCTACTTACAAAGCATGTAGAGGTCTGTCATTTTTATCATAGGTACACTTAGAGAGATGGAATCTAAAACAAAAATCCAGAAAATCACATTGTATGATTTTTAAATAATTAATTTGCATTTTATTGCATGACATAAGTATTTGATCACCTATCAACCAGTAAGAATTCCGGCTCTCACAGACCTGTTAGTTTTTCTTTAAGAAGCCCTCCTGTTCTCCACTCATTACCTGTATTAACTGCACCTGTTTGAACTCGTTACATGTATAAAAGACACCTGTCCACACACTCAATCAAACAGACTCCAACCTCTCCACAATGGCCAAGACCAGAGAGCTGTGTAAGGACATCAGGGATACAATTGTAGACCTGCACAAGGCTGGGATGGGCTACAGGACAATAGGCAAGCAGCTTGGTGAGAAGGCAACAACTGTTGTCGCAATTATTAGAAAATGGAAGATGTTCAAGATGACGGTCAATCTCCCTCGGTCTGGGGCACCATGCAAGATCTCACCTCGTGGGGCATCAATGATCATGAGGAAGGTGAGGGATCAGCCCAGAACTACACGGCAGGACCTGGTCAATGACCTGAAGAGAGCTGGGACCACAGTCTCAAAGAAAACCATTAGTAACACACTACGCCGTCATGGATTAAAATCCTGCAGCGCACGCAAGGTCCCCCTGCTCAAGCCAGCGCATGTCCAGGCCCGTCTGAAGTTTGCCAATGACCATCTGGATGATCCAGAGGAGGAATGAGAGAAGGTCATGTGGTCTGATGAGACAAAAATAGAGCTTTTTGGTCTAAACTCCACTCGCCGTGTTTGGAGGAAGAAGAAGGATGAGTACAACCCCAAGAACACCATCCCAACCATGAAGCATGGAGGTGGAAACATCATTCTTTGGGGATGCTTTTCTGCAAAGGGGACAGGACGACTGCACCGTATTGAGGGGAGGATGGATGGGGCCATGTATCGCGAGATCTTGGCCAACAACCTCCTTCCCTCAGTAAGAGCATTGAAGATGGGTCATGACTGGGTCTTCCAGCATGACAACGACCCGAAACACACAGCCAGGGCAACTAAGGAGTGGCTCCGTAAGAAGCATCTCAAGGTCCTGGAGTGGCCTAGCCAGTCTCCAGACCTGAACCCAATAGAACATCTTTGGAGGGAGCTGAAAGTCCGTATTGCCCAGCGACAGCCCCGAAACCTGAAGGATCTGGATGCAGGAGTGGGCCAAATCCCTGCTGCAGTGTGTGCAAACCTGGTCAAGAACTACAGGAAACGTATGATCTCTGTAATTGCAAACAAAGGTTTCTGTACCAAATATTAAGTTCTGCTTTCTGATGTATCAAATACTTATGTCATGCAATAAAATGCAAATTAATTACTTAAAAATCATACAATGTGATTTTCTGGATTTTTGTTTTAGATTCCGTCACTCACAGTTGAAGAGTACCTATGATAACAATTACAGAAAATCTACATGCTTTGTAAGTGGGAACATCTGCAAAATTGGCAGTGTATCAAATACTTGTTCTCCCCACTGTATCTGTGATGTGATCCTCTGGTATGTGCGTATTGTATATTGTTAAAAATGAATACACATGTTGATCACAAACAAATTAAATAAATACATTTTGTAACAAAACTACTTGTTGTTCACTGAGGTAGATCACAAAATTAGCATAGCGGAAGTTATATCTATCCTAGCAGATCATTTTCATTTTAAAAAATCTTAGCAGACAACACAATCTGCATAGCAATGGAGTTTAGTTGATTTGGGGTAAAATGTGTTTGAGGGAGACATGGATGAAGTCATTTTAAACCAGTCTACTTCATTGTAACTGTGCATTTCAAATATACAGAAATTAATTGATGTTCAAAATAACACAATTAGCATATCAGAAGTTATATTCCTCCTAAAATATAATTTCACATATTATCTATTCTGCATAACAACATAATACAACGGAATATATCCCAACCATAATACAACGGAATATATCCCAACCATAATACAACGGAATATATCCCAACCATAATACAACGGAAAATATCCCAACCATAATACAACGGAATATATCTCAACCATAATACAACGGAATATATCCCAACCATAATACAACGGAATATATCCCAACCATAATACAACGGAAAATATCCCAACCATAATACAACGGAATATATCCCAACCATAATACAATGGTATATATCTCAACCATAATACAACGGAATATATCCCAACCATAATACAATGGTATATATCTCAACCATAATACAACGGAATATATCCCAACCATAATACAACGGAATATATCCCAACCATAATACAACGGAATATATCCCAACCATTATATAACGGAATATATCCCAACCATAATACAACGGAAAATATCCCAACCATAATACAACGGAATATATCCCAACCATAATACAATGGTATATATCTCAACCATAATACAACGGAATATATCCCAACCATAATACAACGGAATATATCCCAACCATAATACAACGGAATATATCCCAACCATAATACAACGGAATATATCCCAACCATAATACAACAGAATATATCCCAAGTGTGTGCACTGTACATGAGAGGGAGTGAGACATGCCTGAATGTGAAAGTGCATGAGGTCCTGATGTCATGGAGAGAATTTCGGACCATAGGCCTTGAGTGCAGCAGACAGCTGGGGCAGAGGGTGGGAAAAGTGGGTGGGGGTTGGAGGGGGCAAGTGTGGGTGACAGGGAGAGCACTGAGAAGGGTGTGTGTGTTTTTGTGTGTATGATGTTAATAACCCATCCGCAAAATCATCTGCCCACACCCAATCCTAACCCGCAAATATAGAAAATGTGCTGTACAGTCAGAGATGGCAGAACAATGTTTTGGATAGGGGGTGCAGGAATTTAGACAGGTCTATGTTTCGGATTATAATTTCCGCCATTTTGGTAACTATTATTATTAGTTTATAATAAGATAAATGCAGCTTCTCTTCTGTCATTACTTGTTGCCCTATTTAATAAAATATTTAAGTAGCACAACTATAAATCAAACTACAAAATATTTAAGTAGCACAACTATTTGTGGATGACAAACAAAGTCTAATGCTGGGTACATAGAAAATACGTCATTCATCGATATAATGAATGCTTCAATCTAGTTGACATCAGTGAAATTCACTTTCATGTCTGCTTCTCTCCAGCAGAGATTTCCAAATGACATCCTTTTTTTTTTTTAGGGAATTAAAAGCTGTGAAAAAGACCCAACATGTTTCTGATAAGATTTAGTTTCCGCTTTGAAGCCTTTTTTATGTGGTTAAAATACTATCAGCTTTTATGATGCTGACAACGACAGCACCTTTACAGACGGTCCCTAACTGACTAACTAACTGAGCATTCATTCTCTCAAGATGCTGAACGAAATATATCATATTTCTCCTCTCCTGTTCCCAAGTCAAAATTTACATTTGACATTTTACTGTAAGAACTCCTTAATTATGAAGGATTATATTAGGCTATGTGATATAGTATTATATTAGGCTATGTGATATATTATTATATTAGGCTATGTGATATAGTATTATATTAGGCTATGTGATATATTATTATATTAGGCTATGTGATATAGTATTATATTAGGCTATGTGATATAGTATTATATTAGGCTTTGTGATATATTATTATATTAGGCTATGTGATATAGTATTATATTAGTATTATATTAGGCTATGTGATATAGTATTATATTAGGCTATGTGATATAGTATTATATTAGGCTATGTGATATAGTATTATATTAGTATTATATTAGGCTATGTGATATAGTATTATATTAGGCTATGTGATATAGTATTATATTAGGCTATGTGATATAGTATTATATTAGGCTATGTGATATAGGATTATATTAGGCTATGTGATGTAGTATTATATTTGGCTATGTGATATAGTATTATATTAGGCTATGTGGTATAGTATTATATTAGGCTATGTGATGTAGTATTATATTAGGCTATGTGATATAGTATTATATTAGGCTATGTGATATATTATTATATTAGGCTATGTGATATATTATTATATTAGGCTATATAATATATTATTATATTAGGCAATGTGATATATTATTATATTAGGCTATGTGATATATTATTATATTAGGCTATATAATATATTATTATATTAGGCTATGTGATATATTATTATATTAGGCTATGTGATATATTATTATATTAGGCTATATAATATATTATTATATTAGGCTATATGATATATTATTATATTAGGCTATGTGATATATTATTATATTAGGCTATACAATATATTATTATATTAGGCTATGTGATATATTATTATATTAGGCTATGTGATATATTATTATATTAGGCTATATAATATATTATTATATTAGGCTATGTGATATATTATTATATTAGGCTATGTGATATAGTATTATATATTATATTATATTGGTTCTATGTATTATGGTTCGCTATGCCTCTACACTGAAACTCCACCACAAGAAGTGTTTTTACCTGTCGTTGTCCTCCTGTACAAAGGTTCACATACAGTCAACAGCCAACATACCTTGTGGAATACTAGTCTGTAAACTCCTATAACAATTCAGAAAATAGCTTTATATTCTATGTGTTTAATTTGATTAAGACCTTACTCTGATTTCTATAGACAATAAGAGTAAGGCTTGCATGACTTCTTCTTCTTATATATTCTGGGTAATATCAGATGTTATATAGCTGTCTGTCACTGTGGTCCCCATTCATTTAATCAAACAGAGGCTGTAGAGCTGCTTATGAAATGCTTTACAGCCGCACCGTCATCATTAGTGTAGCTGAGCTACCAGACTAAGGTCAAAGGTGAATCCAAATGAACTGCTTCTATTCAGATGGTGTTACAGCCACTTCAGGTTTGGCAGGGCTTTATAGCAGCGTTTGAACCATAGGCATTATCTATCAATGGTTATTTCATTATCATAATGCTTTAATGAACTATATCGTTTAGGAAATGTAACAGTTGATTGATTGAAGTACCGCAAATATACCAGCGAGATGTGAACTTCTAGCAAACGCAGAGTCAAAATGCTTCAATTCTGAGAGACTGACACCAGTAAATCCAGAACTACTCAGTTTAAAATCCTGCCATAGTATATAGGCTATCCACCTTAGTCATCCAGTACACCTCAAACTATGGCTTATATTGCAAAGGTGGAGAGGTCAGGGTCAGTTTAAAGTGAAGTGTGTAAGTGCAGCTCCAGTCCAGGCCTCTCCTTTCACTAACATCACTCTAGTTTGGCCTACAGAACCCACACAATCAGTTTTGATATCGAAACAGCCCCCTGTGGATAATCACCCGACAAAAAACATGAAGAGAAGTGACCAAATTATTTTTTTAAAACCTCTCTGATGGTATATGATGGTCTCACACTTAGGCATTCCTATAGCCCTCTGAAAGAATGTACTGTATGTTGACATGAATATGAAGGCGGGAGATACGCCATGAGAACAGAGGCTTTATCAGTGTAGGTGCTGGATTATTGCAAGGCAGCTTTTGACTCAATTGACAATTGTTGAAAAAAAACGGAGGTCTGGTAAGAGTTGGATGCAATAAAGACACACTCCTCATTCCGCCACTGTGAGTTAGTTAGTTAGCAAATTTTAGAGTGGCCTTTTATTGTCAACACAAGGTGCACATGTGTAATGATCATGCTGTTTAATCAGCTCCTTGATATGTCACACCTTTCAGGTGGATGGATTATCATGGGAAATGAGAAATGCTCACTAACAGGGATGTAAACATACACTTTTTTGTGCGTATGGAACATTTCTAGGATATTTCCTTTCAGCTCATGAAACATGGGACCAACACTTTACATATTGTGTTTATATTTTTGTTCAGCATAAGTGTAGGTCTACATAATCTCAACAGATGCAACAGTATACGCCTTCAAACATACACCACTTTTACTTAACATTTACTACTATTTTCTACAATCTGTAATTGTATAATGAGCTACATAATTATATATTTCCAAACAAAGCAAGGTATTCTCTGCTATATGTAGCTTGCAGCATCAGAGGCTGACATTGGAGAAAGTAAGATCTATCTTCTTCTATACATTGGGACATAGTGCACTCTAGTGGGCAAGAAAGGGAATGCATGCATAATCCATTGTCTGCTGGTTTTCATCCTTCCCCAATGGATCAAAGTGGACCGGGGACCTCAGGTGAGTCAATTACATAATGACTTGATTAAAATAGCCAGGGTGAAAAGAAGTCCGGATTTGATTGCCCCTGAAACAGGAGAGACTTGGTGAGCTGACAGTTAAAAAAAAGACTAGTCCTGCAAGGTCAGTTACAGCCTCAGGCTGGCTCTGTTGGAGTTGTTGTTCTACAGATGACGAAGCAGATGCATCATTCACCCCCATCTAGGCTCTATTTGAATAGTTGTTTTTACTGTGTTGTCGATGAGCTGATGAGGACTTTAGGCACCCGCACCACAATGTCCATTTTGTCAAACCAACCTACAGATAAACTCTATTAGGAAGAGGCGTCCTGCCTACAGTATGCAATGATAGGGGGAAAACTGGAGGTGCTGAAGCGTATTTATGTCTGTAATAAAGCCTTTTTGTGGGGAAAAACTCATTCTGATCAGTTGGCTGCACCCAATTCACAGATTAGCGCCTAATGAATTTATTTCAATTGACTGATTTCCTTACATGAATTGTAACTCAGTAAAGTCTTTGAAATTGTTGCATGTTGAGTTTATATTGTTGTTCAGTATATTTTAATTGCTGTATTGCAAGCTAGAGTGTTGAATGGATATGAAATTAGCTTGCAGCCAAGTGACCTTTTGAGTGGATCTACTGTAACTAGCAAAACATTACTTTTATTTTTTAAAGGAACTCAGTCCAGCTTTGAATTTACTCTTGAAAGTTTTAACAGTAGAATGACAAGGTGCAGTTTCTAAATGAGGTATTGCATCATCAGTTCCTCTTGTCATGTCAGTCATTACAGACCTTAGAGAACTTGTAAGACATGTCCAGATCAACTAACCCATGTCAGCTAATGTTTTTTTATTTCGTCTTTTTAGCCCATAGATATTGTTGTCATATTTTGGTCACTACACATTAGACATGACACGATTTGTAGAATTGCAGTAAATAAGATTTACACCTGGAAAATTCTCTCCACCAACAAGGTAAATGTATCTTCTCAAAATGCGATTTTAAGACTAACCGTAACCACACTGTTAACCTCATGCATAACCCTAATGTCACTAGAAAACAGCTTAAACAAACTAGCAAGTGTAGATATTATTCTGGCTGCATGATTTGACGTGACTAAATTAGCTGTAGTTCACTAGCTAGCAAGGGATGATCTTAAATTACTAATTAAGACCAAAAAGCTCATTTTTGTTTTCATGAATTTTGACTTTGTGGTAACTAGTGGAAAGTGAGGAGGTGAACCTTGTTGAAATCAGTATATAACCAGTAGGTGAAACGGGAGGTTTTACTCTGCCCAAAATCTGTCCTCGAAAAATAAACCCAAAATTTGAGTAATTGTGTACGGTCAATGACTGTTGGATTTGGTTAACACATTTTGTAATTGCTAATTTGTTACCTGGGGCTTATTTAATCTATTAGAATGTAGGAATGGTTAGGTTGTTACAAATGCACTAATATAAGTTACAAATGCACTGATATAGTGGACACGTGACATTTCGGCAAAAATAACAAGAATAAAGCTTATATATGGGAGCTGTGCCTGTTGTCATACAGATAGACAGAGGACTAGTCATGGATATAACCCATTTTAACATGGACAATGCCATTGAGGGCTTCCACCATTGTAAAGCAGTCAATTGTTTGGGGATTTCTATGAGTTTCTTGTTTCTATGAGTTCAGAGAAATCTACCAATGAAGAAGAAAATGTACTACTTTAAAATGGAGATGCTGCCCATGCTGTCACAGAAGATACAATTAAGTGATAATGCAGAGAAGCCGGTGTTTGGAGGATATTTTGGCAAACCGTGTCATTATATCCTCCGAACACCGGCTTCGAGGGCATTATCAATTTTATACAACAGGTTATCAACATGTTAAAATAATGATTTACATATTTTCATTAAAAATGTTATTTTGATGAATTTATTCATACTTTTCCATCCTTCCACAATATATAATCCTGACACAAATCTAGGTTTGCTACCCAAGCTGGGGTCCCCAGGACCGAGTTTGGGAAACGCTGGTCTGGGCAGTGCAACTAGATTTTAATTGAACTAAAGAAGGCCTAGCTACAGATTGTACACCAGGTAATGTGATATAACCAAAGCTTTTTGGTATCAATTACTGGGTGTTACAGGTTTTCCTATTCAAAACGTCACCATAGACTTTTCAACTAACCTGGTATTAGAGATACTATCTTTGTTCTCGATTCAGCCAAACATGTACTGGATCTTCTAAAATGTCCGTGTCCAGTTGCAGGTGGTTCGTTTGAATATAGATGCTCCGTTATTAAAAATAAATAAATGTTTTGCTCCCATGAAGTAATGTGTACGCCGCCATCTTGTCCATTTCAAATCTTCTCTAATTGATTGAGACGGGTCATACTAATCACCCCAAATGACCTTGACAAAAAGCTTCTCCACTGGTTCTGCTTTGCATGTGTTGCTGGATATTTATATGATGGAGAAAGTGGAAGTGACAATCCTAGACACTGATTGACTGTTTCCTACTGTGGCTCTAGTGGTTCAGGTTGTTTTACTCAGCATTGCGTTGTAATCTCTTGTAGGGCTCAAAAGCACCGTCATTCAAAAAATGTGGTGCTTGCATAAGTAATGCCAAAGTAACATGCAAACATTTTTTATCTACCACATATCAGTTTGCAAACAATGTAAAAAATATGTATATAATTGAGTTAATAAACCTGCATACAAACATGGTCTCTTTTTGGTTTTCCTGAGTAAGGCAGCTCCAAAATTCAGATGTTTCAGTCTAGCTCAGTGCTTTCTGTGGTGGTGGGGCAGCCAGCGGAAAATAGGGAGTGTTCACTCATGGGGACACTACGTCATTTAAGCCCTTTGGGTCATAGAGTTACAATTGTAAATCTGGCCTCTTTCTCTTTCAAAATTTGCCCTTCCTTTTCAAGTGACTCCAAAAATGTCTTATATTCTGCTCCTTAAATGATGTAATATGCCAGGGAGATTTGTACACTGTAGCTAAGGAAGTAATACTAAGTGTATGTTGTATAGTAAGCTGTTAGTAGCCCATGTGCCTCACCCTAATAATTTGGTCTATTTTCACCTCTTAATTTCACCTACTGTTCTGACTTGGTGGTGCACATGTAGCCTATAAACTGTTTTAGAGAAATGTAATCACTGAATATTGTAAGAGCTTTCATTGTCTGCTTATATGCACCCTTTATTTATCCTAGGGTTCTGACTTGGTGTTCAGGGAGAACACTGTAAGAACGGCCCATGTTCTGAATTCTGTAGCTGTACATTTCAAAAGTGCTGAACAAATAGTTATATTGACTACGTCCTTCTTAGCTCACTCATTAATGTCTTAATCTAAATAACGGATTGCCTCTTAACCGCTTGTCGTCCCCTTATGCCATAGTTTGTACATCTCAATTGTCAGTAGAAACCACATTTATTTAAGCAAGTCAGCCATATCAGCTATGTTTTTAAAAGGCAGTAAATGAGGCTGAATGAACTGTTTTGCTGCCAGACAAGGCTCTGCTGATAGCCAGGTGTAGCAGTGGTGAGGTGGTGGGACTGCTGTTGGGACTCTGCTGTTGGGGCAGCTTTATGTAGACCCTAACAGTTTGCGGGAACCGTTTGTCACCGTTATAGTGACATTAATGTATTGTTTAGTGTTGTGTTGTTTAGTGGCTTTGCTGGCATGCATCCCACATATTGTTTAATTGTTTGCCCCACCAAGATTTACCTGCTAAAATCACCACTGGCTAGCTTGCAATGAAACATGCTGAGTCTATTTTTACTACAGTAAGATTAGTCTTTTGAATTATATCGGATAATGTTTTGCTGCTAGTATCAATTTATTGTAATCTATATATTTGTTTGTCTCTCCTTTCAGCCAGAAGCCTTTGACTCATCAGAGAAAACAAGCCAACAAAGATTCAGTGAAGATGGTAAGCAAGTAGTGGACGACTTCGGCTTTTCATTATATCTATCAAGTAGTGGACGACTTCGGCTTTTCATTATATCTATCAAGTAGTGGACGACTTCGGCTTTTCATTATATCTATCAAGTAGTGGACGACTTCGGCTTTTCATTATATCTAGCAAGTAGTGGACGACTTCGGCTTTTCATTATATCTATCAAGTAGTGGACGACTTCGGCTTTTCATTATATCTAGCAAGTAGTGGACGACTTCGGCTTTTCATTATATCTAGCAAGTAGTGGACGACTTCGGCTTTTCATTATATCTAGCAAGTAGTGGACGACTTCGGCTTTTCATTATATCTATCAAGTAGTGGACGACTTCGGCTTTTCATTATATCTATCAAGTAGTGGACGACTTCGGCTTTTCATTATATCTAGCAAGTAGTGGACGACTTCGGCTTTTCATTATATCTATCAAGTAGTGGACAACTTCGGCTTTTCATTATATCTAGCAAGTAGTGGACGACTTTGGCTTTTCATTATATCTATTAAGTAGTGTACGACTTCGGCTTTTCATTATATCTATCAAGTAGTGGACGACTTCGGCTTTTCATTATATCTAGCAAGTAGTGGATGACTTTGGCTTTTCATTATATCTAGCAAGTAGTGGACGACTTCGGCTTTTCATTATATCTAGCAAGTAGTGGACGACTTCGGCTTTTCATTATATCTAGCAAGTAGTGGACGACTTCGGCTTTTCATTATATCTATCAAGTAGTGGACGACTTTGGCTTTTCATTATATCTAGCAAGTAGTGGACGACTTTGGCTTTTCATTATATCTAGCAAGTAGTGGACGACTTCGGCTTTTCATTATATCTATCAAGTAGTGGACGACTTCGGCTTTTCATTATATCTAGCAAGTAGTGGACGACTTCGGCTTTTCATTATATCTAGCAAGTAGTGGACGACTTCGGCTTTTCATTATATCTAGCAAGTAGTGGACGACTTCGGCTTTTCATTATATCTATCAAGAAGTGGACGACTTCGGCTTTTCATTATATCTATCAAGAAGTGGACGACTTTGGCTTTTCATTATATCTATCAAGTAGTGGACGACTTTGGCTTTTCATTATATCTAGCAAGTAGTGGACGACTTTGGCTTTTCATTATATCTATCAAGTAGTGGACGACTTCGGCTTTTCATTATATCTATCAAGTAGTGGACGACTTCGGCTTTTCATTATATCTATCAAGTAGTGGACGACTTCGGCTTTTCATTATATCTATCAGGTAGTGGACGACTTCGGCTTTTCATTATATCTAGCAAGTAGTGGATGACTTCGGCTTTTCATTATATCTATCAAGTAGTGGACGACTTCGGCTTTTCATTATATCTATCAAGTAGTGGACGACATCGGCTTTTCATTATATCTAGCAAGTAGTGGACGACATCGGCTTTTCATTATATCTAGCAAGTAGTGGACGACTTCGGCTTTTCATTATATCTAGCAAGTAGTGGACGACTTCGGCTTTTCATTATATCTAGCAGGTGTGTAACATAAAACCCAGAGTTTAGACCACTCCTTCATCTGACAATACAAATATAACAGGAGTAGATGTTTTTCACATACCATGAATTTAACCTGTATTTCAGTCCACATCCACGAGGCGTAACTGCAAGTAATGTATATGCTCATCAATCACCTGCTAATTAAAACAGTTGCGCAGTTAAGGAGACGCTGGAATGGAATCAAACACATGGAAAACATTTGTTTGACGTATTTGATACCATTCCACCTATTCTGCTCTAGCCATTACTACGAGCCCATCCTCCCCAATTAAGGTGCCACCAACCCCCTGTTTCTGTCACAAATAGTAATACATTTCTGAGGTGTATTCACTTTTAAAAACACAAGCTCATCATACACAATATGAAGATATAAACGTTCTGATGAAATGTTTTCCTATTCATCAATATGATGAAGATATAAACCTTATGATGAAGATATAAACCTTATGATGAAATGTTTTCCTATTCATCAATATGATGAAGATATAAACCTTATGATGAAGATATAAACCTTATGATGAAGATATAAACGTTCTAATGAAATGTTTTCCTATTCATCAATATGATGAAGATATAAACGTTCTAATGAAATGTTTTCCTATTCATCAATATGATGAATATATAAACCTTATGATGAAGATATAAACGTTCTAATGAAATGTTTTCCTATTCATCAATATGATGAAGATATAAACGTTCTAATGAAATGTTTTCCTATTCATAAATATGATGAAGATATAAACCTTATGATGAAGATATAAACGTTCTAATGAAATGTTTTCCTATTCAGATAGATAGATAGATAGATAGATAGATAGATAGATAGATAGATAGATAGATAGATAGATAGATAGATAGATAGATAGATAGATAGATAGATAGATAGATAGATAGATAGATAGATAGATAGATAGATAGATAGATAGATAGATAGATAGATAGATAGATAGATAGATAGATAGATAGATAGATAGATAGATAGATAGATAGATAGATAGATAGATAGATAGGTACTTTATTGATCCCCCGGAGGGGAAATTTCATTGTCAAGCAGCTACAACAAAACACAGGGCAGGTGCAAAATGCCACAACGAAAGTACACAAAAGACAGATACACGATACATAGAGCGGCAGTATGAAAAAGTATAGAAATACAAGATATCTGGAGTGCAAAAAAAATAAAAGCTATAAAAAGACATAGCATAGTATGAGTGGTTGGCTGAATATGTACACTATACATTGGTGGATGTTGGATGGTTAACTATACTATACAGGTCGATGGCAGAGAAATACTTCAGTAGCTAAAAATGCGTATGATATGAGCGAGGGTAATAATAGTTTACTTAATAGACAGACTGGCTAAATGAACAGGTAAGTGAAAATTTTGCATGGTTAAATTAGCTGTACAGGTAAGTATACAGTTATATTTACAGATAAGTGAATACTTGCATGGTTACACAAACTGTACAGGTAAATGACAGGAAGAGATACTTTAATAGCTAAATGTGTGTATGATATAATTTGGGGTAATAATAGTAATTCCCTTAAAATACAGTCCTTAGTGCGCAGGGTTTAATTACAGACAACTGCACGTATTGCACATTCTATATACTAAAAGCAATGAGAAAAGGTGCAACTGACAGGATACTAATATGCATTCCTGAGTGAATGCCTATGTAAGTTAGGTCCAAGAATTACTAGCAATATTGCACGTGATATGATATAACAACTTTACATGAGTATGTATATAGAGACCTTCATCAATATGATGAAGATATAAACGTTCTAATGAAATGTTTTCCTATTCATCAATATGATGAAGATATAAACGTTCTAATGAAATGTTTTCCTATTCATCGATATGATGAAGATATAAACGTTCTAATGAAATGTTTTCCTATTCATCAATATGATGAAGATATAAACGTTCTAATGAAATGTTTTTCCTATTCATCAATATGATGAAGATATAAACGTTCTAATGAAATGTTTCCTATTCATCAATATGATGAAGATATAAACGTTCTAATGAAATGTTTTCCTATTCATCAATATGATGAAGATATAAACCTTATGATGAAGATATAAACGTTCTGATGAAAGGTTTTCCTATTCATCAATATGATGAAGATATAAACCTTATGATGAAGATATAAACCTTATGATGAAGATATAAACGTTCTACTGAAATGTTTTCCTATTCATCAATATGATGAAAATATAAACGTTCTAATGAAATGTTTTCCTATTCATCAATATGATGAAGATATAAACGTTCTAATGAAATGTTTTCCTATTCATCGATATGATGAAGATATAAACGTTCTAATGAAATGTTTTCCTATTCATCAATATGATGAAGATATAAACGTTCTAATGAAATGTTTTTCCTATTCATCAATATGATGAAGATATAAACGTTCTAATGAAATGTTTCCTATTCATCAATATGATGAAGATATAAACGTTCTAATGAAATGTTTTCCTATTCATCAATATGATGAAGATATAAACCTTATGATGAAGATATAAACGTTCTGATGAAAGGTTTTCCTATTCATCAATATGATGAAGATATAAACCTTATGATGAAGATATAAACCTTATGATGAAGATATAAACGTTCTACTGAAATGTTTTCCTATTCATCAATATGATGAAAATATAAACGTTCTAATGAAATATTTTCCTATTCATCAATATGATGAAGATATAAACGTTCTAATGAAATGTTTTCCTATTCATCAATATGATGAAGATATAAACGTTCTAATGAAATGTTTCCTATTCATCAATATGATGAAGATATAAACGTTCTAATGAAATGTTTTCCTATTCATCAATATGATGAAAATATAAACCTTATGATGAAGTTATAAACGTTCTGATGAAATGTTTTCCTATTCATCAATATGATGAAGATATAAACCTTATGATGAAGATATAAACGTTCTAATGAAATGTTTTCCTATTCATCAATATGATGAAAATATAAACGTTCTAATGAGATGTTTTCCTATTCATCAATATGATGAAGATATAAACGTTCTAATGAAATGTTTTCCTATTCATCAATATGATGAAAATATAAACGTTCTAATGAAATGTTTTCCTATTCATCAATATGATGAAAATATAAACCTTATGATGAAGATATATACGTTCTAATGAAATGTTTTCCTATTCAACAATATGATGAAGATATAAACGTTCTAATGAAATGTTTTCCTATTCATCAATATGATGAAGATATAATATAATATGGTAATAGGGCTTGAAATTATTTAAACACTCTAAATATAATATCAAATAATAAAATGATAAATTACTATAAGATTTTACCTTTATTAAAGCTGTTAAATAAATATGATCATACTTGGTGACACAGTACACAAGCGTCCTCTGACTCCTTACAACTTAATCTTTAAGCACAAAATGATTTAGTCCTTCTGTGACCAAGAGAAAGTTGTCTTGTTTCAATTATACAAAATAATTTGTTATTTTTTCATATTGAGAGCTCTAAAATCATCTGAGAACATCACAACATCTAAAATCATCTGAGAACATCACAACATCTAAAATCACCTGAGAACATCACAACATCTAAAATCACCTGAGAACATCACAACATCTAAAATCATCTGAGAACATCACAACATCTAAAATCACCTGAGAACATCACAACATCTAAAATCATCTGAGAACATCACAACATCTAAAATCACCTGAGAACATCACAACATCTAAAATCACCTGAGAACATCACAACATCTAAAAACATCTGAGAACATCACAACATCTAAAATCATCTGAGAACATCACAACATCTAAAATCACCTGAGAACATCACAACATCTAAAATCATCTGAGAACATCACAACATCTAAAATCATCTGAGAACATCACAACATCTAAAATCATCTGAGAACATCACATCTAAAATCATCTGAGAACATCACAACATCTAAAATCATCTGAGAACATCACAACATCTAAAATCATCTGAGAACATCACATCTAAAATCACCTGAGAACATCACAACATCTAAAATCATCTGAGAACATCACAACATCTAAAATCATCTGAGAACATCACAACGATGAGACTGATTCAATCACTTGGCTCTCCTGTTTTATACGATGAGACTGGTACAATCACTTGGCTCTCCTGTTTTATATGATGAGACTGGTTCAATCGCTTGGCTCTCCTGTTTTATACGATGAGACTGGTTCAATCGCTTGGCTCTCCTGTTTTATATGATGAGACTGGTTCAAACGCTTGGTTCTCCTGTTTTATATGATGAGACTGGTTCAATCGCTTGGCTCTCCTGTTTTATATGATGAGACTGGTTCAATCGCTTGGCTCTCCTGTTTTATACGATGAGACTGGTTCAATCGCTTGGCTCTCCTGTTTTATATGATGAGACTGGTTCAATCACTTGGCTCTCCTGTTTTATATGATGAGACTGGTTCAATCACTTAGCTCTCCTGTTTTATATGATGAGACTGGTTCAATCGCTTGGCTCTCCTGTTTTAAAAGTCGATCCTCTGTCTGGATAGGCCAGAAAATGTGATGTTTCACTCCCTATGCAAATGAGGTATCAGATTTCACATACAGCATCTCAGCTGAGTCCGGAGATGCGCATTTGAAGCGGAACAACCAGAGCGTTCACAGAGTGCTCTGTACACAAAACTGCCCTAAATAGGGGACTTTACATCTCAGAGGTTTAAAGGAGTGTGTCGCGTCTCATCCTCTGCACAACAATTTAAATCATATTCAGCTTAACCTGCAAGTTGAGTGTTGTCAAATGAAAGCTAAGAGTCTATATGTTTGAGAAATTAAGGCATATATACATTTTCCAAAAATTTTCCATTCTAAAAATTAGGAATAAGCTTAAAAGGTAGCCCATTAGAAATATATCAAAACAACACATATATTTAGTTTAGCTTTCTGTAAGTTAAAGGTACAATCTGCCGTAGCTACATCCAATTTTGGTCTTATAAATTAATAATATGTCCATTGATTCTTGAAGAATATAACTTAGAAATGCCCCGTGAGCTTAGTTCAACAGCCAAATAGAAGCTTGTTTTACTCCAGTGTGTTACTCCAAACACAGTAAATGTAAACCAACAGTGTATAGCCTCAAACCATGGTTGCATAATAACTATCATTTGGATATCATATATAGTCAGTCCTTGGATCCATAGCTCTGTCAATGAATTTGAAAGTGGTTACATTTCTCCAGCCCCATCCCTCAGCTTTTTAGAGAGACAGTGGCGGGTGTACACTTTGATATTGTTTCAACGGCTGATTGACGCTTTAAGAAATATTGCCTAGTGTCTTTCTGTTACCAAAAACCCACATATCTTTAAGATATTTGCGAATTTTTCTTCCTCATGAAGAGGGAGGATAATGAAAGTTCACAGAAGTAACCAGTAAAGGAAGACCTACCAATTAGTTATAGTGTTTTTACTGGTAACAATTTGGTTTATGATTTATTAAGTGATTCAAATGGATCGTTCTGTTACCAAATCGGTGACAGAATGACCAAACAATCAGTAATTACTGCAATTGAATTGGCTACAATGGGAAATTATAGTAGTGACAGACCACAGTTGGGTCACCTGCTACTGTACTCCCTTCCACTGGCACACTGTTATGTTCAGCTCATAACTGTTTTCATTCTCTTTCTGTCGCGTGGTGATCAAAGCAAGAGTATGAAAAGAGTCTGGACCACCCCCCTCCCTCTCTCTCTCTCCGTCTCTCTTCTCTCCCTCTCCAGTTAATGTCACCTCTCCCGGCTCCCGACACCTACCCATGAGCCCCTGCTCTTTCCATTTACAACCAGCCCACTCACCCACTGAGCACTGATCGACACTGGGTGTCCATGAACGGTGAAAAGTAGTGGAAATTTGGTCACCAATCAAAGACGTCTGTTTCACAAGTTTGGACAGCACAGTAGGCTGCATACCGCAGATTAATTACAGGATCTTAATATGTATATACTGTTTGTTCAATCAGAGGTCTGAACTGAGAGGTTCTCCCACCTGCCGATCCCTGCACAAAGTTTCTGTGTCACAGAAAAGGGTACGCACCAAGGCCTTTGACAACTCTCCCACTTTATACATTTCAGAATTGGGAAAATGTGGAGTAGATGGGGGAGAAGGAGCCAGTGGAAACTCACTACAATATTTATTTTAAGTCCATGGAAACTGATGAGCTGGCAGATTCAAACACGAGTTGCCAAAAACCTGAGGCCAAAGGCTGTGGTCTGAAGCAGGATTTAGGATTGGTCTACCATTTAACAACCCCTGAGATCCTACAAGATCCTGACCACAACCCTAATGTAGAGCTCCAGGACACATTTCCCTGCCAATACTGTGAGAGACATTTTACCAGCAAGCGACGCTTAGAACATCACATACACATCCACACCTTAGCGAACCACCACACACACACACATATATTCAAGTGTAAGTACTGCATCAAGCCCTTTGGCTCAAAGATTGGCTGGCGACGGCATGAGAGGAGACACAAAAATACAAAGGCAAGGCCTGGATCTGTGAGCCTTTTAAATTCTTCCCCTGGATCTTTAATAAAGCCTGTGGGCCCTTTAAATTCTTCCCCTGGATCTTTAATAAAGCCTGTGGGCCCTTTAAATTCTTCCCCTGGATCTTTAATAAAGCCTGTGGGCCCTTTCAATTCTTCCCCTGGATCTTTAATAAAGCCTGTGGGCCCTTTCAATTCTTCCCCTGGATCTTTAA
The DNA here is from genome assembly GCA_023634145.1 of Thymallus thymallus. NCBI lineage: Eukaryota > Metazoa > Chordata > Actinopteri > Salmoniformes > Salmonidae > Thymallus > Thymallus thymallus. Next base: position 5,552,707 of record CM042399.1, on the reverse strand, counting down.
TAAAGCCTGTGGGCCCTTTCAATTCTTCCCCTGGATCTTTAATAAAGCCTGTGGGCCCTTTCAATTCTTCCCCTGGATCTTTAATAGAATGTGTTTCTTCTCCCAGTAGCTCTCTGTTTTGGCAGAGGGAGAACAGGCATCCACATCCACATCACATGAACTTGGATAATGGCAGGGTGGTCACACTTGCAAGTATAGCAAAAAGGTTTTTAGTATGCATACAAACATGCAACGGCATCAGCGCAGGATCCACAAGCACCTCCGGCTCAAAGGTAAGGAAGCCCCTCTGTTGCAGGAGGCAAAACCTCCAAAGCTACCTCATATTACATCTCAACACGATCCCTTCAACACAAGCCCAATAGCAGTTCTTAAGAATGTAGGGGACCAAGAGGAGCAAGCTTTTATATTGATGGGAAGATTGTGTCAACTGTCCGTAGATGTGAGGTAGTTGGACTGGATGCTGTGATTATTAATCCAGCCCAGATCAGTCAGGCTCTTAAGGTAGAGGCTGCTACTCACACAAGAAAAGAGAGACCTGGTCAACCAATGACACAAATGAGAACTGCCACACCACCTCTTCTACCCCATATCAAAACTGAACTAGAATTGGAAAAACAGCTTTTAAAGACGCAGGATGGCCTCGAACCCACCCTTGCCGTTATCACAGATAGCCAGAAGCTATGTTCACCATTTTTCCTGACTGTCCTCCAAGCAGGATCGGGGAGGTTTAAAAGAAGGACAGAGTCTCCTCCTAGCTCACCACAGCAAAGCCCTTCATCGACTGTTGAAGCACAACAACAGATGTGGACGTTTCTATTGTCGGAGAGCCAGTGCCGTTCACCTGCATGCAGTTTATCCAGCAATGATCAGAGTGAGATCTCCACCGGTCCACCAGTAGAGGATACAGTGACAACTCATGTCTTGCCAGAGGGGGGGTCCCTGAGGAGGGGTGGCAGTTCCTGCAACCAGCAACCCTTGGACCTCTCAAATGCTGTCAAGAGAAGTGAAGATGAAGCCCTGGGAGAAGATGTGTTGGACTTGAGTGTGCACAGAAAGAGTGCAGCTGATTCAGAAGCAAAGGGAAGCTTAGTTCCACAACCCCTAAATAAAAAGAGGTGGCCCAACACCAGCATGTTGGAGGAGTTGCTGATGAATGAGGTTGCAAACCTAGAGGTTGCTACAGAGCAAGAATTAAGTATATTAGGATATCCTGATGCACCGCTAGTTACAGACTTGGCCATAGTTACTGCTTCGGATATGTCACCTGCTACTGAAGGACAAAGTTTGAATGAACTTTGCCCTCTGCAGAACTTAATCCACCCCCTTCCTCTCTAGCTTCAGTCATCATGCAGTCGATCTCAACATGCACCACAACATGTGCTTCCCCACATTCATTCCTACCAACTGCTCCTTCGCTAATTACAGTTTTAGGGACAACAACATTTCCTCTTGCAGTCCCACAAATCAATCTACTCTCGAAGCATTGGCTCATGAAATATCTCCTAAACCTTTCTCAATCTGCACTGAAAATGTATTGTGAGTTGAGTGCTGCTTTTAACCCCTTGTTCCAACTTTCAATCTACAAGGGCATGTGTTTGTCACATATCCCACTATAGGCCTAAATAAAATTGCTCTAAACACTTGCACAGTTGAGTCGACCATTGGATTTGAGTCGACCAAATGATTCCCTTATCAACTCCTTTATCATTACTAGTAATACTGTTTTAAGTGAAAGGACAGTCACGCTTGAATCCTCAAAAACCGTGTCCCTACTTTAACTGCTTTTCAAGAAAATACTGTTGAAGCTATAGTACAAGTTGTCGTAAATTATGAAGAGCAAAAGCAGGTTCTGTCCTTAGAGCCGTCCATGACCCTTTCAACCTTGTCTGCAGTCATATCTTCGTGTCCAACTTTCCAAGAATCCCTTTCCTCCCGTTTCTGTTAAAGGAGAATCTAACCAAAAGGAAGTATGCGCTGACATACAGTGTTTTCAGAAAGTATTCAGACCCCTTGATTTTTTTTCACATTTTGTTACACTACAGCATTCTACACACAATATCCCATAATGACAAAGCAAAAAACAGGCTTTTAGAAATGTTTGCAAATGTATTAAAAAAAAAGTATTCTTGTGTATGATGCTACAACCTTCTTACACCTCGAGGACCACTTTGGAAACAAGCGTTTTAATGAATACTTTCAAGTGATATCCTCTGGTTCCACATTGTACATTTTGTCTGTTACCCAAATTCAATTCAATACATCTGTATTTAGGGAATTTATCGCGTTCTTCTCTGCAGATCCTCTCATGCTCTTTCAGGTTGGATGGGGAGCGTCGCTGCACAGCTATTTTCACGTCTCTCTAGAGATTTTTGATCGGTTTCAAGTTCTGGCTCTGGCTGGGCCATTCAAGCACATTCAGAGAATTAGGGTCGTTGTCCTGTTGGAAGGTAAACCTTCGCCCCAGTCTGAGGTCCTGAGTGCTCTGGAGCAGGTTTTCATCAAGGATCCCTCTGTACTTTGCTCCGTTCATCTTTGCCTCGATCCTGACTAGTCTCCAGTCCCTGCCACTGAAAAACATCCACACAGCATGATGCTGCCACCACCATGCTTCACCGTAGGGATGGTGCCAGGTTTCCTCCAGACGTGACACTTGGCATTCAGGTCAAACAGTTCAATCTTGGTTTCATCAGACCAGAGACTCTTTTTTGTTAATTCTAATTTATAACTTATTTCGCCACTATGGCCTATTTATTGTCCTACCTTCCTAACCTTACTGCATTTTGCACTACATTTGCACTTTGTATATAGATTTTCTATTGTGTAATTGACTGTACGTTTGTTTATTCTCATGTGTAACTCTGTTGTTTTTTGTCGCACTGCTTTGCTTTGTCTTGGCCAGGTCGCAGTTGTAAATGAGAACTTGTTCTCAACTGGTCTACCTGGTTAAATAAAGGTGTAAAAAAAAAAAAAAAGATGGGAACTGAGCACGTCAGATTCTGACTGTGGCCAGGTGATCTGGCTCCCTCTAGGGGGGAGCTGTAGGGCCACAGTTAGAGCTTGACAGTGCACTGGGTGTTTTTTGTATTCGGTTTAACGCTCTGTTTACCGTCCCGTCATTCCAGAACGTGACACCACCACGGAGAGGTCTAAGGTTACCATGGTTATTTCTCTGCTGACTTGGCGGGCTTTGGAACGGGCCACGACCGTTAGATTAGATTAGACCGTCAAAGAATATGCTACTAAGTTCTCATAATAACTTTGTTTTACAGAGAGTAGGCTATGAAGACAGTGATGTGGTGCTCAGTGTTGAGGCTGAGGCAGACTACAATGCATGCAGGAGGTAGCTGGGGAGAAAGAGAGAGAGAGAGAGGTTAGGGGTCGGGTCCTCATATGGAATGCAGTGTTTGGTTTTCTACAGCCATTATGGGATCAAAAAGTTATTATTTTGACTCATCTGTCTGTAGAACATTCATCCAGGTGCTTTTTTGCCAAAACAGTAAGAACCTCATACCAAGCATGGTGGTGGTAGTGTGATGGTGGTGGTAGTGTGATGGTGGTGGTAGTGTGATGGTGGTGGTGGTGTGATGGTTTAGGGATGCTTTGCTGCCTCAGGACCTGGACTACTTGCCTTAATTGAAAGAATCATGAATTCTGCTCTGTGACAGAGAATTATACAGGAGAATGTCAGGCCATCCATCTGTAAACTGAAGCTGAAGTGTAGCTGGGTCATGCAGCAAGACAATGATCCAAAACACACAATTACGTCTACATGAAAATGGTTAAAAAGTAAAAAAAATTGAAGTTTTGGAATGGCCTAGTCAAAGTCCAGATCTAATCCAATTGAGATGTTGTGGCAGGACTTGAAACTAACAGTTCATGCTTGAAAACCCACAAATGTCGCTGAGTTAAAGCAGTTCTGCATGCAATTCCTCCACAGCGATGTAAAAGACTGATCAACAACTACAGGAAGCATTTGGTTACAGTCATTGCAGCTAAAGGTGGCATAACCAGTTCTTGATTGTAAGTGGGCAAATTACTTTTTCAAACAGGGGTTAGGGTGTTGCATAACTTTATTATTTAAATAAATAAAATAAGTATTTTTTGTTATTTGTAAACTCAGGTTCCCTTTATCTAATATTTAGGTTTTGGTTGAAGATCTGATAACATTCAGTATAAAAAATATGCAAAAACTTTGAAAATCAGAAAGGGGCCAAAACTTGTTCACAGCCCTGTACACGTTCATTGTGGAAAATGAACGACCCTGTTGCAATAGGAACATTAAAATGTCCCCAGAAAGCCCATACAACCCTCTTGTGGAGGGTGCCCTTGGGGAATGTATAGTAGCAATAATGTTCGTAGGTAAACCCATTGCCATCAGATTGGACCTTTCAGGGGCCAAGCACACAGATTCCAAATCTCCGGCCGCGGGTGCAGGACCTGCCTACGCGCCTCGGACAACAGGTCCCTGCATAACAAGAGTTGACATGGATATCTACCTTAAAGGCGAATGATCTGCACGAACCAAGGTCCCAAAGCACCCTCTCAAGCGAGGGTCCAAGGCCACCAGTGCGCGAGAGCATATCTAGGAGACCACCCAGGGGTGCAGCCTCCGCTGAAACTGGCATCCCTCTGCAGTGTCAACAATGCACGATTCTCGACTCAGTCTAACTCGAGACCCAGAAATGGAATGCGCTGAGATGGAGTCAAACAGCTCTTCTCCTGATTCACTATATACAGCAGGTGAAATAAGTATTGAACACGTCACCATTATTCTCAGTAAATATATTTCCAAAGGTGCTATTGACATGAAATTTTCACCAGATGTTGGTAACAACCCAAAACAAATAAGTTATGTGTAATAATGTGAAATGACACAGTTGGTATGGTGTTTTTAGGGTGATGTGCAGTGCCATTTCTCCTCCAAACATGGTGTGTATTATGACATCCAAACAGTTAAATTTTGCTCTCATCTGACCACACTATATTCTCCCAGTATTTCACTGGCTTTTCCAAATGTTGTGCAGCAAACTTTAAACGAGCTTCAACATGCTTTTTTTTCAGCAATGGAGTCTTGCGTGGTGAGCGTCCATACAGGCCATGGCAGTGGAGTGCATTACTTACTGTTTTCTTTGAGACAATAGTACCTGTTAATTGCAGGTCTTTTTGAAGCTCTCCTCAAGTGGTCCTTGGCTCTTGGACAACTCTTCTGATTATTCTTTTCACTCCTCTGTCAGAAATCTTGCGAGGAGCACCTGGTCGAGGCAAATTTATACTTCCGTATTATGGCCCCAACAGTGCTTACTGGAACATTCAGAAGCTTAGAAATGCACCTATAACCAATGCCATCATTATGTTTTGCAACAATTAGGTTGCGAAGGTCTTCAGACAGCTCTTTGCTTTTACCCATCATGAGATGTGTCTTGTGTGACACCTTGGCAATGAGACCTTTTTGTAGGCCATCAGTTGGGACTGAACCAGCTGATATTAATTTGCACTGACAGGGGGCTGATAGTTTTCAGCTGTTGTCTTGGCTATCCATGCCTTTTTGCACCTCCCTTTCTTCATGTGTTCAATACTTTTTCCCTGTGTCATTTCACATTATTACACATAACTTAATTTCTGAACTTATTTGTTTTGGATTACTTGGGTTGTTACCAACATCTGGTGAAAATGTCAAGTCAATAGCACCTTTGGAAATATATTTACTGAGAAAAATGGTGACGTGTTCAATACTTATTTCACCCGCTGTATGTACTGTATAAGGATAATGAAACTAAGACTGAACTATTTCTCAACATTGAACAGGTGGGAGTGTAGTGGTGAAGGAGGTCAGCAAGATAAATATATGTATACACAAAAGTATGTGGACCATCCTTTAAATTAATGGATTTGTCTATTTCAGGAACACCCATTGCTGACAGTTGTATAGAATCCATAGACAAACATTGGCAGTAGCATGTCCTTACTGAAGAGCTCAGTGACTTTCAACGTGGCACCGTCATTGGATGGTACCTTACCAACAAGTCAGTTCGTCAAATTTTGGCCCTGCTAGAGCTACCCCTGTCAACTGTAGAGGAGCAACAACGGCTCAGCCGCGAAGTGGTAGGCCACACAAGCTTGAACTTGACCGCAAAGGTGCTGAAGTGCGTAGTGCATAAAAAAACGTCTGTCCTCGGTTGCAACACTCACTACCGAGTTCCAATCTGCCTCTGGAAGCAACGTAACAATATGGCGCCTATGGAGAGGGCAGCATCGCGACTAGCTCTTAGGAAACTGTGCAGTATTTTGTTTGTTTCTGTACACTTTTTGTTTTACCATATTAGCTCAGGAACTCACCAGAATTACCAGGATTACGACTTCCCTGAAGAAGATACTTTGTTTCCTCTCCCCAGAGCAATTGAACTTATTCCAGGCTGATTCAAAACAACACCGTTGGAGGAGAGGCACTCAGGGCAGTCTTCTGATCCGACTTAAGAAACGTGCACACCACCCACCGCTCCCGAGTATATTACTCGCTAATGTCCAATCTCTGAATAATAAAGTTGATGAGCTCAAGGCGAGAGTTGCTTTCCAGAGAGACACCAGGGACTGAAACATACTCTGTTCACAGAAACATGGCTTTCTGTAAATGTTCTGTCTGACTCCTTAAAGCCAGTTGGGTTCTCAGTGGATCGCCGACAGGAATAAACATCTCTCCGGGAAGCAGAAGGGTGGAGGAATATGTTTTATGATTAACAACTCATGGTGTAACTGCGATAACATACAAGAACTGAAGTCCTTCTGTTCACCCGACCTAGAATATCTCACAATCCAATGCTGACCGTATTATCTCCTACACCAACTTCCGGAATGCATATAAGGCCCTCCCCCGCCCTCCCTTCGGCAAATCCGACCACGATTCCATCTTGCTCCTCCCTTCCTATAGGCAGAAACTCAAACAGGAAGCACCCATGGTAAGGACTATTCAACACTGGTCTGACCAATCGGAAGCCACGCTTCAAGACTGCTTTGATCACGTGGACTGGGATATGTTCCGGGTAGCTTCAGTAAATAATATCGACACATATACTGATACGGTGACTGAGTTTATCAGGAAGTGCATAGGAGATGTTGTACACACTGTGACTATTAAAACCTTCCCCAACCAGAAACCATGGATGGATGGAAGCATTCGCACAAATCTGTTTCTGTATCTTGCATTGCTGTTCATTGACTATAGCTCACAATTCAACACCATAATACCCTCCAAGCTCATCATTAAGCTCAAGGCCCTGGGTCTGAACCCAGCCCTGTGCAACTGGGTCCTGGACTTCCTGACGGGTCACCCCCAGGTGAAGGTAGGAAACAACACCTCCACTTCGCTGATCCTCAACACTGGGGCCCCACAAAGGTGCGTGCTTAGCCCCCTCCTGTACTCCCTGTTCACCCATGACTGCGTGGCCAACTCAACCATCAAGTTTGCAGATGACACAACAGTAGTAGGCTTGATTACCAACAATGATGAGGAGGTGAGGGCTCTGGGAGTGTGGTGCCAGGAAAATAACCTCTCACTCAACGTCAACAAAACTAAGGAGATGATCGTGGACTTCAGGAAACAGCAGAGTTAGCATCCCCCCTATTCACATCGATGGGACCGCAGTGGAGAAGGTGGAAAGCTTCAAGTTCCTCGGCGTACACATCACTGACAAACTTAAATGGTCCACCCACACAGACAGTGTGGTGAAGAAGGCGCAACAGCGTCTTTTCAACCTCCGGAGGCTAAAGAAATGTGGCTTAACACCTAAAACTCTCACAAACTTTACAGAGAGCATCCTGTCGTGCTGTATCACTGCCTGGTATGGAAACTGCACCGCCCACAACCACAAAGCTCTTCAGAGGGTGGTGCAGTCTGCCCAATGCATTACCGGGGACAAACTTCCCGCCCTCCTGGACACCTACAGCACCTGATGCCAGAGGAAGGCCAAAAAGATCATCAAAGACATCAACCACCCAAGCCACTACCTGTTCACCACGCTATCATCCAGAAGCGAGTTCAGTACAGGTGCATCAAAGCTGGGACCGAGAGACTGAAAAACAGCTTCAGACTGTTAAGCAGCCATCACTAGCACACCAGAGGTGGCTGCCTTTAGACATAGATTAGAAATTACTAGCCACTTTAATAATGTTTCCGTATCTTGCATTACTCATCTCATATGTATAAACTTCACTTTATGCTATTATACGGTATCTTAGTCACTTTAATGGTGTTTATATATTGCATCACCCATCTCAAATGTGTATATACTGTATTCTATACTACGCCACTGACTGTTAAACCGCCATCACTTGCACATCAGTGGCTGCTGCCTATTCACCTAATTTTCAACTCAATTCACAGCTAGCTAACCAACTTAGTATCGCTTCTCACAACTTTCCAAACATGGATTCACACAAAATGGGCATTTTATGTTTGGTAAGGGGATGCCTAATGCTTAACTGTCAGAAACAGAAGCTGTTCATGGGCCAGGAGTCTTTTCACCACCAAACTCTTTTGAGGAGCGAGTGCAGTTCTGAGGCGCCGTTTGATTTGCAAAAGGACAAGGAGTCTCATTGGCTTTGGCTCAAAGCATTGAACTTGAAGAAACTACCACACCGACCCTATGTGTGTTCCTATCACTTCATGGACAAGAGGCCGACTGAAGAGCATCCTTTCCCTGAGAAGTGGCTGGGCTATGATGCTCCAGTACAGACCAGAAGGCGACATCTCATGAATCAGTCATAAGTTAGCTATCTTAGCTAATTATGTTACTAGTTGGAAGCCAGGGAGGAGACGGGAGTACAGTTTAGTGTAGATTAGTCAAAACCTCTCATGCTCTACAGCCGCCCAATAGTGCGCATGCACATTTCCTATTAGCTGTTGTAATACATTACTGCTTAGTAACAGCATAATAACTAATATAAACAGATATAGATCACCAGTACTACACTCCTCCCCCATAGCGTTTAACTCCCAGAGAACAAGGTAAACACGTTAGGGAAATACTAATGCAATCTCTGAACCATGCATTCTTAAACATTTCTTAACTACTGGGTTGAAGCAGACTGTTCAGAACCCCGAAGATGGAACTGATCCAAGTGATGTCCTTTTTCTTTCCTTTTAATCTAGGACATATTAAAGTGTTTGTTTGTTTTACTGTTTGTTACACCTGAAACAGCTCAACTCACAGGTCAAGCTTTTGAGGTGCCCTCCGCTCCTTCGGTTGGAAGGTCCGGCTCTGTCTCTCCCGTACGTCCACAGTCAGGAAAATAGTCCTGGGGGTCGTTATTGTTCTTGTTCTCTCGGCATGTCTCTCCTGGGGCGTTGGACCGTAGCAGATGATCCACATGAACGTTGACATGGCAATGACCAACTTGGACTTGGTAAGTCAAAGTTCCTCTGCGTTGCAAGATCACACCTGAGTTCCACAGGCGCTTGGAGTGTCTGAAATCACGTACCATCACCCTCTCTGGATGGTAAGGTGGTGACAGGATGACAGGATGTGCCTTACTCCGTTGTTCTTGAGAAACATTTCAAAATCGTTCGACGTGAAAGTAGGTCCATTGTCCGATACGAACTCCTTGACTAGTCCAAAAGATGCGAACAGATGTCTGAGAAGATTGATGTGGTCAGTTGGGTAGGGAACACTTCCATCCACTTGGAATGGACATCGACAACAACAAGGAAATGTTGCTTGTCAATCTCGGATGTAATCCACATGGATGCGTTCCCATGGTGTAGCAGCCAAGGACCATGGATGAAGAGGTGCAGCAGCAGGCTTGTTGCGAACAGCTTCACAGGGTGAGCAGTGGCCTACATGCTACTGAATGTCCTGATCCATTCCAGGCCACCACAAATAACTGCGGGCGAGTGCTTTCATTCGAGTGATCCCTGGATGTCCCTCATGCAGGTCAGATAGCCTCTTCTTGCATTTATGAGGTACCACCACCCTTGATCCCCACAGAATACATCTTTGATCAGTAGACAACTGGTCTTTCGTGTCAATGAATGGACGAAGGTTATTGTCGTTTACGAAGGTTGGCCAGCCGGCTAATGTTAAGTCCAAGACTTTTGAAATCACTGGGTCTTTCCTCATTTCCTCTGCTTTGTCTGAAGCAGATATGGGCAGTTCGTCGATGAGAGAGATCTGGAAGATTACTCTATAATCTTCACTGTCTCGGGGCTTCCTTCTCAATTTGAGCATAGTTTTTGTCACTTGGTGACAGAGTCCGTGATGCAAATGCAATAGGGTCTTCACCTGACGGTAGAACACGTGAGATGACGGCTCCTACTCCGTATGGAGATGCATCACACGCGAGTCTCAGCTTCATCTCTGTGTCGTAGTGGGCAAGCCACTTGCTCTATAGCAGATGCTGTTTGCAAGTCTTGAATGCTTCTTCACATTGTGGAGACTAATTCCACTTTGTATCGGCCTGCAGCAGTTAGTGAAGCGGATGCAACAATGTGGACAAGTTTGCCACAAACTTTCCGTAATAGTTCAGGAGCCCCCAAAATGACCTCGGCTCTTAGACATCAAGGTGCTCTCCAATGGTTGGTGCTGACACGAGGATATCGTCCATGAAGCACACAACATTGTCTATGCCGTCCAAGATCTTATCCATTGTGTGTTGGAATATTGCTGGAGCTGTCGAGATTCCATATGCCAAGCGATTTAATCTGAATAGCCCCTTGTGTATAATGATGGTCAGATACTGTTCTGACTCTGGATCCAGCTTCAGTTGCTGATAAGCGAATGACAGGTCCAGCTTACTGAAAACCTTCCCCCCAGCTAGAGTGGCAAACAGACTGGACGTGGTTTGTGAAAGATAGGCTTGGTTCCTTCTTGCACTCTGACTTTTGCTGTGAAGTCTTGTATATCGCCGTAGCCATCTTTGAAAAGTTATTTGTGCTTCTCTAGCACGTTAGTGAGTGTGGCCTGACTCACTGGTTTGTCATTTCTCAGACTGAAGATTTCTCTGAAGTTCAACTTGTCCTTCTGTAGCCAGTTTCTGCCTAGCAAAGCTGATTTCTCACCCTTAACAATGACAAGTCCACTCCTTCCCCTCATACCAGATTGGTAACTGGATCTGCCCTAACACAGGAATAGTGTCACCAGTGTATGAAGAAAGGCGGATGGATGCTGGCTGAAGAGGGCACTCTTTCAGTTTTTCTTTGTAGATTCTCTCTGGAACAATAGATTCAGACGCTCCGGTGTCCATCTGCATTTCTACTGGTTTTCCCGCTAACTCAATGCTGAGATAGATTCCATATTTTTGTTCTTGAGCTGTGTACACTGTGAGCAGTTCCAATACTGTTTCAGTTGTACCTTCCTCTTCTTGTGCTGCGTCTGACACCTTGAGCGCTCTTGATGTGCGTTTTGGAGCTTTACATACTCTCTGTAAATGTCCAACCTTTCCACAATTGTGGCACTTTTTGGAATCAACATTCACTGTTCTGATGATTATCTGATGATTGTGTAGCCTTGAGGACGGGACTGAAAAAAGTGTGACTTTTGTTAGCCTTTTTCTTCCGTGTGTCACTGACCTTGTGAACTCCTTTCTGGCATTCTGCATGTCCCGATAGCTCAATAGTATCCCTATGGACAAGCTCGTAACAGGCTTTCTTGAAAGTCAGGTCCTTCTCTGACAGAAGCCAGCTGTGATATGCTTCACCTGTGAGACCACATACAAACGTGTCTCGGAGAGCGTCATCAAGAAATCGTGCAAGAAAATCACATGTACTTGCCAGCTTTTTTAAAGCAAGAATGTAATCAGCCACAGGTTCCCCTTGACTCTGGTGACATTGGTATAATCTGAAACGTTCTGCAATGAGATTTGGTTTAGGCTTGAAATGCCTTGAAAGAGTTTCAGTCAGTTCTGCATAGGTCAACTCCACTGCTTTTATTGGTTCAATGAGACCTTTCAGCAATCCATACTCAGTTGGACCCAAAACACTGAGAAATAGTTGATTTCATTTGCAGCCAGCCAAAGCTCAAAACACTCTAAATAGGAATCAAAATCATATTTTTTTGCCTCAAACTCTCGTACCAGTTTCCTCATTCCTTGTATTCCTTAATTTTCATCTTTCTTCCTCTATTTCAGAAGTTTCTGCAATTTCTTCATTCTCTGCAACAACACACTGTGTTACGTTTCTTCTTATTTTTTGTTTCTTTCTTTTACAATATTTCTCCACTGAGATCGCCTATTTTTAATACTTTCAATGACTGTTTTTAATTTAACCACCAGAGGTGAGTGTCGCTATTCTGGACTCCAATAGGCTTGCTACTTGGAAGCTCCCGAGCACTGTACCTGCTAGCAGTGCTTAGCCTCTTCTACTGGTGATGAAAAATAAATAACTGACGATTTACATAATTATAATTATCATTTACTCAACATAGCCCCATACAGTAATGCAAGCTAAATGTACTCAACATAGGCCCATACAGTAATGCAAGTTAAATGTACTCAACATAGCCCCATACCGTAATGCAAGTTAAATGTACTCAACATAGCCCCATACCGTAATGCAAGTTAAATGTACTCAACATAGCCCCATACCGTAATGCAAGTTAAATGTACTCAACATAGCCCCATACCGTAATGCAAGTTAAATGTACTCAACATAGCCCCATACCGTAATGCAAGTTAAATGTACTCAACATAGCCCCATACCGTAATGCAAGTTAAATGTACTCAACATAGCCCCATACAGTAATGCAAGTTAAATGTACTCAACATAGCCCCATACCGTAATGCAAGTTAAATGTACTCAACATAGCCCCATACAGTAATGCAAGTTAAATGTACTCAATATAGCCACATACATTTAATCTCCATTAAGGTCTGTGAAACCACCCCTTACCAACCATTAACAAGGTTTATTTGACATACAGTAATGCAGAATTACATGCTATATTAGTAATTTACTTTCCCTCAGAGTCAGAGTATAGTGTCAGAGTTAGGAGAATAAAGTCAGTTACTAGGATCAGTGGCAGTGTTGTAGTACGGTCTCGAGACCACATATTGAGTGTCTCTGTCATGTCTCTGTGTCGGATACATTTGTACTCTGTCTTGTCTCAGTCTCTGACAATTTCTTCACGCGGCCAGCCGAGATCAGCTGAGTCAAAAACTCATAATTATCAGCTTCAGTGGTGATTTTAGCATGTCAATCTTGGTGGGGCAAAATGTTTGATGCATGCCAGCAAAGCCACTACACAACAACAACATTAAACAATACATGAAATGCACTATAACGGTGGCAAAACGGTGCCCACAAACTGTTAGGGCTTAAATAAATCTGTCCCAACAGGAGAGCTTTCTTTTCAGCAGCATGTAGTGAATCCTTACCACCACTACACCTGGTTATCAGCTGAGCCTTGTCTGGCAGCTCTCTACAGTCAGGACCTGACCGTGACAACCATAGAGAAGACTAGAGGCCTCTCTACAGTCAGGACCTGACCGTGACAACCATAGAGAAGACTACAGGCCTCTCTACAGTCAGGACCTGACCGTGACAACCATAGAGAAGACTAGAGGCCTCTCTACAGTCAGGACCTGACAGTGACAACCATAGAGAAGACTAGAGGCCTCTCTACAGTCAGGACCTGACCGTGACAACCATAGAGAAGACTAGAGGCCTCTCTACAGTCAGGACCTGACCGTGACAACCATAGAGAAGTCTAGAGGCCTCTCTACAGTCAGGACCTGACAGTGACAACCATAGAGAAGACTAGAGGCCTCTCTACAGTCAGGACCTGACTGTGACAACCATAGAGAAGACTAGAGGCCTCTCTACAGTCAGGACCTGACCGTGACAACCATAGAGAAGACTAGAGGCCTCTCTACAGTCAGGACCTGACAGTGACAACCATAGAGAAGACTAGAGGCCTCTCTACAGTCAGGACCTGACCGTGACAACCATAGAGAAGACTAGAGGCCTCTCTACAGTCAGGTCCTGACCGTGACAACCATAGAGAAGACTAGAGGCCTCTCTACAGTCAGGACCTGACCGTGACAACCATAGAGAAGACTAGAGGCCTCTCTACAGTCAGGACCTGACAGTGACAACCATAGAGAAGACTAGAGGCCTCTCTACAGTCAGGACCTGACCGTGACAACCATAGAGAAGACTAGAGGCCTCTCTACAGTCAGGACCTGACAGTGACAACCATAGAGAAGACTAGAGGACTCTCTACAGTCAGGACCTGACCGTGACAACCATAGAGAAGACTAGAGGCCTCTCTACAGTCAGGACCTGACCGTGACAACCATGGAGAAGACTAGAGGCCTCTCTACAGTCAGGACCTGACCGTGACAACCATGGAGAAGACTACAGGCCTCTCTACAGTCAGGACCTGACCGTGACAACCATAGAGAAGACTAGAGGCCTCTCTACAGTCAGGACCTGACCGTGATAACCATAGAGAAGACTAGAGGCCTCTACAGTCAGGACCTGACCGTGACAACTATAGAGAAGACTTGAGGCCTCTCTACAGTCAGGACCTGACAGTGACAACCATAGAGAAGACTAGAGGCCTCTCTACAGTCAGGACCTGACCGTGACAACCATAGAGAAGACTAGAGGCCTCTCTACAGTCAGGACCTGACCGTGACAACCATGGAGAAGACTACAGGCCTCTCTACAGTCAGGACCTGACAGTGACAACCATAGAGAAGACTAGAGGCCTCTCTACAGTCAGGACCTGACCGTGACAACCATAGAGAAGACTACAGGCCTCTCTACAGTCAGGACCTGACCGTGACAACCATAGAGAAGACTAGAGGCCTCTCTACAGTCAGGACCTGACCGTGACAACCATAGAGAAGACTAGAGGCCTCTCTACAGTCAGGACCTGACTGTGACAACCATAGAGAATACTAGAGGCCTCTCTACAATCAGGAATTGACCGTGATAACCATAGAGAAGACTAGAGGCCTCTCTACAGTCAGGACCTGACCGTGACAACCATAGAGAATACTAGAGGCCTCTCTACAGTCAGGACCTGACAGTGAGATAAGTCCAGTGGCGACCCCTCATTCAGGGCAGGTGGGGTAGAGCCCCATCTGTTTTGAGACCCACATTTTTTTGCTTTCTTGAATAGGAGGGAGGATTGTAGTGGGAGCACTGGGGTGTCAGGTGTGACTGTGTGGCAATGGCAAATCGTTTACATGGCTCACGGGTCAGATACGAGGGCCCCTTAGCTTAGGTCCCCAGGGAGGTCAGAAGCAGCTCTACTTATATGCCCACCTTATTTATCCTACTGTTCTGACTCTGTGTTGCACATGTAGACTATAACCTGTTTTAGAGAAATGTAATCACTCAATATTGTAAGAGCTTTTATTGTCTGCTTATATGTCCCCTTTGTTTATCCTACGGTTCTGACTTGGTGTACAGGGAGAACACTGTAAGAACGGCCCATGTTCTGAATTCTGTCTCTGTACATTTCAAAAGTGCTGAACAAATAGTTATATTGACTACGTCCTTCTTAGCTCGCTCATTAATGTCTTAATCTAAATAACGGATTGCCTCTTATCCGCTTGTGGCACCGTTTGTCACCATTATAGTGCAAATACTGTATTTTTCAGTGTTGTGTTGTTTAGTGCTGGCATGCATCCTATTTTTCTTTGTATTTTTTTGCCCCACAAAGATTTACATGATAAAGTCGCCACTGGATAAGTCTGTTACTTGAACACTGTGAAGCATTTATTTGGGCTGCAATTACTGAGGCTGGTAACTCTAATGAACTTATCCTCTGCAGCAGAGGTATTTCTGGGTCTTCCTTTCCTGTGGCGGTCCTCATGAGAGAGCCAGTTACATCATAGCACTTGATGTTTTTTCTCTTTGCTTATTTGAGATGTTCTTGTAGAAAATAGAACAAATCAAGAAATACCCTTGAATGGGTAGGTGGGTCCAAACTTTGGACTGGTACTGTATGTGTTTGTCTTATATTTAATTGTTGACAGCCAGTAGAAGCCATGTTTACATTGGAGAAGGTTGATCATGTTGTGAGATGGAGGTTGTTGTCTGGTGGTGGTGAGCAAAAATTGCCCAATATAGGATATTTTTAGTTGCCTTAGGGGGAAGGTGTTCCAGGCTTTGATTTTTCCATGATTGGTGTCGCCTCGTTAGTCAGTATGTGTTGCACTTGTACTGGTTGCCGTCTTGTTAGTGGGAATGTGTACTGCCAAATCCTCTAAAACAACGTTGATGGTGGCTTCTAGTAATGAAATTAACATTAAATTCTTTGGCAACAGCTCTGGTAGGCATTCCTGCGGTCAGCAGGCCAATTGCACACTCCCTCAAACCTTGAGACACCTGTGGCATTGTGTAATGTGACAAATCTGCAAATGTTAGTGGCCTTTTATTGTCCCCAGCACAAGGTGCACCTGTGTGATAAGGATGATTCTGTTTAATCAGTTTCTTGATATGCCATACGTGAAAGGTGGATGGATTGTCTTGGCAGAGGAGAAATGCTCACTAACAGGGATGGAAACACATTTATGCACAACATTTTAGAAGCTTTTTCTGGGATCTTATTTCAGCTGATGAAACATGGGACCAACTTTACATGTTTAGTATATTTAACTGTTCAGCTTGGGGTTAGAAGCTGTTCAGGGTCCTGTTGGTTCCAGACTTGCTGCATCGGTACCGCTTGCTGTGCGGTAGCAGATTGAACAAGTCTATGACTTGGGTGGCTGGAGACTTTCACAATGTTTTTTTGGGCCTTCCTTTGACACCGCCTGGTATAGAGGTCCTGGATAGCAGGGCGCTCGGCCCCAGTGATGTACTGGGCCGTACGTACTGACCTCGGTAGCACCTTTCGTTCGAATGTCAAGCAGTTGCCATGCCAAGCGGTGACGCAGCCAGTCAAGATGCTCTCGATGTTGCAGCTGTAGAACTTTGTGTGCTCACTCCTCACCTCACCTCACCTCACTTCACCTTTAAACACTACTGAGACAAGCTTTACTGAGCGTCCACCATAGTTGCTGGAAACTTAACGACAATGTGATAAGAGAATATCCTAGCCTGCACAGTACGGTTCAGGTTGGTTCTGTAGTATGAATTACAGCCAGAAGAGGACTGACTGGCCAGTGGCCACCTCTTGGAGCCTGGTTCTTATTTAGGTTTCTTCCTGCGTTCTAGGTCCTTCTACAAGTGTTTTTTCTGGCTGTGCATTGCTTTCTCTCTTTGGGGTTTCAGGCTGGGTTTCTGTAAAGCAATGTGTGACACCTGCTGATATGAAAAGACCTTTATAAAATACATTGGAATGTCTGTGTACGAGAAGTGTTGAAAGAACTCTCTCCCTCTCTGTTTTTAGGTGACTTCCTAGACTCGCCCACATATGTTAAGGAGAAAGCCAAGCCAAAAAAGGTGAGACTGACAATCCAATGCCTTTAAATCAGTGAGAGCTAATGGGGAATTGGAATGCAGCCCTGGCGCTCTAGCCTTGTCTCTTGAACCCTTGGAATCCAAAGTCAGCTCATCGACCTTTCATCCTTACTACCATTATTTTGTACCCATTGAAATATGATTCATAGAATTGTTTTCCCCATTCAAGTCAATGGGTGTGTGGGTCTATTTCTATGGTTGCATCAGTCAGTATTGCCCCAGTCGACCACAGTGTATCATGGTTGCCTTTCAGGAGATACCGAAGGAGAGCAGTGTGGAGCAGAAAGAGAACTGACCAGTCAAGCAGCCAGGAGTACCCAGAGATCACCAGTGGTTACAACAGCACCAGTCAAGCAGCCAGGAGTACCCAGAGAGCACCAGTGGTTACAACAGCACCAGTCAAGCAGCCAGGAGTACCCAGAGAGCACCAGTGGTTACAACAGCACCAGTCAAGCTCCATGAGTACCCAGAGAGCACCAGTGGCGGCAACAGCACCAGTCAAGCAGCCAGGAGTACCCAGAGAGCACCAGTGGCGGCAACAGCACCAGTCAAGCAGCCAGGAGTACCCAGAGAGCACCAGTGGCAGCAACAGCACCAGTCAAGCAGCCAGGAGTACCCAGAGAGCACCTGTGGCGGCAACAGCACAAGTCAAGCAGCCAGGAGTACCCAGAGAGCACCAGTGGCGGCAACAGCACCAGTCAAGCAGCCAGGCGTACCCAGAGAGCACCTGTGGCGGCAACAGCACCAGTCAAGCAGCCAGGAGTACCCAGAGAGTACCAGTGGCGGTGGGGACCAGTCAAGCAGCCAGGAGTACCCAGAGAGCACCAGTGGCGGCGGGGACCAGTCAAGCAGCCAGGAGTACCCAGAGAGCACCAGTGGCGGAAACAGCACCAGTCAAGCAGCCAGGAGTACCCAGAGAGCACCAGTGGCGACAACAGCACCAGTCAAGTAGCCAGGAGTACCCAGAGAGCACCAGTGGCGGCAACAGCACCAGTCAAGCAGCCAGGAGTACCCAGAGAGCACCAGTTGCGGCACCAGTCAAGCAGCCAAGAGTACCCAGAGAGCACCAGTGGCGGCAGGGACCAGTCAAGCAGCCAGGAGTACCCAGAGAGCACCAGTGGCGGCGGGGACCAGTCAAGCAGCCAAGAGTACCCAGAGAGCACCAGTGGCGGCAGGGACCAGTCAAGCAGCCAGGAGTACCCAGAGAGCACCAGTGGCGGCAGGGACCAGTCAAGCATCCAAGCAGCCAGGAGTACCCAGAGAGCCGATGCCACCGCCAAGAGCTACAGGGAGCCTTACAGCGCCAGCCAATCAGAGAAAGAAGAGCTACCCGCTCCCAAGGTCCTGCTTCCCTCCCTCACACATCTCATGATTCTGCTCCATCACACAATCACTAGAAGAATTAACAAACAGGCTCATTGTTATATTTAATACATTTCATGCTGATGTTAACTACTGCTAGTGAGCATCTTGATAACTAACTTTGTTGGCCGCTTTTTAAATGTTTTTATCCAACATTTTGATTCATACATACATACTGGCCCAGATATCACCAATGGCCTCCCATACTTTCTCTTTCTCTCGCCCCTCCCTCTTGCAGCTCCAGCTGAGCCCTATCCAGCCCAGTCGCCCCTCTCCCCCTCTCCCAGCCCATCCTGACCTCCACGGCCTTGTAGAAGTCGATGCTGCCCTCCCCTCCAGTCGCAGCCCTCTACAGGAGAGACCGATCAATTCGCACTCCATTTTGACTTCCCAGGCCAGCTGGGCCTGCCTGCCTCCTTCGACAAGGAGTCGCTGGTCTCCTGGGTGACACTGAGCCAGTCCTCGTCCAGGTCGGTGATGTCGTCGAGTTGAGGTGGTCAACCCAGCAGCCCTGACTGGAGGTATGGATACTAAGGGCCAGTTTCCCCGGACACAGATTAAGCCCAGTTTGAGACTGAAAAGTTATTTTGGTCTTATGGGTAGTAGGCACCAATTTACAGTGTCTGCCGAGCCCTTCATAACCAGGAAATAACTCTACGGCTGCTTCTGAAATGGCACCCTTTGTCTTAAGTATTGCACTACTTATGACCTAGTCAAAAGGAGTGGACTAACGCAACATTTTGAATTCACTTCTGGGTTAACAAATAACTGTTACCCCCTAGAAAATGCCATTCTCCGAGCGAGGGCACAAGATGTACCAACAGGTCACCCGTCCGGTAAAAGACCACAGCTGTAACCCACTGAAAGAAAATGCTGTTATTAACACCTCGGTCCACAAAGAGAAAGATGGGCAGTAATAATGCTGATCTTGTAACCTAGCATTGTCTGGTTCCCCTCTCACAGGTCGCTGCGCCGGGTGCAAGCACCACAACTGCTACCCCTCACCAACTAACTCTGAGGAGGAAGAAGGAGAGGGGGCCAGGCAGTCAAGACGAGGCCCGGGAAACGGTTTAAACCCAGTGAGAACGGCATTTCAACATTTTGTATTTAATTTCAACAATAGTCAATACACATCCATACTGTTTTTCCTGTGTTCATATAATTTGTTTAACCAGTTCCCATAAAATACCTCTTTATTCAATTATTTTCTATTTCGTTCAATTATTTTCCTCCAAGCCCAACCATGGGAGGAACAGAGAAGCTCTGACGAAGAGGAGAAGAAAGGATGAAGAACAGGACGGGGCCTCCCGGGCGACCACAAACATATCTCCACATCCAGAGCAGCAAGCGTGCTCGTGGCACAGATACAGCCGTATAATTGAATAGACAAAGAGATTCACCCTTAAATGTAATGCATCTCTATGGGTGCAGCATGCAACACTCTTGTAGGACAGCGGTCTGTGAATCTCTGAGGGCTAGTGAAGGGTGGCTGCCTCGGCCACTATCCAGAGTGCCTCAACGATTTCCCGGAGCCTGCCTTGGAGAGCTGGTCGACCTGTTACAGTACATCTTCCATCGGTTCTTCCAGTAGACCACCCTCCTGTTGCAAAGCAGTTTCCGGTCCTTGGCTCGGAAGGGATGGTTGAAGGTGGCTTCGCTCCTGGATGTTTTATTCATTCCAGGACTTTTCCCTCATCTTTAGCCTCAGCTGCTATTTCCTTTCCCGCTCCATTTTCTTTTAACCTGTCTTTGGTTCAGTCATCATCCGACTCGAAGGACCATTGAAAGATGATTTGTAATCTGTGTGTGTATCCGGACAGGTAGGGTGACTGACAATAGTGAAGGTGAACAGGTGGTCATGGGTCAGGTGACTGAGAGGCAGAATTTCCTTTAACCACAAAGTAGTATATTTACTGGATCGTTTTTTCTGTGCTGCATAACGAAGGAAACAGAATAACGTATCAAATCTAATTCATAGTAACTAAAGTCAAATCGTAACGATTATTCTCACTATTAACCGTTTATCATGATAATGCAAATAAATCTCACTATTAACATAATGAAGTAATCAGTTGAATATGAATTTGAATAATTTATGATCATAACCGTTCATCATGATAATGCAAATAAATCAATCAGTTATCAATTCTATAATCTAAATTAGTTTTATCTCAGGTTTATCAATTTGGCAAATAATAATTCAGTTTGATATTTTCACGTTTGTGTGAGGGTTTGGCTGTGGTTAGACCTTACTCCCAATAAGGGGAGTGGTAGGACCACAGCCAAGCCCTCACACCCTAACTAGGGGAAGTAATGATCCTCAATCAGAGACAGCTGTTTTTTATTTATTTTTATTTCACCTTTATTTAACCAGGTAGGTCAGTTGAGAACAAGTTCTCATTTACAACTGCAACCTGGCCAAGATAAAGCAAAGCAGTGCAACAAAAACAACAACAAAGAGTTACACATGGGAAATATACAAACGTACAGTCAATAACACAATAGAGAATCTATATACAGAGTGCAAATGTAGTGCAAAATTCAGTAAGGTTAGAAAGACAATAAATAGACCGTAGTGGCGAAATAAATTACAGATTAGCATAATCACTGGAATGATGGATGTGCAAATGATGATGTGCAAATAGAGATACTGGAGTGCAAAATGAGCGGAAGTAAAAAAAAAAATATATATGGGGATGAGGTATTAGGGTGGGCTATTTACAGAAGGGCTATATACAGGTGCAGTGATCGGTAAGCAGATTTGACAGCTGATGCTTATAGTTAGTGAGGGAGATAGGAACCTCTAGCTTCAAGGATTTTTGCAATTCGGTCCAGTCATTGGCAGCAGAGAACTGGAAGGCTTTGGGGGTGGCCAGTGATATATACCTGCTGGAGCGCATGCTACGGGTAGGTGTTGCTATGGTAACCAGCGAGCTGTAGTGAGGGCCAGCCAACGAGAGAATACAGGTCGCAGTGGTGGGTAGTATATGGGGCTTTGGTAACAAAACGGATGGCACTGTGATAGACTACATCCAATTTGCTGAGCAGAGTGTTGGAGGCTATTTTGTAAATGACATCGCCGAAGTCAAGGATCGGTAGGATGGTAAGTTTTACAAGGGCATGTTTGGCAGCATGAGTGAAGGAGGCTTTGTTGCCAAATAGGAAGCCGATTCTAGATTTCATTTTGGATTGGAGATGGTTAATGTGAGTCTGGAAGTTGAGTTTACAGTCTAACCAGACGCCTAGGTATTTGTAGTTGTCCGTAGAGAGTAGTGATAATAGTCCGGTGGGCGGGTGCGGGCAACGTTCTATTGAAGAGCATGCATATAGTCTTACTAGCATTTAAGAGCAGTTGGAGGCCACGGAAGGAGTGTTGTATGGCATTGAAGCTTGTTTGAAGGTTAGTTAACACAGTGTCCAAAGAGGGGCCAGATGTATACAGAATGGTGTCGTCTGCGTAGAGATGGATCAGAGAGTCACCAGAAGCGAGAGCGACATCATTGATGTATATAGAGAATAGGGTTGGCCCAAGAATTGAACCCTGTGGCACCCCCATAGAGACTGCCAGGGGACCGGACAGCAGGCCCTCCGATTTTACGCACTGAACTCTGTCTGAGAAGTAGTTGGAGAACCAGGCGAGGCAGTCACTTGAGAAACCAAGGCTGTTGAGTCTGCCACTAAGAATGCGGTGATTGACAGAGTCGAAAGCCTTGGCCAGGTCGATGAAGACAGCTGCACAGTACTGTCTTCTGTCGATGGCGGTTATGATATTTTTAAGTACCTTGAGCGTAGCTGAGGTGCACCCATGAGCAGCTCGGAAACCAGATTGCATAGCAGAGAAGGTACGGTGGGATTCGAAGAAGTCAGTGATCTGTTTATTAACTTGGCTTTCGAAGACTTTAGAAAGGCAGGGCAGGATGGATATAGGTCTATAACAGTTTGGGTCTATAGTGTCTCCCCCTTTGAAGAGGGGGATGACCGCGGCAGCTTTCCAATCTCTAGGGATCTCAGACGATACAAAAGAGAGGTTGAACAGGCTGGTAGTAGGGGTTGCAACAATTTTGGCTGATAATTTTAGGAAGAAAGGGTCCAGATTGTCTAGCCCAGCAGATTTGTAGGGGTCCAGATTTAGCAGCTCTTTCAGAACATCAGCTGTCTGGATTTGGGTGAAGGAGAAGCGGGGGGGGGGGGTTGGGCAGGTTGCTGCGGGGGGTGCAGAGCTGTTGGCCGGGGTAGAGGTAGCCAGGTGGAAAGCATGGCCAGCCGTAGCAAAATGCTTGTTGAAATTTTCGATTATTGTGAATTTATCGGTGGTGACAGTGTTTCCTAGCCTCAATGCAGTGGGCACTGTAAAGTCTATTCTCCATAGACTTTACAGTGTCCCAGAACTTTTTGGAATTAGTACTACAGGATGCAAATTTCTGTTTGAAAAAGCTGGCCTTTGCTTTTCTAACTGACTGTGTATATTTGTTCCTGGTTTCCCTGAAAAGTTGCATATTGCGGGGGCTATTCGATGCTAATGCAGTGGCCACAGGATGTTTTTGTGTTGGTCAAGGGCAGTCAAGTCTGGGGTGAACCAAGGGCTGTATCTATTCTTAGTTCTACGTTTTTTGAAAGGGGCATGCTTATTTAGGATGGTGAGGAAAGCACTTTTAAAGAACAACCAGGCGTCCTCTACTGACGGGATGAGGTCAATATCCTTCCAGGATACCCGGGCCAGATCGATTAGAAAGGCCTGCTCGCAGAAGTGTTTTAGGGAGCGTTTGACAGTGATAAGGGGTGGTCGTTTGACCGTGGACCCATTACGAACGCAGGCAATGAGGCAGTGATCGCTGAGATCCTGGTTGAAAACAGAGGAGGTGTATTTGGAGGGCAAGTTGGTCAGAATGATATCTATGATAGTACCCATGTTTACGGATTTAGGGTTGTACCTGGTGGGTTCCTTGATAATTTGTATGAGATTGAGGGCATCTATCTTAGATTGAAGAACAGCCGGGGCGTTAAGCATATCCCAGTTTAAGTCACCTAACAGTACAAACTCTGAAGATAGATGGGGGGCAATCAATTCACATATGGAGTCCAGGGCACAGCTGGGGGCTGAGGGGGGTCTGTAACAGGCAGCAACAGTGAGAGACTTATTTCTGGAAAGGTGGATTTTTAAGAGTAGAAGATCAAACTGTTTGGGCACAGACCTGGACAGTATGACAGAACTCTGCATGTTATCTCTGCAGTAGATTGCAACTCCACCTCCTTGTACAGGGTTCTATCTTGACGGTAAATATTGTACAGGGTTGTCTCTGATTGGGGATTGTATTTAGGCACCCCACACATCCACCTGTGTGTGGGTCATTAATTCTACAGTCACTGTGCAAGTAAGTGTGTTTCCGTTTTTGTGATTGCATCGTTGTTTTTGTTGGTATAGTTCGTGCATTTGAGTTTGTAGTTTAAAATAAACGTGTCGAACTATCGCTGCGCTGCTCCTTGGTCTCTATCAAAACCCACTCGTGACAGAATAACCACCACAACTAGACCAAGAGGCGCAATAGGAGGAAAAATCGACAGACCACAGAAGCAAGGGAACAGCCTGGAGCCCAGAAACCCCAAACAGTTTTTGGGGGTGGTCGGGGGTTGACGGAGAAGAGCCCCGGCCACTGCACTCTTGGGGGATCCAGGAAGAGCCCCAACAGCCATGGGAGCAGAGATACGGAGAGGAGTCGGAGGAAGACGACGACTATGTGCCTTTGTTCCCTCACTCGTGGGGGCTCACAGGAAGGGGATTGGCGATGGAGAGAGGAAGATCGGGGCAGTCGCAGCCCTCCAACACCAGTTCGCAACCCGGTGCCTCCAGCGCCGGCCCAGAGTCAGGTACGGTCCGTGCCGACTTCGCGCACCACACCATCGGTGCGCAGCCAGAGCCCGGAGAGGCTGAAGGATGGGGATCGCATACCACTTCGTCTACCCACAATCTATGATCGAGAGAAACCCAAGGGGTTTTACGAACAACCAAAGGAGGAACAGAGGAGGTGGTGGAGAGCCTGGGTTGCTCTTCCTCTTGAGACGCATCGGGACCCGTTCCTACAAGAGATAGAGGAGGAGGAGGACTTCGAACGCCGACTAGCACTCGTGAATAGGCTGATGGATAGACGGGAGCGGGCTTATAATATAACGAAGGCCCGCAGCTCGGAGTCTCCAGCGAAGGTCCGCAGCCCTGAACCTACAGCGAAGGTCCGCAGCCCAGAGCCTCCAGCAAAGGTCAGCAACCCGGAACCTCCAGCGAAGGTCCGCAGCCCAGAGCCTACAGTGAAGGTCCGAGGTCCGGAACATCCAGCGAAGGTCCGCAGCCCGGAACCTCCAGTGAAGGTCCGCAGCCCGGAGCCTACAGTGAAGGTTCGAGGTCCGGAACATCCAGCGAAGGTCCGCAGCCCGGAACCTCCAGTGAAGGTCCGCAGCCCGGAGCCTACAGTGAAGGTCCGAGGTCCGGAACATCCAGCAAAGGCCCGCAGCCCGGAGCCTCCAGTGAAGGTCCGCAGCCCGGAGCCTCCAGCGAGGGTCCGCAGCCCGGAGCCTACAGTGAAGGTCCGAGGTCCGGAACATCCAGCGAAGGTCCGCAGACCGGAGGCTACAGCGAAGGTTGTCTGCTCCACTCCAGTGCCAGAGCAGTCCGCTCCACCGGTGCCCAGTCCGGGGCCGGTCGTCTGCTTCACTCCAGTGCCAGAGCAGTCCGCTCCACGGGTGCCCAGTCTGGGGCCGGTAGTCTGCTCCACTCCCATGCCGGAGCAGTCCGCTCCACCGGTACCCAGTCCGGGGCCGGCTGTCTGCTCCATTCCCATGCCAGAGCAGTCCGCTCCACTGGTGCTCAGTCTGGGTCCGGACGTCTGCCCAGATCCAGAGCTGGAGCCACCTGCCACACCGGTGCCCAGTCCAGGTTCGGCCGTCTGCTTCACTCCCATGCCGGAGCAGTCCACTCCACCGGGGCCCAGTCCGGGGCCGGTCGTCAGCACCATTCCCATGCCAGAGCAGTCTGCTCCACCAGTGCCCAGTCGGGGTCCGGACGTCTGCCCAGCTCCAGAGCCAGAACCACCTGCCACACCGGTACCCAGTCCGGGTCCGGTCGTTTGTACCGCTCCAGGGTCGGGGGCTCCCACACCAGGGTCCAGTCAGGATTTGGTGCTTCGTGGGAGTACTGAGGGGGAAATCACCGCGCTGGGGTCCGGACCGGACCGGGCGTGCAACACTGAGGTAGGAAGGGAGCAGCCTTCACTGCCTACGTCACGTCCGAGGCCGGGGCCGGAGCCTCCACCAGCAACCGCCCCAGTACTCCGCCCTTTCCCCCCTAGTATTGTGTATACATTTGTTTTGAGAGGGGGGATTATTTGCGGTCGGGAGTCCGCACTTTAGGTGGGGGGTACTGTGAGGGTTTGGCTGTGTTTAGAACTTACTCCCAGTAAGGGGAGTGGTAGGACCACAGCTGAGCCCTCACACCCTAACTAGGGGAAGTAATGATCCTCAATCAGAGACAGCTGTACAGGGTTGTCTCTGATTGGGGATTGCATTTAGGCACCCCACACATCCACCTGTGAGTGGGTCATTAATTCTACAGTCACTGTGCGAGAAAGTGTGTTTCAGTTTTTGTGATTGCTTCGTTGTTTTTGTTGGTATAGTTCATGCATTTGAGTTTGTAGTTTAAAATAAACATGTCGAACTATCGCTGCGCTGCTCCTTGGTCTCTATCAACACCCACTCGTGACAGTTTATCTTCATGTTACTGTACATTTGAACCATATGTCAATGGCATAATTGTCCCGTGATGATCTATAGGGCCGTGATCATTGTCCATTTGATACACAATAGGTTTGAAACGTGTCCTCCAAGCTAAGCTCCACAATTATAACTAATGACGATAACTGATGGATGCTCTCCCAATCGCAAAAGATAGTTCAAAAGAAAGACAATGGATTTGGTGGGTTTACGTTGATTCATGGACTCACAATGTCTGGATTGGACAGAGTTGGGAGAGAGAAGGCAGTGAGGTCTGGCGGTGACCATTTCCACCATTCAATGAGTTGAGATCTGTCGGACATTTCCACCTGACATAATTAAAGCTCTCTGGCCCAGCTGCGCAAGTCGCCATGAATTAAAGGGCAACAACCCCATGATCCTTTTTCCACAAATGGTCTGGGGCTGTTTTTCATGGTTCGGGCCCCTTAGTTCCAGTGAATGGAAATCTTAACGTTACAGCATACAATGACATCAGCTCTTGTGGCTGAATGGAAGCAAGACCCTGCAGCAATGTTCTAACATTTAGTGAAAAGCCTTCTCAGAAAACTGGAGGCTGTTCTAGCAGGAAAGGGGGGACCAACTCCATATTAATGCCCATGATTTTAGAATGAGATGTTTGGTCATGTACTGTATATATTAAGATCTGGCCGCGGACCCCTTATAGTAGTGGACCCCACTTTGAGAACCCCTGCATTAGCAGACTCTTAACTGTTCGTATGTATGTGCTGTAAACCATATAATATGTATAGTGCATGCGGAAAGTATTCAGACCCTTTGCCTTTTTCCACATTTTATTACGTTACAGCCTTATTCTAAAACGGATTAGAAATTCCGCTCATAAATCTACACACAATACCCTAGAATGAAAAAGCAAAAACTGGTTTTTAGGAATGTTTGCAAATTTATAAAAAATAAACAACTAAAATATCACATTTACATAAGTAGTCAGACCCTTTACTTAGTACTTTGTTGAAGCACCTTTGGCAGTGATCAAGGCATCGTCTTCTTGGGTATGAAGCTACCAGCTCTGTAGCTCTGTCGGGTTGGATGGGGAGCGTCGCTGCACAGCTATTTTCAGGTCTCTCCAGAGATGTTCGATTAGGTTCAAGTCTGGGCTCTGGCTGGGCCACTCAAAGACATTCAGAGACTTGTCCCCGAAGCCACTCTTAAATTGTCTTGGCTGTGTGCTTAGGGTCGTTGTCCTGTTGGAAGGTGAACCTTCTCCCCAGTCTGGTCCTGAGCGCTCTGGAGCAGGTTTTCATCAAGGATCTCTCTGTACTTTGTTCAGTCTATCTTTCTCTCAATCCTGACTAGTCTGCCAATCCCCACAACATGATGCTGCCACCACCATGCTTCACGGGAGGTTTCCTTCAGACGTGACGCTTGGCATTCAGGCCAAAGAGCTCAATTTTGGTTTCATCAGACCAGAGAATCTTCTTTAGGTGCCTTTTAGCAAACTCCAAGCGGGCTGTCATGTGCCTTTTACTGAGGAGTGGCTTCCGTCTGGCCACTCTACCATAAAGGCCTGATTGGTGGAGTGCTGCAGATATGGTTGTCATTTTGGAACTCTCATTTTGGAACTCTGGAGCTCTGTCAGAGTGACCATCGCCTTCTTGGTCACCTCCCTGACCAAAGAACTTCTCCCCGATTGCTCA
The DNA here is from genome assembly GCA_023634145.1 of Thymallus thymallus. NCBI lineage: Eukaryota > Metazoa > Chordata > Actinopteri > Salmoniformes > Salmonidae > Thymallus > Thymallus thymallus. The sequence goes on along the minus strand of CM042399.1, from coordinate 5,524,507 downwards.
GTTTAGCCAGGCGGCCAGCTCTAGGAAGAGTCTTGGTGGTTCCAAACTTCTCCCATTTAAGAATGATGGAGGCCACTGTGTTCTTGGGGACCTTCAATGCTGCAGACATTTTTTGGTACCCTTCCCCAGATCTGTGCCTCGACACAATCCTGTCTCGGAGCTCTACAGACAATTCCTTCAACCTCATGGCTTGGTTTTTGCTCTGACATGCGCTGACAGGTGGACTCAAAGTTTGTAGAAACATCTCAAGGACGATCAATGGAAACAGGATGCACCTGAGCTCAAATTTAGAGTCTCATAGCAACAGGTCTGAATACTTATGTAAATAAGGTATTTTTGTTTATTGTTTTTGCTTTGTCATTGTGAGGTATGGTGTGTTGATTGATGAGGACAAATCTAATTTAATCAACTTTAGAATAATAATAACATGTGGAAAAAGTCAAGGGGTCTGAATACTGTCCTGTATCTACATTCCTTTAAAAGTGTAAACCAACCCAACTGATTCAACATAGCTGAACATGAAACTCTACTTAATAGTAAGATACCTCCCTGACAATGCAGTATTCCAAATAACAAAACACTTTCAGGTTTGGTTTGTCTATGGGAAGTCATCCCAGACATTAGTTGACTGTGTGTTGATTTAAATCACTGTTATCAATTAATCTCTCTCTCCTTGAACATACTGGAGGATGTAGTCTGTGGTTTTCCACTCCTACCAGGAGAAAGAGACCAGAAGGTGTGTGTCTGTGTTTTTCTGCCATATTTGTGTGAAAAGTCCCAGGTGGGAAAATGTTGTTCCACCCGCTCAAACCGTCACACTGCAAACCGTCACACTGCAAACCGTCACACTGCAAACCGTTACACTGCAAAGCGTCACACTGCAAAGCGTCACACTGCAAACCGTCACACTGCAAACCGTCACACTGCAAACCGTCACACTGCAAACCGTCACACTGCAAACCGTCACACTAGCCTCTAGTCATCTGCTGCTGCAGTTCAAAAGGAACACATTACCCAATTTATAACTTGGGGGAAATTAACTGTGACCAAAAAACAAGTATATCTGTTGTCAATTATGCCGGATCTGTCTCCAAAGAACTGATAGTTATTTGTTTGTTTAGGACGTGGGCGTAGCATGCCTTTTCACATGACTGTTTAGAACAAAAGAACAATCTCAAACTGGGGTCTAAGTTCTTAGAATGTGTGCTACTAAATGTATCAGAGTTGGGGTCTATTCGAATTGAGTTCAGTCAATTTCAGGAAGTAAACTGAAATTCAAATCTATTTTTAGTTGTACAACGGGTGGGTCTAATCCTGGATGCTGATTGGTTAAAACAAATGACCACCAGCTAAAGCTATTAATCTGTTCCATCTCACTGTGCAATCCACTGTCTCATCAGCCCACTATGAAAAGCATCTAGACATTATCTCCCATTTCTTTTAGAATAGTATTTGGTTTTCAACGGCGGACATTTATATAAACCTTTCTGTCTGTCTCTCCGACATTTGCAACATTGTTTGAATATTGAAATTCCATCTCCAGCTGTCCCATAGTGATGAACGTGTCGGGACAAGACAGGCAGGCAGCTTTTCAATGGCAGTCGAGATCATTAATCTCCTGGCATCGTATTTATGGATATACAGTCGTGAAACAGGAAGTACACCCCCTGGAAAGTTCTCTTTTTTTTTTTTTTACATAATTCGGGCAGATGGATATGTAATCTTCACTTCAACACTATTGACAGATAAAGGAAACCCAATTCAACAAATCACACAACAACAAAACTATTTTTGGTGTACCAAAACAACAAGTGCAAATGATTAGGCACCACGTTTAAAGTCACTGAGCTCTACAGCAGGGCCATTCTATGTTTGTCTATGCAGATTCCATGGCTGTGCGCTCGATTTTATACACCTGTCAGCAACTGTGTGGTTATAATAGCCGAATCCACTAATTTGAAGGGGTGTCCACATACTTTTGTGTATAGATAGTGTAGCTACGATATATCATTGCCAATGTTACGTTGAAAGAATGAATCGGCTTGTTTTTTCTCTCCTACTCAAACAACCACACATTTGTGAGCTAACGTTAGCATCACAAAACATCACACAGTGTCATTTCAGCCAAAGCCGTTCTGACACACAGAACGGGCAGTTAGCAACACAGGGGCCCCCCAGGGTACGGTCCTGTCCCCCTTCCTGTTCACCCTCTACACCTCAGACTTCAGATATAACTCTGAAACATGCCACCTACAGAAGTTCTCGGATGACTCTGCTATTGTAGGGTGCATCAGGGGTGGGCAGGAGGAGGAGTACAGGAGCACAATCAGTGACTTTGTGGTGTGGTGTGAGCAGAACCACCTTCAGCTCAACATCAGCAAAACAAAGGAGATGGTGGTGGACTTCAGGAGAACCAAGGCCCAACTGACTGCAGTCCCTATACAGGGGATGGATGTGGAAATGGTTGGGTCATACAAGTTCCTGGGAGTCCATATGGACAACAGGCTGGAAAGGGCTGGTAACACCGGGGCCCTGTACAAAAAGGGCCAGAGCCGACTCTACTTTCTGAGGAGGCTCAGGTCCTTCAACGTGTGCAGTAAACTACCTTCATACCTTCTACCAGTCTGTGGTGGCCAGTGCCATCTTTTTTGCAGTGGTGTGCTGGGGAGCAAACATCAAAGCCGGTGATGCTTCTCGGGTAAATAAGCTGATCAGGAAGGCTAGCTCTGTCCTGGGGATGAGCCTGGACACTCTAGAGGAGGTGGCGGAGAGACGGATCCTGGCCAAACTGCTGGCCATCATGGACAACGTCACCCACCCTCTGCACGCTATGGTTATGACGCAGAGGAGCACTTTCAGTCACAGACTGATCCCACCACGGTGTGCCAGAGAGCGCTACAGGAGGTCCTTCCTGCCGGCGGCTATTAGACTATATAATGCCTCACCGGGGTGCCGTGCCGTCGGCAACATAGATCTGGAACTGTTGGGGTGCTAGGACCTAGTTTAACAATTATGCATCCATCCGTGAGTAACTCTGGTCCGTCAGCACTCATTCACTCAGGACCTGTTTATTCATACAGGTCTGTATATACATACTCATGTACAGTTGTTATATCATATCACATGCAATATTGCTAGTAATTCTTGGACCTAACCTACGTAGGCATTCACTCAGGAATGCATATTAGTATCCTGTCAGTTGCACCTTTTCTCATTGCTTTTAGTATATAGAATGTGCAATACGTGCAGTTGTCTGTAATTAAACCCTGCGCACTAAGGACTGTATTTTAAAGGAATTACTATTATTACCCCAAATTATATCATACACACATTTAGCTATTAAAGTATCTCTTCCTGTCATTTACCTGTACAGTTTGTGTAACCATGCAAGTATTCACTTATCTGTAAATATAACTGTATACTTACCTGTACAGCTAATTTAACCATGCAAAATATTCACTTACCTGTTCATTTAGCCAGTCTGTCTATTAAGTAAACTATTATTACCCTCGCTCATATCATACGCATTTTTAGCTACTGAAAAATTTCTCTGCCATCGACCTGTATAGTATAGTTAACCATCCAACATCCACCAATGTATAGTGTACATATTCAGCCAACCACCCATACTATGCTATGTCTTTTTATAGCTTTTTTTTGCACTCCAGATATCTTGTATTTCTATACTTTCTCATACTGCCGCTCTGTATCATGTACCGTGTATCTGTCTTTTGTGTACTTTCGTTGTGGCATTTTGCACCTGCCCTGTGTTTTGTTGTAGCTGCTTGACAATGAAATCTCCCCCCCGGGACACCAATAAAGTACCTATCTATCTATCTATCTATCTATCTATCTATCTATCTATCTATCTATCTATCTATCTATCTATCTATCTATCTATCTATCTATCTATCTATCTATCTATCTATCTATCTATCTATCTATCTATCTATCTATCTATATATCTATCTATCTATCTATCTATCTATCTATTATACGGTGGCTCAGGCTGTTTGGGATAACTCAACTACAGTGAGTGAAGAGGAAGAAACAACAACAAGTGCCAGGGTACGATATAGCGAACGTAACAAAATGTGTCAAACCACACCCCCAAGACGCAAATCACGTTTTTCTTAATTAGGAGGAGGAATACTGAGGCGAAATCAGTGAGTTCAGCCCCCCTTTAAAACATAGTTAATAAGAAAAAGACCAGATTGTTACAGGAGTGTGTCACAGTTCCGGAGAGACCCACTAGGTGTCCTCCTCCGACAACCTTAAGGCACCTCTTCACTCACAGTCTGGACTAATCAGGATCCTATTGGTGTCACCTGTGTATTGATGTCCTCACTCCCCTGTGTTCCCTTGGTGTCACCTGTGTATTGATGTCCTCCCTCCCCTGTGTTCCCTTGGTGTCACCTGTGTATTGATGTCCTCCCTGCCGTGTTCCCTTGGTGTCACCTGTGTATTGATGTCCTCCCTCCCGTGTTCCCTTGGTGTCACTTGTGTATTGATGTCCTCCCTCCCCTTGTGTTGACCTGTTCTCCTGTGTATTTATGTCCTCCCTCCCCTGTGTTCTCTTGGTGTCCCCTGTGTATTGATGTCCTCCCTCCCTGTGTTCTCTTGGTGTCCCCTGTGTATTGATGTCCTCCCTCCCCTGTGTTCTCTTGGTGTCACCTGTGTATTGATGTCCTCCCTCCCCTGTATTCTCTTGGTGTCCCCAGTCTGATATATTGACCAGTCTGTTATATTGACCAGTCTGTTATATTGACCAGTCTGTTATATTGTATACTGGCTTTGGGACCACCAGTCTGTTATATTGACCAGTCTGTTATATTGACCAGTCTGTTATATTGTATCCTGGCTTTGGGACCACCAGTCTGTTATATTGACCGTTCTGTTATATTGACCGTTCTGTTATATTGACCAGTCTGTTATATTGACCAGTCTGTAGATTGACCAGTCTGTTATATTGAACAGTCTGTTATATTGTATCCTGGCTTTGGGACCACCAGTCTGTTATATTGACCAGTCTGTTATATTGACCATCTTGTTATATTGTATCCTGGCTTTGGGACTACCAGTCTGTTATTTTGACCAGTCTGTAGATTGACCAGTCTGTTATATTGACCAGTCTGTTATATTGACCAGTCTGTAGATTGTATACTGGCTTGGGGACCACCAATCTGTATATTGACCAGTCTGTAGATTGTATACTGGCTTTGGGACCACCAGTCTGTTAAATTGACCAGTCTGTTATATTGACCAGTCCGTTATATTGACCAGTCCGTTATATTGACCAGTCTGTTATATTGACCCGTCTGTTATATTGACCCGTCTGTTATATTGACCAGTCTGTTATATTGTAAGCTGGCTTTGGGACTACCAGTCTGTTATATTGACCAGTCTGTTATATTGACCAGTCTGTAGATTGTATACTGACTTGGGGACCACCAATCTGTACATTGACCAGTCTGTAGATTGTATACTGGCTTTGGGACCACCAGTCTGTTAAATTGACCAGTCTGTTATATTGACCAGTCAGTAGATTGACCAGTCTGTTATATTGACCAGTCTGTTATATTGACCAGTCTGTTATATTGTATCCTGGCTTGGGGACCACCAGTCTGTAGATTGACCAGTCTGTTATATTGACCAGTCTGTTATATTGACCAGTCTGTTATATTGTATCCTGGCTTTGAGACCACCAGTCTGAATATTGACCAGTCCGTTATATTGTATCCTGGCTTTGGGACCACCAGTCTGTATATTGACCAGTCTGTTATATTGACCAGTCCGTTATATTGTATCCTGGCTTTGGGACCATCAGTCTGTATATTGACCAGTCTGTTATATTGACCAATCTGTTTTATTGTATCCTGGCTTTGGGACTACCAGTCTGTTATATTGACCAGTATGTTATATTGACCAGTCTGTAGATTGACCAGTCTGTAGATTGACCAGTCTGTTATATTGAACAGTCTGTTATATTGACCAGTCTGTTATATTGTATCCTGGCTTTGGGACCACCAGTCTGTTATATTGACCAGTCTGTTATATTGACAATCTTGTTATATTGTATCCTGGCTTTGGGACTACCAGTCTGTTATATCGACGAGTCTGTTTATATTGACCAGTCTGTTATATTGACCAGTCTGTTATATTGACCAGTCTGTTATATTGTATCCTGGCTTTGGGACTACCAGTCTGTTATATTGACAAGTCTGTTATATTGACCATCTTGTTATATTGTATCCTGGCTTTGGGACTACCAGTCTGTTATATTGACGAGTCTGTTTATATTGACCAGTCTGTTATATTGACCAGTCTGTTATATTGACCAATCTGTTATATTGTATCCTGGCTTTGGGACTACCAGTCTGTTATATTGACCAGTCTGTTATATTGACCAGTCTGTAGATTGACCAGTCTGTAGATTGACCAGTCTGTTATATTGAACAGTCTGTTATATTGACCAGTCTGTTATATTGTATACTGGCTTTGGGACCACCAGTCTGTTATATTGACCAGTCTGTTATATTGACCAGTCTGTTATATTGTATACTGGCTTTGGGACCACTAGTCTGTTATATTGACGAGTCTGTTTATATTGACCAGTCTGTTATATTGACCAGTCTGTTATATTGACCAGTCTGTTATATTGTATCCTGGCTTTGGGACCACCAGTCTGTTATATTGACCAGTCTGTTATATTGACCAGTCTGTTATATTGACCAGTCTGTTATATTGACCAGTCTGTTATATTGTATCCTGGCTTGGGGACCACCGGTCTGTAGATTGACCAGTCTGTTATATTGACCAGTCTGTTATATTGACCAGTCTGTTATATTGTATCCTGGCTTTGGGACCACCAGTCTGTTATATTGACCAGTCTGTTATATTGTATCCTGGCTTTGGGACCACCAGTCTGTATATTGACCAGTCCGTTATATTGACCAGTCAGTTATATTGACCAGTCTGTTATATTGACCCGTCTGTTATATTGACCAGTCTGTTATATTGTATACTGGCTTTGGGACCACCAGTCTGTTATATTGACCAGTCTGTTATATTGACCAGTCTGTTATATTGTATACTGGCTTTGGGACCACTAGTCTGTTATATTGACGAGTCTGTTTATATTGACCAGTCTGTTATATTGACCAGTCTGTTATATTGTATCCTGGCTTTGGGACCACCAGTCTTTTATATTGACCAGTCTGTTATATTGACCAGTCCGTTATATTGACCAGTCTGTTATATTGACCAGTCTGTTATATTGACCATATTGTTATATTATATCCTGGCTTTGGGACCACCAGTCTGTTATATTGACCAGTCTGTTATATTGACCAGTCCGTTATATTGACCAGTCTGTTATATTGACCTGTCTGTTATATTGACCAGTCTGTTATATTGACCAGTCTGTTATATTGTATCCTGGCTTGGGGACCACCAGTCTGTAGATTGACCAGTCTGTTATATTGACCAGTCTGTTATATTGACCAGTCTGTTATATTGTATCCTGGCTTGGGGACCACCAGTCTGTTATATTGACCAGTCTGTTATATTGACCAGTCTGTTATATTGTATCCTGGCTTTGGGACCACCAGTCTGTTATATTGACCAGTCTGTTATATTGTATACTGGCTTTGGGACCACTAGTCTGTTATATTGACGAGTCTGTTTATATTGACCAGTCTGTTATATTGACCAGTCTGTTATATTGACCAGTCTGTTATATTGTATCCTGGCTTTGGGACCACCAGTCTGTTATATTGACCAGTCTGTTATATTGACCAGTCTGTTATATTGACCAGTCTGTTATATTGACCAGTCTGTTATATTGTATCCTGGCTTGGGGACCACCGGTCTGTAGATTGACCAGTCTGTTATATTGACCAGTCTGTTATATTGACCAGTCTGTTATATTGTATCCTGGCTTTGGGACCACCAGTCTGTTATATTGACCAGTCTGTTATATTGTATCCTGGCTTTGGGACCACCAGTCTGTATATTGACCAGTCCGTTATATTGACCAGTCAGTTATATTGACCAGTCTGTTATATTGACCCGTCTGTTATATTGACCAGTCTGTTATATTGTATACTGGCTTTGGGACCACCAGTCTGTTATATTGACCAGTCTGTTATATTGACCAGTCTGTTATATTGTATACTGGCTTTGGGACCACTAGTCTGTTATATTGACGAGTCTGTTTATATTGACCAGTCTGTTATATTGACCAGTCTGTTATATTGTATCCTGGCTTTGGGACCACCAGTCTTTTATATTGACCAGTCTGTTATATTGACCAGTCCGTTATATTGACCAGTCTGTTATATTGACCAGTCTGTTATATTGACCATATTGTTATATTATATCCTGGCTTTGGGACCACCAGTCTGTTATATTGACCAGTCTGTTATATTGACCAGTCCGTTATATTGACCAGTCTGTTATATTGACCTGTCTGTTATATTGACCAGTCTGTTATATTGACCAGTCTGTTATATTGTATCCTGGCTTGGGGACCACCAGTCTGTAGATTGACCAGTCTGTTATATTGACCAGTCTGTTATATTGACCAGTCTGTTATATTGTATCCTGGCTTGGGGACCACCAGTCTGTTATATTGACCAGTCTGTTATATTGACCAGTCTGTTATATTGTATCCTGGCTTTGGGACCACCAGTCTGTTATATTGACCAGTCTGTTATATTGTATCCTGGCTTTGGGACCACCAGTCTGTATATTGACCAGTCTGTTATATTGACCACACTGTTATATTGACCAGTCTGTTATATTGACCAGTCTGAATATTGACCAGTCCGTTATATTGTATCCTGGCTTTGGGACCACCAGTCGGTATATTTACCAGTCTGTTATATTGACCAGTCTGTTATATTGATCATCTTGTTATATTGTATCCTGGCTTTAGGACCACCAGTCTGTTATATTGACCAGTCTGTTATATTGACCATCTTGTTATATTCCATGCTGGCTTTGGGACTACCAGTCTGTTATATTGACCAGTCTGTAGATTGACCAGTCTGTTATATTGACCAGTCTGTTATATTGTATGCTGGCTTTGGGACTACCAGTCTGTTATATTGACCAGTATGTTATATTGACCAGTCTGTAGATTGTATACTGGCTTGGGGACCACCAATCTGTATATTGACCAGTCTTTAGATTGTATACTGGCTTTGGGACCACCAGTCTGTTATATTGACCAGTCTGTTATATTGACCAGTCTGTTATATTGACCAGTCGGTTATATTGACCAGTCTGTATATTAACCAGTCCGTTATATTGTATCCTGGCTTTGGGACCATCAGTCTGTATATTGACCAGTCTGTTATATTGATCAATCTGTTATATTGTATCCTGGCTTTGGGACTACCAATCTGTTATATTGACCAGTCTGTTATATTGACCAGTCTGTAGATTGACCAGTCTGTAGATTGACCAGTCTGTTATATTGAACAGTCTGTTATATTGGCCAGTCTGTTATATTGTATCCTGGCTTTGGGACCACCAGTCTGTTATATTGACCAGTCTGTAGATTGACCAGTCTGTTATATTGACCAGTCTGTTATATTGACCAGTCTGTAGATTGTATACTGGCTTTGGGACCACCAGTCTGTTATATTGACCAGTCTGTTGTATTGACCAGTCTGTTATATTGACCAGTCTGTTATATTGACCAGTCTGTTATATATTATCCTGGCTTGGGGACCACCAGTCTGTAGATTGACCAGTCTGTTATATTGACCAGTCTGTTATATTGACCAGTCTGTTATATTGTATCCTGGCTTTGGGACCACCAGTCTGTTATATTGACCAGTCTGTTATATTGTATCCTGGCTTTGGGACCACCAGTCTGTATATTGACCAGTCCGTTATATTGACCAGTCCGTTATATTGACCAGTCAGTTATATTGACCAGTCTGGTATATTGACCCGTCTGTTATATTGACCAGTCTGTTATATTGTATCCTGGCTTTGGGACCACCAGTCTGTTATATTGACCAGTCTGTTATATTGACCAGTCTGTTATATTGACCAGTCCGTTATATTGACCAGTCTGTTATATTGACCATATTGTTATATTATATCCTGGCTTTGGGACCACCAGTCTGTTATATTGACCAGTCTGTTATATTGACCAGTCCGTTATATTGACCAGTCTGTTATATTGACCTGTCTGTTATATTGACCAGTCTGTTATATTGACCAGTCTGTTATATTGTATCCTGGCTTGGGGACCACCAGTCTGTAGATTGACCAGTCTGTTTAATTGACCAGTCTGTTATATTGACCAGTCTGTTATATTGTATCCTGGCTTGGGGACCACCAGTCTGTTATATTGACCAGTCTGTTATATTGACCAGTCTGTTATATTGTATCCTGGCTTTGGGACCACCAGTCTGTTATATTGACCAGTCTGTTATATTGTATCCTGGCTTTGGGACCACCAGTCTGTATATTGACCAGTCTGTTATATTGACCACACTGTTATGTTGACCAGTCTGTTATATTGACCAGTCTGAATATTGACCAGTCCGTTATATTGTATCCTGGCTTTGGGACCACCAGTCGGTATATTTACCAGTCTGTTATATTGACCAGTCTGTTATATTGACCATCTTGTTATATTGTATCCTGGCTTTGGGACTACCAGTCTGTTATATTGACCAGTCTGTAGATTGACCAGTCTGTTATATTGACCAGTCTGTTTTATTGTATACTGGCTTTGGGACTACCAGTCTGTTATATTGACCAGTATGTTATATTGACCAGTCTGTAGATTGTATACTGGCTTGGGGACCACCAATCTGTATATTGACCAGTCTGTAGATTGTATACTGGCTTTGGGACCACCAGTCTGTTATATTGACCAGTCTGTTATATTGAACAGTCTGTTATATTGACCAGTATGTTATATTGTATCCTGGCTATGGGACCACCAGTCTGTTATATTGACCAGTCTGTTATATTTACCATATTGTTATATTGTATCCTAGCTTTGGGACTACCAGTTTGTTATATTGACCAGTCTGTAGATTGACCAGTCTGTTATATCAACCAGTCTGTTATATTGACCAGTCTGTTATATTTACCATATTGTTATATTGTATCCTAGCTTTGGGACTACCAGTCTGTTATATTGACCAGTCAGTAGATTGACCAGTCTGTTATATTGACCAGTCTGTTATATTGTATCCTGGCTTGGGGACCACCAGTCTGTAGATTGACCAGTCTGTTATATTGACCAGTCTGTTATATTGTATCCTGGCTTTGGGACCACCAGTCTGTTATATTGACCAGTCTGTTATATTGTATCCTGGCTTTGGGACCACCAGTCTGTATATTGACCAGTCTGTTATATTGACCAGTCTGTTATATTGACCAGTCTGTTATATTGACCAGTCTGTTATATTGACCAGTCCGTTATATTGTATCCTGGCTTTGGGACCACCAGTCTGTATATTGACCAGTCTGTTATATTGACCAGTCTGTATATTGACCAGTCCGTTATATTGTATCCTGGCTTTGGGACCACCAGTCTGTATATTGACCAGTCTGTTATATTGACCAGTCTGTATATTGACCAGTCCGTTATATTGTATCCTGGCTTTGGGACCATCAGTCTGTATATTGACCAGTCTGTTATATTGACCAGTCTGTTATATTGTATGCTGGCTTTGGGACTACCAGTCTGTTATATTGACCAGTTTGTTATATTGACCAGTCTGTTATATTGACCAGTCTGTAGATTGTATACTGGCTTGGGGACCACCAATCTGTATATTGACCAGTCTGTAGATTGTATACTGGCTTTGGGACCACCAGTCTGTATATTGACCAGTCTGTTATATTGACCAGTCTGTATATTGACCAGTCCGTTATATTGTATCCTGGCTTTGGGACCATCAGTCTGTATATTGACCAGTCTGTTATATTGACCAGTCTGTTATATTGTATGCTGGCTTTGGGACTACCAGTCTGTTATATTGACCAGTCTGTTATATTGACCAGTCTGTTATATTGACCAGTCTGTAGATTATATACTGGCTTGGGGACCACCAATCTGTATATTGACCAGTCTGTAGATTGTATACTGGCTTTGGGACCACCAGTCTGTTATATTGACCAGTCTGTTATATTGACCAGTCGGTTATATTGAACATTCTGTTATATTGAACAGTCTGTTATATTGACCAGTCTGTTATATTGTATCCTGGCTATGGGACCACCAGTCTGTTATATTGACCAGTCTGTTATATTTACCATATTGTTATATTGTATCCTAGCTTTGGGACTACCAGTCTGTTATATTGACCAGTCTGTAGATTGACCAGTCTGTTATATCAACCAGTCTGTTATATTGACCAGTCTGTTGTATTGTATCCTGGCTTTGGGACTACCAGTCTGTTATATTGACCAGTCAGTAGATTGACCAGTCTGTTATATTGACCAGTCTGTTATATTGTATCCTGGCTTTGGGACCACCAGTCTGTTATATTGACCAGTCTGTTATATTGTATCCTGGCTTTGGGACCACCAGTCTGTATATTGACCAGTCTGTTATATTGACCAGTCTGTTATATTGACCAGTCTGTTATATTGACCAGTCTGTTATATTGACCAGTCCGTTATATTGTATCCTGGCTTTGGGACCACCAGTCTGTATATTGACCAGTCTGTTATATTGACCAGTCTGTATATTGACCAGTCCGTTATATTGTATCCTGGCTTTGGGACCACCAGTCTGTATATTGACCAGTCTGTTATATTGACCAGTCTGTATATTGACCAGTCCGTTATATCGTATCCTGGCTTTGGGACCATCAGTCTGTATATTGACCAGTCTGTTATATTGACCAGTCTGTTATATTGTATGCTGGCTTTGGGACTACCAGTCTGTTATATTGACCAGTCTGTTATATTGACCAGTCTGTTATATTGACCAGTCTGTAGATTGTATACTGGCTTGGGGACCACCAATCTGTATATTGACCAGTCTGTAGATTGTATACTGGCTTTGGGACCACCAGTCTGTTATATTGACCAGTCTGTTATATTGACCAGTACGATATATTGACCAGTCCGTTATATTGACCAGTCAGTTATATTGACCAGTCTGTTATATTGACCCGTCTGTTATATTGACCAGTCTGTTATATTGTATACTGGCTTTGGGACCACCAGTCTGTTATATTGACCAGTCTGTTATATTGACCAGTCTGTTATATTGTATACTGGCTTTGGGACCACTAGTCTGTTATATTGACGAGTCTGTTTATATTGACCAGTCTGTTATATTGAACAGTCTGTTATATTGACCAGTCTGTTATATTGTATCCTGGCTATGGGACCACCAGTCTGTTATATTGACCAGTCTGTTATATTGACCATATTGTTATATTGTATCCTAGCTTTGGGACTACCAGTCTGTTATATTGACCAGTCTGTAGATTGACCAGTCTGTTATATCAACCAGTCTGTTATATTGACCAGTCTGTTATATTGTATCCTGGCTTTGGGACTACCAGTCTGTTATATTGACCAGTCAGTAGATTGACCAGTCTGTTATATTGACCAGTCTTTTATATTGACCAGTCTGTTATATTGTATCCTGGCTTGGGGACCACCAGTCTGTAGATTGACCAGTCTGTTATATTGACCAGTCTGTTATATTGAACAGTCTGTTATATTGTATCCTGGCTTTGGGACCACCAGTCTGTTATATTGACCAGTCTGTTATATTGTATCCTGGCTTTGGGACCAGCAGTCTGTATATTGACCAGTCTGTTATATTGACCAGTCTGTTATATTGACCAGTCTGTTATATTGACCAGTCTGAAGATTGACCAGTCCGTTATATTGTATCCTGGCTTTGGGACCACCAGTCTGTATATTGACCAGTCTGTTATATTGACCAGTCTGTATATTGACCAGTCCGTTATATTGTATCCTGGCTTTGGGACCATCAGTCTGTATATTGACCAGTCTGTTATATTGACCAGTCTGTTATATTGACCAGTCCGTTATATTGACCAGTCTGTTATATTGACCAGTCTGTTATATTGACCATATTGTTATATTATATCCTGGCTTTGGGACCACCAGTCTGTTATATTGACCAGTCTGTTATATTGACCAGTCCGTTATATTGACCAGTCTGTTATATTGACCTGTCTGTTATATTGACCAGTCTGTTATATTGACCAGTCGGTTATATTGAACATTCTGTTATATTGAACAGTCTGTTATATTGACCAGTCTGTTATATTGTATCCTGGCTATGGGACCACCAGTCTGTTATATTGACCAGTCTGTTATATTTACCATATTGTTATATTGTATCCTAGCTTTGGGACTACCAGTCTGTTATATTGACCAGTCTGTAGATTGACCAGTCTGTTATATCAACCAGTCTGTTATATTGACCAGTCTGTTGTATTGTATCCTGGCTTTGGGACTACCAGTCTGTTATATTGACCAGTCAGTAGATTGACCAGTCTGTTATATTGACCAGTCTGTTATATTGTATCCTGGCTTTGGGACCACCAGTCTGTTATATTGACCAGTCTGTTATATTGTATCCTGGCTTTGGGACCACCAGTCTGTATATTGACCAGTCTGTTATATTGACCAGTCTGTTATATTGACCAGTCTGTTATATTGACCAGTCTGTTATATTGACCAGTCCGTTATATTGTATCCTGGCTTTGGGACCACCAGTCTGTATATTGACCAGTCTGTTATATTGACCAGTCTGTATATTGACCAGTCCGTTATATTGTATCCTGGCTTTGGGACCACCAGTCTGTATATTGACCAGTCTGTTATATTGACCAGTCTGTATATTGACCAGTCCGTTATATCGTATCCTGGCTTTGGGACCATCAGTCTGTATATTGACCAGTCTGTTATATTGACCAGTCTGTTATATTGTATGCTGGCTTTGGGACTACCAGTCTGTTATATTGACCAGTCTGTTATATTGACCAGTCTGTTATATTGACCAGTCTGTAGATTGTATACTGGCTTGGGGACCACCAATCTGTATATTGACCAGTCTGTAGATTGTATACTGGCTTTGGGACCACCAGTCTGTTATATTGACCAGTCTGTTATATTGACCAGTACGATATATTGACCAGTCCGTTATATTGACCAGTCAGTTATATTGACCAGTCTGTTATATTGACCCGTCTGTTATATTGACCAGTCTGTTATATTGTATACTGGCTTTGGGACCACCAGTCTGTTATATTGACCAGTCTGTTATATTGACCAGTCTGTTATATTGTATACTGGCTTTGGGACCACTAGTCTGTTATATTGACGAGTCTGTTTATATTGACCAGTCTGTTATATTGAACAGTCTGTTATATTGACCAGTCTGTTATATTGTATCCTGGCTATGGGACCACCAGTCTGTTATATTGACCAGTCTGTTATATTGACCATATTGTTATATTGTATCCTAGCTTTGGGACTACCAGTCTGTTATATTGACCAGTCTGTAGATTGACCAGTCTGTTATATCAACCAGTCTGTTATATTGACCAGTCTGTTATATTGTATCCTGGCTTTGGGACTACCAGTCTGTTATATTGACCAGTCAGTAGATTGACCAGTCTGTTATATTGACCAGTCTTTTATATTGACCAGTCTGTTATATTGTATCCTGGCTTGGGGACCACCAGTCTGTAGATTGACCAGTCTGTTATATTGACCAGTCTGTTATATTGAACAGTCTGTTATATTGTATCCTGGCTTTGGGACCACCAGTCTGTTATATTGACCAGTCTGTTATATTGTATCCTGGCTTTGGGACCAGCAGTCTGTATATTGACCAGTCTGTTATATTGACCAGTCTGTTATATTGACCAGTCTGTTATATTGACCAGTCTGAAGATTGACCAGTCCGTTATATTGTATCCTGGCTTTGGGACCACCAGTCTGTATATTGACCAGTCTGTTATATTGACCAGTCTGTATATTGACCAGTCCGTTATATTGTATCCTGGCTTTGGGACCATCAGTCTGTATATTGACCAGTCTGTTATATTGACCAGTCTGTTATATTGACCAGTCCGTTATATTGACCAGTCTGTTATATTGACCAGTCTGTTATATTGACCATATTGTTATATTATATCCTGGCTTTGGGACCACCAGTCTGTTATATTGACCAGTCTGTTATATTGACCAGTCCGTTATATTGACCAGTCTGTTATATTGACCTGTCTGTTATATTGACCAGTCTGTTATATTGACCAGTCTGTTATATTGTATCCTGGCTTGGGGACCACCAGTCTGTAGATTGACCAGTCTGTTTAATTGACCAGTCTGTTATATTGACCAGTCTGTTATATTGTATCCTGGCTTGGGGACCACCAGTCTGTTATATTGACCAGTCTGTTATATTGACCAGTCTGTTATATTGTATCCTGGCTTTGGGACCACCAGTCTGTTATATTGACCAGTCTGTTATATTGTATCCTGGCTTTGGGACCACCAGTCTGTATATTGACCAGTCTGTTATATTGACCACACTGTTATGTTGACCAGTCTGTTATATTGACCAGTCTGAATATTGACCAGTCCGTTATATTGTATCCTGGCTTTGGGACCACCAGTCGGTATATTTACCAGTCTGTTATATTGACCAGTCTGTTATATTGACCATCTTGTTATATTGTATCCTGGCTTTGGGACTACCAGTCTGTTATATTGACCAGTCTGTAGATTGACCAGTCTGTTATATTGACCAGTCTGTTTTATTGTATACTGGCTTTGGGACTACCAGTCTGTTATATTGACCAGTATGTTATATTGACCAGTCTGTAGATTGTATACTGGCTTGGGGACCACCAATCTGTATATTGACCAGTCTGTAGATTGTATACTGGCTTTGGGACCACCAGTCTGTTATATTGACCAGTCTGTTATATTGACCAGTCTGTTATATTGACCAGTCGGTTATATTGAACATTCTGTTATATTGAACAGTCTGTTATATTGACCAGTCTGTTATATTGTATCCTGGCTATGGGACCACCAGTCTGTTATATTGACCAGTCTGTTATATTTACCATATTGTTATATTGTATCCTAGCTTTGGGACTACCAGTCTGTTATATTGACCAGTCTGTAGATTGACCAGTCTGTTATATCAACCAGTCTGTTATATTGACCAGTCTGTTATATTTACCATATTGTTATATTGTATCCTAGCTTTGGGACTACCAGTCTGTTATATTGACCAGTCAGTAGATTGACCAGTCTGTTATATTGACCAGTCTGTTATATTGTATCCTGGCTTGGGGACCACCAGTCTGTAGATTGACCAGTCTGTTATATTGACCAGTCTGTTATATTGTATCCTGGCTTTGGGACCACCAGTCTGTTATATTGACCAGTCTGTTATATTGTATCCTGGCTTTGGGACCACCAGTCTGTATATTGACCAGTCTGTTATATTGACCAGTCTGTTATATTGACCAGTCTGTTATATTGACCAGTCTGTTATATTGACCAGTCCGTTATATTGTATCCTGGCTTTGGGACCACCAGTCTGTATATTGACCAGTCTGTTATATTGACCAGTCTGTATATTGACCAGTCCGTTATATTGTATCCTGGCTTTGGGACCACCAGTCTGTATATTGACCAGTCTGTTATATTGACCAGTCTGTATATTGACCAGTCCGTTATATTGTATCCTGGCTTTGGGACCATCAGTCTGTATATTGACCAGTCTGTTATATTGACCAGTCTGTTATATTGTATGCTGGCTTTGGGACTACCAGTCTGTTATATTGACCAGTTTGTTATATTGACCAGTCTGTTATATTGACCAGTCTGTAGATTGTATACTGGCTTGGGGACCACCAATCTGTATATTGACCAGTCTGTAGATTGTATACTGGCTTTGGGACCACCAGTCTGTATATTGACCAGTCTGTTATATTGACCAGTCTGTATATTGACCAGTCCGTTATATTGTATCCTGGCTTTGGGACCATCAGTCTGTATATTGACCAGTCTGTTATATTGACCAGTCTGTTATATTGTATGCTGGCTTTGGGACTACCAGTCTGTTATATTGACCAGTCTGTTATATTGACCAGTCTGTTATATTGACCAGTCTGTAGATTGTATACTGGCTTGGGGACCACCAATCTGTATATTGACCAGTCTGTAGATTGTATACTGGCTTTGGGACCACCAGTCTGTTATATTGACCAGTCTGTTATATTGACCAGTCTGTTATATTGACCAGTCGGTTATATTGAACATTCTGTTATATTGAACAGTCTGTTATATTGACCAGTCTGTTATATTGTATCCTGGCTATGGGACCACCAGTCTGTTATATTGACCAGTCTGTTATATTTACCATATTGTTATATTGTATCCTAGCTTTGGGACTACCAGTCTGTTATATTGACCAGTCTGTAGATTGACCAGTCTGTTATATCAACCAGTCTGTTATATTGACCAGTCTGTTGTATTGTATCCTGGCTTTGGGACTACCAGTCTGTTATATTGACCAGTCAGTAGATTGACCAGTCTGTTATATTGACCAGTCTGTTATATTGTATCCTGGCTTTGGGACCACCAGTCTGTTATATTGACCAGTCTGTTATATTGTATCCTGGCTTTGGGACCACCAGTCTGTATATTGACCAGTCTGTTATATTGACCAGTCTGTTATATTGACCAGTCTGTTATATTGACCAGTCCGTTATATTGTATCCTGGCTTTGGGACCACCAGTCTGTATATTGACCAGTCTGTTATATTGACCAGTCTGTATATTGACCAGTCCGTTATATTGTATCCTGGCTTTGGGACCACCAGTCTGTATATTGACCAGTCTGTTATATTGACCAGTCTGTATATTGACCAGTCCGTTATATCGTATCCTGGCTTTGGGACCATCAGTCTGTATATTGACCAGTCTGTTATATTGACCAGTCTTTTATATTGTATGCTGGCTTTGGGACTACCAGTCTGTTATATTGACCAGTCTGTTATATTGACCAGTCTGTTATATTGACCAGTCTGTAGATTGTATACTGGCTTGGGGACCACCAATCTGTATATTGACCAGTCTGTAGATTGTATACTGGCTTTGGGACCACCAGTCTGTTATATTGACCAGTCTGTTATATTGACCAGTACGATATATTGACCAGTCCGTTATATTGACCAGTCAGTTATATTGACCAGTCTGTTATATTGACCCGTCTGTTATATTGACCAGTCTGTTATATTGTATACTGGCTTTGGGACCACCAGTCTGTTATATTGACCAGTCTGTTATATTGACCAGTCTGTTATATTGTATACTGGCTTTGGGACCACTAGTCTGTTATATTGACGAGTCTGTTTATATTGACCAGTCTGTTATATTGAACAGTCTGTTATATTGACCAGTCTGTTATATTGTATCCTGGCTATGGGACCACCAGTCTGTTATATTGACCAGTCTGTTATATTGACCATATTGTTATATTGTATCCTAGCTTTGGGACTACCAGTCTGTTATATTGACCAGTCTGTAGATTGACCAGTCTGTTATATCAACCAGTCTGTTATATTGACCAGTCTGTTATATTGTATCCTGGCTTTGGGACTACCAGTCTGTTATATTGACCAGTCAGTAGATTGACCAGTCTGTTATATTGACCAGTCTTTTATATTGACCAGTCTGTTATATTGTATCCTGGCTTGGGGACCACCAGTCTGTAGATTGACCAGTCTGTTATATTGACCAGTCTGTTATATTGAACAGTCTGTTATATTGTATCCTGGCTTTGGGACCACCAGTCTGTTATATTGACCAGTCTGTTATATTGTATCCTGGCTTTGGGACCAGCAGTCTGTATATTGACCAGTCTGTTATATTGACCAGTCTGTTATATTGACCAGTCTGTTATATTGACCAGTCTGAAGATTGACCAGTCCGTTATATTGTATCCTGGCTTTGGGACCACCAGTCTGTATATTGACCAGTCTGTTATATTGACCAGTCTGTATATTGACCAGTCCGTTATATTGTATCCTGGCTTTGGGACCATCAGTCTGTATATTGACCAGTCTGTTATATTGACCAGTCTGTTATATTGTATCCTGGCTTTGGGACTACCAGTCTGTTATATTGACCAGTCTGTTATATTGACAAGTCCGTTATATTGTATCCTGGCTTTGGGACCACCAGTCTGTATATTGACCAGTCTGTTATATTGACCGTCTGTATATTGACCAGTCCGTTATATTGTATCCTGGCTTTGGGACCACCAGTCTGTTATATTGACCAGTCTGTTACATTGACCAGTCTGTTATATTGTATCCTGGCTTTGGGACCACGAGTCAGTTATATTGACCAGTCTGTTACATTGACCAGTCTGTTATATTGTATCCTGGCTTTGGGATCACCAGTCAAGGATCATGAAGCTTTCCACCTTCTCCACTGCGGTCCTGTCGATGTGGATAGGAGAGTGCACCTTCTGCTGTTTCCACGATCGTCTCGTTTTGCAGACGTTGAGTGAGAGGTTGTTTTCCTGGCACCACACTTCCAGAGCCCTCACCTCCTCCCTGTAGGCTGTCTCGTCATCTTTGGAAATCAAGCCTACTACTGTTGTGTCGTCTGCAAACTTGATGATTGAGTTGGAGGCGTGCTTGGCCATGCAGGCACGCACTCTTGTGGAGCTCCAGTGTTGAGGATCAGCAAAGTGGGGGCGGCCGTCAGGTAGTCCAGGACCCAGTTGCACAGCGTGGGATTCAGACCCAGGGCCCCTAGCTTAATGATGAGCTTGGAAGGTACTATGGTGTTGAATGCTGAGCTATAGTCCAGATGGGATAGGGCAGTGTGCAGAGTGATGGCGGTTGCATCATTTGTGGATCTATTGGGGTGGTAAGCAAATTGAAGTGGGTCTAGGGTGACAGGTAAGGTAGAGGTGATTTGATCCTTGACTAGTCTCTCAAAGCACTTCATGATGACAGAGGTGAGTCCTGCGGGGCGATAGTCATTAAGTTCAGTTACCTTTGCCTTCTTGGGTACAGGAACAATGGTGGACATCTTGAAGCATGTGGGGACAGTAGACTGGGATGGGGACAGTAGACTGGGATAGGGAGAGATTGAATATGCCTGTAAACACACCAGCCAGCTGGTCTGCGTATGCTCTGAGGATGCGGCTAGGGATGCCGGCAGCCTTGCGAGGGTTAACACATTTAAATGTTTTACTCACGTCGGCCAAGGAGAAGGAGAGCCCACAGTCCTTGGTAACGGGCCACGTCGGTGGCACTGTGTTATCCTCAAAGTGGGCAAAGAAGGTGTTTAACTTGTTCGGAAGGAAGACGTCGGTCTCGTCAACGTGGCTGGTTTTCCTTTTATAATCCGTGATTGTCTGTAGTCCTTGCCACATACGTCTCGTGTATGAGCCGTTGTGACTCCACTTTGTCTCTATGCTGACGTTTAGCTTGCTTGATTACCTTGCGGAGTAAATAACTACACTGTTTATATTCTTCCATATTCCCAGTCACCTTGCTATGGTTAACTGTGGTATTTCTGCCTATAGGAAGGGAGGAGCAAGATGGAGTTGTGGTCGAATTTGCCGAATGGAGGGCTTTGTAAGAATTCCGTAGGTTTGAATAGCAATGGTCGAGAGTTTTTGCCATGCAAGTGCTATAGTCGATGTGTTGATAGAATTTCGGCAGCCTAGTCCTCAAATTTGCTTTGTTAAAATCCCCAGCTACAATAAATGCAGCCGATTACGAACCTCTGCCTGTCCTCAACCTGCCCTTTGCCTAATCCATGTTATAATAAATTGAGAACTCTACTATCCGCCTCCTGGGTCATGTCCTAAGTCATGATAGTATGAACTGGCCATGACTGACCCAGCAGACTCAGACCAGCTCCACAATGCTGTCTCCCAGCAAAGAGCCACCATTGGAAGAAGCAAGGAGTTGCTGCAATTCCTTATGGAGGGACTCTATACCCTGGAAGAATGCCATGACCATGCATTTGATGCATTGCTGAAGCAATTCTGCAGATTTCCTTACAAGGCAGCAAGCCACACCAGTAATTCCCCAGACTCTCAGCAACCCTGACACCAGTGGCGCTTCTTCCCAGCCTACCCCAGTGTCCCGAGAACCCTGCTTAACTCCTCCAGAGTGCTACACTGGAGATTCTGGAACCTGCCGGGCCTTTCTCTCCCAGTGCTCCCTCATCTTTGAGCTGCAGCCTTCTTCGTTCCCGTTGGACCACTCGAGGATAGCGTATCTCATAACGCTGATCTCCAGGAGGGCACTCGCCTGGGCTACAGCGGTGTGGGAGCAACAGTCTGCCGTGGGCCTCAGTCTGGAGGAGTTTGTGGCGGATATATGGAAGGTGTATATGGGAGGCTGCTTGTAAACTGCTCCAGCTACGTCAAGACTCCCGTAGTGTGGCAGACTACTCTGTGGATTTTCACACGTTGGCGGCTGAGAGTGCCTGGAACCCGACATGTGAGAAGAGACACTAGATTGTAGCTTAGCGCTACGTCTTTCCCTCCGCATCAACCCTACTCCTGCGCAATTTACCTTCTCCCGGACACTACACTCCTTCGGGGGTGGCTTTACTCCCTGTCGGGTCCGGAGACCAAGGCTATGGAGGAGTACACTGAGAACTCTCTCGCTGCAGGGAGTATTCATCCATCGGCCTCTCCCGCTGGCGCTGATTTCTTCTTTGTGGAGAAGGACAAAACCCTGCGCCCGTGTATCGACTACAGGGGCCTTAATGACATATAAGAATACTTTTGAAAAGATTACAATGTAATTTAAGCCTTCTAAAATGAAAAGTGTTTGATTAATGGTAACTTGTGTCCAGGCAGTGGCCACGCCCAAGTGGACAGACATTGGGTTAGAAGGATAAAACACCCCCCTTCTCTTCACAGTACAAAAGCCCTGGTGACGGAAAGTCACATTGTGTTCCAAATAACCGGAGGACTTGTCCCCGCATTAAGGGCTAATTTAATTTCAACAGTTCCAGAAAACTGCAGCTGAACCTGTGCTCAAATCTAGTATGAGAACACTGACTTCCGCGGATGCATCTCCAGAGTGAGATGAACCTCTCAGACCATGTGAACCTCTCACACGACGACCCGGAAGATTCTACAAAGGAACGGTTGCAACATCGACTGGGCAAACCATGAACTCAGCGAGCTATCGAAGCCAGCTTCACGTTAATACGAATTACATTATTTTATCTGAACGGGCGATCGTTAGTGGCATAGGAATTTATGTAAAAAGAGCCGATGTCCGATAGCGACCATTCATTGGTCTTCCTTCCTTCCCTCTTTCCTCTCAATCTATCGTGTTATAACCAAACTGATTGTTTAGTCCACTAGGGACTGTATTGACTGTAAAATGTTATTATGTATTGTATTTGTATATTCTGTAATGTTTAATTAGCTAGTGAATAAATAATTGAGCCAATTTGTGTATGGATGATTCATAGGTAATCGATTTTAAAATAGCATGTCATCACATTTAATTATAGAAAAGACACGACAATCCTGTTGAAATTTTACCCTCAAAACAACAGTTTACTTTTTTCAAATCCAATTCATTTTCCACGTAGATTCCATGTGACTATGTTAACAAATTATATTAAAACTGTCACGGTGCGTAGATAAGGGACGGTAGACAGAGCGCTCGTGGAGTGTCATCCTTGTTTATTTTGTGAGATGTTCTCTCAAAGCACATGAATAAACAGGAGAGTAAAATATATTCACTATTAACAAAAACACAGTGACTTACTTTGTATACTGGCCGTGCAGTCAAACAAAACGAACAATGATCCACATGCAGGTGGATGGGAGAGAAGGCTAAATACCATTCCCAATCAGAGACAACGCTAGACAGCTGTCTCTTATTGGGGATCATTCACCTTCCCTCCCTGATGTAAGGACTGGGTTGTGGCTTCCCCTGATGGACATAAAGGTTACCACAATCCAGCCCTTACAGTACCACCCCCCCAAGGCGCGGGCTCCCGACCGCGATACCTCCCCCCCAACCAAGAACCACAAAGTCCAACATATATATATAAAAAGAAAGCAAAGAGGGGGGGAACTTGCGGAATACTGGGGAGGTTGTTGTTGGTGGGGGCTCCGGCTCCGGCCTCGGGTGTGTCGTCTGTATTGCCGGCAGCTTCCTCCTTGCCTCCCCTTTGTATGCCCGATCCTGTGGAGCGTACTGCTCCGGCACGGGAGCGAAGCAGACTACCGGCCCCGGACTGGGCACCGGTGGAGCGGACTGCTCCGGCACGGGAGAGAAGCAGACGACCGGCCCCGGACTGGGCACCGGTGGAGCGGACTGCTCCGGCGCTGGAGCGAAGCAGACGACCGGCCCCGGACTGGGCACCGGTGGAGCGGACTGCTCCGGCGCTGGAGCGGACTGCTCCGGCGCTGGAGCGGAGCAGACGACCGGCCCCGGACTGGGCACCGGTGGAGCGGGCTGCTCCGGCGCTGGAGCTGGGCAGACGACCGGCCCCGGACTGGGCACCGGTGGAGCGGGCTGCTCCGGCGCTGGAGCTGGGCAGACGACCGGCCCCGGACTGGGCACCGGTGGAGCGGGCTGCTCCGGCGCTGTAGCGGAGCAGACTGCTGGAGGTTCAGGGCGGCTGACCTTCGCTGGAGGCTCCGGGCGGCGGACCTTCGCTGGAGGCTCCGGGCGGCGGACCTTCGCTGGAGGCTCCGGGCGGCGGACCTTCGCTGGAGGCTCCGGGCGGCAGACCTTCGCTGGAGGCTCCGGGCGGCGGACCGTCGCTGGAGGCTCCGGGCGGCGGACCGTCGCTGGAGGCCTCGGGCTGCTGACCTTCTCTGGAGGCCTCGGGCTGCTGACCTTCACTGGAGGCCTCGGGCTGCTGACCTTCACTGGAGGCCTCGGGCTGCTGACCTTCACTGGAGGCCTCGGGCTGCTGACCTTCACTGGAGGCCTCGGGCTGCTGACCTTCACTGGAGGCCTCGGGCTGCTGACCCTCACTGGAGGCCTCGGGCTGCTGACCTTCACTGGAGGCCTCGGGCTGCTGACCTTCACTGGAGGCCTCGGGCTGCTGACCTTCACTGGAGGCCTCGGGCTGCTGACCTTCACTGGAGGCCTCGGGCTGCTGACCTTCACTGGAGGCCTCGGGCTGCTGACCTTCACTGGAGGCCTCGGGCTGCTGACCTTCACTGGAGGCCTCGGGCTGCTGACCTTCACTGGAGGCCTCGGGCTGCTGACCTTCACTGGAGGCCTCGGGCTGCTGACCCTCACTGGAGGCCTCGGGCTGCTGACCTTCACTGGAGGCCTCGGGCTGCTGACCTTCACTGGAGGCCTCGGGCTGCTGGCCTTCACTGGAGGCCTCGGGCTGCTGACCTTCACTGGAGGCCTCGGGCTGCTGACCTTCACTGGAGGCTCAGGGCTGCTGACCTTCACTGGAGACTCAGGGCTGCTGACCTTCACTGGAGGCTCAGGGCTGCTGACCTTCACTGGAGGCTCAGGGTTGCTGACCTTCACTGGAGGCTCAGGGTTGCAGACCTTCACTGGAGGC
This sequence comes from Thymallus thymallus, assembly GCA_023634145.1. Classification (NCBI taxonomy): domain Eukaryota; kingdom Metazoa; phylum Chordata; class Actinopteri; order Salmoniformes; family Salmonidae; genus Thymallus; species Thymallus thymallus. Next base: position 5,498,908 of record CM042399.1, on the reverse strand, counting down.
TCAGGGTTGCAGACCTTCACTGGAGGCTCAGGGTTGCTGACCTTCACTGGAGGCTCAGGGTTGCTGACCTTCACTGGAGGCTCAGGGTTGCTGACCTTCACTGGAGGCCTCGGGCTGCTGACCTTCACTGGAGGCCTCGGGCTGCTGACCTTCACTGGAGGCCTCGGGCTGCTGACCCTCACTGGAGGCCTCGGGCTGCTGACCTTCACTGGAGGCCTCGGGCTGCTGACCTTCACTGGAGGCCTCGGGCTGCTGACCTTCACTGGAGGCCTCGGGCTGCTGACCTTCACTGGAGGCCTCGGGCTGCTGACCTTCACTGGAGGCCTCGGGCTGCTGACCTTCACTGGAGGCCTCGGGCTGCTGACCTTCACTGGAGGCCTCGGGCTGCTGACCTTCACTGGAGGCCTCGGGCTGCTGACCTTCACTGGAGGCCTCGGGCTGCTGACCTTCACTGGAGGCCTCGGGCTGCTGACCCTCACTGGAGGCCTCGGGCTGCTGACCTTCACTGGAGGCCTCGGGCTGCTGACCTTCACTGGAGGCCTCGGGCTGCTGACCTTCACTGGAGGCCTCGGGCTGCTGACCTTCACTGGAGGCCTCGGGCTGCTGACCTTCACTGGAGGCTCAGGGCTGCTGACCTTCACTGGAGACTCAGGGCTGCTGACCTTCACTGGAGGCTCAGGGCTGCTGACCTTCACTGGAGGCTCAGGGTTGCTGACCTTCACTGGAGGCTCAGGGTTGCAGACCTTCACTGGAGGCTCAGGGTTGCAGACCTTCACTGGAGGCTCAGGGTTGCTGACCTTCACTGGAGGCTCAGGGTTGCTGACCTTCACTGGAGGCTCAGGGTTGCTGACCTTCACTGGAGGCTCAGGGTTGCTGACCTTCACTGGAGGCTCAGGGTTGCTGACCTTCACTGGAGGCTCAGGGTTGCTGACCTTCACTGGAGGCTCAGGGCTGGGAACTGGCACTGGATTAAGACTGTTGCTGTCGTAGTCTCTCCAGCGCCAATCCCCATCCTGTGAGGGTTCCTCCGGGAACCCCCACGAGTGAGGGAACAGAAGCACATCGTCGTCGTCTTCCTCCGACTCCTCTCTGTACTTCCGCTCCCATGGCTGTAGGGGCTCCTCCGGGAACCCCCACGAGTGCAGTGGTCGGGGCTCTTCCTCCTCGATCCCCGACCACCCCCATAGCCCCCCCCCAAAATCCGTTTGGGGGGTTTTCTGGGCTCCAGGCTGGTCCTTTGCCTTTTTGGCTCGCCGACTCTTTCCCCGACGTCGGCGCCGCTGCTCCGGACCCCAGCCTTCCTCCACCGCACGATAATGGGAGTATTCCTCCTCGGTAATTTTCCCCATACCGAGGAGGATATCTCCCAATGTCAGGCTCCGTTGCGTCCCTGGTTGGTGGATCATTCTGTCACGGTGCATAGATAAGGGACGGTAGACAGAGCGCTCGTGGAGTGTCATCCTTGTTTATTTTGTGAGATGTTCTCTCAAAGCACATAAATAAACAGGAGAGTAAAATATATTCACTATTAACAAAAACACAGTGACTTACTTTGTATACTGGCCGTGCAGTCAAACAAAACGAACAATGATCCACATGCAGGTGGATGGGAGAGAAGGCTAAATACCATTCCCAATCAGAGACAACGCTAGACAGCTGTCTCTGATTGGGGATCATTCACCTTCCCTCCCTGATGTAAGGACTGGGTTGTGGCTTCCCCTGATGGACATAAAGGTTACCACAATCCAGCCCTTACAAAAACAACATTGACTTAACCAGTTTGTGCCCAGTGGGAACCTACAAAAACTACAGTACCTGTCACCTTGTAATTATTTGTCTCGCAGGTTTACTTTGGTTTTTTGTTTTCTTTTATTTCTTCAATTCTGCTAATCTGAGCTCAGTTTTAAGCAATAGGATAGCAATCCCATGTTGTGCAGTATGGCATTGTGCTTATCCCCTTTTTTCTCTTCTGTCTACTCCGTGTGGCACTGAAGAGGTCAAACCTTTACAAAGCATTTTTTCACCACTGTTTTCAGATGTGCTTGATGAGGAAAGACATGAAGTTAGTTCAGGACAAGGAGATGGTGAGTGGGAATGACAAATCCCTTTCCACAAAGAGGTCCCTCTTTTGAAAGCCATACTCAAAATGCTGACTTTACAAGCTCCGACGGAGACTGCAGCCCCCGAGGTGTTGCGAGTGTACGGGAGCTGTGTTTTTTGTGTGTCTCTCCCTTTAGCAAGACGAGGACAGACTGAGCGTGAGGACTACAGGATCTTCTCCAGCCAGAGGGATCAAGGTTCTAAACCCAAATCAAGTACCTTTATAATCTAGTTCCTTTCAAGTACCTTTATAATCTAGTACCTTTCAAGTACCTTTATAATCTAGTACCTTTCAAGTACCTTTATAATCTAGTACCTTTCAAGTACCTTTATAATCTAGTACCTTTCAAGTACCTTTATAATCTAGTACCTTTCAAGTACCTTTATAATCTAGTACCTTTCAAGTACCTTTATAATCTAGTACCTTTCAAGTACCTTTATAATCTATGATTGTATTCCATGAAGTTCCTCTATGTTAATTGCCATCAATGAAATATATTGAGCATATCTTGAAGAAATATACATGCCTTAAAGTGTCAAATGTTAATTTATATGATATGAATATATAATTTGTATATTTATGAATGTATGTATTATTACAGTGATTTTTGACACTTTTAATAGCTTTCTATGGCTTTAACCGTCGCTCGCTACGAGTAGTATCTTCCAAATAAATAATACATTTCTGTGAAAATTGTTTGAATGGCATGTCTGTTGAGGTTGCCTGAAGTTTTTTATTTCACTTTTTAAATGTTTAATAAAGTGAATTCAGATAAGATAGTTTAGTTTACTTGGCAGGGAAAAATGAAAGTAGCACTTCAACTTATTCATGTTATTCCAATGGACAAATATTCATTTGAGTATCAGTTTGAGTGTCCTTTGCTGAGTAACTGTTATGCTTTACATAATCTCACATTCACTCTGCTTACAACTGTACCTGACTACTTTCTGAGCAACACAAAGGGGAAGGCTGGATTGAGGCGTTGCTTTTACACGTAGAACTCGCCAGCTTGTAGTCCTAGAGAAGTGAAATTAGTTAGCATTTTCTACCTCCAGTTAGTTGGCCATTCCTATTGGGGAAATTAATGGGGAAAGAATGGGGTTTTTGGATATACGCTGAAAAATAAGGTCTGAGGTTAATACAGCCTCAGGATATCTTAGACGTTTTGTTCTATGAGAACATGCTTTTTATAAATTATGAAGCATTTTTTAGCTTGTTTTGATTACAGCTTTTTGTTAATTTTTAAGCATTTGTTAGCTGATGATGTCAGGCCCTGGCTTCTCTATGGTTGTCAAGGTCAGGGCATAACAGGAGTATTCTATGGTACTCTATGGTGGTTTTGTGTTGGTCCCCAATTAGAGGCAGCTGCTTTGCGTTGTCTCTAATTGGGGACCTTATTTAGTGTGTATTATTTCCTTCATGCCTTGTGGTTCATTGTTTGTAGTGTGTTTAGTTCAACGTGAGCTCACACTCACGTTATGGTGGCGTACTCGCTGATTTTGTTGTTGTTTTGTGCTTGTGTATCTTCACACACGTTACGTTGGTGTTTTGCCGTTTCTTGTTTTGTTAGTTCGCTATTAAAGAATGTCGAACTACTACAGTGCTGTGCCTTGGTCCCTTCCTACACCCTTCCTACACCCTTACGTGACAGATTAAGATTATCTCAGAGAACAAAACGTACACTATAAGATCTCATAAACCTGTGTTTACCACAGACCTTATTTTCGGTGTTTATCCCCCCCCAAAAAAACATTACTGTCCACATAGGCTTTGGCCAACGAGCCATGGTGGAGTTCACCTCTTTTAGTGCCTAAAAAAGACGCCATTACTGTTGCTCTCTGTTCAGCTGCCTAGCATACTTTACCAAAAAATATGCAAATTAACTAAAATGAGAGGCAACATTTCTTTTTCTTTTTAAACCTTGTATTTTGAAGACAAGTAGTGCTTACAAAGGTTTTCTATTTTCAGTAAAGACATTGACAGTCAGGTTCAGATTGACATATATACAGTTGGTATGAAATGTATCCCTGACCGACCACACAGTCCCACAGTCGCCGCAACGCCCCCCACCCCCCCCTCCCCGCAAGTGACACGTTTATAAAACACATTTTTTAAGGTGAAGCTGGTCACATGCACAACGTCATCTTCCCCGTATGGATTTGCCACCTTCTCAAAGGAGACTGTTAAAAAAACACAAGCACACAGACCGAATTCCCTCGGCGTCATCTTAACCGATGGGCAGACAGACCGACAGAGTCCGAGATTTCGTCTTTAGTCTTCTGCCTCCAGGCAGCTCCCACAGTGGAGACAGCCTCTGGGATTCACTGCCACACACCCAAACATCACCATCCGTCCACCGCTCCTGTGGATGAAGGCCAGGGCCGTGCTGGAGGAATCGACGACACCCTGCAGTCAAAGGACTGGCTCTGGAAGAATGGCTTAGGTGCTCCGGCAGTTCTCTAACCGTCGCAGACGCAGCAACCCAAAATTCTAGGCTCAGCATTATTTCTTCACAGAAGTATCTCCCCTTTCGTATTCATGGCCTGTGGAACCTGTAGAAGGAAAGGAGGGGGAAGAGTGAGTGGAGAAGGTGCCTTTGAAATCACTCCAGCTATTCATCAATCTGGTGAGGCTATTTTTAGCATGGCTATGTGTACCGGGGGAGTGGGGCTGCTATTTTCTTAGGTCATTGTTACAAATCGACTGTAGGATATTTGTTTACCGCACACACTTCATTGGGGACAGACAGCATTTCCCTTGCCCATATCAGGCCGCGGGGAAGGTAAGCAAGGACACCCCTCCTTCCCCTTATATGCATCTATATTTAGCTCTGTGGAGCTAAGAATAGAGTCAGCCGCAGCTGAGAATATAAGCAAACGCACTGACCTCGTAAGGTGCTTGCTCGAGGCGTGCACCTCCATCTCGGTGCTTTTGAACTCGTTCAGCTCTTTTCGGATAGCCGCCTGCGGAGGAAGAAAATGAGCATTAGACTAGAGAGCATCTTTAAGCTGAGGCGGTCCCGCGCACGCATCGACCCGCGCACGCATCGACCCACAGTCTGCGAAACTCAACACAGAGAGCATAGTAAACAAAAGATGACAATGACAAGGTCTTTAACCACAAGGACATAGTCTGAGATATAGAGTGAAAATAAAGCTGAAGGATCCTTGTTTTTGACACTGTTGACATTCTCTCACACACACACACCTTGTCAGCTGCTGAAAGCCTGGTCCAGGGCTTGTCTGCTCTCCTGTCATAATCCTGAGCTTTGGCCACCTCGACATAGTCGCTGAAACGGATGAGAATCTTTCGGTCCCGTAGTTCGTCGACTGTGGGCCGCTGATTGAGCTGAAATACAAAACGGGCTGAAATGAGCTGAAATTCCTGTATTCGTCTGTGGTTTTTGCATCATAATGCTGCTCTCATAAAAGTAATGATTTTGCCAACACAGTAGGCTAATATTTGTTAACATCTTATTATGTTCTTATCCAGTTCGCTTCCCAAAAGAAACATCCAACTAGTGAACAGCATGAAATATAGTATAAAAACAGAACAAGTACTTCAGTCAGGAGAAACGGGACGTTGGCATTGTGTACCTTACTGTTAGTGTATTACTATATTGATAATAATATTAATACTTAGTAACTAGGTATTGTACTAATAGTGTAACATACCTTTCTGTTGAGCCGTTGTTTGATTTCTCTTCTCTCCTCTTGTTCCGTCTGGTCATTTCTTTCTTTAAACCAAGGAGAAGAATACAATTAGTGATAGGCCTGGAGTCCCATGATGACATCACGATGTCACTTGTTTTCAACTGATTTTCATCCGTTTTCCCCCTAATCCACATGTCAGCGATGTCATTGTTTGACCCTAAACCTTATCTACAGGTGAATGACTATGAAATTAATACCAGTGTCCCACTGTGCTTGACTGTAGAGACACGGATTAGGCTTCAGATATTAGAAATCAAGTCTAATCCATGGGGATATACACTGTGTATGTATATATATATGTATGTATATATATATATACACTGTATATTTGAACATTATAAACATAATTCACTCAGGGTCAGATCCCATAGAATCTCAAAATGTAAAAATGCTTATGGAAGAGAAACACAACACTGTAGCCTGCCCAAAAGAATATGTGCTGTTGCTCAGTTTTCGAGACGAATTTCTCAACATCGTCGTGTTATGTATGTTGGAAGACAATGTGCTCTCACACTTTCCCTCTCCTGAATTTTGCATGAGTGAATGTGTGTATCATAATACATGTATGCAATGTCTACCTTGGTTGATTCATTTAGGACCTGCGCATGAATTTCACATGACTTAACGAAAAGAAACAAAAAGGGTAGAAATGTAAATAAAAATGCAGTTTTACAACTCACGTTTTAGGATATTCCGGCTTTCCAACTCCTCAACGTTCGGCCTCTGGCTGAGTCTCCTGCGAAAAAATACCAGAACCACGTTCTGAACCATTTTCGATTCCAGCTTGGTCAACATCAAAGAAATAGACTTTTAAACCATGTTCGCCTGTCAATTCTCCTCGATGTAGTCGTTCTATAGTGAAACACCCTGTTTTTCCATATCGCGTCTAAACCTCGACTATGATGCTTTACTAGAGGCGCTCCCCACATCTGGAAAACCCACAGACGCGCGATTTCTTTAGTATTTCCCGTTATACCGCTATTGAGACCTCTGGCTGTCTTATCTTATTGTCTCAAATAGTGTATTAAACTAGAGACGGAGAACAAACAAACACTAGGTCTACTGTCATCTTCTGTTGCATGTGCAGAGCTGCTCACTTCACTGTCATCCCTTGCAGTCTACTCTACACACACAGGCAGCACCCTTTTTTAACTGAGTCGTGATGCGCTACTCAGGCGAGACTCCCTCCTTTCCCGACTGCATGTATAATTTGTTGTCATGAGGAGGTGTATACGAGATTCCCACTCAAGTTATCCCCGATCACTCAGACAACAACATTTATCAGTTTCACAAAGGTGCTTCTATTGATCAAATGTTATCGTCTCAAATGGTAAAATAGATCACCACTATCTTGACTCGCCTATCACTAAGTACTCCTGATATGGGTAGCTCCAACACATCTATAGGCCTATCTCCTAAACTGATTATAAAACGGAATATGTTTTTCTTCGTATTGTAATAACAATTATGGTATACTAATATGACGGTCGCAGGGTCATACAATAAGCAACTCAAAATAATGACTAATTAATGTTTGCTTATACCTCACGATCAAAGCTTCAAACAGTCCACAAAAAAACAAATAACCATGGCTTTGGAGTCACCTGGGCATGTGAGCGTTTCAAAGACTTTGATATCAATAATAGATGGGTCTCACTGCATGTGGTAAACCCACCGCCCAAAATATAAAGGTAACGAGACAGCGTGCACCACACAACCTCACAGCATGCCTCAGCATGTGACCGACCAACTTCAAAACCTCAATTCCAGAGCTCTGAGCTAGGACCAAAGTCAGGTCACACACCATGAAGTCAGGCGCTGAACTCGCCACTGATGCGCCACAGCTGGGTATTATGGCAATAGTGCTGCTCGTTCCTTCTGAAGAGGTGATCAAGGTGCTGGAGCTCCATTAGTGATAGGCTATGGTTAGAAATAGCAAATGCATACAATGAAATGCAAATGCAGAATAATCATGCCTGTATTCAAGACAATTGGATTTAATAGTATGATTACAAGACAAGTACATGTAATGGATGTTATTACATGTAGCAATCATTGTACTGTTTGTCTTAGGGTTTGATCAGAAGAGATGGATGATGACATTGAACAGCATAAAAAAATATAATGGCTTCAGTTGCTAAAGTACAGACTTAAAATATTTGTTTTTGGGCAGATGCCTTTCAGGACACTCAAAGACAAATGGTGGTGTGGTAACTTGCAGATGTTAATTTCATCCCCTCTCAAAGATAAGGAGTGACCGGCCAATGCTGAAGAGTGAAATCAGTCCCTACTTCTAACCCAGGGCTATCCGTAGTGTTCGGCATTACAGCGTGTAACATCTGTAATTTCAGCAGCCTAACCTTGCTATTTTCTTTGGTAAGCTGAGGGGTGAAGCTGGGGAACAACTCAAATACATAAGAGTCCAGGAGATCAACATGGCAGATAACATATACATTGTTGACTGAAATTACAACAAGAAACAGAGTTGATATTTTAGACAGCATTTATACATGTATAAGAATCAATGCCAATACAGACTTGCTACTGGCAATACTGTTGAATAAATCATTAACTTGTTATTTGTCTGATCAATACATTTATAATAATAATAATAACAATAATACTAGGCCATGATATTTGAGGATTTTCAAAGATACACAAATAATTACAGCATTAATTTTTTCTATTTAATATCTAATATTTATTGCTTCTGCATGATTTTATGTAAAGTTGTGTCAGTGTGATACATAATCTTGTCAGATATGCTCATGATTTTATGTAAAGTTGTGTCAGTGTAATACATAATCTTGTCAGATATGCTCATGATTTTATGTAAAGTTGTGTCAGTGTGATACATAATCTTGTCAGATATGCTCATGATTTTATGTAAAGTTGTGTCAGTGTAATACATAATCTTGTCAGATATACTCATGATTTTATGTAAAGTTGTGTCAGTGTGATACATAATCTTGTCAGATATGCTCATGATTTTATGTAAAGTTGTGTCAGTGTGATACATAATCTTGTCAGATATGCTCATGATTTTATGTAAAGTTGTGTCAGTGTAATACATAATCTTGTCAGATATGCTCATGATTTTATGTAAAGTTGTGTCAGTGTGATACATAATCTTGTCCAAAAAACATTTATTTGAGAACATGGCAGTATAATAGTCTGTCCTGCCCAAAACAATTAACTTCACAACACTAGAGCCACCAACTACAGTGAGCTCCAGAAGTATTGGGACAGCGACACGTTTTTTGTTGTTTTGACTTTGTTCTCCAGCACTTTAGATTTGAACCGTGATTTGAATCATGATTGCGGATAATCCTGTTATTGTATTGGTGAGAGGTTAGGATGATATGGTTAGCATGATACTTTATCACTATTCACGATTAATTATGGATTATCCGTAGTCATGGTAACATCCACATTAATGCAGAAGTGTTTAGACACATATTATATTCTTATTTACAATAAAAAATAAATACTACAAAATGACACAATACATTATTCACCATTAATTTCTATTGGACACAAAATAATCTGAAACAACCAACACAAACAGCAACATTCAAGGGTTTTTCTTTATTTTTGACTATTTTCTACATTGTACATTTAGATTCTTCAAAGTAGCCACCCTTCGCCTTGATGACAGCTTTACACACTCTTGGCATTCTCTCAACCAGCTTCACATGGAATGCTTTTCCAACCGTCTTGAAGGAGTTCCTGCATATGCTGAGCACTTGTTGACTGCTTTTCCTTCACTCTGCGGTACAACTCATCCCAAACCATCTCAATTGGGTTGAGGTCTGGTGATTGGGGAGGCCAGGTCATCTGATGCAGCACTCCATCACTCTCCTTCTTGGCCAAATAGACCTCCTTCTTGGTCAAATGTTTTTAAATAACATTCTTAGAATGTTCTCTGAACGTTACGTAACGTTCTTGTGGTTTTTATGGAACATTTTCTTAATATTCTCAGAACAATTTGAGAACATTACTTTAAATAGAACCATGAGGAAACGTGTAGAAAACGTAATGCTGAAGTAATGAAATTAACACAGAAGAACGTGGTTTCTTAACAGTTGGAGAATGTACCTAGAACATTTTCCAAAATGTAAATGAAATGTAACCATGTTTGAACTTTAAGGAAACGTTCTGTTAAATTAATGAAAGACCAAGAAAATAATACGTTCCTTAAATGTGCCGAGAATGTTCCAAAGCCAGTCAACTATCCTGCCCCATTCCCAGAAAGTTGTGGGAAGGTTGTATGCAAAATAACCATAGGACAACTACCCACCACCAAGCTCTAAAAAACATAGTTCTCAGAATGTTATGTGCTAGCTGGGTATTTACTCAAATTGTCTAATACTAGGAAAAATATGTAAAGCCCTAGCATTGCTAGTGCCTGGGGAGAAAAGGATAGACAACCTTGAGTGGCCGTTTGCAGTAGGCATTAGCTTCCTTTTCTCCATCAGCCACAAACTGGCAGCCAAAAGAAGGCAGCCAGACTGAGCAGTCACAATAAAACCAGCTCTCCGGAAAACACATCTCTTGCTGGCCCTGAGTCTGGTCGACCGGGTAACGCTCTCGCCTCCGAAAACCATACACTTCCCCTGCTGCGGAGATCCCGGTTCTATCGAGGCATAGCATTCTGCTCACTCTACTCTGTCTGCCTTCTTCTGCTCCTATCCTGTCATTAAAACATATATATAAAATGGAGAAAAAAAAACATCTCCTGCATTCTGGCCTACTGTAATTGTATCGCCCTCCCCCCACCATTTCTAACTGTATCGCCCCCCCCACCATTTCTCCTCACATAACTCCTCAACACATTTGCGGAGGCGTGGGGAGGCGGAGAGAGAGAGGAGTGCATTATTCAATAGTCTCCGAGCTAAATATAGCAACGGCGAAGCGCCACCGCAGCAGAAGTGGTGGGCAGAGAGCGGAGCACTATAGATGGAAAGGTCATCTCACACCGTGACAACAGACTGGCAAGGTGTCATTATCCCAGTGATAAGATAGGACAGCATATTTTTTGGGGCTGGCGGTTTCTCCGATCTGGAGAGAGGCTCAGAAAAAGACGATTCAATATAAGCTAGGAGCCATCTTGGGAAATCTGAGCCGGGAGTGATGGACTGTTTAGTCATTCAGTAACGGTACCCTGGGGAAATAGGCTTTACACCGCCATTAAGCTTCCCTCTTCTCCGCCATCTTCAGGGCTAAATATAGTTGGGCTTTCCCCTCTCTAAAAAAGTGCAGTGTAACCAAAATGTGGAGCATGCACGGAAAACTGGCACATATACAGAGCATTCAGAAAGTACTTGACTTTTTCCACATGTTGTTTTGTTAAAGCCTTATTCTAAAATTGATTAAAGAATTGTTTCCCCTCATCAATCTACACACAACACCCCATAATGACAAAGCAAAAATACATTTTTGCACACGTAAAAAAAGAAATAACCCTTATTTACATAAGTATTCAGGCTACGAGACTCGAAATTGAGCTCAGGTGCATCCTGTTTCCATTGATCATCCTTTCTACAACTTGATTGGAGTCCACCTGTGGTAAATTCAATTGATTGGATATGATTTGGAAAGGCACACACCTGTCTATATAAGGTCCCAGAGTTGACAGCGCACGTCAGAGCAAAAACCAAGCCATGAGGTCGAAGCAACTGTCTGTAGAGCTCCGAGACAGGATTGTGTCGAGGCACAGATCTGCAGAAGGGTACCAAAAATTGCAGTATTGAAGGTCCCCAAGAACACAGTGGCCTCCATCATTCTTAAATGGGAGAAGTTTGTAATCACCAAGACTCTTCCTAGAACTGGCCGCCCGGCTAAACTGAGCAATCGGGGAGAAGGGCCTTGGTCAGGGAGGTGACCAAGAACCCGATGGTCACTCTGACAGAGTTCCAGAGTTCCTCTGTGGAGATGGTTGAACCTCACAGAAGGACAACCATATCTCTGCAGCACTCCACCAATCAGGCCTTTATGGTAGAGTGGCTTGAAGTTTGCCAAAAGGCTACTAAAGGACTCTCAGAAATTGAGAAACAAGATTCTCTGTTGATAAAGAGAAATTCTCGTGACATCTGGTCTGATGAAACCAATAACTATTTGGCCTGAATGCCAAGCATCACGTCTGGAGGAAACCTGGCACCATCCCTACGGTGAAGCATGGTGGCAGCGTCATGCTGTGGGGATGTTTTTCAGCGGGAGGGACTGGGAGACTAGTCAGGATTGAGGAAAAGATGAACGGAGCAAAGTACAGAGGGATCCTTAAAGAAAACCTTCTCCAGAGTGCTCAGGACCTCAGACTGGAGTGAAGGTTCACCTTCCAACAGGACAACGACCCCAAACACACAGCCAAGACAACGCAGGAGTGCCTTCGGGAAAAGTCTCTGAATGTCCTTGAGTGTCCCAGCCAGAGGTCGGACTTGAGCCCAATCGAACATCTCTGGAGAGACCTGAAAATAGCTGTGCAACAACGCTCCCCATCCAACCTGACAGAGCTTGAGAGGATCTACAGAGAAGAATGTGAAAAACTGCCCAAATACAGGTGTGCCAAGATTGTAGCGTCATACCCAAGAAGACTGGAGGCTGTAATCACTGCAAAAGGTGCTTCATCAAAGTACTGAGTAAAGGGTCTGAATACTTATGTAAATGTGATATTTTGATTTTTTGGGGAAAAAACTGTTTTTGCTTTGTCATTATGGGGTATTATGTGTAGGTTGATGAGGGGGGAAAAACTATTTTAATCAATTTTAGAATAAGGCTGTAACAAAATGTGACAAAAGTAAAGGGGTCTGAATACTTTCCGAATGCACTGTACGTTCTAGTGGCAAAGACCTCAACAAAATGTCTAGTGTGGGAATCAGAACATTTACTATTTACTTTGGACCTTTTCATATGTGGTCTCTGTTTTGTACAGAATAGTAGGATAATAATATAACCTTAATATCCCCTTACCTTTCGATGTTTGCTGATATCAATGGTCTGGATAGGTAGGAGCAATGTAGTGGTGGAGCTTTCACCACATTGCTTCCACCATACAGGTGCGGGCCACTGGGGAAGATGTAGGAAACTAATTGGGACCGGCTGCTTGGCTTGTGCCCTATGCTCCTGTGAGTTATCTTCCACAGTGCTCCCCTAGGCTTAATTCAACAGTCAAAACTAGAAATGTTACATGTACCAGGGGTGCAGTGAGGCTGGTGGCAGTGTGTGAGGCACCATTGTGTGAGGGGTCGAGGAGAGGCAGGGACCAGACAATGCCAGGGTCAGAGCACTCACGGGACGGAGCGGCCATCCACAGAGCAGTCAGCCAACACACAGAGAGGGGGAGAGAGAGAGAGAGAGAGAGAGAGAGAGAGACAGAAGAAGGAGAAAAAAGAGAGATAGAGACCGAAAGAAAGGGATGTGAAGTAACAGGAAGAGAGCAAATGGGGAAGAGAAAGAGGAGGGACAGATAGAATGGGGGTAGAGTGAGAGAAAGAGAGGGGATTTAGGGGCTTCCCCCGGAATTATGTTCAGCAGTTCATCTCAATTGGGCCTAATTCAGTACACATTGCCTACAAGACACACAGATTGTCTCCAAGACCAGGATTTGGTGACAGTCCTTTACACACTCAGGATAGATTTCGGACAGGCATATAGCAGTGCACATGACCATTGAGCAGTGAGCAAAATAACTATAATATTTCAAATAGACAGGAAGGCATATTATTCAATGGCAGTTCCAAATACAACTTGCAATTGCAACGTGTGCTCTCTAATACATCCATTTAAATGGTCGATTTTGGTCGACTTTTTGCACAGATTGGTGGTATTTTGTGTGACTGGCTTACAATGGCGCTCTCAATGTGACCTTCTCCCCAGACAGCTCCACATCTCACTCCCATGCTGGAGAAACCCCCTGTCTTCACAGAGCACACTGTCAGACCCTGAGGCCTGGGGCTCTTATGCAAAGCCGGAATCGTGCTGCCACTGCCGCTCTGCTCTGGCCTTTTACATAAGGTGTTGGTTTGCAGCTGGTAGTGAATTGTTTTTGTTGTCACTTTGAGGACCCTGTGGTCTGGGCGGAACTAAGAATAACCTGAGGTTGATTTGTTTTCCTGGGAGTCTGACTCGCTTTCTTGAAAGTGAGTGTCACTCGACTGTGAGCTATTACATGACTGATTACTTAACATGATGGTGTACCGATAGCTTGACAACCTGCTGAGAAGAAACATAGCAGTTAAAGTGTGACATGCCTTCATATTCGGTCCTTCTACCGAACTGTTGTGTTTTTCCGCTAATAAGAAAGCATACAGGTCGAGAACATTCCCTAAATGCTTTCGTTCTAGAGAAGCGTGATGTTCTATTAATATTCTGAAAGTCTTGTGTCCACATCCAAAGTGTCCCGCTGGCCTGTGCATAGCTAAGACTGTTACTGGAAGTTTGAAATTCTAATAACTTCCTGTGATGTAAAACAAAACAGTACACAAACAAGAAGGAGGCAACAGAAAACAGGACATTCAGGATTCCTGCTTTAACCCTCCAGTAAGATAGTGTTTTCTCTTCAGAAGGAATGTAGGTATTTTACCACCATAGTGAACCACGTACTAAGTGTATAACTCAGGTCCACAAATTAACAACATTTTGAGTTTTGGCAATGAAACCACAGTGCAATTACTCATCTCTCTCCCCCAACAAGGGATTGGTTTGGTCAAGACCTTGATTAGTTAAATCAGATGGTTTAGGAAATTCCTCCTGTAGTCAGATTGTCTTTCTCACCTCCGCTCTAAACCCCCACTGTTCAACATTACATAACCACTACCATTAAGCTTACAGTTTCATCCCCTGCCATCACTCGTTGTTCACTGTTCAGACCCTCCTCGCATGGACATTCATAAGTGAAAAATCGCTCGATGTGCCCTTGAGCAAGGAACTCAAATCAAATCACATTTTCTTAGTCGCATACCCATATTTAGCAGATGTTATTGCGTGTGTAGCGGAGTGCTTGTGTTCCTAGCTCCAACAGTGCAGTAATATCTAACAATACACACAAATCTAAAAGTACAAGAATGGAATTAAGAAATATATAATATTAGGACAAGCAATGTCGGAGTCCAGAGTATAAATACAGTATATACACAGTATATATATGTGATGGGATGTATAAATACTGTATATTTATACAGTATACAGCGGGTGAAATAAGTATTGAACACGTCACCATTTTTATCAGTAAATATATTTCCAAAGGTGCTATTGACATTACATTTTCACCAGATGTTGGTAACAACCCAAGTAATCCATACATACAAAGAAACCAAAACAAATAAGTTCAGAAATTAAGTTATGTGTAAGAATGTGAAATGACACAGGGAAAAAGTATTGTACACATGAAGAAAGGGAGGTGCAAAAAGGCATGGAAAGCCAAGACAACAGCTGAAAACTATCAGTAATTAAAAAGCAATCCAGCCCCCTGTCAGTGCAAATTAATATCAGCTGGTTCAGTCCCAACTGATGGCCTACAAAAATGTCTCATTGCCAAGGTGTCATACAAGACACATCTCATGATGGGTAAAAGCAAAGAGCTGTCTCAAGACCTTCACAACCTAATTGTTGCAAAACATAATGATGTCATTGGTTATAGGCGCATTTCTAACCTTCTGAATGTTCCAGTGAGTACTGTTGGGGCCATAATACGGAAGTGGAAAGACAATCATTTCACCATAAATTTGCCTTGACCAGGTGCTCCTCGCAAGATTTCTGACAGAGGAGTGAAAAGGATAATCAGAAGAGTTGTCCAAGAGCCAAGTACCACTTGTGGAGAGCTTCAAAAAGACCTGCAATTAGCAGGTACTGTTGTCTCAAAGAAAACAGTAAGTAATGCACTCCACCGCCATGGCCTGTATGCACGCTCACCACGCAAGACTCCATTGCTCCATCGTTTAAAGTTTGCTGCACAACATTTGGAAAAGCCAGTGAAATACTGGGAGAATATAGTGTGGTCAGATGAGTTTGGATGTCATAATACACACCATGTTTGGAGGAGAAATGGCACTGCACATCACCCTAAAAACACCATACCAACAGTGAAGTTTGGAGGTGGGAACATCATGGTGTGGGGCTGCTTTTCAGCAAATGGTACTGGCAAACTTCACATAATTGAAGGAAGGATGAATGGGCAAATTTACGAGGAGCACCTGGTCGAGGCAAATTTATGGTGAAATGATTGTCTTTCTACTTCCGTATTATGGCCCCAACAGTGCTCACTGGAACATTCAGAAGCTTAGAAATGCGCCTATAACCAATGCCATCATTATGTTTTGATGATGGCATTGGGACCAAGGAAACTCTCAATTGGTTTCAAAGAAAGAAAATAAAGCTGCTAGAACGGCCCAGCCAATCACCTGACTTAAATCCCATTGAAAATCTATGGAAAGAACTGAAGATCAAGATTCATAGAAGAGGCCCACGGAACCTTCAAGATTTGAAGACTGTTTGTGTGGAAGAATGGGCCAAAATAACACCAGAGCAATGCATGCGACTAGTTTCTCCATACAGGAGGCGTCTTGAAGCTGTCATTACCAACAAAGGCTTTTGTACAAAGTATTAAATAAATATCAGTAAGTGTGTTCAATACTTTTTCCCTGTGTCATTTCACATTATTACACATAACTTAATTTCTGAACTTATTTGTTTTGGTTTCTTTCTATGTATGAATTACTTGGGTTGTTACCAACATCTGGTAAAACTTTCATGTCAATAGAACCTTTGGAAATATATTTACTGAGAAAAATGGTGACGTGTTCAATACTTATTTCACCCGCTGTATATGTGATGGGATGTATAGACATTATGGACAGTATGTATAAATACAGTATATATACCGAATTTATATGTGGAGGAATGTATAGACATTAGGAACAGTATGTGGATGTAATATGTTTTGCTATATCAGTACCAGTCAAAAGTTTGGACACACCTACTATTTCAGAGTTTTTCTTTATTTTTTACTATTTTCTACATTGTAGAATAATAGTCAAGACATCAAAACTATGAAATAACACATGTAGTAACCGAAAAAATTATAAACAAATATTTTATTTTTGAGATTCTTCAAAGTAGCCACCCTTTGCCTTGATGACAGCTTTACACACTCTTGGCATTATCTCAACCAGCTTCATGAGGTAGTCACCCGGAATGCATTGAAGTTAAAATGTGTGCCTTGTTAAAAGTTAATTTGTGAAATTGATTTCCTTCTTAATGCGTTTAAGCCAATCAGTTGTGTTGTGACAAGGTAGAGGTGGTATACAGAAGATATTTGGTAAAAGACCAAGTCCATATTATGGCAAGAACAGCTCAAATAAGCAAAGAGAAACGACAGTCCATCATTACTTTAAGACATGAAGGTCAGTCAATACAGAACATTTCAAGAACTTTGAAAGTTTCTTCAAGTGCAGTCTCAAAACTCATCAAGCACTATGATGAAACTGTCTCTCAGGAGGACCGCCACAGGAAAGGAAGACCCAGAGTTACCTCTGCTACAGAGGATAAATTCATTAGTTACCAGCCTCAGATTGCAGAGCAATGGACATTAGACCGGTGAAAACCGCCGTGTCTTTGTGAGACGCAGGGTAGGTGAACGGATGATCTCTGCATGAGCGCTTCCCACCGTGAAGCATGGAGGAGGAGGTGTAATGGTGTGGGGTGCTTTGCTGGTGACACTGTGATTTATTTAGAATTCAAGGCACACTTGAAGCAGCGATACGCCATCCCATCTGGTTTGCACTTTGTTTTTCAACAGGAGAATGACCCAACACACCTCAGTGATGACCTCAACCCAAGAGTGGACTGCAGAGTGAAGGAAAAGCAGCTCAGCATATGTGGACACTCCTTCAAGACTGTTGGAAAAGCATGGTTGAGAGAATGCCAAGAGTATACAAAGCTGTCATCAAGGCAAAGGGTGGCTACTTTGAAGAATGTAATATATAAAATATATTTTGATTTGTTTAACACTTTTTTGGTTACTACATGATTCCATATGTGTTATTTCATAGTGTTGATGTCTTCACTATTATTCTACGATGTAGAAAATAGTAAAAATAAAGAAAAACCCTTGAATGAGTAGGTGTGTCCAAACTTTTGACTGGTACTGTATATACAATAGTTGAATATGAAGTCCACAATCAGCTCCTTCGTTTTGTTGACGTCGAGGGAGAGGTTATATTCCTGGCACCACACTCCCAGAACCCTCACCTCCTCCCTGTTGGCTGTCTCGTCATTGTTGGTGATCAGCCCTACCACTGTTGTGTCATCTGCAAACTTGATGATTGAGTTGGAGGTTTGCGTGGCCATGCAGTCATGGGTGAACAGGGAGTGGGGCGGTTTGCAAATTGCTGTGGGTGTCAGGTAAGGTGGAGGTGATATGATCCTTAACTAGCCTCTCAAAGCACTTCATGATGACAGAAGTGAGTGCTACGGGACGATAGTCATTTAGTTCAGTTACCTTTGGTGGACATCTTGAAGCAAGTGGGGATAGCAGACAGGGATAGGGAGAGAATTAATATGTCCGTAAACACTCTAGCCTGCTGGACTGCGCATGCTCTGAGGACGCGGCTAGGGATGCCGTCTGGGCCGGCAGCCTTGCCACGGAGAACAAGAGCCCACAGTCCTCGGGAGCAGCCCTCATCGGTGGCACTGTGTTATCCTCAAAGCGGGCGAAGAAGATGTTTAGCTTGTTTAGTGACGTGGCTGATTTTCTCTTTGTAATCCGTGATTGTCTGTAATCCCTGCCACATACGTCTGGTGTCTGAGCCGTTGAATTGTGACTCCACTTTGTCCCTATACTGATGTTTTGCCTGTTTGATTGCCTTGCGGAGTGAATAACTACACTGTTTGTACGTTTGCACGAATGCTGCCATCCATTCACGGTTTTTGATTTGGGTAGATTTTAATCGTCACAGTGGGAACAACCTCCCCTGTACACTTCCTGATGAAGTCGTTCACCATGTCACTGTATGTCTATGTTATTCTCAGAGGCAATCCGGAACAGTCCGCGTAAATGGCTTTGGATAAGAGTGTCTGCTAAATTACTGAAATGTCAATGTATTTACTGTATTTATGCAATCAATATCAATGGTGTAGTCTTATGTCCCAAAAGAGCCTTCAGGTTTGTCTTCCTTCCAGACCTTGATTCAAGTACTATTTTATATCATTTCAAATACTTTATTTGTGCTTACTAGTAGATAAATTCCAGAACTGCAAATCCTTCACATCTGGCAGGTATTTGAAGGATTTCAAATAGTATTTGAACCCAGGTCTGCTTCCATACATTCTAGGGTATGAAAGATGTTGAAAAGAAAGAGGTGTCATTGCAGTAGACCTACAGGATGTGATCTAGATGGGTGTTTCCTTGCTCCTTGCCTCCCTCCCAACCATATTGGAGAATAAGCTCAAAGGTCCATTCCCTTGGACCTTCTTTCCCAATGCCTTTTAAGAAAAAGGGGTGACGAGACGATGCAAGGTATTATGGAAAGATGAAATGAGAAAGGAGTGGGTGAGGAGTGAAGATGACTACTTACTTGGCGAGTTTCATCTCGATCTGCTGGCGTATATCCTGACGCTCCTGTTCGGTCCGTGCCGGGAAGATATTCCGATCTTCCAGCTCCTCCTTGCTGGGTCGATTCCGAAGCTTCACCGTCAACAGCTCCTTCCTTAGCCTGCGAGGTAGTGTACCTGCACACACACACACACAAACACACACACACACACACACACACATAAAGGACGTAAGCAATCACTTCGAAATCACTCTCACAGGACAGGTTAGTCCTCTCTCACCTCACATGCAACTAAAACCTTCTTGAAAATCCCATGGACATCTAAAGTATATGAGAGTCAAAAAACAAAACAAGTGTTTTTCATGAATTAGTTTAACAAGGAGGATATCATTAATCTGTGTTGTTTGTTTGGTGAAGGACCCACCGGAGATGACCGAGTCGTTCCAGTCGTCCTGATCGTGGGGGAGGCCCGAACTGTCAGAGAAGCACTGGTCCAGCCGCATGTTCTCCTTGTTCTCCTCCGCCTCCTTCTTCCTCTCCACTTGGTGGAGCCAGTCGACAACGCCGCCACCCGCCGCCGACTGATTCTCCGAGCTGGAGGAGCGAGATATCCACCCGTCAGAGCGCCGCCACGGGGGCGAACCCAGCTCGGCAGGCCCATGCACGCTGAGGTGACACGGGAGGGAAGAGGGAGCATGGGGGTTAACAGGACGGGAGGGGGTTCGTGGATGAGTGAGCAAGGCAGTGCAGGTTAGTATGGGAGTTAGCATTGGGTCAGTTCAAAAGGTAACATACAGGTAGGAGTCAACATGGATGGGTGAGCATATGGTGAAGATACCATAAGAGTGAACACTGGGTTCTTCAATTATGGGGGAGTGAAAATGCAACATGGCCATACATGTGTAAGCTAATCGGTTGCAGCATCATTGGAAGTATCAGGTTGAGGTTAGATGTGGGCATTAAATACAACTTTACTCAACACCAGTAGGTATAATGCATTATGATCCAGTTATAATGCATTGCAAGACATGAGAATGTCTGGCCACATGGATGACCGTGTTTATAATGTCTTATATCGTTTCATAATGAGCCTGACTAAATACCAGCCATTTTGAGTCAGTGGAACTGTTGATACCGGCTTTTAAGCTTTTAAGATTAAGACATTATAAAGTCTCATATATGCTTATAACAAGTTATAAAGTATTCCACCCACAGGCTTTAAGTGTTACCAGACATTAGAGACAACATGATGATGGCTGTTCACAGTGAATATGTTGTGCTGCTCACCTTTCCTGCCGGTTCGCCTTGGAGGCAAAGGCTCGTTGTAGTTCCTCCATGATACAGCTATGGGGCATTGGAGGGTGCATAATATTGGTGAGGTGAGGAGACCCTGAGGGGTTGGAGAGGGGCCCTCGTAGGGCCACCATGGGGGCCAGGCTCTCTGGAGCCCTGGGAGGCTCCTTAGGCAGGAAAGAGTTGGCCAAGTGTGAGGACACAGGGGATGTGTCTGAGAGGCAGAGAAAGACAAAGGTCAGGTATCTACTGTACTTTGTTTGTGTTTATGAATACATGTGTATAGATGACCTTATGTACAATATAATAACTGATACCAATGATGTATTGATGATGTAATGTATTACAGATGTAATCCAAATACTTTGTTTGCCTATGACAGCATAGTGTCTCAAAACTATTTGAGTGGTCCACAATGGGTACGTTTACATGCACAGGAATAATTAGATATTAAACTGTTTATGGCAGTAGGCAGATTATGCAATTGTCATGTAAAAACCTTACTCGGCTTATCTTAATCGGCATAAAGTCAAAATCGAAGTAAGCACACGCCGATTAAAACACGTGATTTTAGATAGATAGATAGATAGATCTCAATAACTTTAAGCATCAGCTGTCAAAGCTGCTTATCGATCACTGCACCTGTATATAGCCCTTCTGTAAATAGCCCACACTACTACCTCATCCCCATATTTATTTTTGTTTATTTTTCACTAATCTTGCACTCCAGTATCTCTATTTGCACATCATAATTTGCACATCCTTCATTCCTGTGTTAATGATGATAATTCTGTAATTTATTTCTACTCTATAGTCTATTTATTGTCCTACCTCCCAACCTTGCTGCATTTTTGCACTACATTTTGCACTCTGTTTATAGATTTTCTATTGTGTTTTTGACTGTTTGTTTAATGTGTAACTCTGTGTTGTTGTTTTTTTTGTCGCACTGCTTTGCTTTGTCTTGGCCAGGTCGCAGTTGCAAATGAGAACTTGTTCTCAACTGACCTACCTGGTTAAATAAAGGTGAAATAAAAAAAAAAAAAAAAAAAATAGATAGATAGATAGATAGATAGATAGATAGATAGATAGATAGATAGATAGATAGATACTTTATTGATCCCAGAGGGGGAAATTTCTTTGTCAAGCAGCTACAACAAAACATAGGGCAGGTGCAAAATGCCAGAATGAAAATACACAAAAGACAGATACACGATACATGATACATAGTGCGGCAGTATGAAAAAATATAGAAATACAAGATATCTGGAGTGCAAAAAAAGCTATAAAAAGACATTGCATAGTATGGGTGGTTGGCTGAATATGTACACTATACATTGGTGGATGTTGGATGGTTAACTATACTATACAGGTCGATGGCAGAGAAATACTTCAATAGCTAAAAATGCGTATGATATGAGTGAGGGTAATAATAGTTTACTAGTGAATATTTAGCAAGTTATATTTACAGGTAAGTGAATACTTGCATGGTTACATAAACTGTACAGGTAAATGACAGGAAGAGATACTTAAATAGCTAAATGTGTGTATGATATAATTTGGGGTAATAATAGTAATTCCCTTAAAATACAGTCCTTAGTGCGCAGGGTTTATTTACAGATAAATGCACGTATTGCACATTCGATATACTAAAAGCAATGAAAAAAATGAAGGTGACTGAAGGTGCTCCTCTGCGTCATAACCATGGCATGCAGAGGGTGGGTGATGTTGTCCATGATGGCCAGCAGTTTGGCCAGGATCCGTCTCTCCGCCACCTCCTCTAGAGTGTCCAGGCTCATCCCCAGGACAGAGCTAGCCTTCCTGATCAGCTTATTTACCCGAGAAGCATCACCGGCTTTTATGTTGGCTCCCCAGCACACCACTGCAAAAAAGACCACCTTCTACCACAGACTGGTAGAAGGTATGCAGTAGTTTACTGCACACGTTGAAGGACCTGAGCCTGTTGTCCATATGGACTCCCAGGAACTTGTATGACCCAACCATTTCCACATCCATCCCCTGTATAGGGACTGCAGTCAGTTGTGCCTTGGTTCTCCTGAAGTCCACCACCATCTCCTTTGTTTTGCTGATGTTGAGCTGAAGGTGGTTCTGCTCACACCACAACACAAAGTCACTGATTGTGCTCCTGTACTCCTCCTCCTGCCCACCCCTGATGCACCCTACAATTGCGGAGTCATCCAAGAACTTCTGTAGGTGGCATGTTTCAGAGTTATATCTGAAGTCTGAGGTGTAGAGGGTGAACAGGAAAGGGGACAGGACCGTTCCCTGGGGGGCCCCTGTGTTGCTCACTGCCCGTTCTGACACACAGCTCTGTAGTCGCACAAATTGTAGCCTACCGATCAGTTAGTCCGTGACCCAGGAGACTAAGGGTGCTTCCACTTTCATCCTCTTCATCTTTTCACCCAGTAGCAGGGGCTGAATGGTATTGAAGGCCCTGGAGAAGTCAAAAAACATAACCCTCACAGTGCAACCTGCGTTGTCCAGGTGAGATTAGGCCCTTTGCAGAATGTAGATGATAGCATCATCCACCCCGATGTTGCGCTGATATGCGAACTGCAGGGGGTCCAGTGATGTACACACCAGGGGTCTGAGGTGAGAGAGGACTAACCTTTCCAGGGTCTTCATGATGTGGGATGTTAGCGCTACAGGTCTGAAGTCATTCAGGACAGTGGGGTGTGCCTTCTTGGGCACTGGGACGAGGCAGGATGTTTTCCACAGCACAGGGACCCTTTCTAGGCTCAGGCTAAGGTTGAAGGGACGCTGGAGTATTCCACACAGTTGGTCAGCACAGACCCTAAGCACCCTTGTGCTGATGCCATCAGGGCCCGCCGCTTTCCACTGATGTAGTCTCTCCAGCTCTCTCTTCACTTGGTTGGTGGTGAAAGCCAGCCCAGGTGGGGAGGTGGGGGGAAGGGGGGTGTTGAGGATCAGTCCATAGGGAGCAGGGGTGGAGGTGGGGTCGCTGATTGTCTCAACAGAGGTGTTGTGAGCAAAGTGGGGGTGGGACAGCCGTGAGGGTGTGTGGCCTGGGGAGCTGGAAGGGAGGTGGACAGGGCCAGTATCGAACCTGTTAAAAAATCGGTTCAGCTCATTGGCTCTGTCCTGGGTCCCCTCCGTCAGCCCACTGTTTGACTTTTTGAAGCCAGTGATATTTCTCATACCCTTCCATACCTCTCTCACCTGGCTCTGCCTCAGCTTGTCCTCCATCTTCTCCTTATACACTCTCTTCCCCTCAGCAATCCGCAACTTCAGCTCCCTCTGGACGCATTTCAATTTGTCCTTGTCCTTGTCCCTCTTCTTGAAGGCCCTCTTCTTCTCATTCAGCAAGGCCTTCAGGTCGCTGGTGACCCAGGGTTTATTATTTGGAAAACAGCGTACCTTCCTGGTGGGTACAGTGTTGTCTACACAAAAATGTATATAGTCCGTTATGCAGTAAGTAAGTCCATCGATGTCCTCCCCATGAGCCTCACAGAACACATCCCAGTCTGTTGTTTCAAAGCAGTCCTGTAGGGCCTCACATCATCATTCGCCTCCGGGGACCATCTCCTAATGGTCCTGGTGGTCGCAGGCTGCTGTTGGACCAAAGGCCTGTAGAGTGGGGTGAGGTGGACAAGGTTGTGATCCGATCTACCAAGGGGAGGGAGTGCAGTGGAGTTGTATGCATCCTTCACATTAGCTTATAACAGGTCCAGAGTTTTCTGAGCAATATTTCAAATTATTAGGACATGTAAACACCTTAAATCGGCCTTCCAGCTGTGTATTTGATCCGTGTTTGTGCTAGCACCAGCCGGGCGAGACTCCCTCTTTTTAGCGCGAGTGAAGTGAGTTCGGAACAACTGAATGTATGCGTCTTGGAAGTCGTTTCAGAGTGCCATCAGGTCGCCTGATTTCAGATGTATCCATGTAAACAGGATCATTATGGAAATCGGTCTTGCAAAGCATGTAAACGTTTTAATAAATCTGACTGTTCACAGTAATCGCATTATTGTGTGCATGTAACTGTGCTCAATGTGAATTTTAAAAACTCTTACTCCTGTGGTTTGGTAAGATCCTCTTCGTGCACAGATGTGTGATCCTTTGCTGTGTTGTGTACACTTGATGTGGCAGATGTCAGCTAGTTAGCTGTGTGTGCTAGTAGTACCCATCATGCTGTGACAAAGTAGTGTTACCCTCGGCCAAACAAAACTATTGGTAAGGTAATGGTAGGAAGGAAGCATGCTAGCTTGTGTTGTTTTGTGTCATTGTTGATGTGAGATCGAATCCTGATCGGGCCGTACATGGAAGGTCTCCATCATATACTTGTTTTTGGGTGTGTGTGTGTTTGTGTCCTTGTACATGTGGGGTCCACACTACCCTTGTCTGAGAGTGCAGTGCAGTAGAGTACATGTGTATGTATTCGTAGGCCTATGTGTTTTGGAATGATGGTCCCTTCCTATTAGTACACTCCACCAGGGTCAACTTTTCAATGAGGAAGAATTGGAATCGGAATGTCAGTTCACTACCTGAATGGACTGAGTTCAATTCGAATTGAACCCTACCCTGGTACAGTCCACTAGCCTCCTCACCCTCGCCACTGCTCAGCTGTGGCATCACCGGTTTGGCCGCTACTGGAGGCGGCGTGGTTCCCCGAGGTATTTCCTCTTCTCGTCTCTCCTCCATCTCCTCTACGCCCTCCTGGATCTCCCCGGAGGCTTCGGCGCCAGGCTGCGCCTCCTCTTCTGTGTTCTGAATGCTCTCCTCCTCTGGCGCACAATCCTCTGGAGGCTCAGCCGCTGAAAGACATTTGTTTAATTAATTAAGTTGAATCAAAGTTTAATCAGGTACCATCAGGACACCATTCCCAGTGAGATAGTTGTTGTCAGTGAATGAACAACGCTATTATAAGTACCATTCTGGTTGTTTTTACATGTTCTCCATTGCCCCCTAGTGGCTCATGTGAGTATAATGTGGCTAAACAGAACTTACTTTGAATAATATGTACAGCATAAGATCATGAATAAGAAAATTATCTCTTCATATCATACATAATGTATCTTGAGTTTTGCCTCTGGTAAATACTGTCAAAATGTAATAAATAATTCACAATTATAAAGAAAAAATTAAATAGTGGTTATAAACTGTTATCAAAGATACATTCTGAGTATTCAGTCAAATTCCATGGCCCTCTGTAAGTCTGATTACTCTGAAATGCGTCCATAACTGGCGAAAGCAATACGGTTGATGGTAGACTTCATCATCCTGGGTCAAATAATTCATCTTCGTCGAAAGGAGGACAAAGTAGACACGGTGAAATTCAGTACTTTCAGCTCATATTCATATTTTGATATGGAATCCAGAATGCTGGAGTATAGAGTCAAAATAAGAAATGTAGCTCCACCTTGCCCTGTGACAGGCTAGCTGGTGGAAGTTATATTATATATACCACCTGTGACAGGCTAGCTGGTGGAAGTTATATTATATATACCACCTGTGACAGGCTAGCTGGTGGAAGTTATATTATATATACCACCTGTGACAGGCTAGCTGGTGGAAGTTATATTATATATACCACCTGTGACAGGCTAGCTGGTGGAAGTTATATTATATATACCACCTGTGACAGGCTAGCTGGTGGAAGTTATATTATATATACCACCTGTGACAGGCTAGCTGGTGGAAGTTATATTATATATACCAATCAAATCCTCTCAGATCTCCACAAGTGCATAATAAACCGTGGGATCTAGGCGCTGATTTGGGATTGGGCCTTAGTTTTCATGGAAGGTTGTTGGGCTGTCCTACCTGGCGGGGGGAGTTCCTCCTCCTCTGGTCCCAGGTACTCCACACTGCTGACCGTGAGAGTGGCGCTGAGCGACCCCCCAAAACTCCCCAACATGACTGTCCCGTCTGAGGAGCCCAGCAAGGGGGAGCCGGGCTCGGGTGAGATACACCCGCTGGACAACGCCACATCTGCATGGAGACAACATACAGGGTTTAGACTGCAGTATTC